>JAQNCA010000029.1:18708286-18721482 GCA_029783725.1 Acanthurus tractus | reverse complement strand
AGCAGCAAATGCTCTGTCTCAGATTTACATCTGTGGGTTTCTGTTTGCTTACATTTGGTGGAAGAAGCTCCATGTAACAACATGGGGAGGTGAGGGACAGTTATATTTGGTAGATGTTTGCGGGGACTCTATGACCTTGTGAGCCGCTTTGTTCATCATCCAAATTTTTCTTGATATATAAATAAGTTTCTCTCTCCCCCTGCAGGCTGGTCTGTAGAATCACTGCAGGAGTGGGGCTCCTACATGAAACTGGCCATTCCCAGTACATTAATGAAGTGCTTTGAATGGTGGGTTTATGAGTTAGGAGGATTCCTAGCAGGTAAATCAAGCATAAGATGTCAGTATATAATAAAAAATAGACAAATTTTGAGTCCTGGATGTTCTTCCTTCCTCTGATTAGGGATGCTGAGTGAAGATGAGCTTGCAGCCCAACATGCTGTGATAATGGTGGCTTTTATAACCTACATGGTACTAACTGCAAGACAGAGTTTCACACTCTTGTTTGAAAGTCTTCTCTGAAAATTAATTCAATTTAAATTAGTCAAAAAAATACCTCAGTACATTATAAAAGGTGTGATTCAGCTTTAAAGCTTTCTCATGTGCAAGTTCTTTTTTATTTCTGTCATACTTTCTAATATTAAAATGTATTCTATGCATATTTTTTCAAAATGATGAATCCATAGTTTCCTCTTGGTGTCCAAGCTGCAGCGTGCGCCCGTGTGGGAAACGCTCTCGGTGCAGGAAACACTGCCAGAGCGATTCTCACCAGCAAAGTATCCCTCACTCTCGCAGGTCAGTTAGATATGTTTTCTAGTTTTCTAGTTTATATGTGCACTACTATCTTGGTTATTAGCAGATTTTATAGTATCCAAGTTATGTGTTGTGAATGTAAATTGCTTATCCTGGTATTAAAAAACTCATACTGCTGTTTAACAGTTTATAGCTCTTGTTTTACAGGTAGCTTTTCAGTTGTTGAAGGTCTTGTGCTTGGCTTGACCAAAAAATGTATTGGATTCATCTTCACTTCTGATGAGTGAGTTTCTACAGCTGATCTCACATTTCTAAAAGATATTTCATGCAGAGACTACGAGCAGGATAAATCTTAATTCTTAAACCTTATTTCAGGAAGATTGTAGGTCTGGTCTCACACTTGATGAATGCTTACTGTTTTCTTCAGTTCTTTGATGGTCTTGTGGTGAGTACTTGAGTTTTTCTTGTGAAAACAACAAATACTTTGGTATCTTTCTACCAGAAGCATGTCGATTGAATGAAATGTAAAATGTACGTCCATCCAAGAAGTTACCTCATTGAAGTTAATGCAGTGGGAGTGTGTAATAATCAGGGATTTGTCTGTTCACATCCTAGTGTGTGTGCACAGGCATCTTCGTGGGCACAGGCAAACAGAAGATACCAGCGGTAGCTAACCTCATAGGATACTACGGCGTAGGACTTTCACTGAGTGTTACTTTCATGTTTGTTGCAAAACTGAGAGTTTTAGGTAATTGCGTGAAGTGATTTTTTTTCTTACTCCCTCCACTTTTGCTTTTTTTTATATATCTTTTCATGTGAAGCCTGGTGTGGCCTCAACAGGCTATTTCGTCTTTTACTCTGCAGGTTTTTGGCTGGGACTACTCGTTTGTGTCGTCATACAGTCCACTTTCTATATCACTGTCATCTTTAAGCTCAACTGGGAGAAAATGACAGAGGAAGTATGCGTTACTTAAAAATTTGAACTTTTTTTTTTCTTCAGAATTCATTATTAAGCCTTCAAAAGTGACTTTTGTATATGGTATTATGACAACTTGGGAGTCTTTTGCCTGTTTGCAGGCTGTGGACCGAGCACAGAAACACACTCACTTGACATTATTGAGCACAGCTGCCCTGTCTGACACCACAGATAACAACTCTGCTGACCAGATAGCAACAAATGGGATTGTAAGTGACCTGATATTCTGAACACTTGCAAAAGTAATCTGAATTTCTTTTCATTTTACCAATGCTTTTTCTGTTGAGTGTTGCACTATCCTTTGTTTACCACTGTTTGCTTTCCATATGGCTCAACCAACCTAAATAAGGCCTACTATCTTTTATCAAAAGTCAGCAGACAGCTACATGTCCATGTTCACCGAGGACCATGATGTAAACGTGGAGACACAACGGGGACACGCTGTTCAGCAGCCGGAGGTTAGCCGTCTGTCAACCATCCAGCTGATCATCAGGCGAGGACTCACCATGTTTGTGGCTCTTGCACTTCTGGCTGTGGGAGCAAGTGTGCACTTCCTGCTGCCTTTACCAAAAACTCTGCAATCAGAGGCCAATGTTACTCTGGACTGGATGAATACTACACACACCTCTGATTAAATGTACACCACAATTTTCAGCCCAGTGTAAGAGTCAGATTAAATACTACACACACCTCAGATTAGAGTCAGATTAGCATTGAAGTTCAAGACAAAACTTTTTTTGTATTATGTATTGAATACAAGGATTGTCATTTTCTCTTTAGTTTGACTTGTTCTCTTTTACAGATTGTGATTGAAAGATGATCACTGGCAAATTTACTACAAATCTTTGGAATAGTAGCATAAGAAATAATCGGCTTTCAGAGAGTAATTCATCAACCATCGGTCTTAGATCATTTCATCTTCTGTCCACTGTCTCCTCACTTGCCCTTGTGCTGATCTTCTGCATGTCTTGCCTTGAGGTGCAAATGTAATGCATACATGTGCATAATCCTGTGCATCTCTGGCTAAGGATTTCGTCGACTAGATACGATAGACTTTTTCTCATGTTCAAGTGACCAAGTTCGTGACCAGCAAGTTCGTAATGATTCCCACAGCTAGGATGAAGAGCATGACAGCCAGAGCCAGGCCTCTACGCAGAACCAGAGTCCTGTGAGGGATCTCCTCCACTGCTGGGTTCACTACTGTAACTGCCTCACTTTCAACCAGGTCCATGGAGTCCATTTGATCTAGCCAGTTCCTTGAATCGTTTGGTTCAGGACCTGGATATTCAAACGCAAATGAAACTGTTATGTTTTCATAGAAAAAAATCTATACTGTGAGTTTAGGTGTACAAGATGCTAGCTGACATTTTTTTGTCAAAAAGTAGTCATTCTCATTAAAGTGTTTTGATTAATGTTTTTGTGTAGGTTTTGCATGAATCTCAAATGGGCAAAAGATCCAGTTTTGTTTATAAAGTGAGAAAAAAAACATTTTAAATCCTGCTGACATAGGCACTAAATAAAGTGACAGAAATCCTTTTGTATTTACTTCATTTCTGAAAAAAGGCAGAGCTCCACAATGATACTGAACATTAAAAAAAGAAAGTATAACAATATTATTGTACTGTTTTTCTTTTTTCTGATTTTGTTAAAACTCAGTTAAAAATACTTCAGTTGCACAATCTCTCTTACTTGTTTCTGTTGAGGTCAAAGAGACTCCAGCTCTGATTTGAGCCTGGAAGAAAAACTTAGTATGAATGTTTATTCATAAACAAGTTAACTTATTTCATCTGGAGAGATATATCTCTGAATACTAACCTCCACTGTAACTTTGTTCCAGTCCAATCTTATCAGGTAGAAAATCAGAAATAAGCACTGCAGAAACACACAGATGAACAGTCCTGTCCATAGGCCTAAAGGAAATGAGAGAGTTATGTCTTACTTTAAGAGTATTGTGCTATAGTTGTTGAACAATTGATGACACTAAGGGCAAAAAAACAAAACAAATACCAGTTAGGAAACAGAATGCCACAAAAAAAAAAGGAAAGGAAAAAGAAGCAGGGGCCTTAAAAACATCCCTACTGCATATCTTACCCTTGATCCCTAATTTGGCTGCAAACATCAGTGGCACTCCAACAGTAAAACCAACCCCATAATATCCAAGAATGTAGCAAACAGCTCCAACCTTCTGTTTTCCTGCTCCTCTAATAATGCCCCCTGATGCTGCCTAATCATGCAAACAGAACAAGGGAACAGTCAGATTTAGCAAAAAAAAAAGGAAATGCCATTACACTTAAGTCACAAGAACTTGTTTGGATGTAGCGATTCAGGTGCTTACTGATGCTGCATCCAGAAGCAGGAATGGAGCATAAAAGGAGATAACATCAGCAACCCTTTCCCTGATTAATCTGAAAGAAAGAGTTTTAGATGGTCAAAATCAGGTAGTGACATGAGAAATTACACTTTAAATAGATTTTTTGTGTTATATTGGAGTACTGTGACATATGACACCATAAAGCATAACCAGGGATGACTGTAAAACAGTTAATCAAGTTAATATGTAAAAGGGCCCGAAAGCAAAGTTCACTCCTTGCTGTGCAGGCAATAGCTCACATTATGTAATGGTGAAAGGTCCTTTATGGCACCTGTTTTTTCACTTAGACTTGACACAAACTCTGTTATGTGATAACATAACACACAATGTAAGCAAGCTGCTTTTATACTTACTCATCATATGTGAAGATGTAAGAGATGTGGTCCTTCAGGCCTCCAATTAAACATGACAAAACAAGAGAGGTTGACACTGGAAAACAGGAAACAAGTTGAATCATCCAATAGCTGCAGCAATAATTGATTTTTTTCTAAACTGATTTTGTTTTTTCTCTAAAAGTGATGATGTTTATTTACACACTAAAGCAGGGCAATACAAAAAATATCATATCAACATCATGATGTCGGATTCGACATCGCTTGAGATTCTGCATATTGTCTAATTGTTGCGCAACTTAATTGTTGCACTATCGATCAGAGGCTGTAATGTACATTCAGTCTTCATTTAACCACTTGTATGTTTTTCACTTCATATATTTTAAAATGAATACTTTGTGAAACACAACTAGTCCTCCATACAATATCACTGCAATAAGGATTTTGAGGTAGTTGTCAACAATATCATAGTTTTTTTTCTTATTGTCTTAATATGTTTAACCCAATATCACAGCAGTTTGACATTAAATTTAATATATAAATACATATAATTTATTTGTGCTCATTTGGCGAAAGTCAATGTAAATTGAAAAATGTACCACATGGAAATCTAATTTTTGTGTTTAAGAGCTCTATAGATTTAATATTGTGCCTGTTTTAAAAAACTGACTTTTTAATACATTTCTCTCAACTTCTGGTTACAAGGTCCTTTTTTTCATTCATTAGCTACTACTGCACTAATTTCTTTCATTTCTAAACTTCTAAAGTTAGAATAACAACAATAATTCAAGTATTATGGCCTTCAAATAGATGTCTTTTTAAACAAATAGAAAAATGTAGCACAGAAACAGTGCTTGAGACCACACTGACCTGCAGCCAAGATTGCCAGTTTCGCAGACAGCTTGGCCTGCAGCGTGTCTCCAGCTCCCAAGGCATTTCCAACTCTAATATTGCCAGCGATGCTGAAGCCCAAAGGAAACTGATAAACAATTTAAAACAATGCTGTTATAATGACATATACAGTCAGCTTCAACAATTTAATGCAATACAATATTTGGTAGAAGAAATGTCATTTCACATGTAGGAGTTTACCATATATGCAACATTTGACAGTTGAAACACGACTGACTGAGCTCCAAGCTCCACCTCATTTATCAAACCTGTCAATGATAGACAACTGTGTATCTTTAGACCACATCTGGTTCACACTGATGCTTAAAAAACAAACAAACAAACAAAAAACAACTTGAGTGACATTACCTGCCAGAAAACCTCCAATCTCATATGTCCACCATTCCACACACAACATGACCATGCTGGGGATGGCTAAGCGGATGTACGAGCCCCAGTCCCGCAAGCACTCTTTAGACCAGCCTGTGTGGTTGATCCATGAATTAATACATTCATTCAAATACTCAATCAAGTCATCAATCAGTCTGTTTGTCGATCTACAATGCAAATCATTCTTAACTTTCAACAAGGTATATTAACAAACTTAATTCAAAACATTCACTAAAATGCTGGTTAATTCTTTATATATAAAAAACAGCATGAAATATTGTCTTTGTCTTGTATCTGTAAGAAGTTAATAAGTTGAGACTCTTCAGTTAAGTGACATGAGCTTGAGAAAGGTGATTAAGTTTTCTTAAAACAAAAGAAGTGGTGTGCTCACTCAAAAATCCTCAAAAGTGTTTTGGGTGCCAACACGAAGTTCACAGATTTAAGAGGTCATCAGCACTCACCAGTGAGTATTTAATATTGTGAGACGGAGCAGTGGACAGAAACAGATGTGTTTTAGCCCTCGGCTTTCCACATTGTTACTGTGACCTGGTTGATGTTACCAATTAAACAGGAGCCATAAACTTGGTGATGACTGATCACCAGTTTGATCACCACTATGTTATAGTGAGGGAAGGGAAAGCCCAGGGCTGAAACTCACCAGTTCTGCACAAATCCAAATCTCCCTAGTTTAATTTTCTGTTGTTTATAATTATTACACATTCTGAGGTAAAAGTTGGAGCTTGATCATATACAAGGTCTCTGTCTGCCAAAGTCAGTGTTGTTCTCACCTGACCAGGTAGCCTTATGAAGACCTTTCCAAATGATATAAGCATAGAGGATTATGGCCAGGGAGAACTGGGACAGCGTGTTGGCAACAGCAGAGCCTCTGTAAAAATCATTTCATTCCACATTAGCTATGTGATCTAAGAAATACTGATATTGCTGAAAGAGTCAGGTGAAAATTCAACAGGCAATACTCACGCCACTCCCATTTTTAACGGGTGAAGAAAGATGTAGTTGAAGAGAGCGTTTAGAATATTAACCACAAAACCTGTGATAACCTGCGGCCATATGATGCCCTGTAAAAGACGAGAAACATATTAACCATGTTGGCCACGACAGTGAGATCTACGTCAAATTACCATCAACAGAAAAAATGCTGATCACCAGGGACAGTTACATCTCTCATTGGACTTGGCTTTTGTGGTGAGTTGAAACAGTCTTTTGCTTCCACTTTGTGTTGTTGGTCTGATAAAACTGCTGATTTAACTTATTGCATTGATCATATCTATTAACGGTTTGCATCAAATGAATCACATGAAGCTAAGCTTTCTAAAAAACATACAAAAAATGCTCATCACGGCCAACAATCTTCCCATGGGTGTGCCATCAAGTTCAAAACAGGTTTCACATGCTATAATATATTACATGCACTTCCTGCAGAGGACTTACCTGGTTTTGCAGGTACCTTAATTCTAGCGAGTACATGAATGAAGCCTATAAAATAAAAAGATATTTGTATAAAAAAAGGCTGGATTACAAATATTTGAGCACAACAGATTTCTATATTTATGTCTGGGTATCTATGTGTCTATCTTTTTGTTTGTCTGTTTGTCTGTCTGTCTGTCTACTTAAAAGGAGCAATTACTGTTACACACAGGACGAAGTGAAGTTAGAAAGCTGAGAAGTTTAAAAAACTCACAGGAAGTGCTGGCATAAAGATCTTCACATAAAGCTGAGCCAACCTAGAGAAAGAGATTTATCATCATCATCAAGAAAAACCATAATAAAATAAAGATAAGAAAGTAGAATTCTGGACAACACTTAAGTATGACACTGCTGACCTCGCCACCTCTGGTTCCTGTCTGACAGCCAACAGAATGGGCTCTGTGTTAATGAGGATCGCCCAGCAGGGGAAACATGCCAGGAGCAAAATAAGGATTGCACGCTGCAGAATGACCCCAACTCTCAGGAGGTTTTTACCCCCAAAGGTCTGAAACCAGAGATTATTTTCCTTATTTCTTATTTTGACTCTTGTCTGTATTAAAAACGTGTGCCTGACAGGCTCGTACCTGAGAAATCAGAGTATCACATGCTCCTGACAAACCAACTCCAATAGATATACCTGTAACATTAATAACCTGAGGAAATAACACAAACACTGGTGGTGGATAATGTTCTGTTGGTTATAGACTTACTTATATGAACATTACCATATTGTGCTTACTGATATAGCCAAAGACACTCCTGCCAGCTCTGTCCTCCCCAGGTGGCCACAGAAAATAGTACTCACAAAACCCACAGCAAAAGCCATGAACTGGGAAATAATCTGATGAGGAAATGATGAAATTAATTAGGCGGAAAACATAAAGGCTCTTATAGTTTATGAATAGGCGGCATTTTGTGATGGCGGCCTATTTGTTGTAGTCAAAGATCAGTAGTGTGAGTGCTAGCTTATGGCGTTAAGTACATTTACTCGATAAGTACTGTGTTTACTTATGTACAAATTTGATATATTCTTGACTTTATTTGACTCCTTCATGTTAAAAATAATTGCTTATGTCATCTCACACATAAATACATTTCATGGTTCTAGCTTGAATGTAAAGATCTGCTGCCTCTCCTTTTAATAACTTTGATTATGTTCAATCATTTTTATGTTCAATCAATAGTGATTCTGCTTTTCACAAACCAAACAGTAAATAATTATCAGAAGATTAGACTGTAATGCTTTTACATTCATGTATGACTAAAACTAATCTGGATATAATAGGATGTGAGTCACAGGGGGCGCATTTTCGGGTTGAATTGCCCATTTTGTCAAAATATACTGACATAAATGTCAGTACACATTTGACAGTATTATGTTACTGAAATTGTTATTCTGTTGTCTTTACTTCTCCTTTTAAAGCACTGTTTTTTCTTTCACTTTCTTATCACAGTCGATTTCAATTCCAGTTCTCCCCCCAGCCCTGAAACTGAAATGCTCATCAAGTTTGAATTTATTTTTTGCGCAGTTATGGTCACAAGCCCTCTTTAACTTCCTACAGTCATAACTTAAGTAAATTTCATTTTCTATGAAAAGAAATAAAACACATGATAACAAAAATTCAAGATAAATTTGACTGATTGCATTTTTAAAATATTATGCTATATTGCAATATTAGTATATTGCCATATTATAAACTCCTGATAGTTATCAAGAGTTTGTAAAGGAAACAGTAATCTTGTAGTGATAATCTGATACTGTGACAGCCTACAAACATTTTTTTTAGATTATAGCCTTTCAAAATAACTAAGCTCAAGTAATATTTGACGTTTCTACTTTACTGATACTTGTAAGCTATTTTTAGCCTACTTGAGTAAATAATCTCTACTACTTCTCTTTCAAAGGTAGCTTTATTAATAGCAGACCATAATCACAACATCATTAGTTTAATTCTTAATGTAGTAACTTACTAAGCTCTTTGATCAGTCTTCCCCTTTCTGATTGCACATTTAAAGGCAGGTTACTTACCATTGGTCCTGCAAGTTTAGACAACTCTTTTATTTCTGCCTTATAACCAACAGGGAACAGCATGCGGATCCGTCTAATCATAAAACAATCCTTCCATGAAGAAACAGGTGAACTCTGTGTGCTGCTCTCCATGATTCGATAGGTACAGTTGTTGTCTTCACAGCTGTGTAATTCAGCCAAAGCTCCTTCAAGCTCAGTCCGGAATCTCTGTAAGTGTGAATGATAAAAGCCAGTGCAAATGTGTGCTTTCAAATGAGTCACTGGGGGGTGTGGCTTGGTAAAGGGTAGGTCACTTCCTGTGAGTCATCTGCTCAGGAAGTGATGCCTCACACATGTGATTGGCTGTCTAGTGCAACTTCAAACCTTAGAAAAACTAAACTAGTTTTCTGAAGACCTGATTTATGATTGAATTTAATTAGGTTATATAACCCAATCATAGGTCACTAGGTGAGGAGGCATCTGCCTAAGACATCAGTCATCAGTTAAACTAAATTATTGAGGAATAAATGGACAAAAACTGTTTCTTTTTTTGTCATTCTCTCTCACTAACCCTAACCCTGCCATCATGACCTCTCACCTGCACATGCCCCGACTGTAAGAGACCACAGCGGAACAAATTCTGAAGGCTTAATTATTTTTATCGTCATTTTTCATTATCTGCAGGGACTCAATGTTCTGGCAAATAAACATGACACTGTCCAGTAATATTAATCAATTAATCAATCAATTAACCAACAGTGAAAACAAACCACAACCCTTAAAAACTTTTTATTCCTACTTCTTCATCATCTCTTTTTATTCCCAAATATATATATATATATATATATATATATATATATTTTATTTTTTTTTTCTTGAAACATTTCTGGGAAAGTAATGAGGTCTTTGTCGCAATGCTATAAACTGGATTCTTTTCTCATTTAATGACACCTCACTCTGATATTCTGCATTTAGTATTGCAGTTTACCAGTAGATGGAGCCATTTCACAATAACACACGCTGACTGATCACTGCACTTAAAAAAAGAGTCAGTGACGTGATACAAATGCAAAAACATGAATGGTTGAGCATGAAATCATTATATTGAGGAGTTTTTCAATTTATGATGACATTTATTCACAAAATAATTTGACATACTCCTCCACTCAATTCCAGTTAAGTTGTCACAGACATGGAAAAGCCTATATACCTTTTGTTAAATTGCATTGTTTCACCGTTAATGAATTCATAACCAACCAGCATGCACTTTGTTAATGATGAACAAGGTTAATAATGAGTATTAGCATTATTTGACCTGCGGAACAAATTCTGTTTATCAACCTCTAGATAATTACCTAAAATTTAACAATTATAACCATGCAAAGATCATGTGGCTTTTAATGTATCCTTAAACTAATAAATTACAGGTTTTAAGAATAAAAAAATCTGGCATACTTAACTGTTAAATTTTAATTGTTGTCAGATATTAAAGGATTGTTTAAGGTGGTTTGATACTCCTATGACAAAAAGACCCTATTGGTAGCTGATTATGGGTTAAATCTCAAACTAATTAAGTGTAGATTGATGTAAATAGATCAGAACTTGTAATCATAAACTTACCAGCCAAGCTGATAGAAAGTTTGGATAAAAAAGTGTGCTGGAGGGTAATTGGTGCTAAACAGGTGTAATCTCAGTTATCAATACTTCAACTGCACCTTGATGAGGTGCTGATTAGATTAAAGTGTCATTTGTCCTGATAACCAGGGCACAACAGGAAAACAAAGATGCCCTTGGTGACAAGATTTCAGTAGATAGAAGCACTCAGTTTGTTTGTAACACCAAACAAACAACGTCAGCAGCAGGTGATGTTTCCTGAAGGAAAGACGTGAACAACAAACGGCCTGTGCTTTGTTTTGACACACCAGAGAAAAACAGACTTTGAATCAGCTGACTGTAAATCTCAATCCCAGGCTCAATTAACCAGGAGGTTCCATCAAAACAGTCTATTGAGAACTTCAGAGAGAGGCATACAATAGTAGGGTTGCAGTGCTTTAACCTCTTATTACACTTAAAAATGTCCATTTTGCGAGTGAAGTGGTGAAAAGAACACGTGAACTGTGGTCATACAGTCTGATGAGTCATCCTTCACTCTGTTTTTGAGCACGTGTTGTACGCAAAAAAGTGTCTAAAAGGGTAATGTTCTCTAAGGTGGACGTTTCTATGTCCAATACATCAAATCCTATAGATGTAATCTGGTAAACATGAAGCGACTCCAAGATTCTATGCAGTCTCCAGGGATCTTAAACGGTCACTAAATGACTTTAAGTTCAAATGTGTTGGATCTAGGGGGGGTCTGTTTGCCTTAGAATGAGCCTTTTATGTCTAGAGTGGGAGCAGGTCCTTTTCCATGGAGTCCCCATGCTGTTGCTATGTTTCTATTGTAGCCCTGACTGGAAAAATTTAACACGGACTCATGAGAGAGAATTTAGCCTTTATCGCAATTTCACGCAAATTTATGTTTTTGTGGAGTGAGCAAAGGAATGCTCTTTAGCTTTGCCACTAGGGAAAGGTAAATCTTACATGCTGGACCTTTAACAAACATAAAAATCCTAGATATGCATGACTGGATTTATCTGTCACTCAGTGACCACCCAAAAAAACTGAATTTCTTGGGCTGTCCTGAGGCTAAATTGATCCCCTATCTTATCACAACGTGTACAGTCCAGTTTATGCTGGTATATAATGCCTTGCCATCTTGTACGTTGTGTGCTAAGCTCTGGCTAGAATGCAGTTAATTTACTAGTCAAACATTTGTGCCCTCACCAGATGGCAGCATAAATACTAGTTGTTTTAATTTATCAACGATATTTTATCAATGTACGTATTCAAATTAGTGGATAGTGTGCGATGTTTAAAATGTAGAGTGCAAGGTGCATCGTAATCCTTGTTTAAAATGCTATTTGGTCATTAAAGAAATTGATAAATAGTTTCAATTTGCTCTTCTGATATAAAACATCTTTCAGGCATTATTTAATCTGACAGATTAAATTGTGCTTGATTAAACTGTTTTCCAAGGGTTTTCTTACTTACTTGACTAAGTTTAAATGTCTGCTAAATGAAAATTGTCACTTAAAACATCATCAGTGCAACATCACAGGTTCTGCATTATTAAATCTTCAAAAATTATTAGAAATAAAGGGTCTCTTTTGCAGGCAAACAAGGACATTTTAAATGATTATCCACTTCTCAATATTGTGAAATACTTATTTTTAATCATATTTGAATTGAATGAATATTCAAATGAATAAATGAATATTTAGGAATAATTTGCAGACATTTATTTTTTTTTAAATATAGAGACTCATGCAAAAATAATGCCTCTCAGGAGTGAACCTGCCTTCCGTTTGTGTTTTCTCAATTTTCTTATTTTGCTGTGTTCAGGATGTTTCTGGGTGTGTAGGCCACAGCCAACAACATAGCAAGGCGGTGACTCTATAGTTACCACATTACATCACTGTCTCATCTCACTGTCGTGAGCGGAAGACCTGTTTGTTGGTTACACACACATACATGCATAGCAAAGAGGCAAACAGCGGAGAGAATTAACTCACACAAAAGCAGGATTTACAGCACCTGTTCACTTTCCTGCACTACTGTCTGCAGGTGTGGCTGTATTTAATCATGCTTTGGGATGAAACCCCTGTGAAACAGTCAAAATATCATTTATTTCTCTTAATCACAACTCTGTTCTTGATTACATGGCTTCCTTTCCTTATTATCTCTCTTGCATTCTCTGATTTACCACCAGTATTCTCTCAGTCTACTTGAGCTGTAGAGGATGGGCCAGGTTTCTTTTTTCTTTGCAAACAGTAACAGACAATTGCTCCATGTTATACTTTTCATGAGTTTAGGCCAGGGATGTCAAACTCGTGCCACGGAGGGCCGAGAGGCTGCAGGTTTTCTTTCCAACCAAAAACTCCACCAGCTGAT
>JAQNCA010000029.1:18665844-18708186 GCA_029783725.1 Acanthurus tractus | reverse complement strand
GATGTCAAACTCGTGCCACGGAGGGCCGAGAGGCTGCAGGTTTTCTTTCCAACCAAAAACTCCACCAGCTGATTTCACTGATTAGTCGCTGCACTCTGCTTGAAGGTGAGGTAATCAGTGAATTCAGCTGGTGGAGTTTTTGGTTGGAGAGAAAACCTGCAGCCTCTTGGCCCTCCATGGCACGAGTTTGACATCCCTGGTTTATAAGAGGTTGGTTTAATGAGGTGGTTTATTGGTAGTGATATTGATAGCAGCTTTACAAATTGTTGCAGAGCCCATAAAGTGAAATCCTTTATACAATCACATGTTTCACCAAGTGAAGAGCCTTGCTGCAAAGAATTATAATCTTTATATTTGATCAAAAATGATACCATACATTTTACTAATAACCTGTTTTTTGTGGAATGTGTCCAAACAGGTGTTTTAAGAATATGGCACAATTTTTCCAGCCTCTTGTTGCCACTTTAGGAACTTGTTTAAAACAGGTTGCCAGTGTCCAAGCTAAGAATAGGCAAATGTTTACAAAAATCAATGAGGCTGAGGGGCAGGAGGTAAAGCATTTTAATATAATGTGTTGGCATTGTTTTCAATTGAGTGTTAAAAAGGATTTGCATTGAACAACAATACAAAAACAAACAAACAGACAAAAAAGCAAAAAACAACCAAAACAACACAACCCAAAAAAGTTTGTTGCTGAAAACAGAAAAAAAAAGAATTTCTGCACTTGTTATTGTGCATGTTTCTAGTTTAACAGAAGAGCTTGGCAACAAACAAAAACATAAGTTGCAGCTTTTTAAGTCCACAAAACATTGTGGATCTTGTTACAGTATCATTGCATCTAAATAAGTATAAAAGAACAAACTTGTTTGTCATGTTGATAAATAACAAAAAAAGGGGAATTCTTAATGTGCCCTCATCTGATGTTCACGTACAAGCTTTAGTGTGCGCTCATTGATCTCTGCATACCTGTGTGTGGACCCTCTACCAGGAAACTTACTTACTTACACACCAGAGAGCGCTGCCTCTGTTGGCTCTGTTACATTTTTTAATCTTTGATCTAGTATCTGACCTTTATTCTTCCAATGGCACTGATATATAATGATGATCTGAAAGGTGTTAATAGAATAATGATTTTTTGCCTTTGGCACCGTTACCTTGTTTAAGTCACGTGCAGTGCCCTACTTTCCAGTTCCTTATCCTCTTTTTCAAATCATTAAATCAATCACAGCTGACATACATTTTACTTCTCATTTTATCAGAATCTCAGGTGTGCATGAATAATTGGAAGTGATGGTAGAGGCTCAATCAGCTGGGCCTGATCAGTATGAATGTATTTTGGCCTAACGAGTGCAGAGAAAGGGCCTCTGTCTTTCTCTGGATCTTTTAGATTTTAGCCCATTGACTTCTGTCCAAAGCTCAATTGAATACTCACATTGCTTGCTGAAACCTGCTCTACACACAAGTCTTTATGTTCCCGGAAGCATCGATTGTATCAGACAGGCTGCACATTGTTCTCTTGTGTAAGTGATACATAAAAGGTGGAGGGCCAGTGTGGCTTTAAAAACCTTCCCATCCACATAATCCTTCCAAATGGTGGACAGGTGAATGGGGAACAAAATGTGCTCTTTGACCCTTTGTGTGCCTGGAAAATGTTCTCCAATCTGTCATGAGAGTGTATTAGTTGGGTAGTCATTTATTAATCTTTTTTACTTGCTTACTCAACAACCAGTAGGTCTAGTTTATGATGATTTTATAGAGCATGTTTTTTGGGTTCACCAGAGGTTTCTTTGTGCAGTCAGTCACATGAAACACAAGCACAGACGACAACTTGCAGGTTTAATTTCCTACTGAAGCCTTACATGTATATATAGTCAATAATGGAGGCTGTGATACATAAGGATGTGTTTCAATTGGATAATGAGTGGGTGGCTGAGAGGCAGCAAAGGGAGAGAAAGGCACTGTAATTACATAAGTTTTTTTCCCTACTGGGACCCAAGATCATAGTGATCTGAACTGCCCTATGAACCCAACCGCTTCTTAACCACTTTTAAACTGTCTAACATTTTAATTGTCCGACTGAACTGAGGTCAGCGCTTTAATGCAATCCTTTCATTTCTTTCTCACCACTACCTTTGCTGCAGTTATTATTTTGCAGTATTATTTTTCTCTTGCACACGATACCACCAACATAGTTTTGTGTTGTTTATTGTGCTGTGTCTGCAGTGGAAACCTCAGGGTTTCTGGGATCAAGAAGTTCCTTGGACCTAAAGTCCTCAATTCTCAAAAAGGCCCTGCAGAGGATGTCAATTTTAAGGCTGGTTCAGGATGTTCAACTTACTTTGGGAGCTACTTATCTTCACCCATGACTGTCTAGTTAGAATCAACTGCTGAACAGGAGAAGGACAGACCATAATGGAAAGTCAAGACTGCAAAGAAAATCATTGGTGCCAACCTGCTCCCTTCTTAGGGCAAATTTTTTTAGAGGCGTTGTTTTTGAGGGGTTGTTGTTTGCACTGTCCGTGCAGTCACAGCTGGACCTTGTTGTCAGCTGGGGGTGTCGTTGTATGCAATAGCAATAGCTTGCTACAGCAAAACAAATCACGAAAAAAGCTAAAGCTAGGTTGCTCTACATAACATCATTTATAGCTAACAGCTAACATAGTCAAGCTGATAGGTCGAGGTATCCTCCTCTGTTGTGTTTTAGCTCTAAAAAGTGATGAATAAAAAATATATATATCCGCTCTGATACATCCACTTGCAAGCGACCATGTATGATTTGGTCTTCTTTGTCTTCCTCAGAAGGTGTGTCTGGTTCAAACATGATGCCATTGTTTACATTACATAGCTAGCAAGAAGATGAGACAGTGTATGAGGGAACAATGGAGGGGAGCAAATGAGGACCATGGTTGTGGTCACACCCCATATATATACACACACACACTTATATATGTATAACTATGTATATATTTATATGTATGTATGTGTGTATATATTAAATATTAAATATTAAAAGACAAAATAATCTGATTAACATGAGCTGTTTGTAGCCTAGACATTGTATGTTGTCAGTCATTGTTACTTTTTATAAATAATTTAAGAAAAATGTAATATTTTTTTTACCAACTTGTGTGCATATTATTTTTCTGTTAATTTCTTTATTTATTTTTAGCTGTTTTATCTTTTTTATCTTCTAACAGTGTCTCAGTAAGTTAAAACCCACAGTGAAATTCCTTGTTTGTGTGCAGATCCGATTTACTGCATGTAGAGTCTTATGGCTGATGATGATCTTTTGTCTTTCTGTAACTCCTAGTTCTCTTCATCATGATAGATACTTGTAGGGTGGTAATAAAGGGCTCCTCTGGGCCTTTAAATGGAGACATATGAAATGTGTTCTTTGAGCTCATAATGTTTATGACGCAAGTTAACGCTGGACAATAACTGCCTTGACCCTTGGCTCACGCTAAATCTCGGCATAAGTACAATAACACAGAGCTCTTGGCTGCATACATTAGGTGTGTCCTTTCAGCCCAGGATTACTGTGGCTTCCCACACTGTGTTTACAGGATTATATTAGCTTTATGCACGAGACAAGAAGTCACTAAGCAAGTGGCAGAGAAACACGTGTGCACTATAAAACACAGGTAATTTTCATGTGAAGGATAGAGAGAGCCAACTGGTGATGAAAGTGGATTGGTTTTGTTTTGGATGACACTTAAAGATGACAATGCTTGTTTTTTACAGCTAAGACTGAGTTGTCTTTCCACCTGCTTTATCAATGCCTCCTACTTGTTTAAAAGCTTATACTAAGCCATCAATTATGTCGCTGTGAAATCAGTGGTTAAACATTAAAACAAATATGTTTGTACATTAACTGTGAAAATACTGTGTGGCATCAACAAATGATGCTTTGTTTGTTAAATGTCAATGTGAATGAGTCAGTGCAATTTAAGGTTCCTCTAGTGTTATTAACCACCGTTTGTCGAGGCATTGTGACAAGAAAAAAACATTAAGTCATTTTTATCGAAACCCATATCTTTATTTTTGTAGTTTGTTGCAGACCAATGAATTAGTGTCTGTTTCAGCCCATTTCAATGGAGATCACTTATTCATTATTTCCCAAGTACAAAAGTCTTTGAATTGTAAAATATACATTGGTTCTTAAATACCACTTTATTATAAAGAAGACAGAATTCATTATTGCAGTGAGACATTTTCACAATGTCAGTATGTAGGATACTGTATTGATCAAGTATTTAACGTGTTTTAAATACAATAAGGCAGAACAAGTTTGTACAAGGCACGTAAAGATTTGTTGATCCATATTGACAATATTTCAAAGTTCAACTGATGCTGGAACCATAAGAGGTCTCCATGCATCCTGATATAAAGGTCATTGGAAGGGTCAGTTTGAAAACAAGAGGGCAAAGGTACATGTTTTCTTATAGTCGTATGTCAGCTTTGCTCTTAGCCCATTTCTGTAAATATGAAAATGGTAAACCTGGCCAACATCCTTTTTTTTTACCTCAGATCTATATTTCTGTGATGCATTTAAAAATGTAATTTTCTAGTAAGTAGAGATCTATGTTCGATGTAAATGACAACATATTGATCGCAAGCCCTGCATTCTATTATTTCTGCATGTGTAACTACAGATTTTAGCACAAAATTTCGTAGTACTCGTTTAAGCAGCTGAGTTGCCTTTGTCATGCATTTATGTGACGTTATTTAATTTTTAATACGTGTGTATTTTACAGATTTTACTGATTATTATAGTTTAGTGGTTGAGATGGGCCCAATTTATTATATTGTTGGGTAGTTAAATCTACAATTATATGCCATCTTATCTTCATATGAAAAAAAAACAGACACTGTAGCTGTTACATGAATACAGAAGAGTAAAATGGACAATATTACCCTCTGAAATGTAGTTAAGTAAAAGCGGAAGTGAAATAAAAATTATATATCATTAGGTAAAGTACAACTACCTTAAAAGTTGTACTTAAGTGCCTGACTAAATGTGCTAAATTGTGTTATTAAATTATGCCTTGAGGCTAATTGCTATTAAGACAGCTACTTGTGACTACATAAAAGATTTCTAACAAGTCTGACCTCATGAATACCCCTTTCTATGATTTCCTCTCATAACAAAATAGTGGATTTAAAGATGGCTGCTTGGGAGTATTGTGAAGTCTCACTACAGATATAAATAAATCTTAATGTGATTTCCTTATAATACAATGTAAATTAAAAAAAATAAAATTTAAATCCTCAAAAGCTCTTCCAGTCCCAATCAAATTCTTCTCCACTTTCTTTAATTGCAAGACTCAGTTGTCAAAAGCAAGCCTTGAAGGGCTGAGCAGCAGTCAGTCCACTGTGTAGTCCAGTGCTGTCACTCTGACCAGAGGTCTTTTTCTGGTACCTGTGGATAGGGAAGGCCAAGTGTGCGTGGATTATGTTCTATGGCAGTTTGTGGATCAGACCCCTGTGGCATTAGCCCAGGTGGGAAAAGTGCCCAGGTCAAACATGGCCTTGCCCCAGGTGTTGATGGCCAGTGTAATACAAAGGATACCAATGATGTTCATCATTAGTCCTGTCTTGGCCTGAGGAAGAGGAAGAGCATGTATTGATATTAAACCTGCAGATGCTATTGGGAAATACTCCATATTGTATTGAGTGCAATACCTTATCCACACATACATGCATCCACACATACATGCATAGTTTTCAAAATGTGGCCCTTTTTAAAATTTATTTTGGTCTTTCATCCACACACAGTTTTGAAACATAGTGCTAGAGTAGTCCACATATATATGTACTGTTCTATAGAGCGACAATGGCCTCAAAATGTACAAGGTCATTACATTACATTACATTAAACAACATTCCCACAACACCCATGATAACTGACGATAATTTTTTTACAGACATTCATGCCAATTTGGAAAAAAAACATTGATTTAAAAAATACAACTGTATGCGTAGGTAAGGCTTTAAATGAGAACATTGACACCCCACTTATGTCTTTTTGTTTTATATGAGGCTAAGCCAGCAGCTAGTTAGCAAAGTTTAGCATAAAAACTAAATTAAAGGGGAAATAGTTACCCCAAACTAATAGAATCTATCTACTAGCACCTTAAAACCTCACTACTTAACATGTCATGTAGTGTTTATTTCAAAGTATAAAAATATCAGCCTGCCTGAATCTCATTTTTAGAGAGTTAGGACAATGACAGTTTAAGGCACATCAGCCCAGACTGCACAATCAGTCAAGTGGTCTAACATGTGAGAATGATGTGCCTATTATATTGCATCACCTTCTGTCTGACCACTATGAGAATGTTACAGATCTTCCCATCTGACTCACAGCAAGAAGTTAAAAAGCATATCTCCCAAAACACTAAGTTATTCCTTTGGCAATTTCAGGTCCCAAGTACAAAACACTATGATAACATAGGTTCAGCTTACAGTGCAACAGTAGCTCTAAAGTCACGTTTGCATGTCGAACATATAATTTACTGAAAACACACCACAAACCATTTGCCATACTCACCATGTCAGCAACTTTGAGGTATCCATAAGAGAAGACTATAGCATTTGGAGGCGTAGCGACTGGCAGCATGAAGGCAAAAGAGGTACTCAGAGTACATGGTATCATGACGTACAGTGGATTCATCCCAATGGACTGAGACTGCAATAATCACACAGAGAGCTTCAACAGTCTGAGACAGGGATGAACATAGCCTTGATAACAAAATCCTCAACTCCTCCATTTGGCTATTTTTCTGCAGCCGTAATCACTGACTCATAACTTGGAGAGATATGTGTGCAAGTCTGTGTGAAGGGAAAACTCTCATTAAGTGGGTGTAATTAAGATGTAATTCCTGAAAACCTAGGAATGAGTCACGATATCCAAAATAGAAAAGCACAACATGTGTAGAAATAATGGCAGACTACTAAGATGTATAAAACATTACTCCGGAATTTGCTGCTGAATTACATGTCCCAGCGCACAGAAGCTTGCAAGGGCACAGCAATTTCTGGCTCTCAAAATAAACAAAGGGTGAAAAGACTTTATAGTCAGTCTTCTTTAAACCGTACACGAGGTCACCACAATGACAGTGTTTATTTTGTCTTATGGTTTTTTTTAAAATCAAATGCTAAAGATTCACTGGACAGGATGACACACCACAAGTTCTGACTGCCATGAAGTGTCATCTCCCTACTTTCAGCTGCATGTAACTGATCAGATGTTCCTTTTTCCCTCTCTCTTTTCTTTCTATCTCCATCTTCACACGAGGGTTGGGCACCCTTGTGGAGCCCACTTGGCTTCATCCTCCATAAATATCTATCTGAATACCCCTGCTTGGCCTGTCTTTCACAACCCAGCTTTGGCGTTCTCTTGAGTGCTTGACCAGTGGGCACAGTAATGCCATTCTTCAGCAGCAGCGGGGTGGGCAGCATTACAAGGCTGTGGGCTGAATTGGTGTGTTTGGCAGGTTATTAATGGGAGGAGGGGCCTGGGGAAGGGGACCAAACATATTCAGCCTGAATGACCAACTAGATGGGTAACCAAACAAGGGAAAATAGGCCGGCTCCCACTGGGAGTAATTTCAATGCTGGGCTCCAATTGGGGAAACAGTTCAAAAGAAATTACACTATGTAGCACTTCACCCCGCTGAACCACTGCTACCATCATTGTCTGTCTCCTTCACTCGGATATTTTGGCTCTGCTTCTGCCTCTTTTTTCTTTTACTTTAAACACATTTCCCTCTCTCTGTGAGAACTTACCATTGAAGCTAAGACAGGTAGGAAGAGCGTTGCAGTGGCTACATTACTGGTGCATTCTGTGAAGGTAGCAATCAGCAGACATAAGATGATAGCAATTGCCCAAGGGGGGATGTGTTGCAGAGGAGTCATTTGATCCCCCATCCACGTTGAAAGTCCTGATTCCTGCAGAGATACACATAACAAACGAGACACAGGTTAGTCTCTACTGAAAATGTGCACTGTACTCATCCAAACAGCTGAGCCGAGATTTGCTCATTTACTGTTTGTATACCGTAATTAAGCTTTATGCAGCAGAAATAGTGTCCTTTGAAATGTATATCACGGCTATTTGCAGCATGAAAATTAAAATGAAACAAAAGCAAGACATTCACAAGAGCATTTACACCAACGAGAGTTGGAAAGTTTGCATTGCCCAAACTTAAGGAAACTCTGATGGGAGCGTGCATTGTAAATTGTCAGCCTTATGTGAAGTCGGAGAAAGAACAAAAAACAGGCATGCTGGTTTCTTTTGATCCTTTGTGCATATAGGCAAATAAAATCCAGTGCAGAAATGGAGAGCTCAGACACCAAGAAAACACTATATGGGAAGGTAATCACAGAATGTCAATACTTTAACTGCTATTACTAAAAATACGAACAATAAAAAGTTTAAAAAGAGGGTTTGATTTTAACGAAGAAAACCATGAAGCCACCACCACACTTCTCCTTCCAGAGAACATTAGAACTCATTCTAAAGTGTGGGTGTGGGTGTGGATGCATGTGTGTGTGTGTGTGTGTGTGTGAGAGAGAGAGAACTCTCAGCCCAGTTTCCCATTAACATCACCACTCTCACTGTCACTTACCTCGCTGCCCTTGGCCAGAGCAAAACCTCCTCCAAGAAGAAGCACGATGCCCCATGGTAACTTCTTTTGGGCAATTTTCCAGCTGAGCAGACGTGGAGTCGGACCACCATCAGCTGGATTTGATACTACAGATCCAGAACATTGGATATAGACAGTTTATCATGACACAGTCTCCAACTCCAAAAACTTGGTTCTAACTCTAATGACGCATAACGTGTGTTGTTCCAAAATGATGGCTCACCCATGTCAAAACTTCTATTCCTCCGTGCAAGGAAACGTGGGGGTTTAGAGGGCAGAACAAAGAGAAGGACGGCAATGAAAACTGCCACTGAGGCATCTGTCACATATCTGAAAAGTAGAGCAATGAGGGAATAAAACACATTTACATGAAAGTTTCCTCAGTGCAAATAATCCACAACAACTTGGTTTAGAAGAACGTTTTTGTATACATACTCTGTTTCAGAGTTAAAGAGTGCTGTCGCCCAGCCGCTGACAAAGCCTGGGTCCCTTGAAAACCACAGCACTACCAGCAGAATGAAGAGACCCAGGACGCTCATCTCTCCAAATAACATGGGCCCCAGCAGACGATGCTGTTCACGGATCACGTTATAGGCTGCAATGTCCTTCTCTGTCTTTGTAGCCCCACAGCCCCATGTCTTCTTAAAGCTAGTAGGATCATAAGGGAAAAATCTCTGTGTCACCTCTACACTCCTTCACACTCCTGATGCGGTAGAAGTTACTTGATGTTGATTCAAGTCTCTGTCACTATAATTAGGCTTTAAACATCACCAAACTCACTTGAATCCCATGAAGACAAACTGCAGCCAAAGCCAGGACAGTGTGAGCATGAGGATCATGTTGGGAAAGGCAAAGCCGAACCAGGAGGCAAAGTTAAGCACATCTCCGTTTTGAGGAAAGAGTCTAGGGAAAACAACAAAAGGAATTTTTAAAAATATTCAATATAAAAAAAGATAGAAACTAATGCTGCATGACTAAACAACAATTTTATCAAAACACTCACTGGCCCATCTGGCCTTTGAGCACCAGATTTGGACCGGTTCCTGTCAGTGTTGCCGTGCCTCCGATGCTGGCAGCGTAACAAACACATAGGGTCATCCCTTTGCACATTTTCAGCTTTTCTGCTGCCTCCTTCCGTCTCTCAGCCTCTGCTGCGGCATCTAAGAAAGTCACCACCATTGGGCCTTCAAGCAAAGAGCAAAGAATGAAAAGATGTGTGTTTTCTTAGAAAAACACAAGAAAACAAAAATATATTCTACTTGAAGGTGACCGTGGCTCACCTTGTGCCTCACTCTGTTTCTCTGTCTGTTTGTTGTCAGTGTCTGTAGTCTGGTGCTGCTCCTGTGAGCTGAGGATCTGAGGCATCTCCGTCTCAGTTCTGTTGAGCTGCTCTAGCACCGCTTGGACAATAGGCACCATCATGGCTGTGGTGGCTGTGTTACTGATCCACATGGACAAGAAGGCCGTCACACCCATGAAACCCATCATCAGTCTGCCAGACAGATTAAAAAAAACAGGAAAACTGTAAGTTATCATTGGAATGAAAGTGATGGCCTTGAGTTTTTTTTTTTACAACAATCCATAAAATAGAGTGAGAAAGATAAGAAAAGTTGGTCGTCCGTCTGTCTTTATCAGCTGTTTTAATGGCATACTTGATAAGATATTCTTAGGAAATGTAGATCTTAAAGATAACGAGTTTATCAGAGAATCTGCAATCTGGAGGCGAACATCTTGACCACTTACAGTGCTGGACGCACACCAACAAAGAGCAGGACCCTCAAAGCAATGCGCTTGTGCAGATTCCAGTGCTCCACGGCTACGGCGAACATCAGTCCCCCCACAAACAACATGTTTGTGTCCTTCAAGTACTGCATACAGACCTGAGACAGCAAGGTCAAACAGGATAAGACATGTATCTATGGAAATTTTTTTTTTTTTTTTCTACACTTTGCTGCAGTGATTTCACTTACATCCTCTGATTCCATAATGCCAAACAAGGGGAAAAGGAGGGCTGGAAGGAGAGCTGTCACGGCCAGGGGTAGGACCTCTGTGCACCAGAAAACAGCCATCAGGGCTATCACATAGGCACATTCTGCCTCCTAAAACATGCAAAAAAGTAATGGTAAATGCAAAAAAACAAGAAGGATGCAGTGCAAGGTGTAAAAACAGTCCTTGGCAGCAGTTACACATAATCTCAAATGCTTTTTTTCGTTGTTCAAAGGGTAAAAGAAAGTGTTGTACTGTTTGTGGTCATGATTTTATGATGCCTAGATTATACTTGTGCGCTCTTTAAATACCCATTTAATCATTATTACATGATATATATTCATTAATCACTTTTTGGTGTCTTCTGGTTCCTGTACACTAGGACGTTATTTTTCGTTGAGGAAGATACTTGAAATTTGTACAGAATATAGTTTGTCTACAGTTTTTGCAAGCAACCAAACAATCAGAAAGGGAGACACGAGAGACATAAAATAAGAGACGTGCTGTTGCCCTCCTCTGCCTTCTGTATACGTCTGCGGTCTGTGTCTATCATAACATGCCTCCATTCCTGTGTGCGTGTGTCTGTGTCACATGTAGGTACCGAGGCGGACAGAGCCCTTTGACTCCGTGTTCCCACGCTGGACGTGACCCTTCATGTTACCAGCAAAGACTTAAAATAACAAGACTTCAGCGCGCGCCAGCCACAGGCAACACTGGACAGTTCTCATGCATTTTGGTACGAGTGCGCTGCGCACATGTGAGCCGCATCAACAGGTGCACGAGAGAAACAGTGCAAAACAAACTTGTTCGTTAAAAGCTCGATTTTAGGAGAAAAAAAAAGTGAATGGTGTGCCGAATTGAATTGATGAATTCCATTCATTCATGTGCTAAAACTGCATGCAAATGAGGGGAAATGTTCCCTTATACAACTCATGTTAACAAATGCAATTAACAAAACACGGAATGCATTCTTTGCTAAATATCAATAAGAAATCCAAATTTTGAATTAGTTTATGTCAAGATGACACAAGTTTTTGCGGAATGTCTCGTCGGTGTGGCAAAGTTTAATCCAAATCAATTATTGTTTTTATTTTTATTTTTTTCAAAATACAAATCAGACAGACTACATACCGATGTTCCGATGACTAAAGGCAGTGGAAGAAAAATAAGTGGAGCCAAGATGAGGATAAGGTCATCCTTAATCGAGCGAAGATATTTGAAGAATGCCATCATGAAAGAAAACGCAGAAAAGGAGGCTTTCGCACCATGGATCGCGCTTTTGAGGCGCAGAGGAGAGGAGGAGGAGGGGGGGAGTCCCACAGCAGATAAAGGGGAGAGAGAGAGGGAGAGAGAGAGAGAGGGAGAGGGAGAGAGAGAGAGAGGGAGAAAGTGGCGAATCACAATGAAGTGAGAGAGGGAGTGAGTGAGTGAGAGAGGAGGAGAGAGAGAGACAGAAAGGGAGAGAGAGGGGGTTGCAAGCGAGGGAGAGAGAGAGAGATAGAAAGGGGGAGTGAGAGAGAGGGTGCTAGGGTCTCAGACCAAAACAAAAGAGTCGACTGACTGATTATCCTCAGGATAACAATAAAAACAAAAAGAGCTCTTCCACTTAAAACCACTTAAATAATCACAATTAATCCGATTTTCTCTTGGCATCACTATAGTTGTTAGGAACTGCTGCTGCTTGGATTCTGCAAAGTTGATAAAAAAAAGTTGAGAAACTCGAGGTTCTTGCAACTACCAAATCGTTTTGACTGACATAATCAGTTGTGACCGCTGCTCCAGTAACTCCAATTGAATAACGAAGAGGACCTTTCCAAAAAGACTCTTGCTGTTTATGTTGTCGATTGAGTTAAGATAAGATCAATGTCCACTGTGATATGCAAATCACTGCATCAGGAACATGTGTGGACGCAACACTGTTGTCCTCAACACACTCATGTAATACAGTTCCATGCCAAGGGCACTTGGATGAACACACTGGGATGGTCATTTGAATCATTGCTGCTCAACCGTTTTATTTTGGCAAACTACTAATCAAGCTGTAAATGGAAGTAATAAGAGGTTTTATTCAAAATGATGGGCAGCCATTTATAGATAGACAAGATTGATGTCATGGGTCTTGATTCCAACACACATCTGTCATACAACACACCTCGATTACACATCCACCACTGTTATAATTTTGTTAAAACAGTTTATTAATAAACTTACCTTTCTTCTACATTTTTTCTCCCCAGGTTGTTTAAATATAATATTTAATGCTGATGTACACTACTAGGAAATAATAATAACTTAATTATTAAATAATTAAAAAACTGAATTAAAATATCTTTTTATTTTCACAAAAAATATTGGATTTTATGATCCTGCAATTTTGCAAACCACAGGTGTTTTAGGATTTTTTGTACTTTAGCTTTCAATTTGATATTGTGACCAGGCTGTGTTCAAGGTCTTTTTAATTAACCTTAGCCTTGAAATCATCTTCCTACAGCCTGGTAAATGCCTAACAGCACTGTGAGTTTAAGGGTTTCTATCAGATATAAGAACAGATCACTATGCAGACAGCAAAAAGGATTGTCACAACACACTGTAATAGATTCATTACAACGTAATAAATGAGAATTTTTAAGAACTTTTTGAGGCATGTTCAACCACCTCTTCAATTATATAAGAGTCTCACCAGATAATATTAACCACATTGGCCTATTCTTAGAGATTCGAAATAAGCTAACATAAGTTTGTACAAAAAGAATGTGTTAGACATGACACAGATAATTACAGACCACTGTCAAAATTATCTTTTATAACAATAATCCCTGAATCTAAGGTAAATCACAAATTTGATGCATTTCTATAAAGCCACTTTATATTAAGCTCACTTGTGTAATCACTGATTACAGAGCTTTCTTGACCTTTACTTTTGTTACAAATAATATCTGCTAATAAATGAATTGCAGCAACATTTTTTTATTGATCTAAAAGATAGCTCTTTATGCAACTGATTGTCCTTTGCCCTTGCAAATGTATTGGCTTTATTGAAAAGACTTGTTAATGGTTTCAGAGTTATTTGTCTGGAGTCAGGCAGCATCAGTTTGAGTTCTTGTTGGTTAAAAAAGTGCTCCACAAGGATCAATTTTGGATCAAGTTCTCTTAAACACAATGCCATTTTCTCCTCCCTGAGCGGCTGTCATGTCAGTCTTCACATTGTTGATACTATTTTGTATTGCATTGCTGATCTGTACAGCAGCATTGAGAATCTGCAGCATTTGTCCTTCTTTAAATGCTCTACAAGAGGCTGTCATCAATCTCAAATTGGTGCTTAAAAAGAGGCGCACATGGAAACTCTTTGTTTTTTTGTTTATGTTTATTACAATATTGTAATATGAATGAAGGATTTTTGGTCATTTGTGTGACTTTATGAGCTTATTTTGAACAATTAGTCAATGGATATTGGTTTAGAAATTCGTGTGAAATTAACCACTTATTTCATTTTCACACAAGACTTTGTGTTCAATATTTGTAATTTTCATGGTGTCTACTGAGGCAACAGAGAGAGAAAGGGAAAAATAAAACTTCAAAGACATCTGTATGTTGCTTGTATTCTGCTTTTGTTGAACCAGTGTAGCTACAATAATTGATTGTGAATGTCTTTTAATATGTTTTTTATTTACAGAAATGCTGTGCCTTTCACCGTCAAAACAATCGCCTTGGTTTATTGTTCTGCTGTCAGATTAAGATACTGGTAATAGCAACAATACTACATGCCAACAATCTACCTGCCTTTGTTGGATGGCTATCACCTTACATCTAATCATTGATGATTAGAACTTTGGACGCTTATAAAACACTGAAATGACTGGCCTCACTTACATGTCTCTCACACACCATCTGAACTTGGAAAAAAACACTTTTGTATCTTGTGCCCAAAATTCTCAGAATGATCTTTGACACACATCATAAACTAATACTCTATGGACCTATCGACAGTTGAAATTATGATAACCACCTTTCTGTGTGGCGTTTCCATGTTCTTCTCATGTATTTGTGGTTTTCCTCTGGATGCTCTGGTTTCTCCATCCTCCAAAAACATGCAAACAGGCAGTAGTGTACAGTAGCAGCCGTTGGAATAACTTTCCCCAAGGGGCGGATCAGTAAAGTTAATATATTTATTTTCCACTCTTTTGTACCCATTTATTTTGAACTTCTAAGTTTGTCCTAATCATTGTAATTGAGGGCAGTCAATGATTTTTGGAGTTTCAGAAAAGGATTCAGTTACATCAATGTATATAAACCACCTTCTGTTGTATAAATTTTTTGTTTGGATGGGTGTTTAAAACATACACATGGAGCCCAGGAGCGACATAAATGTTCTCCTGAATGACCTGAGCTGGTAGTTGTGCATATTTGTGTTTTCACTAAGCCTCAGTATTTTGCACAGTCACGTTGTGAAAAGCATGACCTTCCTAAATGTAATCCAAGAAATGCATTTATTTATAGGCACTCTTTATATTTCAACAGTGATGAGGATTATACAAGTCACGCACCAATCCTGGCTTTAAATGTAACCCTGCTTTGTTGTGTTACTTGGTTCTGTGGTATTTTTTTTTAATTTAACCTCTTATTTCATTGCACACTTTGTATTTTGCTTTCTAGTTTAAATTACTGTATTTACCAGTCATTGGATGAGATGATTTTTGGTACACAACTAAAGAAAGTATAGAGGAGAAGCAGAAAAATGGAAAAGCCTTGTGGTTGTTTGCTCAGTGTTGGTAAACTGATGGCTCAAAAGCCTTATTGGTAAAAATACTTTTTTCTTTCACTTGTGCCACTGCAGTTTTTTTAGACTTCCAATGACTGAGTTTGGGCTGAATAATGTTCCTGTCAAATTAGCTGTGCCAGAGTCATCTCAGAGCATCTGTACAAAAAAATCTAATTTGTCTGAGAAAAAGCCTGGTATGTTATGAGGAAAACATTTCTTTATCAATTATCACCTGGCAATCTTAAAATCCAATAACTAATGCATCCCTCTGCACATGACCCATCCTTCTGCCAAATTTCAGAGTTTGTAAGGGATTACAGAGCAACACACAAGCCAGTCTAGCAGCTTTAGAGATGACACATTATTTTGACTGATGTGACACAACAGAGGAGTACAATTGAATGTATTGCAGAGCTTCTGTATGGCACTAAAACATAGTGCACAATATGCCCTTTCTCTCTGAGTTCAGACCATTTGCATTGAATGCTTTAAACCAAAACTAACGTGTGCTTTGGGACATAAAACACATTCTGTCTTGCAGTACTATAAAACTACAAAGAGCAGACCTACAAGAACTAAGAGAAGAACATGATATGGTGAGCCAAGGAATGTCATGTTTTTTGGCTGCATCTTTTTTGTAGTGCTGACGGTAATTATGTTGAATTGGTGGGATGCTGAGATGAGAGAAGCTTTTCATTTGTGTCCCTGTAATTGGGAGTTTGAAAACCAGTGTGGGATCTCAGCATTCATGCCTGCAGACTAATTTTTACCAATTCTTAAGACAAGCAAAAATTGTTCTAATGAGGACACTCTACAAAACTTGTTAAAAATGTCTGTTAACGAAGTTCATAAGTTTATTAACAAAGTCACTCACACGAGTGCTTCCCAGGTGCTGACAACAGCAAAACTCTGGGCAAAAACAAGAGCATTGATCATTGTACTCTGCAACAGTATTTTCAGAGGTTCATGTCTACTTCTACGTAACATTCATTGTATAAAGCAGAAGTGATTCCGTATTAATAATATATGTAAGGTAGTGTGCTATATGGTAATAAATGGGCAACAATTTAATTCTATTCAGTTTTTTTATATTTAATTATGGTCTAACTATAAATCACTGCAAAAAGCCAGAGATTTTGTATGAGTTTGTTGATACATAACTTGGAGTAAGTCATGTAAAAGAGGAATAAAGCTGCACACTACATATGATGTGGCAGAAATCTTGATGTTAATGATGTACTAGTCAAACAGTGATCACATTTGGCTCCCAGCCACCACTTATACCCACATAACTACACAAGCCTTTAAATAACATCGGGACACAAAGGTTCCGACGCAGGTCTTTATTTTGGACATTGGAAATTACTGAGTCAAAATTGGAGAACTAAAAGAAAATAAAAGATCAAATGACTACAAAACTGTATACTGTTTATGTCTGGACAAGCTTGCTGATGGTTTTGTCTGTGAATTAACACAGACAATTAATACACACACGCCACCTTGTGGAGATAAGTAATATAAGTAGAAGCTATCTCTTTCAGTTCGTGTAGCCGTTTATCAATTGCAAAATTGCAACTAAATCTGTTATCATTTAAACTTACGGTATTACCAATATTAATGTATCTTTTTTCCACTCTGACTGTCAGTAGATCTTAGGGAAAGTTGGTCTACTTTAACTTTATTGGGGAACCACGAAAATCATTTCTACTGTTCGTAAAGTACCATTGGGTCATCAAAGAAGAGACGTGCCTCGCGGGAGCAGCGGCGGCAGCAGCAGTCACATGAGATGGGGCTGGTGTTTTGTCACGTGAGGCGTCGTTTCTAAAACATGGCTCCAACTAGCACAGAACAAAAACACCATCGGCCCATTGACTGTGGTCCGTCTGCTGACACGCATCAGTAAAACATCATAAAATGAAACGAGCATCAACGAGTGTTGTCCCGAAGTATGTCGTCGTTTCAGTAATTTAGTTTAGTACAAACTCATTATGCGTGAAACCGACGGCGCACCGTTAGCTTAACCCTCGCTAGCTGTCAACTGCTACAAGTGGTGAGAGGTAAGCTACACATTAAGCAGTGCGCGCCGTTGTTTGTTGCCTTTGTTCCTTAAATATATTGGCGTTATTAAGCCCTAATGGCATATTCTTTTCAGGTCTCTGTTACAGATATTAGTCATTAGATAATGGCTTTTTGCTTGCTTGGGTTAGTTACTCAAACGTTAGCTATGTCGTTAAGCTAACTGTCACGTCAAATTGACTTTACTTCCCCAATTGTCTTCTTAAAGCTCCCAACTCACTTTTCGGGAGTTACACAACGTAAGAAAAGTCGTCATTAGTTTTATAACTTGGACGTTTTTCATTGTAAGCTTACAATAAATATTTCTTAGATATTAAGTCTCGTTTTGAGATGGGCTTTACTTATTCTTGAATGTTATCGCCGCCAACAAGCTAGTAATCCAGCTAATATTTTTCGAAATGCACTCAAAGGTTTTATGACTGGTACCTTATTAACGTGTTGGAGACTCGACGTCAGTAAACTGATTTTTGCATTTTGTTAAAAGCATTAATTGTCAATTTGCCTGTTCGCAATTCAAAATATTGCAATTGGAGGCTTTTTAGCAAAACCTCAATCAAGGTGGTGAAACAGTTAGGTGTGATGAGTTCCGTCATGTGAGCTGAGCTCAAACTTTGACAGTCGTACCAGACTTGGAGAAAGATAAGAACTCATGTGCACACACTAAATCACATCATACTGGCATTGCATCAACTTCCTGTATCCTCTGTGAGAAGGAACCAACCCTCGTTGCAGTGTCGCACAGCAGTGTTATCACAAAAGTACTACAAAAGCAGTGGCTGCTTATCTAACTGTCCCTTTATGTTTTTAGTTGTATCTTCAGAGAGACCGACAGAAGAGTTCTCTCCTCATGAATGTCTGAAACTCATCCTTGTGGGAGACACCGAGGTGTGAGCAGCAGGACATTGTGCTACTCATAACAAGCATTGCAGTTTCACCATGGATTGGCTGATGCATGCAGTTGAGAAAGACTTGGGGATTGACCGACGGCAGCAAGGCCCAGGTCCCCGTCCTAGGGAACTCATAGCCCTAGTTCCGACACGCTGGGTGATTGGCCTGAGGGAAAGGAGGATCATGCGCTGTGCCCGTTGTGACAGCATCAGTGATGCAGAAGTACGCACATACCTACAGTGTTCCCAAGCTAAGTTGCCTCCAGGCTGGACACGCGTGTGCATTCAGGGTCTGAGGAAAAGCAAGCTGAGCTACAGGATGGCTAGAGACCCTTGCCATCAACAAATGGAATTCATGTCGCAGGATTCTTATGTCAAAACGATGCAATGTGTATCACAGCATAATGTAAGGTATGATATGTACTCAGATATTCTACTCTAAAATGTTTCCATGTCATCTTATATGTGTGTTGAAGCTCAGGAAAAGTCAAAGTCTCCTTTTAATTTGATATGTCATTCCCATAACATTAGCTGTTTTGATTTTTGAACAGAAATTACTTGAACATGGATAACTTACAAGTAATGATTTTTGGGTAGAGATGATACTTATAGGTGATTGATCAATTATTTGATTTGCTCAAAATAAATGTGCAATTTGTATCAAAATAGGCTTTATTCAATAAGATTTTTACTTGCTATGGTTGGGACAGTGATTCTAATTCCCTGTTTGTGGCATTGTTTAGTTTTGCAGTCTTAAAAGTGTTAAGCATTTAACTGCTGTTTTTTGTTTTTGAACACAGATTTCTGCTGTCAGAATGTCACATTTAACTGTTTTCCTTGACAGTTAAATTTTGACACTATATTTCAGGCTAATGACATGTTTGTTGTGAATTTAAAGTTCTTGTTTACAATTTGAAACATCAAAATGGTCACTGAGTGGAACAAGTGGGATTTTTAATGATAAATTTTTTGATTTTGTTCTCTTTTGCAGGAATCTATGGCGTGAAACACATCACAAACTTGTGCAGACATATGCAGGAGCCAATGAGCAAATGCATACCGCAGCTGCAGATGCAGTACGTCATGCTTTACAGAAGCTCTTCAATTCTACATTCATCTCATCTGACAAAGTGTCACCATCCCTTTCTCCAGCCAGAGAAAAGGAGAAAGAAAACTACTTGCAAACCAGTTCGTCTTGCTTTTCCAAGTCCCAGTCAGACCATCTGTGTCCTAATGTGCTGCCTGCAGAGTGTCTGCTGGAGACGGCAGAAATGCTTTATGTGATTTTACCCTATACTCAGTATTCACTCCATGATATTGTCTCCTTTAGCCCAGCCAAGCTTGCAAACAGCCATGCCAAAGTGTTGTTCATTCTCTATCAGTTACTAATAGCCATGCAGTCATGTCATGCAGCCGGTTTGTCTTGTGGAGAGCTCTCCCTGCAGGACATAGCAGTAGATGAGCAGCTTTGTAGTCGTCTCAAAATAAATCTAGCTCATTATGAGGAACTGGGCGTGGAAGGGGATGCAAACACTGATGTTAAAGGCAGACAAGTGCCAAAAAGTGTCCTGCCAAGTGACCACTCCTGTGTGAGCCAAGAAAACAAGAGACTTTGCAAAGATTGCTTTGGTGAGCTGAAGATGTTGGTTCTGGACTGGGTCCACGGAAGAGTCAGTAACTTCCGCTACTTAATGGAACTGAACAAGCTAGCAGGACGGCGAGAAGGAGACCCAAATTATCACCCAGTGCTGCCTTGGGTGGTGGATTTCACTGTGCCATTTGGAAAATTCCGGGACCTCAGGAGGTCAAAGTTCAGGCTCAATAAGGGTGATAAGCAGCTGGACTTCACATATGAGATGACCAAAGAAGCTTTGGCAGCTGCAGTGGGTAATGGTGTAGGTGGAAGCAGTGTAGGTGGAGACCTCAGTGGCTCAGTAGTTGCAGGTGCTGCGGGACAGCCCGACCACCTTCATGTACCTCATCACATATCTGATGTGCTCTCAGACATTACTTACTATGTCTACAAAGCCCGGCAGACACCTAAGTCAGTGTTGTGCAGCCACGTTAGATCCCAGTGGGAGCCTAATGAATACCCAGCAAGCATGGAGCGTATGCAGAGCTGGACCCCTGATGAGTGTATACCAGAATTCTACACTGATCCGTCCATTTTCCGTTCGATCCATCCCGACATGCCAGACCTGGATGTGCCTTCCTGGTGCAAGTCGTGTGAGGAGTTTATTGAGGTCCACCGGCGTCTTCTGGAGAGCAGAGAGGTGTCCCAGCATTTGCATCACTGGATAGATCTCACATTTGGCTATAAACTGTCCGGTAAAGAGGCTGTCAAGGCAAAGAATGTGTGCTTGCACCTAGTGGACAACCACACCAATCTCACTACTTATGGTGTTGTTCAGTTATTTGACCAGCCACACCCACCACGCTTATCTCCCTCACAGTACGCCCCAGCAGAACCTCCACTTCTTGGCCTTGCTGCTCTTAATGTGCCTTCTCTACACATTCCTCAAATCAACACCGCGGCTGACACTGTGGATGGAATGGTACCGGAGTCTACAGGGTGTGAGTCCAGTGGCTGGACCATGGTTGACAGAGATGAAGAGCTTGAACAAGGAACTGAAGCTTTGGACTCATTAGCGTCCACTGGCTCATCTAATTCTGCATCCTGCTCCGTGCCAGTGCCAAGCATCAGTACAGCAGGAGGAAAGATTGGAGGGGAGCATGCAGCACTTATTGTATCTCAGTCCCCAGGTTCATTCCCTGGTGATTTCACAAGCGGCTTAGGCCCTGGTTTACGCACTGCCATGTTACAAAGAGGTGGGCCAACGAACAAAAAACACGGGGAGGGAGGTGTGACTGCCACCAGCGCAGAGGAAATCAGGATCGCTCTCCCAGAAGGCTTCAACCCACTGCAGCCTTTGGAAGAGCTGGAGAAGTTGAACAATTTCCTGGTGAAGAGTCTGCATGCTGAAGTGTGGCACCCTGCAAGATCTAGAGACTATACAAGAGATGGTGTGAACACTGAATGTCTCCCCTCTCTAACACAGCTCTACCAAAGAGACATGCAGGCCCTTGGTGTTGTCATAGCTGAGATATTCTACTCCTCTAAACTGAGAGGACTAAATCTAGGCAGCCCTCTTAGACAGCGTTTCCAAGCTGTTATGAAGCTGTGCTCTGCTGGCCTTCGTGATGTGCCACTGTCTTTGCATCATGCTCTCGAGACACTGCTGCTAGTAGAGAAACACTCTGGAGTTTCACATGACAAAGAACCAGATGGCCCACCTCCTCTCCTTTTCAAGTATGACGCCATCTGCAATGGTCTGCCTCCACCAAACCCCTGCCAGTTATTGAACTCAGTCATAACCCCCTTTCCTTTTCCTTCCTATTTTGCTGCACTTCATGGTTTTATCTTTTCCTACCATGCCAAGATGGAGACTACGTGTAGTCTTCAAGGAAGAGATGTTGTCTTTCACTTATGGCAACAACTTGAGACACTGTTGCGGAGAAGCATCACAGCTGAAGGTCTTGAGATACTTTTGCCTTTTATTCTAGCCCTCATGCTTGAGGAGTCCACTGCTGTCTATGCTGCTTGGTACCTTTTTGAGCCCATCTCTAGAGTTCTTGGCCCCAGAAATGCAAACAAGTACTTACTGAAGCCACTGATCAATGTTTATGAAAACCCTCACTGCCTGCGGGGGCGTTTCTATCTATACACTGATTGTTTTATTCTGCAGCTGATTGTGAGGCTTGGCTTGCAAGCCTTTCTTTCCAGTCTACTCCCTCATGTGCTGCAGGTCATCACTGGCTTTGAAAGCTGCATCTCGGGCTCAGGCGGGGAAACTTGCAAAGGACTGAGGGGTGGAACGTGTAATCTGGGAGAGGAAGAGGAGGAGGACTTTCAGTGTGGCGAAGTACGGCCGTCTTCTGGGTCTGTTAGTGTGAATATTGGAGGGAACAGTGGAGCCAGTGGAGGAGTGGTGGGAGACACAGGGCTTGTTGATTACTCCTCTGGCATAAGCCTCAATGACCAAGTGTTTCTTTCAGAGGCAGAAGACTTTCAAAATGGGTTCTATGTCAACAGTGGAGCAGTTGTGGCTGCTGGGAAGCAGCAAGGCCAGAACTCTGCAGCCAAAGATCAAGACCAGGAGTCCCTGAGTGTGGGGAAACTAAGTGACAAAAGCAGCACAAGTGAGCTCTCACTGGGTGACGGAGACTCAATGCGGGATCGAGCTAGTCTCAAATCAGCTGACAGCAGCCAGGACCTGAAACATGCAAGTGAGGGAGAAGAGGGGGGAGAGCTGGAGGAAGAGGAGGTGACTGAAACCAATGAGAGTAAAGAGGGGACAGATGAACCTGCTGCTCCCAACCTGGAGCTTACTCTCTCTGGTTGCACAGAAGGTTCTGGAACCACAGTTGCCACTCTGGAGGACCGTGAGTTCATGAATGGAATGGCACTGGAAGAGACTGAGAAAAGCAATATAGGAGAGCAGGAGGAGGATGATGACCATGATCCATCTGAAGAGTCTGAGGAGAAAGAGCAGAAAATTCTTCTAGGTCAGTGAAAAAACTAACATTATATAAGTTATTTTTGACAACAGTTAATGTCAAAAGTTTTTAACCTTTTCTTCACACACAGATACAGTCTGCAAAACAGTACGATGGCTGTCGGCAAAGCTTGGACCAACAGTAACATCACGCTTCATAGCCAGAAATTTGCTGCGGTTGCTCACCAATTGCTACATTGGTATGTAAAATTAACAGAAAAAGTTTAAACTGTTACATTTGTATTTTGCGACAGTGACAAGAACATGTTTCGAAGTTTTGTTTTTCAAATATGTTGTCTTTTTTACCATGTGTTTTTCTTTATCTCTCTTTTTTCATTCTCTTTTCTCCTCATGTTTTTTGCATCTAGGGCTTGAAAAACATCAGTTTGTAGCCCCCGTGTCTGAGGAGAGCAGACTGGAGAGTGTGGGGATGGGTAGCGTGTATGAAAAGAAACCTGTGGTTGGTGACCAGACAGCAGGGCCTGTTTTGGACTGTCTTATCTACATTGCTCAACTCTATGGAGAGCCTGTACTAACCTACCAGTACCTGCCTTATATAGGATACCTGGTAAGGGCAGGGGAACAGCACGCACAACCATTTAAGGTTCTTTATATAACATTTTAGCACCAATTGCAGTACAGTTGCTAAACAGAGGCCAGGCTATTCCTTATATGACCTGAAACTTTTCATGTACCAGAAGTTAAACTCAAGCTGCTTGTTTAGAAAGCTGAAATCCTGACTAGCAGACAATATGTGACCTGTGCATTATAAACACTGCACTTTCTTTTGTAACCCATCGTTAGGATGTGCTCAAATGGTTTGACACAGATTTGACCATTTTTTTAGCCACTCTCAATGAAATAGTTGTGTAATTGGTGCTTAAATGTTACACCCAGCACCTAAAATTTCATTGAAAGGTTAAGCTAGATTGTTTTTCTATGTGATTACATGTTAAAAATCATTAACAATATGTGCTCTGATTTCGTAAATGTGTATGTCTTCAGGTCTCTCCGCCTTCTTCACAGCGTCTTAATACACGTAAGGAAGCTAGTCTGCTTGCAGCTGTTGCACTAACACAGAAGATTATTGTCTTTCTCTCCGATACAACATTAATGGACATGCTCATGAAGATCAATCAGGATGTGCTCCTGCCACTACTGGACCTGCTTACCACTCCCCGTATGGGGTAAATAATGCACTTACAACCACACACATACTCAGGATGCATGTTTTGGTTTAACTTATTTATTTAAGGCCGTAGCATGACGAAATGTAACTTTCATTTCTTAATAAAATCCTTTGTTGTTAAAGGAAAAATATATTAGCTTGTTACCTTGTTAACTTGAACATATGTTAGTGCCAGAGTGTTTAGTTATTTCAGTAAAACAGATCATTGCAAACAATTTGTATTGTCTTTTATTCCACAGACCTAGGCCTGTTCATATTTTAAAAAACACAGTTTAATTTTTGTGTTGCTGTGTTAGAGTGGCTGTCAAAAACATACTACAATAGATCTGTCATTCATTTTCTGCTCGGTTGTTTCCTTTCTGCTGTACTCAGGTTCCCCAGCGGGGTGCAGACGCGCACTGCTGTTTGTTTCAAGACACTCAGCCTGATGGCTCTTATCTGCCTGCGCATCGGTAGGGAGATGGTACAGCAGCATATGGCTGACACTCTGCGTCAGTTCTTTGCGGTTTTCTCCTTGCTGGATTCTCTGCTGCCCCAGGTAAAGACGTCCACACACACAACGCAGGTTGAGTGACATAGCCGTATTAATTGTATTTCTAGAATGCTTTCAACGAGCAGATCTGTCGAAAAAGAGCTTTACAAAAAACAAATGACACAAATGCAGATGAGATATGGATGAAAATCAAAGGAACAGGGCTTGGAATATAAACTGACAGACAGAGAGAGAGAGAGAATGAATAAATGATTTTGTGAGCATGTCAGGAGCTTTTCATTGTTGCATCAGATAATTTAGAGGATTACTCATATAGTTCTAAGTTGCACCCATTATTTAAAAAAAAAAATTAAGCTGAAAGTAAACAGATGTGGTGGCTGTCTCCCTTTCACTGTAGCTGGAAAGAGCTCCTCGCAGAGTTGTTGCCGAAGTTACAGTCGTGGACATTTGCACACCTGAAGGGTTGAATGTCACATATGAGTTGGGGGTGCTGGAGGAACTGCATACGGTATTTAACCCTGAGATGGCCCATGCCTCCTACATCCCCTTCTATTGCCTCATAGGTAAGTAATGCCTTTGTGGTATGAAATACAAAAGACCCTTTCTTATTGGACAGGCAGTATACTTTATGCTAAAATCAAATCCATGCTGTATTGTGGTGTCTAGGTGATGTGGCAATTCGCAAACTGGTTCCCAACCATGAGCTGGTCTGGCAGTTGGCCCAGTCCTACCGTCAGAGTCTGAGTCAGGGAAGTCCAGAAACAACCCTTAAAACGGCATCCACTGTGGAGCAACCTCCTTCCTCCATGGGCTTCTCCTCAGGTTTTGCCAGACGTGTGGGTAGCAGCCCATTCCCTGCACCCTCAACAAGCTCCACCCCACTGGGAGACTCCCTCCCCGAATCAGGGACGTTTGGAAGCCACCTAGTAGGAAACCGTATCCAAGTGTCCCGGGACACCGATTATGATGGTAGCCCGAATCTGGGCTTGGCCAACTCTTGGGGACGCTCCAGTCATACAAATCCCATCATAACTAGTGCCTCCAACTTCACCAATCCATCTGTTGGCGCAACATCCTTTTCCTCCTCTTGGGTGACAGGCCCCACCCTAGAGGAGAGTGCCCTGAAGCAGGAGCTCCCTCGCAGTGGCCGCTCTCTACAGGGCAACTGGCTGGCCTACTGGCAGTATGAGATTGGCCTAAACCAGCAGGATCCCCATTTCCATTTTCACCAGATCAGACTGCAGAGCTTCCTTGGTCACACCAGCACCACAAAGTGTTTGGCCCCACTGGCAGGAGAGGATTACTTCCTCTCTGGTAGTAAAGACAAGACTGTGAAGCTTTGGCCTCTCTATAACCACGGTGATGGAACACAGGAGGTAGAGCCTAGGCTGACATACAGCGACCATCGAAAGTCAATCTTCTATGTCGGACAGCTGGAAGCATCACAGGAAATAGTCAGCTGTGATGGTACAGTGCATCTTTGGGACCAGTATACAGGTAAGACATTGCATGTTGTTCCTGTTTTGCACATAAAAGTGCTGCAAATTAATGTGCATGTGGCAGGTGCAAGCTGTTACTTTTGTGAGTAAGTATCCCATGGTCAGTTGTTGTCAGTTGCCATACCTGGGCTATACACGTTTTGTGACCACTGGTATGTGAGCACTGTATTTGAGTGTGTGAGAATCTTAGTCAACAGGTGGAGGATAAACCAAACTTTGTGTTAAGTATCATCAATGGAGAGAAGCATTTGCTCACCACTACGACTGAAAGACCAAACAGCAGTCTCCATACTGAAAGAGCTGCTATCTACAAGACCAAAATATAGCACTACAGGTCAGGAGTGCTACATGAGGCATGGTGGAGGTCTGTTTTGGAAAAGACCACAGGGTCTTGCAGATGGAATACTACTGTGAGATTCTGAGGCATTTGAGAGAAAACATTTGGTGCAAATGATCTCAACTGTGACTTGATGGTCTGAGACTGTACAACATGAGAAGTTAAAAATGTGCATTTTTTTTCCCTTTAACAACACGGTAGTGTTTTCCAACCCCTGGATTTAGCTCCCTGCAACTTCTTTCTGTTCCCTGAAATAAAGTTTGCTTCAATCTGGTGGTAAAACTGCAAATATGTATGTACTGGTGGCCACAGAGACACGTGCAACTCTGGTGCTGATCAATGAGACATGGAATACTTCCATATAAAATTACTGCTTGCATCTGCCAGATGCACATTACTGTATAGGGCTCTGTTTGTACACAACAGGGACAGTCTCTAAAGTTTTTGATTGCCCCTTGTAGTTGTGGATGTAGCTAATTTGAGGACACGAGACACAAATTGTTGGTGCAAATAACTGTGCATTTCTAACTGTGACTTTTGTCCTCAGGCAAGCAGATCCGCTCGTATGAAGCCGTGGACGGAAAGAATCCTATCACAGCTGTGACCACCACTCCAGCTCCACACTGTAGTGTTGTATTTGGCAGCGCAGATTCTGTTCTTCGCTTCATTGATCCTCGCAAACCAGGACTGCAGGTAGCAATATCACTTAACAAGCTCATTCTGTCGAGATGTGCTAGCTCCAACCAACATCCACAATTATCAGTTACAACAGTTTTTTAAAATGGTGGCACATAAATACATCTCCATTATTGAGTTATATCAGCTTTGAGAGTAACAGATCTTCTCCTGTGTCCTCAGCATGAATTTCGTTTGGCATACAACAATATGAGTGCTGGGCTCATCCGCTACCTGGCAGTAAGCCCTTCCGGACGCACTGTGGCTGCAAGTTTCTCATCTGGATTCATTGTTCTGCTAGATGCACGAACGGGACTTATTCTGAGGGGCTGGCCGGCTCATGAGGGAGACATTCTCCAGATGAAGGTATACTTGGGCAGGTTTGCCTGTATTTTGATAATGGAAAATAAAAAAGAGACAAGATTTGGGGAAGAGAGAGAATATATGGCATGCAACAAAAGATTCCTGCCCAAACTGAAACATGCATGTTGCAATTTCATGGGAGAACTCATAGACCACCTGGGCACTGCTCCAGTGATTTTCTCATTACAGCTTTTAATTGAAATAGTTATTTCAGTTATCGGGTAACCCTAAGTATGAAAGTTCTGTATTTTTTAAATGATAACAATGACAAAGAAAAGAAGTTAATATTAGTGTCAGTAATTTAGTTAAATGCGTAAAAATGAATTAGAGCTCTGAAAAGAAAATGTTTTTGAAAAACACTGTGGAATAACCAAAAATTCTTTTGGAAAAAAAGAGGGGAGAAACAATTTTGAATTTTTTAATGCGTTAAATTGTGATAAACTCTATGGGGATGAATACTCAGTACTTTTTTATTTTATTTTATTTATTTATTTTTTATTTGAAGTATACAAAAAGATCTGTGGTTTGCTGATTATTAGGTGAAATATGTATTGCTTTTCTGTTTTAGAAAGTGATGCTTCGATTGGTTAAGGGCACTCTGACTTGAACCCACACCGATTACTTGTTTTTACTGTGTGCTACCTAACACTAACATGCTTGACATTAAGGTGTTTACACAAGACGTGGGATGGAGTACACATGTTATGCAATGTGTCATACAAGTGGGCTGAGCCTCTGCTAAATGAACTTGTAGCCAAACACACAACATGGACTCCATTACTTTGTTCAGTTGTTAGCATGGTGTGATTTCTGAAAAACCACCCTTATTCCAAAAAACGCTACAGCAACATGTAACTTGTAATTGAAACAGAATTCAGTCTTTGCAAACAAACTTAACCAACATTAGTTAAGAAAGTGTTCCATAGCCTTTTTAATAATATCCCTACTACAATGGCATGTTTCTAAGAACTGGTGAACCTCGCCCTATCCTTGCTTTTGAAAGACTGGCCTTTCAAGGATGCCCCTTTCATACAAAGTCATGATACCATCACCTGATAAAAATGAACATGTTAACCTGTGGAATTATCCAAATATGTGCTTTTGGAGCGTTCTGCAACTTTCCCAGTGTTTTATATCTGTGTAGATTCTCATTCATCCAGGTCATGATTATCTTGAAGAGTCAAAAAACAAGTCAGCTGGACTGTGTTGACTTGTTTTTTGACTCTTCAAGATTCCCACTGTTTTGTGACTCCTGTCTGAACTTATTTGAAATGTGTTGCTGGCATCACAATCAGAAGAACATATCAATACATACAACAATTCATATATATGTGTGTGTGTCAATGCTGTAATGAATACATGTCAAAGAGGATTAGCAAGTTTCCAAATGTTGCTCACACTAATGCCATAAAAAAAGCTTTTTGGAATCAGGGTTACAGAAAACTTTAGTAAGAGCTTGTTACTGTATTCCTGGACAACATCATATACTCAAGGTGTAGTGGTGGAGAGACACAAAGTGGTGAAAGTTGTACCCAGCAAATCTGTTGTCAACAGAGCGCAAGGATGAGCAAACTTTATTTAACCCCAAATTAGGTCAAGGATTGTATCTCTAGTTTTAAAGGCACAAGTTTAGGCAAATATGGACACAGGTTACTCATTAGAAGACCACACTGGTTCTCTTTGGCACATTCATATTACTCAGACTTCCCTTCAATGGTTCTGTGTAACAACCACTTAGTCAGGACATTAAAAACAAATAAACTGTGTTGAGTGTAATTTTAAACAGCATTATGTAGTAAACAAAAATGATTAAACCAATTCAAATAAATCCTTACTAAATGTTGTAAATTTGTTGTTGCAGGAAAACTATAAGCCCATTTTTTCAATTTTTTTTTTTTTTTTACAAAAGAAAGAAATAGTGATGTAGGCTGTTGCTTATTTATTTGTTTAACCATGTGTGCTACAGAACCTTTAACTACCACATAATTGTTTGTTATATGAAATGACGTCAGAGTGATTCAATTTTTTTCAACATTCATTTTTTAAAAAGTATTCATATTTTTGATTTCATGCCATCGCTTTAATCTTAATCACTTTTTTTTGTAATAGGATTGAAGAAAAACTCAATCTTTACTGTGGTAAGACACCAACAGTCAATAACTTACTCTCCTGTATTTTACTTTGCAGGCTGCAGAGGGAAACTTGGTCATCAGCTCCTCCACTGACTACACACTTACTGTGTGGAAAGATCTGGAAAACAAGCCTCTACGGCAATACAAGTCACAGTCCGACCCCATTCATGCCTTTGACCTCTATGGTTCGGAGATTGTAACCGGAACAGTGGCTAACAAGATCGGGGTGTACTCAATGGCAGATATCTCCCTGAGCCCTGTTAGCAGCACAAAGCTGAGCTCGGAAAACTTCCGCGGCACTTTGACCAGCCTAGCGGTCCTTCCAACCAAGAGGCTCTTGCTGCTGGGGTCTGAAAACGGAGCCATCCGGTTATTAGCTTAGGGAAAATCAATGGCTCCCAGCTACACTATACACTCTCAGCACTGACCTTGAAAGTGTTTTGTTCATTAAGACACCAGGTGTCTGAGCTCTCTCTGTTCCCTCTCCTGTGCTTGGGGTCAATATGACTGGTGGGGCAGTTTGTCAGTTCCACTAAATTGCTTTTTGAATGAAGCAGCACAAGCAAAGGCATCGTATAAGCTTCATGTCAACTGAATCTTGCCACTCTGGCTATTGGCACCGAATTTTGATGAACGGCAAATATGTGCAAGGCACTTAACTTTCACCATGTACAGGAAATCCCATGATGTTTTAAAAACCTAACAATGTATAGATAGTATATAATGGGAAAATCTTATCTTGACAAGGTTATTTGTTCTTTTGACTAGGTCAGTTTTTCTGTTCAAAAGAATGAATCAAAAGACGTGCTCAGGAAGGTGGAACCAAACAAGGTTCTAATGTAGTGTTTACACTTTCCAAATAGATGCATAACAACACCAAATATACATTGACCTCAGCTTTCATTTCCTTGACGTAGAATACATGCGTATCCAAATGCACTGATTAAACTATGCAGTATTTGTAGATCAAATTATTTGTTTGTGTTAGCGTCACGTTGTGTTAGATGTTTCACATTAGATTGTTAATACATCATGAACAATAAAAATCCGCCATCTTTTTTGTTGACAGTCTTGATGCATCTTCTCAGAGTGGAGACGCTTCAGTTTTCCTTACATACTTAAGTCATTTACTGATGCACAGCCTTTATTCTACTGCACAAGTATGGCCTGAATTGTAACATTTAGATTATCACTCAGATTTTAAAGACTGATTGTTTTTATCCACTAATAAATTACTTGAAGTAGCTCTGGATTTTTAAACAGATGATTTAGCAGTTAGAACCTGTAGCAACAATATACTGAAAGAACATCTAGGCAGAAGCCACTTTGACTGGGTTTGCCAGGTCTTTAACTCACCACTTATTTCTTACTATAAAAGCTAACAAAGGACCAGTCAATGCCAAGATAAAAAATTTTGTATTTTAACATTTATATGTATCTGTATATGAATATGTTGAGTAACACAAGTTATAAATCAATAAAAAAGTGGTTTAACTTGCTGCAGTAGAGATTTTTCTTTCATAAACCAAGCCCAATTTTCATGAAACTCTTTATGTTAAACTTTCGACTCTTACCTTTTCATTATCTTAAAAAAATCAAAGTCCTCCCCTTTGTATGATTTTTATCACCATCATGTTGTAAAACACAGCAAAACTAATTTTTAAGTACTTGCTCAAAGTTCAAAATGTTCAAGTGTATTACACCTTTTGATATTTAGTGTTTTTGTAAACAAGGAATGAAAGCTCAGTGCTAACCTCCCCCCCCCCAGTCTTTGCAATTTGCAGTTCATAGTATTGGTAAGAATTGTTTCAATATCTTTTTTGAACAATTTTAGAGAAGTCCATCAAAGCGCTTATTTATTAACTGGATTAATAAAAAAAAAAAAAAAAAAAGCCTCTATGTATTTTTGTGTGTCCCTGTTCTGTGTGATTCACCTGGATTCAGCATGACTCCCAGCCTTGCCTTCCGATCCTGGCTGAGTCACTGGAGCTCAGATTGGACAAAGTCCCCTCTTGTGTTTGCAGACGGGTGTCATGTGATGTAGAAGATATCACTTTTGCTTAGTGCAGTAATGTGACCAAATCAGCAAAACGTTTTTCATGTTGTTCAAATACATTTGTTAATACTTATGTGTTTCTTCATTACTTCCCTCTATCCTTTGAGAAGTCATTTGGCACATCATTTGGCCCACTTTTTGAGACAGCAGTCTAGTTTGGCTATCTGTTCTATGAAGTTGGTAATCTGTCAAAGCCAGGGGTTTCTGGGAAATGTGGGCTTGTGTTCTCCAATATCAAACGTGTAACACTCATGTCAGCAAATTGTATTTGTTTTCCCACACAGAACTGGATAAACCAACTTTTGCAATTAATCTGACATGTGTTCTGTCAAAGATTTAGTTGTGACACTATCTCCTGCCCATTGACATGCAAAGTGGCTCAACGTGTCAGACTTCAATATTTAACCCTGGATGAATCTCAGTAGCTGCATTTACAAACAAATCGTGGCTTGAACGAGGCCCCAATCAATGCAAGTTGATATTTAACTCTTTGCTGAGCAAGTGCCAATCTTTTACTCTCAGGAATTCTGCCATCCTCAGTCACTTGGTGGCTCCTTTTTTGGACAAGGCACCAGGTTTTTTTCTAATTTAATTTAAGGTAAGACCAAATATTTTTTAATAAACTTATTGACATAGTGTTGTAAATTTAATTATATGAAAATGTGGTGGCATATATTTAAAATCTAACTTAGTAATTCATTATTTTCTCTTGGTTGTGTAAGTTCTGCATGGGAGGCTGTGGTGTTCTGGGTGTTAATACTTTTGACTCTTGACTTATAATATTTGTGTATTTTATGTTTTTTGGACGACAGAATCTAAAATCCACAATACATTGATACAAAAAAAAATTCTTATAAGAAAAAGTGGATTTTCATCTCTTAAAAATACTTATCCCACTATTGTTTTATTAAATAAATCTGCAATATTAGGACATTTTTTTGTACTGGATATCTGTTGGAGGCACACACTGTGCAGTTTAGAAATCTTGGCGCATGGTCTGAAAAAAATCTTTTTTGTGTGGCTCCCATGTTTTAGGCATACCTCCTCGTGATCTGCGTTCCTTTGAAAGAAAGTTGTACTAGGTAGAACAAAAGTGTTGTAGACCTGCACACAATACAGCAAAGAAACTAAACACGAGGTGAGGCTGATTTGTTTTGAGATGTTTTAACCCCAGAGCTGGATTTATTTTTCCATTAAAATGACCGGGCCGCATAATTTCTCTCTTTTACAGTTACCTTGTAAAGACATGGACCTTCGTCTGACACTCCTGTTGATCTGTCTTTGCAGCCAAGGAGTCTCTGTAAAATACCCAAATTACTTAAAAAACTCTCTTAGGATTTTACTAAATTATATGACTCTTGTTGCATAGTTATTTTGTACTATCTTTGTGTTCAACAGACTGGTGAGGTGGCAGACAATGAGCCAATCCCTTTGGTGCCTCTTATTCCTTTGATACCGAGCCACCCTATAAAGGTTAGAGGCAAAATAGAAACGTTCATAATCTTTTTTTCTCTCGTAAGGCTTATTGTGTCACAGCACTTATTATTCTGCTCATCTAAATTCACAGTTTGAAAAATGGGCTCTTGTGCATAATGTTTTCTTCTGTTTCTGCCTTTAGAAAGCAGAAAATGTCAGTACACCACCACCAGAAACAGTGTTAACTACAGAAGCAAACGTAAGTGGACCAACTATAAGTAGCAGGCCCGACGGGGGCTCATCAGAGGAGGAGCAAGATGAGGTTTGTCAGTCGACTGGACGAAGCCTGCAGTCCAGGGAGGCCATAGCTGCTGCTATTCAAAAACTGGGTGTGCAGCTACTGCAGAACCTAGAAACAACGCCAGAGCAGCCAAACGTCATTATATCTCCTTTCAGCATATCATTAGCACTCTCCCAGTTGGCTTTAGGTATGCATGTCCCACTGCAGCTTTTACATGACACATTGTCCAATACATTTGATAAATTGTGTCAGCATCTTGCTCAACTTCATAGTCGTTTAGAGACCATCACAGTCCTCATCCAATAACTGCACCCCTCTTCTTTATAGGTGCAGTAAATGAGACAAAGGAGCTGCTGATGTTTCATCTTCACGATCACACACTTCCCTGCTACCACGAGGCCCTGCATAATGTCTTAGTGCAGCTCAGAAACAGTGACCTGCAGATCGCAACGCGTATCTTCATGCGTGAAGGTTACTTACAACAAACATCACAGCTTTAGTCTTGATATTTTTTTTACTGTACTAAAAGTTAAGACCACACAGCTCCTGTCTACAGAAACATTAATCTTCTTGTTATTTGACTTATTCATAGTTACCATAGAACAGAGTTTAACTGAAACAGCACCTGATAGAGTTGGTGTCTGTCGTGTGTTTTAGGTTTTGATCCAAAGCAGAACTTTGTCAGTGAATCCCAGCGGTTATATGACTCAGAGCCTGCAGTCTTGGAGAGCCTGCAGCAGATAAACGACTGGGTAGACAGTGCAACAAACGGAAAGATCACTGACTTCTTGTCTTCTTTACCACCCAATCTGCTCCTTATGCTCATAAATGCTGTCCATTTCAAAGGTGAAATGCACTTATTTTAAAATGTCCCTATCGTTACTGTATTTAATAGTGTGAATTTAATTCACACTGCTGGCTAAAACTGAAACCCTTTTTTCCCACTTTGCTCACAGGGGAGTGGAAAGCTCGGTTTGACCCACGCTTCACCTCCAGAGGTGTGTTCTACCTTGACGACAAACACATGGTTGATGTTGAAGTGATGGAAGATGCCAAACATCCTTTGAGTTTATTTATTGATAATGACTTAGAGGCTCAGGTAAAATGCTGCTGAATTGCTCAGTCTTAACAGTTTAAATGTCTTCAGTTTGGAAAAAAAACTTTATTTCCTGACATAATCAAATTTATATCAATGCCATTTCCTCTTTTTCGTGCAGGTGGCGAGCTTCCCATTCCAGAAGTTCATGAGCTTGTTGGTGGTCATGCCTTTGTCCGGCCAGGTGAATGTCTCCTCATTTTCTGCAAAGCTGAACATTTCAGACCTGTATAATCGTTTACCCAAAGAGAGGGCTGTTCAAGTCAAAGTTCCCAAATTCAAACTGGAGTATGCTCAAGAGCTACAAGAAGTTTTTACAAAATTGGGTAAGAACTCATTACTTTTTCTAGTCATTGTGTTATCTTTTAGCTCATATACAGATTCTTGTTGCTTGGTAGAAAATAATATGAACTAGAATTAAACCAGTATTCTTTGCTGTGTTAGGCCTTGGAGAGATGTTTTCCAGCCCCAACTTAGCTGAGATAGCAGATGGCCCCCTGCTGGTGTCTAGTGTGATGCACAAGTCAAGCATGGAAATAAACGAGGAGGGCGCAGAGGCTGCTGCAGCCACCACTGTGGTCATTTCACGAGCATCCAACCCTGTTTTCCACCTGAGCAATCCCTTCTTCTTCGCCCTAATGGATGATACAACTCAAGTGCCGATCTTCATGGGCGTCATCAACAATCCGAATCCTGGAGCTCCTGTTTTGCAGAGAGGAGAATTTGGCAGAAAAGATAAAGTGGGATTCCCAATTGATAAGAGTCAAGTAGGCACATTTGGAGGCCCACCTAAGTAGGGACTGATACTTTCGATGCCATCCCAGGAAAAAACCAAAACCAAGACCTCTATGATTGTATGGATCAGTGTACAATATCACTTAGCTGGATCAGAAAGTGTGTGAAAACAGATGCTTTGTCTCATAAACACAGTGTAGTCCAGTATCCCATATTAAAACATGTATATCCTGTTCAAGCAGCTTTTAAAATTAGAATTAGAAGCAAGAAATGGTTTATACCCATAGTAAAGCCTGTCTCCATCTTCAAGTTGATTGATTACCCTTTAAGTTCCAAAGATGTCAAATGTAAAGTCAGTGTCACAGCATTAAAGCAACATTTTGTACGTAGTTACATTTTAAAAGATGTCATCTATTAGGATAATAAATTGAACTGATTTGAATCACAACCTGTCAACATGTATTTTTATTGACTTCTTGAACTAAAACAGTTGTATGTATTATCTGAGGGTAAAACGAGGCATTGACTGAGCTGGGAAAAGACATAGCAGAGACGACATTGCCTATGGTTTCAGTTTAATTATATGCGTGCATTGCCTTTTAATGTATTTAGGCAAGTATCTTTACTTTCCTATCCCATCAGTTTTCCTCTCATTTCTGTGATAAGACCAGTGGATGATTGAACTGGTGCCACAATGAAAAAGAACGGGGGGAATGAAGATTTTTTTCTGTACAGTCATTAATTTACTTTTTATTCATATTTTAAGTCTTTTTTCCAATACATCCGGTATTCTCTTAATATTCAATAAGAGTGTGCAAGGTCATACAGACCAAGTGAAAAGGATACTTCTTGCATAACTTTGCCCTCTAAGTGTTAGAATTGTCTATTGATACATATTAAAAAGATCATGAAAATAATAACACCAAGTCATACATTAAAAATTGGAACATACTAACCTTATAACTATACATTGTTTTTTTAACATCCTTTAGAGATCCCTTTAGTGGAGTTAATATCTCCCATTTTTTAAAGACTATGAACGCTTCATAGTATGCGCCTGACGTCACGTAACGTTGGCGCTGACATCCATGCAACTGGTCTCCGATCAGTTTTGTATCGCTCACCGAGACTGCACAACCGCGGTGTTGACGTTGTGTTGACGAACTGCAAACTGAATTCAGATCTGTAAGCGGAAACGGAAACTCTGACCGCGCGCATACGTAGCTTCGCGCGTTTGTCCAAGCTGTTGGCGCGAATGACACAATTCAACGATTACCGTCACTGGCAGAAGTTTGGAGTCGGTTGTCCAGCTAATATTTCAATAACGTTGTGATTTTATATCTAAGTCACTTCTTTACAGACATGACGAAGCTTTCAGAGGGTTCCATAGAGGTAAGACTAATATTTGCTGTAACATAAGCTAAAATATGGTTTTAAAACCCCAAAACTGCCGAAGATTTTGAACAGTTTGAACAGGAGTCAACTGTGGTAACGTTAACTAGCTATTTGTTTGCATTTCTCAATATAAATAAAAGACGAGAAGACGTTTCTGAAACCTGGCTTGATATACCATAAGCAACATTGTTGACGTTGTATCTCTTGCAAATTATTGGAAAGCACGTTCCTATTTGACAAACAGAAGAAATAGAGCTGAGCTATTGAGGTAAAAGATTAGAAGTTTAAGTTATTTTTGAAAAAAATATCCGTTTTCTAACTGTTTTCAGCTGGAACTTGTGAAATAAGGTTTTCGACAACAAATTAACCTGTTTAAGCTAACAATCATGTACTTTACAGGCTCTGGCAAATGGCAGCGGAGGTAACGACGCTGTGCTTCAGTTGGTGGTAAGTTAAAAAAAATATAAACAAACAAAACGGAAAAAAGGATCATAAAACGCTTTCCTGAGGTTAAATCACTCTGAACCAACTCTCACCCTGCTTGACCTACTAACTTGAATTCTGCCAAACCTCGTTTTTTTTCCTCTGTTAGTTGATAAGCAGTCACATACCTCTGCATCAGATTTAGGCAGGGTTCAGGAGACCAAAGCTGGTAACGTTTAAAAAACTACATTTTCAGATCATAGTGCACAATTTCCACCTCACACTAATACAGTATTCAGAAACTAGCAGATTTTTAAGGGCTCCCTGCAACACTTTGGCAACATGAGGGACTTCAGGAAACAGATCCTTGCTTCTTGCACCTCAGTGTAGGTGAAGTTAAGCTTATGAAATTCAGTGTAAAAGCTAGTACAGACAAGGGGTCATATAGGTAATAACTTGTGCTGTACTGTAACGGTACCTTTTTACTTTTACTAACAACACAATATGAAATGAATGCTGTCAAAGGAGCAGGATCAAAGTCATACTATTTAAATAATATTTGGTTAGAAAACCCTTGTTTTTTGACCATATTACTTTCACCTTCATAGTTTCATGTACTACCTTTCAGAACATTCGTAGGATTGAGGGAGGAAATGGTCCAGCTCGCTTTCGGGTGATGATGAGTGATGGACAGCACACCCTGTCCTGTAAGTACATCATATCTCTAATGCAAATATAGAAAAGCAAAGGGGGGTCCATGAAAAACATTAGTGCAAGTTCAGTGTTCAAAAATGGACAGGATTTAATTGACTTATGAAGGGGCAAACATGGTGATTTTTTTATGGGAGACAGAGATTTCCAACATGCACTTAGTTTTTTCTCAGGCTTGTTATTTTCAAGAGCCCATTTATTAAATAAACCTGGGTTGCCTCTGTCCGGGATTTTTGTCTTTCGTTTTTTTCAATTTTCAATTTTGTTCACCTCTACAGCCTTTATGCTCTCAACTCAGCTGAACTATATGGCTGAGGAGAACAAACTGGTCCCAAACTGTGTCTGCATATTAAAGAGGCATGTGACCAATATACTGAAGGATGGACGGTATGCTTCTATTCTGTACACTCCCTGTCTTAGTATCAAGATTTAGCCAACTATCCATATTATTTAGGTGATAGATGTGAGCCAATAATTCTATAGCAAAACTACTCTTATTACAGACGGGTGGTAATCATTTTGGAAATTGATGTCATCAAACCAGCCGAAGATGTAGCTGGAAGAATAGGCGACCCTACTCCTTACACTGAGGGTAAGGAACTGAGGGAAACACATATCATATTTACACATGATCAAGCCATACATAGTGGGTTGTAATGTCAATAATAATATCAAATCTTCCTTTCAGGTCAGAATAAAGGCCCACAGTCAGCTCCTGTGCCTGAACACCGCCCTCCCCTCCAGCCACAGAACAGAAATGAAAGTGAGTGGATGGTTCTCCTCAACACAAAAAAATTGTGTGGATCTGTGTAGTTCCCCTTTTTTGTTAGAAAAATATGCAGACAAAGTAAAACAGACCACCAGGTGGCGGCATTTCTCTTCTGCTTATGGTTACAATTTGGGTGACCCACAGATTTACAGGACATGTAATTTTGACAACCCATTGAGAAACATTTTCATTTTTAGCCTCCTTTTAGTCTTTCTCAAGAGGTTTTATTCACACGTTTGTTATTGATACATAATATTATTATTATTGACTCCCATTTTTCATGTGAATACTGATATCACCATGAGCCATGTGTTGATAGGCAGTTGTCCCTGCCTGTGCTAGTCAGTTGTTGCATTAGTCTTTTTTTGTACGTATAATAGAAGATATGAAAACAAGGTGTTGGAACACAGACTGCCTGGAGAGTTTCTCTTAACCTCCATGAACGAGCTGATTTATTTTTGAGACACTGGTAGTTGTTCATGTCAGAGTGGTGGATCACAGCGAAGCAAATAGCATGGACCTGGAGAGATCTGCAATCCAGCTGTCAGAAGGGTTTTGCTGTCTTCCAGTGTGTGTCATAGCAGGTATTCATCCCTCTAATCTGTTGTGTGGGAATTGAGGTTGTGGCAAGCACCCTCCTCATCAGCACAGTCATTGTTCATTTCTCTGTATGTGCTGCTTGATCTGGGGGCTTAATTACCAGAAGTGCAGTGGTTGGCAAAGTGAGAGGACTTAAGTGGACACTTTGAACTCTAATCCTTCGCGTGAGACGCACACAAATCAAATGTGCAGCGCTTGTTCAAACGGAAAATCTCAAAGTCAGCCAGCATGGCTCTCCTGGGGAAGAGCAGCTCCAGTTTGTTATAGCATTTCACCCTCTGCCCTGATTCCGTGAAATGTAAATCATCCTTCTCGGTGAAATGCTGGATCACACATCTCCAACAACTCGCTTTGACAAGATTTTTGTTTCCTGCTCGAGTCTTTTCCTCTTGCTTGGCTCGAGAGTCAACGGTGGTAAATTTGCTTAAAGTCATTAGGTTTTTCTTTGATGAAACTTCCGTCATGAAGTGAGATAATTACAGTGATGAAGCAGTTGCAATCCAAAGAAATTGGATTTTTGTAATTCGCCTCTGATGAATAATGCATGTGCCTCTCTCTTGACTTCTTTCCATCACTGCTCTTCATGGATCATTTATTTCTCTCTTCATTCCCCCAACAGTGCAAAGAGGTTTCAGTAAAGACTTTGGGAAGAAGGCCCCATCTGCCCTACACGATACTCCAGGGGGCAGCTCTAAAGTTGTGCCCATCGCCAGCCTCAACCCCTACCAATCCAAGTGAGTATTTGTCCTGGTCAGTGGAAAGCCTCATGTCAAAGGTGATATATTTGTACTGTAGCATAAATTACGTTGATGCATACATTTGTTTAAAAAATATATATTTTGAAAAGAAATACAATGGTGATTTAAAAAGAAAATGGGGGTGTTATTTGTGCCAGTGCTCCTATCTATGATTTTCAGTCGCACTGTCTTAAAAAAAACACCTGCCTATGACTAAATTGTTGCAGTCTGGATGCCCAGATCGACTTCAAGGAACAAGAATCTGATCAAACAAGGGCATCCATCTGCAGCAGTGTGTCTATGACACTGTGACTGTCTGGTGTTCAGAAAAGCATTAAAACAAAGTATGAAAAAACACTGTGACCTTGCCTTGTTTCACAGTTTGACCTAGCAGCACAAACAACATAATTCCTCCTTGCTTCCACAGTCGAACAATACAGGCTTTTATCACAGAGGATATGTGGATTTGCCAAGCACAGGTGTTACTGATAACATTGCTAACAACTGCGTCCTATTGAAGAGAGACAGTGCAGGGCTCATGCTGCTGACTTCTTGGCATGCCTAAATTGTAACAGAGCCATTGTTAATGTCATTAGCTTTTCTATCTTATGAGTAATCAAAATGTCCCAGAAAAGCCTGGTGCAGAGGCGGCGAGTAAATGATGCATCCTCTGTGTTGTCTTTACACATTGTGATTCACCCAAAGGGCCAATAGGGCAGATTGTTATGAGTTGATGAATTAAGGAACACTGCGTATGAAGCAGTCTATGTGGTGCTCTTAAACTGAACACTGACATGAAAAACCTCAGACCTGGTCTCTGTCTGGTAGATGGACCATTCGCGCCCGTGTGACCAACAAGAGCAGCATCCGCACATGGAGCAACTCTCGTGGTGACGGCAAACTCTTTTCCATGGAGATTGTGGATGAGAGTGTGAGTCTTATTGTGGTCTTGATGTTGGTTTTTGCTTCATGTGAATAAACTCAGAGCTGTAAATCCTGTACTGTTCCTGACCAACTTTAATGTTTGAACAAACTTTTATGTGTTATCACAGGGAGAGATTCGGGTGACTGGTTTCAACCAAGAGGTGGACAAATACTTCAGCCTTATTGAAGTTGGCAAGGTAAGACTATCCTCCAGATCATGATTCAGTGTTTTCTAATTATCTGCCAAAACTGTCTTTCACTGTCTTGTTCAAGACTGATTTGGCCGCAGACTGCTCAGCAACAGCTGCCAGTACTTTGTGAGTTAAACCCTGGAGACTATGAATGAGTCATCTGGGTACACTGTACCCATACAATAAGCGGCTTATGATCATCTGCCAGCCTTTGTTGATCCAACCGACTGTCGGAAGTCGTATCTTGCTTGTACCATTCAGTCAGGTGAAACGCCCCCCCAGATCTCTGATTAACACTTGGTTCATCCATCTGTATGGGCCAGGTCTACTACATCTCCAAGTGCTCCTTGAAGATCGCCAACAAACAGTACACATCACTGAAGAACGACTATGAGATGACTCTCAACGGAGAGTCCACCATCATCCCGTGTGAGGACAGCTGTGATGTTCCCATGATGCAGTGTGACTTTGTCTCTATCAGTGACCTGGAGAACAAAGACAAAGATGCCGTTGTTGGTAAGGAGCAGAAGTGCAACACAGACATTTCTGGACCCAACCTGCCATTAAACCCGCAGACAAATTTGATTGTTTCTAATATCATTTTATTCCCAATATTCCAAGGGCCTGCAACTCTAACAACGTACAAAGATGCGACTCACTGTCCAGTCAAAAAAAGCCTTACGCGTAGCCCTGAAATTAAATCAGCAAAAGTTATGCAGAGTCCCCAAACCTGTTGTTTTCATTAGAAAATTAGTCTCCTGTGAGTTGAAGTATTGTTTAATGGGAGGTTGAAATTGTCAGCTTAAACCCCCCAAAGTTTAATGTTGTAACAAGGAGAATGGCTGAATAAAACTTTTAAAGCCTATGTAAGCTGTAAAATAAACCCAGCCTACAGTTCTACCAGGTTAAAATATATAGGGGAGAAATGAAAATGTTAAATCTCTTCATCCCTGTTCGGCTTGTTATCTCTGTAGCCAGAGCCAAGTATGTTCTTAATGGGCCTTAATAAAGATTTTCCCTTGTAGTTGAAGCCCTTTTTCTTCATCCCAACCTTCCCTTCCTCTAAACAGAGGCTAATCTTGCAATATAAAGTGTTGTATACAAGCAGCTATTTAAACTAAAACCCTACCTGAGACTGATTTAGGCTTTTGCTAGTGAGGAGGCTGCTACTACCCTGTGTGTCATGTCTGTTACTCAGAAAACAGGTCGTGTAAACCCTTTTAGGGCAGAGCTCGAGGCTCAGTTTGTTCCTATGCTGCATTGTTGTGATAGGATTATCCATCTAGCATGAGCTGTTTTCTCAGTTTGAATGGTGGCCACATTTTACCAACCCGTTTAATGAGACATTAGCTTTGATGTTGTCGTGATGATGAAGTCATGCTATGATG
>JAQNCA010000029.1:18644200-18657597 GCA_029783725.1 Acanthurus tractus | reverse complement strand
CGCTTTGACGAGGTCACTCTTCTCCTGCACATGTCCGGTTTGTAGTGCATGTTAGCAGAGACATGTCCAGTGAATTAATTTACCCTCTTCTGTACAAAAATTAGGCCAAAGTGTCTCTTATTTCTCATCTGTGCTGATGATACACAGCTAGATGCTGCAGAGAGAGAGAGAGAGAGAGAGATTTTTTTTTTTCCAGCAACAAAGAATATATATTTTTGATGAATTTGCTGCATGGAAAATTTTCTTCATAGCCCAGGCCTCAGCCGACTGGGGGTCCACAGCTCACGCTTTGGAAAACCAGGGTGTGTAAATGACTTGTTAAAGCTAGATCTAATAATGCTATGCTGCATTTTTGCTACTTTATTCAGCTGTGTTCTGTCACAAATGTTTTATGATTTGTCTTTAATAATACACACTTTGCTCTGATTCCTCCAAAATGAGAATAGAGGAGCATTTGCTTTCATTCCTGTTTACATCAAAACAATCCTAACACTGTGTCATCTTTTTAAGTTACTACTAGTTTGATGTTTGACTGCATGTCACTGAGTGCAGATGAAGTGGCAAACACTGAGTCACACACAACATGGGTTAATCTTGTTTGTAGTGTGTTTGCCACTGCCAGCTCAGGCATTGGTGTCTTAGCCCGGAGCCAAAAACACTTCTAACGGAGACTTTCCTTTCCATCTCACTCCGACACCTCTCTGCTTCTGTCCTGTCCTTTTTTTTTTTATTGTGACACTGATGTTTGATATGACTATGCAATAAGTATGCAAGTCTGCCGACCTCCAGACATCTGTATCTTTTTTTTTCTGCAGTTTTTTGTCTCACTGCAGCCGTGCTCCTCTTAGCTGGAATCTGCCTGCTTTCACTGTTGCACATTTCCTGCCAGGTCTAATTTGTTCTCCTTTGTCTCCTTCATCACGGCGACTGCCTGTCGTGCCATTTCTGTATCCTGTGCTTTTACCATGATGAAAACAGCAGCAGCTTGACAACTGGGTGCTGTCAGTCTGGCGTCCTGAAGAACATTTGTTGGTCCTTTTGGGCATTTGTCAAATCAGGTGTCCAGAGCAGCATGTAATACCAAAGCATCACTTCTGCAGTTTTACCTTTTTAAAGTGATACATTTAATCATCTCAGCAATGTTTTTTCTACATTTATCTGCTCTGTTGAACATCCGTCTTAGGAGGGTTGTAGAGCCATGACAGAAAAACGGTATTTCCATTCCATCTGATTTGATCTGTCAAAGGATCTTTTTTCAAGCTCCTTACTGAGTGCCAACACTATTAAAGTCAAGCAACGCAGGTACACTATTGAGGAATCTGGTGCCATGTAAAGAATTGCTCACATTTGTCAGTAGGAGTGGGAAATTGGCTGCCTGTGCATTACCCGGCCACACTCTGAACTGTTAATGGGGATTTTTTCAATTAGTCATGCCTCCAGGAGTAAGGCTTGCTCTGGCTATATGTACAACCTAACCTCCCCATTGTGTGCCGCTCTGCCAGCAAATTAGTAAGCTGTATTGATCCCTCTGACCATTTTAAATTGTTCCTCCCCCACCCATCCACACAACAGCATTTTACTTCCACCAATCTTTCTTCTCCTTCTTCCCTGCCAACCCTCCTCTTCTTCCTATTGTCTTCCCTGAATTACCGGGAACATTGGACCAAAATGGGTTTCTGATATCACTGAAACAGCCCTGACTCTGGCCAGCTCGTCTGTCCCTCTGCTGTTGATTCATTTCACAAGCCTCTCAGCTGAGCCATCCCTACTTGGACAAACACAAATGGATGCTCTGCCTAGAGCAAAAAACTTTTTCGTAGCGTTTCGCCAGCCAGTTGACAGCCATGTGAACATCAGTGTATTGTGTCTCATGCTTGGGTTCAGATGTATCAAACTGAAGAAAGCTGCAGACCAAACAGAGCTCTCAGGTTACCAGCTTCATAAAAGTCTCAAGTAGTATTGCAGTTTTCTTAACTGAATGTTAATGTAAATGAATTAATCAGCTCTGTTTAGGCCATCAAATTTGCATTTAGGACTTCTTTTAAGCTAAAAGTTTGTTGCTGCTTCTTAAATGGTTTTTTTTTCCTCAGTCCTTTGTGATATGAAACTAAAACTCTTGGTTGGATAAAATGAAAAATGCTGTCCCACAGCTTTTGGGAAAGTGTGATACTCGTTTTTTTTTGTTATTTATTACTTTTCTTTGGCATTTTATAGAACAAATAGTCATTTGCTGCAAAAGATTGGTTGACAGTAATTATCAGTGTTCGTTACAGTCCTCAAGGAATACTTAGCTGTTGGCTGTGACCAGGGTGGCTCAACATTGACTAGCATTCATTTTCTCCACAGGTATGACAAGGAGGGTCATGCCATGGATGGACAGTCGCTGACAGAGGTGAAAAGTGGCAGCGGTGGAGGAAACACCAACTGGAAGACTCTGTCTGACGTGAAGACAGAGCACCTGGGCCACGGAGACAAGGTACACACATGCTTTGCTTTGCTTTGCTTTGCCTTGCTTTGCTTTGATGCACTCAAACATTCAAGATATGGTAACTCCAGACATATTGTTATTCAAGGATGATTCTTTGAAGCTATTCAAGGACAAACTGAAAGGCTGGTGTTGCATCTCTAACAACAAATATAAAAGTGTTCACAGTCAAACTGCATTTGTACATGGTACACACTGCAGGTCTGTAAAGCCTCGCTGGAGTGTCACCTTGTTGCTTACAGCTCTGCTTTGCAAAGGTGCTTTTTGACTAAGAGTTAGTATGATGAATCTGTATAGTCACTGACTTGTTAAATCACTCCACTGCCAGGTATGTGCTCTTTCACTCAGATCCCACTAAGGTTCCTGATCTTTTTCTTTGTTCATTAATTCCCCAGTATTTTGCGTGTTAATGGTGGAAGTCACATTTGTCTCTGGTGTTGATTACAAAGATTACATTTGCTCAATTCTTTGACCCCTGTAATGGAAATACTGTGCTCAGATAAGTAGAGAAAAATGTATTTCTTAATTTCCCCCTTTTTTATTTATACTGTGGAGGGAAATGCTGCTCACAGTGTATAAATTGTCTCGAGCAGATAATGCGGCCTGTGCAGAGATCTTAACTTGTCTAATTTACCATAATTTAACATGCTCTGCACATTAGTAGTCATCACAGTGTGATGGAAATATCCCATTAAGACTAGGACAGCTAATAGATGCAAATGAGTACGATAGGGCCTCAGACTCTGCTCTGGCTGTGAAAGACAAGAGGAAGACACTAGGGATGGGGAGGAGGAGATGAGGGTGGGGACTACTTTGTCAATTTGGAAGCTTAAAGAAGACTCGACAGCCCACAATTTCTTAGAAAACAAAGTAAAAAAGGCAAACAAGAATTTTATTCAAGGTATTGTGATTCAAAAAGGGACATCTTAAGGTGGTACTTAGGTTTTGCATGTTTAACTGAAGAATGCGTGTATTTTTGTCTGCTGCCCAAGACTGCAAGTGACCATGTGCTGCGTCTGGTACATTCATAATTTTCTTACTCCCATGGCCAGAAGTGCATGATTCCAAGTTGAAACTAGTAAAAAGCTTCTTTTCTTTCTCTCCTTTGGATGTTTCCTTTCAGTATAGCCACTGCAGTGACTCTGTCATCTGGGGGTCTGCAATGCAGCTTAACCAGCACCATCTATTTCTTTACTTGTTAATTCCACATCCCACAACCTGACTGTAACAATCGGCCCCCCTGTCAGGTGAATGGCTTTCCTGGCTTTAGCTCCCCACTGTCCAGTAGGAAGCGTTTGACCCGAGGCCATGGAGGCTCTTGCTCCTCCACAGCATGGCGTGTGATGAGGCCTGGTACTGACAAAAGAGCCGTGCCGAAGCTGTCCTCAACCCCCCTGAGACACCCCATACACAGGGGCATGAGGGTCAGGCCTCTGAAGACTGCCCCCCCTAACCAGAGTTTGTTGCAATTAATTGTCCCTGTCACAAAGTCTTTGTGTCACAATCTCAAGTTTCCACATTGCACATTCCCCGTGCCCTCTCTGACAGTAAGTGGTCACCCTCCTCTTGTTGGCTTGACACTGCATTTGTAAAGGCCTGTGACAGAGGCGAGAAACAAGTCCCTCTGTCCTCCTCGTGCGGTGGCAGCCCAGCTCAATCACACGCTAATTGAAGAGGTATTTACTTGATTAATTGGACCTGTTTTGGAAAAGCAGCAGAGGTTGATGTCTGGGTTGTTTTCAGTAAAATCAAAACAGTAATTAAAAAAAGTGTGGCCAGCAGCTCTTGTGTTGAAGCAGGATGGTTTTCTCTTTATTTTGGGGCTCTTGTTTATCACTCTCTTAAGGGCTTTTTATTTGTCAAAGTGACATAACATATCAATTATCCTGTCTGGAAGTTAATTGGGGTTGAATGTCCCTCACATACAAACACAACGGTCAGTGTTGCAGAAAAGAGAGAGAAGAAAATTGATTTTCTCTGGACTTCAGGCAGAATACATTGTTTTAATTTCTTTATCAATTCTTGGGAACATCAGTAAGACTGTCTTGTACCAATCAGCAAGGTATCTCTTTACTGTGCACTCTGTTCGAAAAAGATGTCTCTCTGTGGAAATGATTTGAATAGCTAAGTTTCCAGTTATTTTGCAGAAACTCTACAATTGCCTGTGGCCTTTGGCGGTTTTCCCAGTTATTATAATTGCATTAACATATTGACATTGATAATCGGTAGATGTACTTGGATGTTTTGGCTCTAAGTTGGCAGGTCTGTTGGTCGGCTCCCTGACCCTGAACAGGCACTTTTAGCCCTAATCAAAGCGTGCAAGGGCCCAGTCTCCTCCCTGTGGTCAGTGTTGAGGTTAGCAGGAGGGTGCAGGTAGGGCTGTAGGTGGGGTTGTCTCTGTTCAGAACAATCAGCTGCCGTATGTATTAAGGTCTGCTGTGCATGAGAAAACTCTTCCAGAGGAGGAGAAGTGGCGTGGGACAGTTGCAAACATTTCTTCATTACAGCACTACCAGAGCCTCTTTTTGTGTTCAGCTATTTCCAATGAGAAATTCATGTTGCTTGCTTGAGTGTTTTCCGTGCCAACTATGGAGTGTTACCCGAAGGCTGTTTATGTGCAGACAGGTTCTAAAGTTGGTCTCTCTCCCCCCAAAAAGCAGCAGCTACGACCTTGCGTTTGTGCAGAAGCCATTAAGATTCTGTTTGGTCGTGTGACTTGTGCATCTGCTGCACGAATGTTACATCCTGACTATTTACACACACCACTACATGCTTCCCAAATGTCATCTTAATGTTAATATCATGCTGTTTTATTCCAGTCAACATGTTTAACATACGAAACAGAAAGGTCATGATGGAAAGAGAGTTGATAGAAGTTTGTTTGTTTACATTCTTTCTTTTTAGGCAGACTACTACACCTGCATAGCTACCATTGTGTTCCTGCGCAAGGAAAACTGTCTTTACCAGGCCTGTCCCAGCCAAGACTGCAACAAAAAAGTGGTAGACCAACAAAACGGCATGTACCGCTGCGAGAAGTGTGACAAAGAGTTTCCCAACTTCAAGTACCGCCTCATCCTCTCCGTAAGTGATTCAGCATTAGGTTTCCCAAAGTGTCCCTCTTTTACCTGTGTTACACAACAGTGTTACTTACACACAAGCATATATGTTAATGCTCATATCTTGCCTGCCCGGTCGTACCTACACATACATCTTCCTGCTTAGTTCTAAGCAAATGATTCTGCTAGTTCTTATTTTCCAGTTTTTCTCTTCTTGTTACTTACTGTCCTGGCTCCGCTTTCTGTCTTCCAGAACTTGAGCCTTTCTCTCCCCCTACAACACACTCCCCGTAGTTCATCACTCCGGCCTGCTCTTTGCAGTTAAATTTAGAAACCTTTTAAACTCACTTCTACACTTGAGTTTAAAACAGAGCTATGTTTGTTAATTACTGCAGTATTCAGCACTGCGTCTTAAGTCATGTTTACAGGAAGTTCAGGCAAGAAGACAAATGCAAGCCTATTTTCTAAGCTCATTTGCAAACAAAAATTATAAAAAACAAACAAACAAACCAGAACATTAAATACATAAACTTGCTTAGTCAGCACCAGGGCAGTTTCAGCCTGGAATCTGTAATGTAATGAAATAAGTGGATCTTGTTTTTGTGCAACCCACCAGTCGCCATATTGTTATTCTTCTCAAGCTGTAGCATAAGCTGTGAATTTTCTTTCACTGTATATATCACAAGTGCGCTATGACTCTGCAGGTTCTGCAGTGCTTGCCAGCAGGATATAGACAAATTAAGATGTAATGATTGAGAGCACAGAGATATTAAGTTAAAATATACATTTGGAAAATCATGTAGAATTGAAACAATAGCACAATAAACTGTTTCTTTCCATTTACTCTTCCTCTTTTTTTCCTGTATTTTCTGACAGGCCAACATTGCAGACTATGGGGAAAACCAGTGGGTGACTTGCTTCCAGGAGAGTGCAGAGCTGATCCTGGGCCAGAATGCAGCTTACCTGGGGCAGCTCAAGGACTCGGTGAGACTCCTCTTTCTGAATGCAATACTTGCCTCAGGAAATGTCCGGGGTAAAAACATCTCAGACTTAAGTGTCACTGCCGAACTTGCAAACTTGCACACACTCCTTCATGGACAAATCTGTGTTAAAACAAATAATGTGCTTTGTTCCTCATGACATAATTATTTTGAAAACCACAGGTGTTATTTTTCATTTTTTAGACAATATTTTTTGTGCTTGAAACTATGATAAATTATTCTAAATTGCAGAACGAAGCTGCCTATGACGAGGTCTTCCAGCAAGCCAACTTCAACACGTTTGTCTTCCGCAGCAGAGTGAAGCTTGAAACGTACAATGTAAGTTAAACAGGAATGCTAATTAGTCTGATAAAATGCCTACGGGTTTGTTGTCATTACATCACGCTTTGCATCCGGACCATATTATATCTGTGCTAAAGACTGGCAAGGGAAAAAAAAAAAGGATGCAGTGTTTGAACCACTATCACTCCTTTGCAAGATGAAAATGCGTGGCACGTAAACAGGTTCTTTATGTGTTTTGCCTCTCTGATAGTTTTCCTATTCATTAACAAAGCAAGCCTGCTTTCATTTTGACTGACAGAACCAGAGCTAGAAACAAAGTGTTTGTCCAAGAATGCAGCTCATTTTCAGTGGCTTTGTAAAGGATGCACACGCAGATTAGTCGCGGTCACTATTTCCTGTAGGCCACACAGATAGAGGTTTGTTTTGAGGGAAGCGCATAAAAGAATTGATTGGGCTGGGACTCTGAGCAGGAAGTCTGGAGACGAGCCAGAGGCTGCATCCGCCTTCGACACACAGAAGAGGCCACTGTGTCTGTCACATTCAGCACAGCGTCCCAACTGCCAATGGCACCGCTACAAGCATATATTGGCTGCTGCCTCTAAACCCCATATTCCTTCAACAGCGACACCTGCAACCCCTTTTTCAGTTTATTTTCTGCCTCTCAATGCTACAAGCCAGCCATTGTGCCGTGCTCTCACCTGTTGTCATGTTTTACAATGTTGTGTGCTTAACGCAAGACTAGGCAGGTCCTTAACACTTAATGACACCACCTGTCCTGTTATATCATAGTGAGACTTAAGCTCAGCTCCATTAAGGAAATTATACTTCTCATCTGTGATTTGATCAAAACCGTCTCATGAGGATTATAATGAAATTAAACGTATGACTTTAGAGTTCAGACTGGAGGATTTAACATGATCAGTTTGTAGATATATGGCAGAAAAGTAGTCTGATATTCAGAAGTATGCTCCTTTATTGCACTAGCACCTGAAAATTACAGCTGTTGTGTTTTCATTATCTTAGAATTGGCCTTTTATATTTACAGAGGCAATGCTCTTGCACAGAGGCCATCATGTTGCTGTTGTAGCCCAGAATGGAAAAATCAAATACTGTCTCTAAAAAAATATTATTCAAAATACTAAATTAGTAAGTAGTGTAAATAACAATTAGTTGTTGCCTAATTATAGTAAAGTATTTTTTCACTGTATAATCCTTACGATCAAGAACAGCAAACAGTGTGACGCCTACCGCTATGTTACAAGGGAGAAAGAGAATGATGAAGATTTTTTGGGCATTAGTATCAAAATCAAATCATGTGTTGTTATGAATTTTGTCGCCAGACATTCGAAACAAAAACACAAATTAATGTGACTGATTTGAAAAAAACAACCAATATACTGTTGAATGAGCATTTTGCCTCATTACAGATAAAGTAAAAAATCCATTGAAGTTTGTCCACACAGAATTAATACCATCCTGGCATCACCAGTTTTGAATGAATGAGCATGAAGTCTCTTTATGGATAAATATGGGTTGCCACTGAAATCCAAAAGGCATGCCACTTCATTAAGTTACTTGATGCTATTAAATCAAAGCACTCCTGTAATTAACTACAGTTTATCCATCAAAATAAGTGATGTGTGTTTGTTCATGTGGCATTGATGCATCATGTAATTATTTTCACTCAAATCAAACTTTAATTTCATCTTTCAAAACATTGATATTTTGCTTCTATGTGTAAGTAATCAGGTTTTAAAAATGTCAGTGGATGAATGACTTCATTACTATAAAATGTATCATTACTGTCAAAACGCAGTCTTTCAAATATAAACACTCTTGACAGTCTTAACAGTTTAACTTGTATGACACCAGAAATGTCTGCTTGCAGCTGCAATATCTGAACTGTCTCTCCATTATTGAGGTCTTATCGTCCCTGGAAGCTGTGTCTAGACATTTTAAGTGTCTCAAAAGGACGGCGCTGATGAAAAAATTGTATCAAACATTTTAGACTTTTCATTGCCACCTACACTTGACTACGATAGACCCAGTTTCAAAAAACTTATTTCTTCACTCAACTATGACCACTTCAGAAACAATTGATGGTCCATCCCTAATAGTCTTGGGTTTGAAAGCACTTAATTAGGACAGAAACCCAATTTTCTAACAGTCCATCATAGAAAACACCCTTGCAGTGTAACCATGCTGACCTTTTCTGGAGCAGATCTCCTACTGACTGTTGCGTTTACGCACATGGGTTTTTATGTGCACAGATTTTGAGACCAATCAAATGTCCTCATATCAGTTGCTTTTCCATTCAAATTAAATCATGTTTTTATGTGCTTCTATATGAACAGCAATGTTGACAGTGTGGCAGGTCGCTACAAACAAATTTGCGTATGGGAAACCCTGCAGTAGCAGTAGCTGCACAATAGTAGCATTAGTTGTAGCAAAAGTTGGATTAGCATTAATTGACCTTATTTTTTGTCATCTACTCATGCCCACACACAGCCATGTATACACCAGTTAACAAACCCACACAGTGTTCTGCCCTGGTGAAAGTTCCTTTCACATGTTGCCCTGTGAGTGTTTTGTCTTATGTCATGCAAATTAAAAATAATTATTCAAGTATGTCTTTTAAAAAGTTAATGATATGATGAGGTCTGTTGCACTGAGATGACAGGACACTGTGAAGCTGTGGGTGTAGAGAGGAGTGAAGTGGTTCCCAACACTGGTTGTCTAGAGTGCTACATGATGGAACATACAGGTCAGATGTAGGTTAAGGGCTTAAAATGAAGATTTGACTGCTTTTTTAAGTAACTCATCAGACAGCTGTGTGTGAGTGTCTCTGCCAATTTCCCGTCGACTTTTCATCCTGCTGCTCTCTTATAAAAGCTACAAAGGAGATAAAATGACCTGTTTGGGACGTATGCAATGGTTACTTTCCTTGTTTGCTGTAAGTGTTTCTGGCAAGTTTAAAACTGTTAGAAAAAAAGGTCACAGCAGGACAAATGCATTAGTGTGTTGTTCCTCCTTGCCTATGTGTATACACACTCACAGCAGTGGCTCTAGCGGGGGCAGCACAGGTTGTTCAAGTGTGGATTAACACCTAACTTGACTGTGATGTTGGCCGCTTACACTTTCACAAACACATCTTACTCACCCACTCATCAGCTGCAACTGCAGTCACCATCACTATCTGTGTATATATTGAATGTAGGATTCCATAAAGACAGCTAGTGTATGATGCTTTGTTAATCGTCTTTAAGATAAACAAGAAGTTGTTTATTTGTGTTACTTTTAAATTTGATACAGAAGGAATAAATACCATATTTTGGGGGAAAAAATGGGAGAAAATGATTTCAATTCTGTTAAGACTTGTTCATCCAAAGTACCACATTTACTTTTTGCTTGTTTAGTTTGAGCAAGTTTAATTAAACAGTCCTGTAAGTGAGAACAATGCTCTGTTAAAAAAAACACTCTTACTCTCTTCTGATCAATGTTGTAAGGCCTTAAAAATAAATATTAAAACCAATTACTGGCAAATTTCAATTCATGATTGAAATGATAGATACAATACACAGAATATTAATGTAATCTTTCAACATTTTAACTGTTGATATAGTAACCTCTGCAATTAATAGCATAACTAATTTGATTTGATTCTACAAAAAAGCAAAAGCAGGGTTTTTTCCCACCATGATTATATCCTGCAGTGACATATAGTTTCTACGATGCATTACTGAATTTACAGTATCTGGTCTTTTTATTTCTATTTATGTGTGACTGTTCATGTTTTTGATCATTCCACTATATAAGTGAAGCATAGTACCCTGTTATTTTTATATTTTTGTATAAAATCAGCCTGTATTTCTCTTGCATCATTCAAAAAAAGCAAAGAGATTTACAGCAGGCTATTCTTAAAGATTGCAGGCACCAATCCAGAGAAGGATGATTTACATTTCACCCACTTGAGCTGAAGAGGATTAATAGAGACAAAATGAGTGTAACCTCTGTTTAAATGTGGAGAATAATAGCCCTGGTAGAAATGACCTTCTCCTGTCTAGACAACTGCGGAGGTGGTTATGGTTTTAAAAGCTGCCTCTTTATGTGAAACATTGATTTGAATGCCAACACGATTCAGATAACCGGTCCAAACGTCTCACACTAACCCACTTTGTAATGAGGGAAGGGAAGCCGGTTTATTCTATGTTTTATTGTAAATATTGTTTGTTTTCAGCTGATGGCTACTGCATTAAATTTCTGGCTGTCAAACTGTTTTGCGACAGTTAGGGAAGGACCAGAGATTTTAGCTGAACCCGACTTTCCAATTCAAACAGATATGTATAAGCTCATTTTCACACGTGTTTTCTTCCTCTGACAGGATGAATCCAGGATCAAGGCCACAGTTTTGGACGTGAAGCCTGTTGACCATAAGGACTACAGCAAGAGGCTGATCATGAACATTAGGAAGCTGGCTGCCCAGTAGATATTTGTGATTTATGCCACGTGTTCTGGTTTTTGCTTGCTCCTGCAAGTCTCCCTTTTTTTCTGTACAGTCAACAAACAACTCTAACAATGACCAAGTTTTGCTTACAAAGCAAATATTTTTAGGTTTTTTTTGGTTGTTTGTCTTTTCTGCTGTTGCTTCCCTGTTAATCCTCATAGTACTTATGACTCTTTACGTTTTCCTCTGTGAAATGTTTGGTGACCTGATTCTTGAAACTGCTCTTTTTGTGTGTAAACAGAAAATTTTTTTTCTTTGTCTTTGTTACTTGGGGAAGCAGCGCAGAGGGTGAGCAGTGGGTCAGTAAGCCACAAAAGAAATCACCAGTGTCTGTCTTCAGTCAGCCAGTTGTTTCCTGCATGTACTTGTACTGTGGTCATGTGGGGGTGGTGGCTTCTTTAAGCAGAGGACCAGCGCAGCAGCTAGCACTCTTTTTTTTTTTCCCCTCTGACACACACTCTAAATAGCTGGGCTGGACCTGCACATCCCTGATAAGACAGTTTACTCTCCCACTCTCTTTTTCCCTCAGTCTCTCACATACTTGCAAACATAAGCACATATACACATGCTCAGTGTAGACCTTATAGGAACGCACTGTGTTATATTTAAATAGATACAAGGTGTGAAAACATGTTTTCGTTGCATTTAAATGTTTTGTGTGTTCTGTAGTTTTTGTTTTGTGGTAATTAAATCAGATTAAAGATGTTTGTAATCAATTTGTCTGTAGCGTGTAAATATGTTGAGGGGACACAGCTATCCCTTTCGGTGCTCCATACTGGCCTGCTTCTATCACAAGAGAAGGAAAAGCGTGATTTATTTTAGAAATTGCAAGATGTGTAGGGGATTTATCCAAGGGCTGGCACACAATGCCCTCCATCTCCTCATGTTTTGCTCAGATGTGCAACAGATCCCCCTGCAAACTTGACTTTCATGTTGTATTAAAGCAGAACATCAGTGAGGCTGCACCTCCCTATTTTTCTTGTGATAACATCTCGTTTCTGCCGAGTGCTGCATCTGTTGCCTGTAGTGTGCTGAGATGGATTAAACCTGTCTTTAAAGGGTAAGGAAAGGTAAGTTTGATTTATTTATTTTATTTTGCCAGCCGTGCGTGCAGATATTGATTTGAGTTTGCCTGTGATCACTTCCTCAAATCTCCCTGCTATGCTATTTATTCTAGCTATAATGTTCTTCCTCTGTGTCTTCCCATACATGCATTTCTTCAAACCCCATATGTCATTTACTGTAGATAATGTCAGAGGTTACCAGTTATGCCTTGCCCCATTCTTGCCTCCAACCTAGAGTCAACCATACAGCAGGGGCCTGATAGGACCTGGTGGCGTTTTAGCCATTCACACTAAACATTTCTTTTCAGTGATTCACACAGCACCACTGAGAATAAAAGGTTGTACTTCTGCCAGGGTAAATCTAGCAGCTTCCCTTGGGACTCTGGGCGAGAGAGTTATTTTCTGCCCTCATTTACATCTGGCATCCCATAGTAGGCTTTTTCTTTGAAACAAGAAAGCTGTAACTCTTGTTTAAGCTTCAACTCAAGTGAAGTCACTTGATATTTTAATTCTCACACTAGTTTTGTAATTTTGATTAAGCAGAACACCCAGTTCTAGTTTAAAAAAGAAAAAAAAGGATTTTTAATGCATTTTTAATGATTTTGCACTTGTTGAAAAGAGATTGGTTGACTAACTGGACTGAATTACATTTGTTGGAATGGTTCACTCGCTGTTTTATTAGCAGTAGACGAGCGTTGCTAAATGAAAACTCTCACAACATGGTGAAAATTAAAAAATGTTAATTATAAATGCTGTTAGATGGCACTCTGCTGGCTTCATTATGTTTGTTTCCATCCCATAACCGTTGACAGCATTCTTAAAATGAAAACCCATGTCTATTAAAGGCACTTCCTCAGAGAGGTTTTGACTAAATATCTTATTGGTTTATGACTGTAAGAGAACCCAAAAACTGACATTGGATGTCCAAACTAAACAGGAATCAAATGGGAGTTATCATAATTTTTAGTTATTAAATTAACAGCAGTAAATATTCAAAGTAAGGGC
>JAQNCA010000029.1:18619488-18638480 GCA_029783725.1 Acanthurus tractus | reverse complement strand
GCCAAGGGGCGTACTGATGAAAACAAAACTGGATCTCTTTGCTTTTCTTCTCTTGATGGGTGTTGGTGTCAAAGTCTCAACCGCAAAGCATTATGGTGCATGTAGGTTTTGTCTGCACAGAGAACTGAGCTATCTCCTTCAATCTAACACACGCTGAAGAATGTATTGCTTTTACTGACTACATTTACCATCAGCACTGACTGGACTTCCACATTAAATTGTGGCTTTTTTGTAAATAGACAAAAACAATTAAAGCTGTACAAACTAACACCCCAAGCATGGAGTTTAGAGGAAAATCTATTTGAAGCAGTCAAATCCTTCATTCGCTAAAACAGCCAATTTGAAGAGCACAGTAAAGGAACACTTTGTCATATACAATGCTGTTAGCTCTTTGGTCAAAGTCTAGGTGTCTCAGTCAGACTGATCCTTGTTTGTTTATGGGACTGACTCAGTCCTGTAAACAAACAAGAGCCCTTGATACAAGGAATGGAGTAACACAGCTGTCATGGTGCTTCAGCTACTGCCCTGCCAACTCCATGGCTTAAAATCAGCAGAAACCCTGCAGCTATTATTTCACATCATTACTTACAAGCCATTGTGCCTCATGTTTGACTAATAAAATCAACAATCTGAAAACAGGGGTAGAGGGAGAAGCCGAGGGATACTTTATGATAATTGCTAATGAGGGAAAATTAAGGTAATGTGCAACATTACTCTGAAGATCTATAATTAAACAAGAGCATCTGATGCCAACTGGGTGTCTTGTGAGTAGCTCTAAGCAATGCATGCATGTCTGCACTGGGTGAGATAATACTGCTGTGTGGGTGGGAATGTCTCCTCAAGCAAGTCGTAGCCTGAACTAACACCCATTGTTTTTGCCTAATTGAAGTCCTGATTTGGCCAAGCAGTGACCTATGCGATTCCTGGCCGGTATTTGAAGTCTTCATGGTAAGGGAGCCGCAGGGGGGAATTTAATGGTCTGTGTGTTTGGACTGTTTATCCCATAAGCAGCTGCACCATTGAACCAAGTGGAAAACGTAACGGGAGTAGATGAGCAGGAGGTAAATATGTCACATTTGAACCTGAGGATGTGTCTTTGACCGGGAGCTGTGCTGCAAGCTTTACAGCAGAGAGCAAGGTGGTGGGACACTGTGATACCAGGCCTTACTCGCAGGCTTCAAAGCAGGTAGAGAGATGTTTTGGTCAACATCTAAATCCCCTCTTTCATGCCTGTCAGTTCTGGAATCAACAACAACCCCTTAAGACTGAGGTTTACACTTTGTGTAAACACAGAGGGCCTGCCATCGTCCCCTGCCATGTGCTGTACCCTGAGTTATCCCGATAAAGAAATAAGCCCAGAAATCTGGTGTCACCAAGAGCAGTACTTCCATCACTGGGGATTCTGTAAGATTGTTTATTCTTATATAAACGGAGTAGTGCAGGAGTTTGTGTAAGAAAGACAACACACTATTCTGACAGGAATAAAAAGAAACAGAGAACAAATATTTTTTACAGACCCTAAGAATATAAATTTAAAAAAAAAAACAACATAAGCAAAAATGTTAAAAGCAAATCTAACTTAGTTTTTTTCAACAGTGGCGACAAGTGGTAATTCCACAAAAATAATGTTAGGAGCTGCTGTTTAGGGTTAGGGTCAGGGTAAGTATCTCCTCTTTCTGTGTTCCAGATTTTTCTTAAAATTATATCCTCAATGTCTCTTTTGCGTTGGAGAGTTTCTGTCCATCCAACCATGAGTCATAGAATAATTTTTTTAAAGTAAAAATTACAGATGTCTGAAATAGCCCCACCCACTTTGCAACCTTATTGAAATTTACCTCATGTCCAGACACTCCTTTCAAGGGAGTTGCTGCAAAGATGAAATATCTATGAATTTGCCACCTTTTGAATTAATTCCTCAAACAAATAAGGGGCAGCAAATTACCAGAGTAACTGCTAAATGTTGATGCCACTTCCTAGTGAGCTTGGTTAGCTGCGTTGTTGGTGGTCTTATTAAAGCTTGCTGGCTCTGCTTGAACTGGGAGCTCAGAGCACCAGGTGACTGTTGGTGTTCACATCACAACACAGAAATTTTGGATGGTGACAGAGGAGCAGGTCTTTAGGCCTGGGGCGAGGAGAACCCAGCAGGGAATAATGGCGCCAGAATGGGAACCAAAGCCTGAGCTGGGTGAGCCGGCAACAGAACAGGGCTCAGCAGCTTCCAAAAGGACACAGCCAGAATGGGAATGAACATGGCCTCTGAGACTGACAAAGGCTAATGTGGTGGCAGGAAATACAGTATAAAGGTGATTTACAGCAGCTCTTGCGAAGATATGGTAGACGGTAGATATATTTGCAATAAAATCCATAGACATTTTTTGCCAATGCTGGGTTATTTCTTTACATTCTGTTGATAATTTTAGTTTATTTTAAACATTTTGGACTAAAACTCTTCCATGTTTTACTTTTTAAGGATAATGTAACACCCCATGAAAAAAAAGAGGCTTCAATGTTTTTTTAAGTCCTGTTGCTGCAGTGACCCACGGGTTTACTCCAGGACACACTGACATCGCTGCGGGGTGCAGTTGTGAAGTTATATGGGCTTGAATGTTTCAACCAGAGAGGGCAGCAAAACACTGTTTCTCAGCCTGATGCTACTCTCTGACATCATTATTAGTAAACCTGACTGAGAGCAGGGGGAATAGATTGTTTCCACAGCAGACATTTTACATGACAAGGATAGGTGTAACTAATAACATTAATTAATAATCACTGTAACCCATTTAGGCATGTAAGTTCCAGAGTCCTTGTATTGTTAGAGCTGGCTCGTTGGAGCAGCTTAGTGAGACAATTAAATGGACTAAGAAAAATTTTAAGGTTATTAATCACACATGTGCTTATCTGCTACAAAAAGGCCCTTAGACCAAAGCAGTTAAAATGCCCCCCTGGCGAGATACACTGTGCTTACTCTGTTTGTCTCTTTATGACAAAACTGATGAAACATTAATCTGTTACATGTAAAGACTTGTCACAAAAGAAAAGTCATGAAGTCATCAAAGTGACTCAAAAATGTCAGCTACACAATGATACCTAGCCACATTAGCTAACGTTAACATTTAACGCTGACTTTAGCGTGCAGCTACTGGTCATATCAGACCCCTGAGTTTACTGACTGGAGAAACAGCAGGGTGTGCTTTTATTATTCATGAATTCAAGTCTTTTTGTTTATAATATCATATTGTCTTCTTGCCTCAAGGAAAAACTGAGACAAGTACAGTATACAGGCCTCTATTGTTTGAGTGTGGTGACTGCGTTTTCGGGGAAAAATCCGTTAAATGAAAACAGTTCACAGGGAGGTCTGGAGATAAACCAGAGTAACCCAGGCATTGTTTCTGAAAAGACACAATGCTGCTGAGTTTTTGTATTCTTCTTCTTATTATTATTATTTCATTATTATTTTTTTGAGCATCACAAACAGAATTTCATTCTTACTTGTTGTTCTGGGGTGAGGCGTTAGTCTAAGCAGTGAATATCTTAAAACCTTGGGACATAAAAGGATGTGCAATGCCTAAACACCACGAGAAGTAAGTGGGGAAATATGTTTTTTTTTGTAATGTTTTGGTTTACTGACCCTTTAAACACCAGTTACCTACAGATTAAAAGAAAACAGCACAATAACAGTGAAGAAAGATATTTTTTTCAGAGAGATCTATTAGCTCCTTATCTATGCAAATTCCAATGGATAAAATATTAAGCACAATTTTATATAATGTATTCATAGACAACACTACCAGAGAGCACAGCCCCAGCAGGAACAATGGCATCAAAAAGGAAAAGTTTTATTTTGAAAAATGAAGTTGTACAGTTGTGGTGAATAAACTAGTCACTGTATGACAAGTGGACTATCAATAGAAAAAATCCCCCTTGTAGAGAACCTGTTACCTGCAGTAAAATACCTCAGAATCTGATTTGACAAATCATCAGTTGCATCTTTCAGCAGTCAGTGAAAATGTGTCTTTTGGGACTTATTGTGCTTGTTTCAGGATGAATGGGAATCCAACATGGCACTGAGAATGGCCTTACAAATATTGACATACCTCTCAGCCTGTCTAATCCTTAATGATGGCTTTCTGAGCCTGCAGGAGCGCCAGTTTTTTCACCTAACCACAGGACAGGTTCTTCTGGAAGACGCTGCTACAGAGAGCTGAGGGGGATGCGGATTTAACAAAATACTTGCAACAAATTTTATTTGTCGGATCAGTCAAGCAGTGCTGATATCAATAGGCAGCAAATTGTCCCAGCCAAACCGATGACATCACATTTAGCAGGACTGATGCGATGTCGTCTCAACCCCAGAGCTGCAAATGCTACTTGTATTGTTCTCTATGAGTGTTAAGTGTAAAAAGTACTCTAAAAAAATACACCAGTAAGTCAAGATGCCTCGTACTGTAGTAAATACTAAATTATAGCAGAATCACTATTAAATGTTTGCTTAAATATAATCTCTACTGTACATTTTTGGACTTTTTGTTTAACCAGCATGAATACAGTTTTTACAGTTTCAGATAAAGCAATGTTTGTGTCTCCACAGAAACCTCCAGAGGCTGTGTACACACTGTATCATATAAGACAAGTATTAGATTAGCTCTTTTTCTCCCAGAAGCTTCATGCATATTGAGGAAAAAGCAATTATTTCTGTGAGATACTCACAACCTCCATTAACTCATATATCACACTGGCCAAAACCCACATTATCTGTCACTGCAATACTGCAGTGGTGAACGCGATAAACAAACACCCTTTCTGCAAATATCAAAATTGTTTAATGACACAATTTCAATTATCTTCAGCTGTTTTCCCTGCCTACTCGTCAGAGTACTGAGAACAAATGAAACGTCTAAACCTCCAGCACTGCTCACTGGGACTGAAAAGCAAATATATTTTGTATTTACTATGTTAATGCGATCGTAACAGCAAATGTCAACATGTGTATATGTGATTAAATCATTTGAAATCACATTTTTCATTGGCTTGCAAAGAATGTTGATTTCATAAAGGAGTAGGCCTATCTGGTGTGCAGTGGAGCTGTGAAGTGAGAGTTAATAAAAAGCAAGCCAGCGTTTAAGGTGTAATTAAAATCAGCATGTTGAGGGGAAACTTTGCCTTGAAAGACAGATACGGCAGAGCGCCGCACTGACATACTGTAACTGTGCGTGTGGGTGTGCACTTGTCGACTAGATAACATCAAGCAGCAGACAATAGAGCTGAGTCTGATAACAGACAACAGAGACAGACAGAGCAAACTGTCTCAATGACAACTCAGTCAGAGTAAAGTGCCTGTGTTCTCTCTTCTACCAGGATTATTGATTCAGTTAAAACTGATTAAGACTTGAAAAGGCTTTTTGGTGGACTGTGGGCTGGGTAAAAATGGAGTGATTGGTTTGAGGTGTACAATGGGTCATTAGGTTTGATTAAAGACGTCCCTGCTGGGACAGCAGAGGCCACTTTGACTGCTACAAAAAAAATGGCCTGCACAGAGAGCAGGTTTACATGATGTCAGAAAATGCTGATTTATTGTTTTAGTCTGGCTAAAACTGGACATCTAAAATGCGTATAAACTTGTTAGTATGATTGAAATTGTTCTTGGTTGATTTTTCAACACCGAGATAGCGTGGTAAGAGGTTGATTTGCCAAGGCATGCATACACTTCTATCAGCCTAAAATTGGCAGTGTACATTTTGTGCATTTTCTGTGGACTAATGCCAGTCCCACTGTGACCTTTAACCTGGAGGCTAAAGAGCAGACAGTCAAGGAGGTATGATCATGGCAGGTACCTGGGGAAAAAAACTACACACTAATGGATGAACGAGGTAAATAACTTCATACTGTCCTTAAATACATGGATAAATGGAAAATATAGGAAAGTGAAACATTCCAAAAGAATTCCACAAGGAGGGACTACTGCCACTGTAGCTGAGCTGTAGCAATAGCTTGATTACAAATGTGCACTTACACCCACTGTTAGTTTGCCCCTTACAAATATTGTGCAGATCAGTTAAAAGGTCACTTTTGAAAAACACATATTTCATTTTCCCTATAACACCCCACACACATGCTGATCGGATAATATTGCCAAACTGTTGGATTGACTGTAACTTGTCACCTTTAACATGCTCTGTAATCCTTCTACTTCAACAAGATGGCTTTTTATTTCACTACAAATATGCCAATATGGAAGACAACCTGTAGTCATGATTGAACTCACTAACAATGACCCCGACCAGCCCTTACTGATCAATGTGCAACTGGGGCGCCAGCCTGTGTTTATTGGCAGCAACTGGGCGCCAGGATTTCTTTGGCTGCTTCTGTATTGTTACTGTAAATGCTCCATCATTAACCAAAATCATTTATGCACAGGATTAAAACAGCTCTGCCAAAGCAGCCCCTTAATTATTGCACTCATTGATTACTTTGTGGCATTCTTCAGTGGCTTTGGTGCCTGTGCGTATGTGTGTGTGTTGTTGTGTACTTGCTACATAATTAGGATCGAAACAAGTTTTAAACTAATGGTGTGAGGACATGTTGGCTGCCCCTCACAAACACAAAGAGCTGTTCGAAGAGCAAGGCCTGGTTTTAAGGGTTAGTTTAGTGTGAGGTTAGAGTTTTCGTAAATCATTCAGTTGTGATGGTTAAAGTCAAGGATTGATTGAGGGTCCTCAGAAGCATAGAGGTACAGGTATGAGTGTTTTTGGAATCGAATGCATCAACACACTGACAGTGATCATGTATATTGTTTGATTATATGTCTCTATTGATATAATGTTGCAGAACCAGAGCTCAGTCTGTTCTATAATTTCTGTTTAACTGTTTTGACTTTTTATTCTAGCAAGACATTTAGCAAGCAATTTACACATCCACTAAACATGGAGCAACATTTATTTAGAATTGGGTTTCTGACCATCTGAAGAATGTGCATCAAATGCTTGTTATCCTGCTAGCTCTGTTTTGATCTACACCAACTTCTGAGGGAAATATCAGACTCTCTGACTGCTAAATGCTATGCTATGTTCGCTGGCTAGTTGCTAACTTTGTCTGCCGTGACTTGCATGCAGGTAGCATGCAGTAGTGTGTGATGGGTTCATAAAGCCCTTTTGCTTCTTGCTGGAAACAACACCAATGGGAGTGTAGATTCTGAGCTAAAATAAAGTTTCCAGCTTTGAGGGAAAGTGCAGTTGTGTGATAATTTGATGTGCATTCATCAAAAGCTACTGGTTTTACATACTACACTGTCATTTCATTCAATTAAAAAAAAAAAGATATATGGCAGCTTTTAAACATTCATATTGTTTGAGTGGGACAATGAGGAAAAAATGCATTTGTTTAGATGTCTTACTTCTTCTGCATGCATTACATTGTCTGTCATCATGATGAACATGCTCTTTAAATGCTTATGTTAAGTTTGCAGTTAGTTTGACTAAAAGGCCTTTAAGATTTGCCAATCTCCACTTTGTTAGTGTCTGCAATTTGTTTTGGACTCCCACGCAGTTTTTGCTTCACTATATTGCTACATCTTTGTTAGCAAACCTAAGCAGCCATGTTGCACTACAGCTGAGACTTTTGCCTTAATGGATTTGCCAAAAACTAAAGACTTTTTCAAGTGAGCTAGAGAAATTTATTGCAGTCACATTCACAGCACACAGATTCAAACTAAGCATTCCTCAGTGTTGAAAGTAGACAAATGACTCAGCTGAATTGGAGAGCAGGAGGCTTAAACAAGGTACCCATAGAAATATCAGACGGTTTGTTTTCTGTCACAGGAAACTGAGACGAGACAGTTCTTTTTCTGTTGTTGTTTTGTTTATTTTTATTTCAATTCCCGCTTGCTTGTGGGGAAAAAAAGTTAATCCTTGTTCCTTGTTTTTCTGATGTCAAGAGTCCATGAAATAAGTAGAGGAGGGGGCTGGTGCCTCTGAAGTCAGTGCAAACTATCGTCATATGTTGATAGTGTTTTCCTGAGAGGCCCATGGGGAAAACCGAGCACTCCCACATCTGTAGAGTGGGAACACAAGAGAGCTTTTCACTCACTGTGTGCGTATTGTTGTCCCCTTCTGAGAACGGAATAATAAGGAAGATGCTACACAAGCTGCACATCATGTCAGGGGACTTAATTCAATTATATTCATAGTGTGTGGTTCCTTATCTCATTTTCATTTTTAGCTCTGTCCCATAACTTTAAGTGTTGAATGTCTCATTAAAATTAGTACATGATTAGCGCATATTACCCCCTCTTGACCCCGTACATCTTAAATAGGCCACGTTTCTAAGTATGAGTGGCAGAGATGAAACCTCTCACCCCTAAGTTGGAGGCCTCTGCCATGTTGAATTTACGTATTTGTGACACAAGCTGACAAAATGCTCAGTGCTACATGAGGACGCAGAGAGACATTTGACCCGATCTCTGTCATCAGTGGGCTGATAGTGGCAGTAAAGTTAAGCGTCCCTGCATGTTCCTTAAGCGTGTCACGATGTGTGCATTTACATATGGGCTGAGAAGAGAAATATCTATGACCACAGATTCTGAACCATTAATGTTTTTTTTTTTTAATTTTAAAGCTACAGGGACGACTTGTTATTTTGTTCATATGGTTCATTGTAGTTACTGATCATTGGTCAGTTTTGGTGTTCACATTTGTGGTTGGATTACTTGTGACTTTTTATCTTGGAACAATATATCTTAGTCAAATTAATTTTGCTTGGTCATTCAGCAGAGCTTATGATGTCTTTATCTGCTGTTTTTATGTTTACCTCTTATATTCATGCTGCAACTTTTAATTTGCTCATTTATTAAAGCCAAGTGAAGAGATGTCACTGCCCTCGTTTGACTTTATGTCAAAGAAGTTGATCTAACAGAATCACAAGGGATTTAAAACTTTTTTTGGCAGAATCATTTTAAGCAATCAGTCTTTTATTAAACTTTCACTGTCCACTGATCTCATCTACCAGCCCTGTCAAGATAGCAGATGAATCATTATGTACAAAAATTAAAAATTTATAGGATTTTCATTTCATCACAGCTATCATTTATATTCCTCTGGGTTACAGAAATCACTCTCACTAGATTGAACTTGACTGTTTCTATTGACTTTTTGTAGATGCACGATCAGACGGTGCTCAGGTTAAATCAGAGTCATTCACACACTGAAGGGCATCTAACAAAACATTGTTATTATGGGCAACAAAGCACATCAAGTACCAACAGAGAAAACAATGGGTATATATGTTGAATGTTGACATGTTGTCTTTGTGTGTGTGTGCTTGTGTGTGTGCCTCTGCTGAACTGGCGTGAAGTGACTGAGTGATAAGCTACAATAATAAGGAGGAAGCAAAGCGAGTGTAAAGTGTTTCTAACCTTTCCCTGACCTTCCCACAGGAGGCTCTGCTGTGTCTGGTGTATCCCACTGTGTGAATCTACAAGGCCTAACAATATCACAAGCTAGCACATACACATCTTTAATCAGTGCTTTATTCTGCATTGACAAACATTTCCTGAATGCTTAAAGTGACTAATTATCTAATTATGTATGAAAAGGTTGTTCAAAGGTTAAAGAAACTGACCGCTCAAATTATATTGCTTTTGAAAATTACATGCATATTTAGTTTATTTTTTGTGTGCCACTTTTTGAGCTTGTTATTTTCATACACACATGGATTAAATATATATATTAAATTGCTTTTTACATTAAACTGTGCATTTGCATTCAGAATTCTTTCCATTTTATTTAAGTTTTAAGTTTATTCTAAAATGTTAGAGAATACAATTATCACAAAGTCCATTCAGCAGCTATTCTTGAGCTTTTCATCTTCTGTCTATCTATCAGATGATCCTTAACCGCATATGAAATAACGGCTCTATCAAATTCCATAGCAACAGTGGACATTTCTCAACAATTTTTATTTATTGGATAGATTTTCTTGGAATATTAGACTAAAGAATAATGACACCTGCTGCAGGCACAAGACAAACAAACATGTTATAGAAATGTTATATGATTTCATAGAAGTTAAGGCTAACTTCTATGAAATCATATAACATCTCCTTCACCCGTTTCACATTCTCTTTTAATGTTTATATATATATATATATATATATATATATATATATATAAATTAATAAGTTAGAGAAGCCTAAGTTTTGTATGAATTAGAGAGAAGAGTGAGTAACCTTGTGTACATGCCATGGAGACCTGGAATGAGGCCATATAAGCATGTACACACCAGAAGCTGTGCAGCAGCAGTGGAGCAATCTTGCAGTGAAATACATGTTTGACATTGAAAGCATCATTATATTCCCATCTTTGTACCACAGGACTACGTGTTCCTGCGGTATGTGAGCATTGTGTTCTTGTACTCACAAGTGGGTGGATGGGTGTGTGTATGCGTGTGTGTGTGTGTGTGTGTGTGTGTGTGTGGGTATGCGTGTGTGTGTGTGTGTGTGTGGGTGTGTGTGGGTGTGTGTGTGTGTGTGTGTTTGTGCTTGTGTGGACGGTGCGAAGTAAATGCTGAGCCATGTCCACAGCATATAAAAGCAGATCAAAGGCTTTCATGGAGCAAGCTGTTAATTGAGTGCACTGGACAGTGTGCATGTGCCTCAGAACTGCCGCTTGTCTGCAAATGTCAGCTCTCTTCTTCTCACAGTGAATTAAAGACATCGCCTCACTTTCTTGTGTCCTTGTAGGGGGGTTGTTATCTGTGTGTGTTTGTGTGTGTGTGTGTGTGTGTGTGTGTGTGTGTGTGTGTGTATGTTAGAGAGGCAGAGTAAGCCCGTTTGATCTGACAAGCTTGAATTTAATTGACTGTGATGGGGTTACAAAGGACACATAAGAAGAAGGACAGACAAGAAGCAGAGGTGGTTTCCATTTTTTTGCTCACTTCTTTCACGGTGTTGACAGAGAGGCCTGGCACTTGTCACTTGGAACCAAAGCAACAGTCTATTTAGGTTCCCCATACTTACAGTATGAGTTGCAAAAGTTTGAAATCAAGTTTATGAGCAACCATGGAGCCCCTAGTTAGGCCTGAAAAGTGCTTTGTTACCCACCAAAGAGAGCCCCCCACCCCACAATCTGTATTCACAGGAATCTCTGTATGCTTTTTGGTTTGGGTTTACAAATTCATGGCATCACAGCCATCCTGAAATATTTTGAACTCTTTGATCAGAGACCCACCTAACATGAAAAGACCCTGAAAAGATGTATCTGCTGCACACCACGTTCAGTGCTAACTGATGTGAAGCTCACAGGTAATAATTTCAATGTGTAACACAGCTTTTTTAGATTCTGACAGTTGCCTCACCAGTGTTTGCGGGATAGAGGAGAGTTTCACCAAAGCCGATGGGATAGATGGAATCTCTTTGAGTTTCCCTGTTGAGACGACTTAGCAAACCAAGTGAGTTGGGAGACAGTTTTTTTTTTTTCCTTTTGGGAGTGTTTTACATCTTATTTTTAGTGGTGAGGTGAGAACGGCACACTGACATGAGCAGTGTCTCCTGTGACAGAGTGGCACTCACAACATTTGCTGTCAGTGCTGTGGGAATGTGATGTGGGAGCTTGATTCTCCTGCTCAGACCCTGAGGGACATGGTAACGGACACTGTTAAGCAAAGTTTTACATTTTTATAGCAGACTCCACAAACCTTATTACAAAAGATGGCAGCTATTTCTTGCCATTAAATTAAAAAGGGGGGGAGGGGGGGATATCTGTACCACTTTTCATTTTCTTTGTGCCCTGTTTATCTATTCATTTATCTTCTCTTTTATCAAACTTGTCAGTGAGACTCCCCCACAATTTTTTCTAAAATGAACCTTCTTGCCAGTTAAATACCTGTCTGTGGTAAAAATTCAAATGCCAAATCACTTCTTCTCCTTACTGTGGGTAACAGTTCAGAGTTGAAAACTTTCCCTTTTTTTTAAAAAAAAAGAGAAAATCTATCAGTTACTGAGAAAGATGATGTTGGAGTGCATTGGTAAAACCCTCATTGCTATGTAAAGAAAATAAATTTATGGCAAATCCAATTATAGGTAAGTATACAAGTACAAAATCATATAGACGCTTTATTGCATAGTTTAAAGAGACAACACAAATGATGGTTGAAGAGAAGCGAGGGCTGAATAAATCTATTTGCAAATTTCATGAATATGGTATTTTCTTCCATGATTTATATTCATCATCTACAGTATCAATCTACATAAAAAATAGATGAAGGTGGAGGATTTTCATGGCATGCCAGGTGTGTTAGAAATCCTAAGGGCTGTTGGTATTCCTGTTCCGTAGAAATGTCACCTACTGCATTCGATAATTGAAATTAGGGAGCTGAGAGAACTCCCGCACATATTGGTTTCACATCTGTGCAGTCCAGCTGTGCTCTCCAATGGCCAAGAGAAACATGATGGGCAAGGTCAGAAGGGGTCAGACTGTGTAAGGAGAGGCTGTGGTTCAAACCTGCACACCTGATAGGTGGAGACTTAAAGGTGCCCTGTGGAGTTTTTTATTTATTTATTTTTTACCACTAATGTAGCCACTGTAGGCATCAAAATTTTTATTAGTGGGTCTGCATTTTGTATGTATCTCACACTCTGCTAGCACCTGGACAAGGGCAGAGGGGAGGCAGTCCAAAGTCCCAAAGGGGTCGAACCTTATTCTGGACGCTGCACAAAGGTATTCTCTTCTGGCTCCTCTTCAAATCCACGAGTTTTTCGGTCTGGTATCTTTTAAAGAACTCCTCACATCGGGGTCCTTTATACTCAGCCCCTCCTTTCCCCCATGAGTCCACATCCATGGCAATTCCTGCTGAGTTTTTTTTCCCAGTAATGCTCCAAGAAATGTGGTAATGTACAAGAAAAGAAACAAAGCAAAAAAAAAAACATTAGCAAACATGTCTGCAAAGAATGCATAAGTGAACATAATCGGCTTTGCATATGTTTTCTGAAAAGAGAATGCATTCGACTTGTTTGTTATAGAGCTGAAGGAAACAAAAAACTGTAAGTTAGTAACAAAGACTGAACTGGTTGCACCCTGTATGGGTAGATGTCTTCTCTGCTGTGCCTGTAACAAAAGGATTTTAGAACTAATAGAGTTAAGAGTTTTAGTTTAAGAGTTTTTAATAATATTTTTATAGTAGTTAAATAAAAGATACTGGGCAGTTTTTGCACTGAAGGAGAAGTTTTCAATAATCACGTAGGTCTTAAAGTTTTTATATTTTGTTTCTCTGTTAGAGGTGCAGAGTCTTGGAGAGGCCAGTCAACTCTGTGCTCATTTCTTGGTTAACTGATAAAGACTGAGTCTTTATAATGTACATTTACTTATAACCTGATGCGCCACATGGAACGTTTCACATACCCATAGGATCTATTTCACATGTCCTTCTGGGAAAAGCCCATAGATAGCATTTGAAAGGGGCGGCTCATTTAAAGAAAATGGTGAATGATTGGATGAGGTGATTGGGCAAACGTTGTATCTGTCACTTTGTTCACTTTGCCAAAGCCAGTCAGGAGTCCAGCAAACACATCTTTCCCATCAAGAAAAGCTTGCAGTGCTGTTCTCTGCTTTTCTTGCTTTTATTAAGATTTGGTAAATAAAATTGCTCAAGTGAATAAAGAGACTCATCCAGTGGGATTGAGGCAGAGTTTAAACATGGGGGCAGTCCAAGCAGGGGTGCTGAAGTAGGGTGGTAGAAAAAAGGGATGTGGCTTTTGGCCCCCATTTTATGACCATGGCCCCTTTCAGTTGAAGTGAAGGATCACTGTATCCCAGTTCTAATCATTCTGGTCACCCCAAGACATAAAGTTACCCAGAGACCAATTTGTGATGGGATCAAACCAGCAGTGAGAGAAGTGAAGTTTTCCATAACAGGTGAACTATTTCATTTATTTAATATGGCAAACCATCCTCACATGGTAAACTTTTAACCTTTGTTATGATTGACGTGTTTTGCTGAAATATTCCCTTGTTTACAAAAAGTGTGCAGCTTTAAACACAGGGAATCATAAGTGAAGAATATGTCATTATTGGCAAAGATGAATGAAAAGTTATATGACATGAACATAAATATGTCTTTCTGTCTGTCTGTCTGTTTGTTTGTCAGTCTGTCAGTCTGTCTAAGGAGATGGGAAAGGATCAACCCATGAATACTGAGTACTCATGGGCCGGACTGTCAGCGTGCTGACGGGTGTCCCGGCTGGTGGGATCACATCAAAAAAAAAAAATCTCTAGATTGTTCATCTACAGCTACATTTATGTGCACATCTGTTGTCTGGATGTAGTTTGATAAAAACCTACAGATCAATCCTGCCATTACAGTTGGCTCTCTCTCACTTGCAAAAGCAAAATACTTACACTAACAGGGATGTTTTTTCTTACTTTACACATCAGGTATTGACCAAAACACTTGCCTTCCGGGACAGTATTGGCGTTTCAATATTGTCACGCCACAGACACATCTATGATAAAGCAGAACAGGTCCTCTGCCACCGACTGGAGGGATTTTACTGCACAAAGCCGCAAACTCGGTCGACACTGTTGAGTGTCACACTGGTCCGGTCCCAGCAGTAAGTCTTGAGCTGACATGGCCTGTGCAATTAGCTTGAAGGACTGTGAATGCACCTATCAAATTAAAGCAGAGCCTGATTCCCATGTCACAAAATCAATGCAGATCTGTCCCTTAAAGCAAGACTCAACAGAGCCTGAAAAATGTGCACAAAGTGATGGGTTTCCTGCATTTTTCCATCGTTTTCCGTCTCTGTGCTCACTGAAGGTGATATAACGGCCTTATAGTAATGAGGTCCTGTCAGGGAGCACAGAAATTGTTAAAGTAGCTACAGTGAATCATAAACAAGTGTTTTGTTTTTCATATTCTTTGTTGTTTTTATAGAGACAGTTGTGGTTAAGGAATAACAAAAAGATCTTTTGGATCCTGATGCAGCCTGCCATCTTCTCTTCTGCACCAGTCTGGCACATTTCAATGTTAATGAAAAGAAACTGACAACCATCCCTAAAGAATATTTCCCTTTAATATAACATTTTGTTTTAACTACATGCTTACTCAACTTTCGACATTAGTTGCCCTATAAGTTTACTTAGCTCATTCTGTTTTCTCAGCAAATCCCATCTTTGATAACAAACCAAATATAGCTTTTTCCCCTTAAGCTTAAATGAAATTGCGTCACAAAAAAAAATCAAGATAAATGAACACAGAAAAAAATAATACTGTGATGAAACTGTGATTTTCTCATTTTCTGTTTCCAAAACAGTCAACAGTTCCTTTTATCAAAGGCAACAAATATCAACCAGAGACATATGAATCATTATCAGTCATGTACCAGGTTACAAAGGGGACTGACAAATGTCACCTCTTCCTTTGGGGCATCAGATCATAAGCAGCACATTTTAAAAGCCACTGACAATGTTTAGTTTGTTGAAATACTGCTAATTAAGTCTTATTGTGTGGTTTGTTTATATTCTAAAATAATAAATACAAATGTGCTTTAAAGCAAGCTTTTTTTTACATCATTTGGGCAATTTTAGCGCAAAAACACTGACTTTTTTGACTTGATCTCACCCTCACTAAAGAGCCTTTATAATGCTGGGATTAAAAACACATGAAAAACACAAATAACACATGTGGTCATTGTGAACATTTCAACAAAATTTAAGACAATTACTTTGCTAGGTCCCGACTGAGGTTAGGTGCTAATCGTCTAACGCTGCAAAATGTCGCATGATGTAACCTAATCTCGAGTTTTACATTTGAAATGACAATTTTCTGGTTCTCTGAGTCAGTATAATATCCTTTGGTTTACATTCTCCTGCTGGTTGTAATTTCTTGCATACAAATCACAGCTCTTGTATGCAATGAAGGATTGTACATAGTGTGTATGAATTCAGATATAGCATTAGTATGGTGGTGTTTGGCCACAGTCTGAGTTCATCAGAAGGATTTGTTTTCTGTAAACACAGCTGGGGTCTGGTACTTGTGTGGGTGGTTCAAACCTACTTGGAAGCCCTACAGGCGCACTGACACACAGACACACACACAAACACACACACATGTACGCTGGTGTATACACAGAGATGATGAGAGGCTGATGAGCATCGCATGTAAAAATATGTGTTTTTAAGTGCATGTTTGTGTGAGTGTTATTATAATGTGCAGCGCTGTATGTCAGTCTGGCTGTGTGCTTATCTGAGTGATGCCTGTGCCGCTGGGCAGGAGTGCAGAGAGAAAGAGAGAAAGAGAAAGAGTGAGACGAGCTTGAAACTCAGATGCTCTGCTGCTCCCCGCGGAGTGGGAGCATAATAATGTGAAGGGACACTCTTGTGCCATCTTCTTTTGTTTGAATGGCACACATTTAAGTAGCAAAGTGATCTAGGAACGACCACAGTAAAGCCTCTTCAGACGGCGAGGTTCACTACGCCTGCACTTCCTCTCGTACGCCAGCATTTTAAAAGCTTAGCTAATACACAGGAGGTTGTTTGATTTGTCTCTCTATCTCTGTTGTCGTCTTAAGTGTTGATGTAAAAGTAAGCTGTAATCCTTCACTCAGTGTGAATTGGGCTGTTGTTTTTAAAGACAAAGAGATAAAGACACAAAACCCTTTTATATTATCAGTTTAGTTGTATTGTTGTACTTTACAAGTAAACAGCTTCTGAGTATCAGCTTGGGGAGTGATGCCAGTGTTGGATTGTGTGTAGAAGCTGACATGGTAATTAAGCACTGCAGGCCCAGTGATCCGACCCATCAGCTGCAACTGACACCCTTCATTGCATTTCAAACAGCACTGTGCTGAAGCGAAGGGGAGCTGTTCAGTGTTATATCTCTGTGCTTTGAAAGGCAGAGAGGTTTAAGAGGGTCTGGGTGGGTCTGTCACTGGCTAGCCTGAAGGTGAGTGACAAAATCACTACAAAATCAGCATATTTCATTCCCTTTGTACCAAGCAGTAGGAGAGCCAGAGAGCCACTTTGTCAGTAGATCAGAACAGAGTTTTAAGTCAAGTTAAAAACTGGGAGATATCTGGACATGGACTCCCAAAATGTATTGTTTAAAAAGGTTCAACTTTCCTTCTCTCCTGCATGATTACTGCAACAAATCTTCTGACTACAGAAATAATCAGGCATTGCTTCAATTTTAAGCCAGCATCATTGAATGTAAACAATGTGAAAAATAATGCTACAAAGGAATCAAAAGAAGATCCAAGTTTGTTTTCCTTATGGGGGCTACATTATATTGATATATATACACACAAAGTTGTTAGCCAGAGTTGATTTAGTTGTGTTAAGTTAATCTTTTCTTATAGCAGCTCAGCTTCACAAAAACTTTCATTCTGAACTATTTGGTTTTTAGGACCATTAACTTTCTAAGTCTTTATTGCAACTGATCCCCTCCACACAATAGCCTGACACATGAACTCCTGTGGAACAAAGATTTATCTTGTTTACTCCTTGTGTTATTTAGTGAATTTTAGCAGGACTGGTAGGTGAATTGTATTACCTTTGGCTCAAGCTGGGGTAGCTGTTTCTCCATTTTCAGTCTTTGTGCTGAGCTAAGCTAACTGTCAGCTGGCTGTGGCTTCATATTTAATCTACAAAAACGGCAGTGATATGAAGCTTCTTATTGAAACCTCAGCAAAAAAAGACTAAGTACATTATCCAAAATACTGAACTCTTTTGCACCCTCCGATCTTGTGAAAGGTTTTGCCTGTTAGTGGAATTTTCTTGGCTTCTGTGGACAAATATGATACTCAAATGCACTCAGAACAATTTTGAATATACATTTATGATGATAAAAAATGCTAAGGGGTTCATAAATAATTGCATCCTTCATCAAACACTTTTCGTGTTTTGTATACCATGTTAAAATGACTTGCCACTGTTTCTGTACTCTACATCTCCAGTCACTTTACATGACATTATTGTCTCTTTGTTGCAATTATGATAATTGAATAAGTGCATACAGTCAGAACACAGAGGCACAGCTCATCAGCAGCCCTGAAGAGGGCAGAATGAAACGCTGATGTAAGGGGGACTTTTCTTCTCTAAGATCTGCCAGAGGAGTGATTAATTGTGTGTGTTTGTGTGTGTGGAGGTGCTGTGTGTGTCATTAGCCTCTTGACTGGAGCGTGGCCCCCTCTAGGAGTGATGGGCTCCACGCCCGCTTCACACTCAAAGGACAACGTCTCTGTTCCTCAGGCCTCCTCAATTGATTGCGTGTGTTAATTGTGGGCATTGATCAGAACAAAAGCAGACCAAAGAGGCTTTTCACTGGCAGCCTTGAGGGGAAATAAAAAGTGCCGCTGTCTAAAAGGGGAGCCAAGATTTAAAAAAAAACGGAATCTCACTTCATAGTTTGGGTTGCTCCGTCTTTGTCATTATCATTCTTAATTGACTGAAATATTAAAGGTGATAACTATCTGTTGAAAATACTTAGCACAGTTTACTGATGACTTTTTTTCCTTTCACTGCAACCTGCTGATCCAAAGTGGTAAACAGTTTTCCTGCACAATGAGAATTATTCAAGATATTTCTACCTAATGACTGACAAATTCTCGCTAAGTAGTGTCTGAACAACACTGAGAGATTTTTGTAGAATCCTGCTAAAAGTAAACATCAGCAGATAGTTGTTATGTAGGAGAATGCTACTTTACTCAGGCGGAAATGAGATGAATAGTGCTAAGATGATGGCGAAGTAATGAGGAATTGATTTCTTAGAATGATGCATCACCTCTTTTGAGGGTGCACTAAGAGTAACTAATGCTCAAGTAATTAATGGATAGTTACTAGTTTTGTCACTCAGAGGTAATCAGATGTGCCTCATGATGAAAGTGGTCAATTCACAGAGACCATTTATTTGCTAATCAACACATAATGATTCAGTAATGTAGTAACTTCAAGGCTGCTTGTTGCAGCTTATCATTATCCCCTTGAAATCAGTTATACAGGGTCTCGTTA
>JAQNCA010000029.1:18588974-18617768 GCA_029783725.1 Acanthurus tractus | reverse complement strand
TTCACTGTAATAAAAGAGGCGGTACAATTCAAATAAGAGAGCCAATCAAAAACAACACTCAGAATTTAAAGGCATGCAGTCTGATTGACGGAGTGAGTCTAGACCCATGGCATCCAAACAGCTTCATGTGAAACATCTTGTGCCTGATGTTGTTGCACCTAAATTAGTACCACCATCTTTGCTGACCCTGCAAACCAACACAACAAACAATACATTTTACAATCAACTCTTTTTACTAAAAAGACATGACTCAGACGTAACCTCTGTGTAAACACAAGCTTTAAATTAACAACTGTAAATTAATGCACGTTTTTATTTTTTATAAATAAGTATAACTAATTTCATTCAAATCTATTTTGTCACTTAATTACTTCCTAGTGCTGTTGAATTTAGCTTGATTGCATTGTTTTCATATAACAGTTACCCCTGAAGAAGAATCAACAAGCTGCTTCTTGTGATGTGGAGCCTCATATACTGGGGAATGCAGTGTGTTGTGGTGATGTGTAATACAAGCTTGAGGTGTTATGTTTGTGTCTTACATACATGGTTATGTTTATACGAAGCATGTTGGAGTATTGGGAGGCAGATTTCATTCAGGCTGCTTCATTACTGTGTTGTCACATGTCGGGTTGTGTTTCATACGTGTGTCATTTCCTCCCCCATGAATCCCAGTGATCTCCTCTGTCTCTAACTGTTCAATTACTGATGTTCTGTAGCTCCCCACTTCTCCTCCCTCAGCTTCTCTCATTTTCTTAATTAAACACTTTCCGCTTTCTACGACTTATTTCTCCTCATTCCATCTTTTAATTATGCAGATGTGTTTTGGCCCTGGCTCCTAATAATGCCATCGTTGTCCTACCTGGTTTGGCACAGAGGATCTTCCAGCTGAAATGATTCCTGGCTGTACGCTGATCGCTCCCTGATCTCCTCCACTATGAGACAATCACAATTACGTCCCTGCCTTTGATGTGCTTTCCAAATAACTGGGTCAAGTCAGATGAGAGTACATGTGAGTCAGATACTAATTCACCTCAAAGTGGAGGAAAATTAAACAATTCTGTGTAAAACTCTCAGCTACAAGATAACTCTGACTCTGTGATTGCCCGATTTAAGTGCCATTTTATTTTTGTGCTTGTCTGCATTTACTCCATTTTGATTAGTCCAGCAATCTCTCAGTGGCTCTGGAAAAGCTTGCTGACATTAGGAGTAATTACCTTACTAAAGTAGACTACATAATAAGTTTAGATCACAGTACAATATTTGTTGGTTTCATTCCAGATGACTCTTTAAATCGAGGTTTCACACTACTCTCATGTCTGTCCTGTTAATATAGAGCTATACAGTCAAGAGATGTTAGCTTAGCTTAGCATGGAGACTAGAGCACACCTCTCTCATAAAATCAGACAATTGACATTTTTATTTATTGTTAGTTTTTTTGTATGAATAAAAAAAGGGCATCTTGTCAGTGATTTGACCAGTAGGTCAAAACAGTCTTCGCTGAAAATTCTGCCAATCTGATCTGCATTGTTCACAACTGGCAGAACCTCAACACATAAGTATCATCATTTCATCAGCAGCACAACCAATGAAGTGTCTTTCAAGTCTTTCAGCTCTCTGAGACATTTGATACCCATGACTTGTTTACTTACATGGTATTTTAACAGTCTTGCCATACACATTCTGAACAATGGGCTCTGACTGCCAACTATACTATCTATGGTGAAGTTCTCAGTTTAAGCAAACTTTTTGTTTAAAGTTTTAACAACTGTCACACGTTGTGTTTACTTTACTTGTTCCATTTGAGTGCCCTGACTGTCAGAACATGAAGGCTGTCCACTTGAAACTCCAGCGGTTGTTCTTCACTGACAGGCTGAGCGAATAGACTGTGCGGGGAGGGAAAGGGGGCATGTCTCTGTCAATATCTGACTATTCAGCTTAAAAAACACATTTAATGTTTTCATTTTATGCACATAGTGGGTGATTTGAGGGTTGATGAAGAAGGAAGCCTTTCTCCTTGTTAAAAAATAATCAAAATGAATCCCCCTTATAGAGTTGCCACTCCCTTCTACATCTTCAAGTAGCAGACATGGTGCAGGGGCAGAGGCTGTGCTATGTTGAATATGTTAGTTGAGTCAACCTGACTCAATGATTACAATATGAGACTGTGTTAATAAACAGTGGATTGAGCCTCCGTGACATCAAGCATGAGTGTGTGGACCACTGTTTTGGAGTGATGGATGTTTGTGTGCATGTGAACAAGCTTATTAGAGAATCCACACCCCATCAGCTCCAGCAAATAGTTACAAATTGATGCAGGACGCCTCATATTTTTCCTGTTTAACATATAACACCTCGCTCTGACGAGCACATTCAGACATGCACATGGACAAAAGAAAATTAACCTTAGCTGACTTTGAACTTGATTATTATGGATCAGACTAAATTGGAGTTCATAAAAATCTATCTAAACACTTTAAATTTGGAAGAATTTTATTTCATCAAAACAAAACTTACTTTTTTATATGATAAAACTTTCATGGTGAGTTCCTAACAAAGCAAAGCATATTAAAATTTAGGGTAATCAAAATGAAAGCAACCTTGTTAATTTCATTGAACTGCCTAATTTTACAGTTTTTTCGGTTGTTAAGGCAGAAAAATGTTAAACATCGCAGCCCAAAAGAATAATATTGTGAATAATGTTATCAAAAGCACAAAGTCATAGAGGGATGCAGAGTAAAGTAGGTACTTGAACGAGGTACATCAGCATCAACAACCAGATGATAGACCAGCTATCAGTTTAAATACAATTACACAGCGCTCCCATTCATGCATATAACCACTTCTTCTGCGCTCATTTATCATTAAGCTGAATTTGGGATAGAAAAAGTGTAATGAAACACTTACTTGTGGATCAATTTCTATCACAGCAGGGAGAATGTAAAGAGGAGGAAATAGGATTCATGTTCTAAAGGCCCATTAATAATAATAATAGCCTGGAAAATCTACAGATTCCATGTGACACTTTCATTAATATCCTTAGTGCTTTCCAATGATTTATTGAACTGCAATATATCACACCACAGTCTGTATGTCATCTTTGAATTTTTTTCCGGTTGGTCGGGAACTTATTACTTGTTTGATTTCTATACATTGTTGTTTTTTTCCCACTTATCTTCCACTAATATTTACAGTGTGTACTGTACATAAATCCTAGATATGTACAAGAGGAGTGGGTCCGTTTGTAGGAACCAGCATGTTTAGTCAGCAGGGGCTGATCAGGGGAGACAAACTGCACACTAGTGCAAAGATAGAGGAGGAAACAGGATGGAAAATAGCTAAATATGCTGACAGAATCAATTTCTGGTCTGAATGAATTAAAATGAGAGAAGGGCAAGAAAAAGAGGGATAAAGGATGACTTTTACTCTCTGCGTACAAGCCTACAAAAACCCCAACTGCAGCAATAAACAGACTCAGACTGCAACCGTAGACATAAGAAGATATAGATTTTAATATCTTTATAAACATTTTTGTACTGTTGTTTTCTGATGATAACTTACTGAACAATTGGATTATGGCAAAGAAAGAAGATGAAGAGGCATACAGTAGAACGAGAAAGAGGGAGGTGAGGAATTTGTGCATTGACAAATAAAAGGCTCTAAAAATATAACATGAAAAATACGTAAAATAAACAAATCACCAGAAAATCAAAAATCCAAAGACTCCTCCTGACAGGAGGAGCAGAAAACCCTGTTATCATCATCAATGTCACTGATATTGTTTTTTCTCATAGTAATACAGTAAATGATTAATATCAGCACTGCAAGAAGTCCCCTTGTTATTACAGTTCACACCATTGATACAAACACCATCCTATCAGTGGATTTACGGGAGGCACAAAAGCTCCAGAAGTACAGCAAGATGTTCCGTAATTGTCCATCTGTCGATCTGCATTGTACTGCATCCCCTTGTTACTTCAAAAGCGATTGTCTCGGTCATGGATCCCAACATCCATGACCAGTCACATCAGTCAATTAAGAGGCGCAGTTCTATCTGCAAGATCCCTGTTTTTCCATCCTCCACTCAAAATGTTTTTGTTGTTTTTTATCTTTTACTTATCTCATGGGTCCTGTAAGGTACCAACACATTTTTTTCCTTCAGTCATGTTCTTGTATCCCTTTAAAGTTAAGTAATTAAGAAGTAAAATGTGTTCCTCACATTCTCAGCGAGGCGGGTAAGCCCTCACTGATGAGGGATCAGTTCAGCACAACCTCACCGGGAAACTGAGAAAGCCCCGTTTGACCCACGACCTCTAAGGCTCCTGTTGGCCCTGCAGCAGGGATCCGTCTCTAGGTCCATTTTGTGTCTTAGAAAAATCAAATAAACAACATCTGACACAAGATATAAGACAGACTCTTCAATATTCACAGCTTGATCTCCCAGAAACACACATTGTTTTTCCAAGCAAATGAAAATAGCGCATGGCAGTTCTTGTCATCTTGAAACAATTAGCAGCCTAATATTCAGTTGCACAAAGTGAGAGAGACATGGTGTAAATGAAGATGGAAGCTGAGGTGTGTGTCGAAATGTAACACCAATGAGGAGCACTGTTAAATAGGCAGAAAGGTTGATGTAGCACCTGAAGAAAGCCCATATCATGAAGAGAGTAGTTGTTAGTTTGCCAGGGCTTCCTACAGGGTTTGAGTTGACATGTTGCTCGGTAATAACCATAAACTATCTCTGGCTCTAGACCTCCACTTTGTCCTGAAACATTCCTTTGTCTGATTCTGACTAATAATTTATTGCCATGCCTACTCTTTACCTCTTTTACAAATAACACTTACGCCCAATTGTTCCAACTTTTTGTTAGCGAAGGATGCAACAGAGGAATATTTGGCAAAAAGGACAAGCATGGTAGGACTGACATCAGAGGATTCACAAGGTCATCAACTTGCCAATTGTCTCTTCTTGTCAATGATTTACAAAGTGTGAACTGAAAATTAAAGCTGGATGGAGCGCTTGTCTTGAGCTTAACTTTCTCTGAGCTAACTAGCTAACAAGTTTAATCTTATTTGCTCTGTCATACTCTTCTCTTTTTTTCTATTCACATCCAATTTTGGTTATCTGAGCTCCAGCTGAGTGAAAAACAGAAGTTTAAAAAAAGACATATGAAGTTGAAATCATTCTGGCAGAAGTGGCAGTGCAAGCTTCGTCTGCGTTAACCTTTTATCATTCTCTGACTCGCAGTCCCTTCGATCCTTGTGCTAAGTTTTTCTGTTGTAGATGTTTGATGCTTTGATGCCTGTTTCAGTCTGAACAGTAAAGCTCCCTACACAACATGTACACATATAATCACACTCACGCACACATACAGAAAAGACACACAGGCCTTGTAGTGCAGGAGCAAGAGAGGGGCTGACAGCTGTGTTTTTTTGTGATTAGCATTTGCCAAACCCTGTGAGGGTCAGCGGAGGATGTAGTCAATATTTGTTGTTATCAAGGCCAAAAAAAGGGCATGGACGTGTAGTAGGGACTGGGATAAGGTGGCCCTATTGTTGGCTTGCTGAACCCCACTAGGGGGGCGCACAGTGGTCCGGGGAGTGCACTTGTGCTTCCTCCTTGTGACGGTGCCGTCTGGAGATGTGTGGTCATGTTTCCCCCCATCTGTGAAATCCGGGGAGGAATCCTCCTTGTCTGCCATGACCTCCTTTGAGTGGTGAACCTCATTGTCACCCTTCCCCTTGCTCACCCTGTTCCGAGGCTTCGTGCAGTTTCGAGAACGGCCAGGCCTCGATGGGTGCACTATGTGGGTCTGCCCCCCAGAGCCCACCACTACACCGCGATTCATAGACGGATTCACTGTGCCGGATAAATTGTTAGTCTGGGCTCTGGACTCTGAATTAGGTACAGTTGGTGAACAGTTGGGAAAGTCCTCCTTGCGCAGCTCCTTTAGGTCTTTCCCGATCAAATCAGCTGGCGCCTGGCAACCCACTGAAGACGTCGAACCTCGGAAACGCTTCAACCATTCCCACAGCGACAGGGCTTTGCAGTCACATGACCAGGGGTTGTCATTGAGGCGCAGGTATTCCAAAGCAGGCAGCGTGTCCAAGCACTGTCCCGACAGCTGTACCAGGGAGTTGTTGAACAGGTAGAGGGTGGTGAGACGCTTCAGGTCATGGAAAGCCAGGCGGTCGACCCACTCGATCTGGTTTTGGTGCAAAAGCAGTCTGTCCAAGGCTCGCAGACCTCTGAAGGTGTTTTGGTTGATGCTCCACAGACGGTTTCCATGCAGAAACAGGTGGCTTAAGTTGTGGAGGTCCATGAATGTATCATCCTGCAGGAACTTCAGGTGATTATCCTAAGACGATACAGACAAAACACCATCATGGTTTACATATTACGCAAGTTTCATTTCATTTCAACATTACCTTGGACAGTACTTCTGTACCTTAACCTTACATTAACCTCATCAGTAGGGTGATTGATAAGTTTACAGTCTGGCATACATGGAGATGAGAACTCTTCTTTCATGCAGTTTCACTCTTAAAGTGATTACGCAGAGAGTTTAGAGCAATCAACTTTTGTTGTATTTGTGTTTTCAGTCAGTTGAACATTGCAAGTCAGCACTGTCTGGGAAAATGAACAACATCAGCTTTTGTGCAGTCATCTTGCCCTGTCACATTTATACTCAGCATCCAACTTCCTCACCATGCTGCAAAACGGGGCACCCTCACCTATTGTTGGCAACATGTCCTTGGGTGAGCTTGCTAGAAGAAGGAAACAGATGACTGCACAAAGGCTGGTACTTTCCATTTATGCCAGGTAGAGCTGACTTGCAATTTTCAATTACCCAAAACAGAAAAAAAATCTCACAGAAGTTAATAACTTCAAACTTTCTGCTCCAGGGTGTGTGCCTGTAGAAGATATATAACTCATCTCCTTGTACCTCAGGCCAGGAACTTTTTAATCACCCCCTTGTACAATATAATCATAAAATGCACTATCCATCTTACTTATTGCATGTCCTGTTACTTCCAGTAAACCAGGCTACTGTTGTTATTTTCGCAAAATGGAGGAAACAAGCAGGAAGTGCTGGATAATCATGACACCAAAAACAATGCAATAAATTTGGATTTGACTGAAAGCTGTGGATTCAGGTGAGGTTTTCTACTGATGTTGCTGCTAGCTTATCACTCTAGGATGGCGACAGAGGTACTCCAAATAAACAGCATTAAGTGAGCAACATAATTCAGAATGTGGTTACCTGGGTTGTGTCAGTACTTCAAATGAAAATGTTTAAATTTGTCATGTAGAAAAGTGACAACCACAGTAGAGTTTTGGTGGTAAAATGTTCCCTAATAAAACGATCTAGTTTACCTGCAAGTAGAGATACTGCAGATTTCTGAGGCCTTGGAAGATGTTGTTAGGTAGAGAACTGAGCCCACAACGGTACAGGTGTAGCGCATTGAGCCGACTCAGCCCGTGAAAGGTGTTTTCAGCCAAGGAGCGCAGGTGGCGGTTGTCTCCCAGATCCAGCTCCTCAAGCAGCGTGAAGCCGTGGAAGGTGGAGGGCTCGATGTATGTGATGTTGTTGGAGTAGATCCAGAGAGTGACGGTTTCAGGGCTGAAGTGACCTCGGAGTAAGTGATGGATCTTATTGTTCTGTAAAAAGATGCGCTCACTGTCAGGAGGGATGCCTTCGGGGACTGTCAGGAAGTTGTGGGCTTGGCAGGAGACGGTGCTGGGTGCAGTGTAGCAGATACAGTGACGGGGGCAAGACCAAGAAAACTCCAACCCACAGAGAACCAGCAGGAACTCCAGCCCACAGCCTGCAGTGAGCACACACACACACACACATGTGCACATCAGGGGAGGGGGTTGAGATTATAGGCATAAATCACACATACACACAAGCACAAAGAAGAAAGGAGAGGAAAAGGAAAATTAATTAAGTGCAGAGTTCATTTTAACTTCTAGCTCAAAACTTGAAAGGGAGAAATATATCTGAACAATATAAAGACTCTACAACCAACAGTGGCTCTCTGAGGCAGCACTTGCTTCTAAAACTAATTGCTAACATGCTCAAATCTTACTTTAGCGTGCTAGCAGGCTTTAATTTCCTTTGCAGTACCAGACACAAAATACAGCTGAGGCCGCTGAGAATGAGATGCCATAATGTTTGCGGATGTTTAAAATAGCTGCTGGTGTTGGTAAAGAAAAGGTCAGAATTTATTCTCTACGGATCTTGGAAATCAGGTGCAAATTCCATGGCATCAATCCAATACTTCCACATCTCTCTCTCCAACCCCCCCAAACCCTAATTCCATAATTTAGAAATTCTACACAATAATATATTTCAGTCTGGACCACAGTTGTGGACCAAGTGACTGGCCACGCTGCTAGCATCCCTTCATATTGATTTGATTGTGTCTACTGTTCTCATGCAGCACAGATCAGGAAACAAGAACAAGGAGCAGAAACACCATTCAGGGCCTGAGTCACGATTTTGCAAATTAATTTATATTCTGATTTTGTGCCAATGGGGACATGTGTTGCTGAGCCAGAATCCATTTTATATTCTGTTTTTCACAAAGCACAGATATTGTCTCTCTGATTGGTTTATCCAGTGCCATAGAGCTTGCTACACATATGGACCCTATCTGTCACAGTTTACTGACCGAATCCACTGAGTGTGTTTAGGCCCACAATGAGGAGTCTATTGAAGAGTGCAAACAGAAACACCTGCTCCAGTGAGTCACAAGACATCTCAGGGAAGCTGATTGGATCTCTGGTGCAACACTCTTGTCTGATTCGACACATATGCGGCTATTTCAGAAATTACCCATTCCAATATTCTGCCACCAAAGGGAATGTGCTATTAAGAGTCCAATCCCTTCCCTGAATCCATTGGCTGTACTTTGCAGTGAAAGGAGGCTGTGATCAGTCTTTTTGTGTTGTTAAATGGGGCGTGGGAATGCTTATTTAAACTTGTAGTAAGCTGCTCTGAGGCACTTTCTGATTGGTGACATGATTCCCTAGATCCTTTGGAAGGGAGATGTGACTTATCCACAGTCTCATGGAAAATTAGCTCAACTCACAGCCCATCATGAAAGTTCCAACTGACAACCCCTGGCTGTCTTCTACTCAATTTATTATTCACAGCATAGCAGAGGCCTGATTCACTGCCTCTAATCGATATTCCTCTGTTGCCTTTTAACTCCCCCTGTAAACCTGGGTCTTTTATGCTGGAAATTCAGGAGCGGCAGAATTACTCTCCACTAAAAGACAGGCGTATTTATCTAATGTATTTTCTCACCAAACTGTGGCTAAGCTGTGACATTCACCGTCTGACTCCACTGACCTTTAACAGCAATTCTCGGTGTCTAGTTGCAGAACTGTGTGTCACCTGAACAGGAGTGTGCTCTCCTGGGCACGGATCTAATCCGATTTGTTAAGCTCTGCCACTGGGCAACAATAAAAGTGCATGCATGCTCCTGAACCAAAAATGTGCCCACAAAATGAGGCGATTCTTCACAGCTGAATTCTGTCAGAAGGTTGAATGTGAGTATGTGTTCATGTATGCTGATGTGCATTTAAATATGTCGTATGAGAAGATCATTACGTGTCATGGGAGCATTGCAACAAGCCTGAGCTCAATTAAGACTTTTAATTATAAAGGCCATGACTTGCATCACATCATGTATCTTTCAGAATATGATTGGCGATTTTAAGATTTGTCACAACGTCAAGATTGAGCAGGGAAAGCTGTTCCACTGCAGCTGCTATAATCTCAGTCTCTCTTTCTCTCTCTCTACTCACCATCTCCGTGAAGACGTATGAAGTATAGCATCAATTGACTGGGTAAATAAGTGAAAACATTCTGCATTACTCTTGGGAAATAAAGGGTTGCTTTATTTATCAGACAAATAAGCAAGACGAGACAGTAAATTTTTCCAGCCGCTGTTTGAGGAACATTTGCATTAAGCAGCAGCTACCAGGTACTTGAGATGCAGCTCTCTAGTCATTTAGTATTCTGTATTTGTTCCCTTTTTAATATACTACTGACCCTCAGAGAAGAAGAATTTTAAAGAAAATGTGAAATGCAATAAATTTAATCTGTCTTATGCTTATACATTTGTTCTGACATGAAATAATACTCATTTCAATCTTCTGCCTAAGCAAGGATTCATCCAAGAGGTTCCATTATTCATAAAAGTGATCCTTCTCTTATTGCTGGAATTCTATTTTTTGAGGCTTTAAACTATTTCCATTAACGCTTTACTTCATGCATGTCAATAGAATTGGGTAGCAGGTTTCAAACGGGAGAATGATCAGAGCCGGCGAGAGACAGACAGTGATAAAAGTGTGATACAAAGCGAAGGGATGGGAATTTAGATTCTGCCTAGATAGTGAAACAATTTGAATCAGTGATCTGCTAATCACGTTGGACACAAGGATTCGCCTCCTCTCCTCTCCTCTCACTCTCCTTAGCTTGTCAGGACAAAGTAATAGATTCTTTATCCTGCTTAATCTTTTCCCCTGAAACGGCTCTTTTTACTGCTTAGCCAAATACCACCATTTGCACCGAGAAACATTAAGAAAAAAAGCATGAGAGATACGGGCAGTACTATCGTCCTGCTTTCCTTTCTTTTGAACCGAATCTTTCAACTCCATGATGGGGCTTCAGAAAATAGAAATTTATGGTGTGAATGCTCTTTAGATGCTCGCAGTATCTCAAACACTCTCTTCTGCATGCAGATTGAGTGATGAGGGAGAAGCATGCACTCTTCTCCTTGTTCTCAGCAGCACTGAGACCATGTGTGCTCTCTGTTTAGGCTGGCAAAACATGCGCTTCCACTGGAGACATGAACACACCTGCCAGCTCACTGATCTCAGCACCCCATGTGTTTACACACGCAAAACACATTACATTAAATACACATGTAAATGTAATTCACACATGCATTCACACCATAGTGTCATAGGAATGTGATTTAATGCGTATACAGTCACTGTATATGTGGAAAGCTCTCTATGGATACACCAGACATGCATCAACATGTGTTGCAGGTTTGTGAATGAATGAATGAGACAGATCATGTCAGTGTGACAAGCATAAAAGGCTGAGTGACGCTTGTTTACAGAGCTTTGTATAGAGGGACTGGTTCTCAGCACAGAGGAGGAAACACGTATTGTGTGTGGGAATGCTGTCCTTAAATGAAAATTTAAGAAATTAATGTGTGTCATGACTGCGTCGTGCGCTCACACAATGAGCCATTCAGCTCAAATTGTATTATATAAATAGCTTTGGACACAACAGAGCATATATATGCCAATAGCGCCTATTGGAATTTGGCAGAATGAGGAGAGACTCTAAAAGAGAGAGAGGTAATGTGTCTTTGGAGAGGGAAAGACACAGCTATTTCTGGTCGGAGCCTTGGCTGTGTTTTAACACTCCCATCACAAGTCTTTCACCTCCAAGTCTCTCCCCATCACCCCCTCCCCCCTCCCTACTGATTACTGATGACAGATGCTATTGATAGTTCTTCACAGGCAGAATCACGTTTCACCCTGTGACCTCATCATCGCCAAGTTCTCTTTTTTTCTTTGGGGTGTGCGCTGGGAAATGGATAAATAAATGAATAAAACACAATGGCTCTGGTCCCCTGACGGAGTGAGAAGTGACTGTGTGGAATATCAGTGAGGCATAGTTCACACTAGTTTGCCCTCATGAATAACACATGTCTGCTAATAGGAGGGAAACGGTAACGTCTGTAGAGCTGTGTGACTCTGCCCATCATTAGACTGGACAAACTCAATTTCCTGTGTCTCTCCAAAGACACTGATAAGCACCCTGGTGTTTTTGCTCCTGCAGATGGCTGCCTCTAAATAATGCTTCACTCACCCCACACTCGAAAGCCGTTTACTGTCATATTCATGCACATGGTGGTTATTAATGTTCAAGCAATATATTAGATTATTGACTGAATAGCTCATTCTTTTGAAGAGCAGGGTTGAAAAATCCATCTTACAAAATGTATACAGCGTCAATATTACCCTGTGGACCATAGTGTGGAGTATTATACATTGTGATCTGCAATACTATACTCTTTTAGAGTACATTATAGGGTACCTTCAGTCCTGTGATCTGTAGCTGTAGGTATATATACGGTTTGTGTTCGACAAATAGAAAATGATTTGCCTGTTTTGCATGATTTCTCTTGAGAAATTGGAGGTTCAATATGTTATGATAAGACACTAAAAAAGTGTCACGTTGATGTGGAGGGTATATGAAAAATAAAGAAAGTAATGTTAATAAAATTGATAGGCTGTCTTGTCATGCATCTTTGACATTGCCTCTGTCTTTAACTTTAATGTTTCTGTTTGTTGCCAGGTCACGCATGGTGCTTCAGTGTGCTTCAGTTGGCTTCAATGATGGATATTGTAGTGAAAATAAGTACAATATTACTGCAAACATCTGCTCAGAGCAGATTATCTTTTCATGGTTTTTTTTTCTAACCCTTATTTGTTATAATAAACTCTCCATTAAAGGACACTGTTTATTCTTCATCAGTGGCTTGTTTAAGATCCAAGGTGCTATGTTTGGTCCATGTCTGTGTCAGCCTCACCCAAGGATGTTACACATCACAACCAAGCCTAGAAGACTCTGAAAAACAAACTGACAGCAAATACCTTTTAAGGGAGGAATGCAGCACAAACATCCAAAAGAATGGCATTATGGTCTTTACTATCTTGTTCTTTTCAAACCAGGAGTAATTCTATTTTGGACAAGGTGAAGCATACTACAAGGTGAAGCTACTGTGACTCAAAACGGCCACAGTTCTGGTGTTAGGATGTAAACATATTTATATCTGCTGTGATGGTGGGCAGTTAAATACTGGGCTTCTTGTGTTGACTCTCTTTGAATGTCAGCCTCATGTGTTCATTTTTCAGCCCTTCTGCTCGACACTTGCATTTAACCTCCTATGAACAACAGCCTTTTTTCTGTGAGCAAACACAACCAGGAGCAACCCCAGCTATGCTTAGCGTGTCAGTAGAAGACGCTGGTTGACATCAGCCAACAACTCATAGTTCTCCATCACCACCACCACCCTAAGGCCCAATTAGTGCTCTTGTTTCTTCTCTTGATAACCTCTTCATCATCAGACTCACTGAACCCTGGGAGTACAGACTTGACAAGGCCTCTGAGAGAAACATCCATCCTGTTTTGTGCTAGTTGCTAAAGCAGAACATCGTGGCCTGAACACTGAACTCTACCCTGTGAAGGTGAGGTGCAAAAGTTTTGTGGCAACATCTACCACTTCATTGCTCACAGTCGTGGGAATCAGAGACCAGAGCCTGTGCTTTTCCATTAAAGCTGCATGGGAGGCAGCAGTGATAAGCAGCCAGCGGCTTTGGATGAAAAGGGTGAGACCCCTGCTGGGCCCTGAATGGGCAGGCCAGGACAACACAGAGGGAGGTGTTTCTGGGACACCAAAGGGTACTGTTGAGTGCTGGAGAGGCGTTGTGTGCTCATCAACAAAACTACAAGTTAGAGGTGTTTTGCCCTTTTAAGAAGTACTCTGTATCAACCTAACAGTTCAGTAGCTGTGTTATTGCTTTCACCGTCAGAAAGATGACTGTCTTGTCTTGACATTGTATACCGAGATAAGATGTCGTTCCATGACTGAAACAAATCAGAAAATATTATACACCTAAATTAATATCTTTATTATTATTTTATGATACTAACTGCTATAATAACAAGAAAAGGAAGAAAAATATATCATCTGTTATAATAGGTTTTGCATAAAATGATGTTTATATAAGTAGTTTACATAAGCCTTGGTTTCACAACAAGCTGAACAAAGCTCTGAAAAGAACATTAGCTTGTGCTGTTTTCACTATGGGTCAATGATTGCATATCTAATTTAATTAACAGGGTTGTAACTAAAGCAGGAATGCAGGTATTTATTTCTTAAAGCTTAAGAACACAGCGATAATGGCACAAAACTACAACTTTCACTCAAGCTGTTTCTCATTACCATTTCCAAAGAACGTCTCCGTTGACTTGTTAAAAACACTGATTACTGCCATTATTTTCTGAGTGAACAGCAAATTCACACATGAACACTCCTGCAAACAGCTGCGACCAGCGACACTTCTGCCTGAGAATATTTGTTTGTTATTTTTTTCACAGCCTACTGCAGAATGTTATAGATTTTGTCTCATTTGCCATTCCCCTGCTCCACTGCAGGCAATATTGCCTCATAAGTTTGCCTGCCTATTCTTCTAGAGAATGAAAGGAAAATGGGGAGAGAACAATGACAACACTAAGATCTCTGAGAAATGCAGCAGAACAGAACTATTTCAGAAATGGATCTCATCGCCGTGATATTCCTTTGGTGCAGAGGCATCAACAACCTGAGAGATTGCTTGCAAGTGCATGAGAGTTAGTGTGTTTCTGTTTGTGTTGGAGCAGCATCATAACTGCTCTCATATCTTATCTGGTGCTAGCACAATACAAATGAATTAGGTCACGCAGAGCTCATAATGTAATTGGCTTATACAAAGAATTTATGAAATATTAAGGGTATCTCTGATTATGAGTTCAAGCTTCATTTTTGGAAAATCCTCTTTAGAGTTGCAGTGACTGTCTCTCTGTCGCCTTTTCTCCATCTTTTCCTTTGTGATGAATATAGATTTTTGGAGGGAAATCAATTAGCTTCTACCTCAAGTTACCTCGTTATTCTACTTCATCAAATAATTTTTGGCACTTTGGACATTATGGGTTTTATCAAGAAGTGTTCAGACACCCAAACGAGGTTCTGAGCAGCAGGGCTTGCTAAATTGATCTCCGCTTTGTTGTCCTGCTTCATGTTTGATTCCTTTGATGTGTGCCATGTATGTCAGAACAGTGTGTCCTGTGAAACTCTAAACAGTAAACACTTCCTGCACATGTATAATAAATTAATCATGCTTCTGACGGCTTGGCCTCACATTAAGGGACTGAAGTGCTTCATGCTCCTGACTGCATCCCTGCTGCAGGAGAAGAACAGCAGAAGCAAAAAAAAAAAAGGAGGTGAGAACTGAAGCCACAGACCAAGCCAGCAATACAGAGTGCTAAAATATGTCTGGGGTTAAAGGGACCAGCATGTACCTAACATTATTGATATTTATGTCTGTTAAGTGGTATTTTATGGCTTTTTGATGTTGTGAGCAGCAGTGGCTGGTCAATGAAGTGGCCCTGTCGATAAATCTCTTTAGATTCACTATTTGGAGTGGACAGAGCGAGAGAAAAAGAAAGTAAATAAATGGTGAGAAACTGCAGACGCTGACAGAAGGTTAGAGGTGTGACGGACATCTCTTGCCCCTGAATGGCGCAGACAGTCGCAGACAGATGAGGATCTCAGTCATTCTAGTGCATCTCACACAACACATTAACACATATAAAATCGGGCAATTGAACCAGAGGGGATGTTTGAAAAAGGCAGGCATGATGTGAGTGACAGCAGTGTTTCACAGGTTGAGGAATCAGATGGCCTAAAAATAACTCCTCCAAACAACAAGCGACACCATATGGAGCATGCACAGAATAAAGAGAAAGATTTGTGTGGAGTGTGCAGGTGAATAAAGCTCATTTATTTCAAAGATGGGACATGAAGCTGCTGAGAAGCCGGGGGGATGTCTGATGGCTCAGCTATCCACAGATGTTTACTACCTACATATTAATTAACAGACTTAATGGGTGTCTAGTAGGCGCTAATTTCGCTTGCTTTCATTCACAGCTGCATCTGTACCCGCCGGCCTTTTTAGTCTTCGTGCCTCTGCTGTGTCGGTTGAACCCTAATAGTTGCCATACGGGCTGCATGCACACAAACAGATGCAAATGCACATACAGCACACACACACACACAGTATCCATGTACAAATATACATAGGTACAAAAGCTAAATCACTGCTGTTTGGGGCAACATTACCAGCCACCAACTACATTCATGCATCATGACAGCACAAAGGCAAATGATTCAAACATATTGCACTCCCTGTGGCGATGCTGCACACTGCACCAGCCAAACTAAACTAATGGTCCTATAAATCATCCAAGTGTATCTATATGTAGTTCAGCAAGTGATAGAGAGCATTTCTAATGCAATTCCTGTTGGTGGAGAGGCTGATAATTATCTTTCATGGTTGAAGGTGTTTGATATAATCTAGGGTCTCTTCAAATGCAGAGAATTTTTCACAGTCTGTTTCACAATATACAAGATGGTTCTCTGGTATTGGTGTCATTTCAAGCTAGAGGCACTGAAATGCACGGTAAATCTGTCTTATTATCACGGCACATGGGAACTTCCAGTTCAATTTATTTCTGGATGCAACCACATATGTGTCAGATTTTTGATGGCTCCTCATGTGCCTGTATAGATTTATTTCACCTGAGAGTGATTTGCCTTGAGTGACACTTAAGTGACATTAAAACCAGTATTACTGAAGCAACCAAAGCCTAAATCTGCATATGAGTCAATCAACTAACCGAGTTGTCTACAACAAATTAATTAGCACTTTCAGTTTCTCACAGGGGTAAAGGTAAATAAGTAGTTTTTTTGTTTGTTTTTGAGAGTTCGAAATGTCATTTTAGCTCTTGTTCAGCAAAGCCAAATGAAGGGTAACATAACAATTATTGAGAACAAAGGAGTTATAATTATTAAACAATGTTTTGTGATAAATAAGGTTGTCACTGAGCATACAGACATTTTACACCCATGCTAACATTCCTTCTCCTCTTACACACAATTAAGACACTGCTATTCTGCTACGAACTGATTTTATAGCTTTCAACAGCAGGCTGGACGGTTGTCAGTCTCCCTGATTCATTCATCCAGTCGCTGCATCTTGCTCAATCATGCGTATGTGTGTCAATGACAGAGGGCAACACAGCCAATCATTGTCTCTTTCAGAGTGACAGCTGAGTTGTGGTGATGCTGTGACAGCAGATGTTGAGAGAAGCAGCAAATGACAAAGACATGTCTTAGAAAAAATAAGTTATACTGCACTGAACTACAAGGGACTTAGATTTTATATTGATTCTGTTGCCCCCTGTGGACGGAATTGGAACTGTTTTAACACACAAAAATCTTGATCTGACTAGCACCTGTTTTTATTTTCAAAGCAAGTGAAAGAAATATGCAACATATATTTGAATACTATTTTACTTACACAAATCCTGTTTGCATAGTTGTAAGGTAATGTGTCTATTTGTGGCTAAGATTAATTATTGTAATATGGCTATCGAATACAAAATAAACTTGGATTTAGGAACATTAATATTCATGCACATTAAATGAACAGTAATCCTACGACAGTTACAGTTGCTTCAGTAATTTTATTGAAAAAGCAAAAGTAATCAACATTTCTCATATGACGCATCTCTATAGAGGAAGGAAGGCGAATTAACAACAATTTTTAATCTTTTCACGTCCCATAATTTTTTACTTGTGTTGAAAGGCCAAAGTTGACTTTTTTGCCAGCACTCTATCACTGATAAACAACTTTCCCATGCACAGTGGCAACCCTAGGGCTGAAAAATAACGGCAAGAAGAGAAAGCCTGAATCTGCAGTTCTTGAAACTGCCACTTGAGGCAGTCTCCAGAGGCTTTGATTTCTTTAGTTTATGCAGGATTAAATTCTTACATAACTCATTCATTTAAATTATATTTGGGCTTAAGTGACAGCAGCTTCCCATAGTATTGTGGTATGTTTCGCAGTATCATATTGTGTTCAGTAGAAAAGTGAAAAGTAGGTTTTATTAAAGAGTGGAGATGCACTTGAGGAAACAAGGTCTGGCACTGTAGTAACTCTAAGAGCTGGATCATGAACCTTGTGTCAGTGAGCATCTTAGGGAGATTCTGAGCAAGGCGTTGAGTCATTACCAGCTTCAGGGTTGGTGCTCTTTAACTCACCCCACGCTTTGAAGTTTCTGTGAAAGGGGCCAAACAAAATGGTGAAATTTCCCCATGGAGTTAGTAAATTAGCAGAGTGTTTAGAAAAGCAGAGCAGAACAGCCAATGCAGGGCTGCAGCCAAGAGTTAAAAAACACAAAGAACATTTCTCCTTTTGGGATTCATACAGCCACACAATAAAAAGATATAATGAGCTATTATATATAATGTTCAAATCAGCCTAATAGTATGAGGAACCACACATTTTGTCTTGCTCTGCCCTGCATTTTTATCTCAGAGTCATCTTTCTGATACCTGTCAACTCTGACTCTGTAATAAATGCAAGGATGGCCTGGGAGCAGTTTACTGCATGACTTAGCAATGTCCGTGTGCTAACATGAATAATTTCACATTATTTACCAGCCAAAATTCAATTTGTTTTAGCTTCTGAATTGTTGTTGTGCTGCTGCTTGATTATCAACAGGAACGAGAAAGTAAATTGTGTTGCTGAGTATTTTGTAAACACTGAGACATGTTTTCCCCAATGTCAGCACCCTCCGTTCCACCATTTCATCCTTTTCTTTATCGAACATCGTTGTGATTCAAAGCATCAATCCTGCTGTATCTACTTAAAACTGGTGATTAAAGTTGCATTTTCAGACATCTACAAGCTTTGCAGACACCCACAACACATTCTGTCTATATAGGACATGCAACTAAAAGCTTTGTGGATTAATAATGCAGAAGCTGCACAGCTCTGCTCTGGAAGCATCAGGTCAGTAAAGACCAATACCTGCGCTGAAGGTGGCATTTTCCAGTTCGCTGGTCTCCACCTCTTGGCAGCCTTTACATGTTCCTCTTAAAACAAACTGTAAGGTACCCTCCTACTGCTGCAGCAGCTGCCTCCTTGCATACAAACTTCATGCGCCCTAGATTCAGCAGATCAATTATTCATAGCAGGTGAGAGTATGGTGCTCCTAGTACGTAAAGGCACACGCACACAAGCACACACACAGATACAGATACAGAGAATTACAACAGTCTCAACTAATGGCTTAGAAGAGGCAAGGAGAAATGTGAAATCAAGCAGAGAAATGTGCGAAGGAACTGCAATGCATCGTGGCTCATTAGTTCAAGAGACAGTGGGATGACCAAAACACGAGGAGCTGAAAGGAAACCATGAGGGAAAACATAACACACAACGCAGGCATGAGTGTACACAGCAGAGTGGTGTTATACACATCCAGCAATAGTCTGCATGAATATATGTGTGCACATCACAACTCCTGAAGCGGACAAAAATCCACATGTCATACACAAGCTCTATGATGGCAGGTGTGGTTATTATTACTGTTATTGTATTTATTATTATCTTTATCTTTTTGACATGGTAAAATGGGCATGTTGTCAGTGTGACAAAAGGTAGGTGACTCAATTGTACCAAAAGATTCAAAGAGATTTCTCAAAAAAACTCCAGCCTAATAATTCACTTCTAACCGGTCCGTATGCTTCAATAAATTACTTAATATGCTACTGTGGGTCCTTGGTTTGGGTTTAGAGGCTATGACAAAGTGTTAGCATGACATGAAAGGGAATTCAGCCACATTGTGGAGGGACTGGAACATACTGTACTAAACTTACAGCGGGATCAATGGCAAAAGAGTGGATTATCCTGCAGGAATGGTTTGCTAGAGACATTTTGATGTGTTTTGTTTGCCGTGCGGTAAATTAGAGGACTACAGATGCCACTGCTATACAAACATTTAAGAGCCACAGACCAAACCAAGTGAAACCTATTTGTTGTTCAAAAGAACAACAAATAGGTTTCACTTTTTTTGGTAAAGTGTTCTTTTATGAGAGGATTCAAATTCTCACAAATCAGCAAAGTGTGCTTGGACATAAAAACCCAAAGTAATCATATTGCACAATACTTTGGACAAAATCAGGATGTGTTTTCCACAGAGGGGGTGTGGGAGTGTGAAAGAAAACACAATAGGATATAAAAGAGTAGAAGAAAAAAGGGAGTGGGGGGAAAGGGGAAGTGGAAGACCTTGATCCTAAGAGAGTAATCCCTTTTCATTAAGTGTGGTTTTTCAGACTCTGAGAGCTTCACCATTGATCCTGTTGTAATGTCAATTCATTAATGTACTGGGCCTCTACAGGGCTTATCACCTTGAGGGCTTCTAACACTCCCTCCCAACAAGCACGTTCAGCATTTACCCTATCTTTTTTTTTCCCCTCCCAATGAGAGGGGAGAAAAATAGACTACTGTACTTTCAATTCTCATCAAATTGAATTGAGATCTGTTCTACTCCCAATTGGATTCCATTTTGATCTTCCCACTTTTTCAGCCCCTCTGCTCTGTCTTCAGTTTCATATAGTCTAGTTCCAGCTCAGAATGATATCTTATCATCATTTCATTCGCTCGATTCTCTGCAGTGTATTAGACTTGCCCTTGAGTCACTGTTGTGTCTCCATCTAGCAAATGCACAAATAGCTGCACCTGTTTATTGAGTCCACACTCCTGAGGAAATTTACCAGCCTCCATTGTGTGAAATCTCTTCGGTTTAGACTCTGAACGGCATTAGATCGTTTCTCTAAATGGATACAGTTAAAGGCTCTCTTGCTCACTCAAATCAGTCTTCCTCTTCATGACCCATCGTTGCCGTTATTTACTCCCGTCCCCCTCATGCCATGTCCCCTTTCCTTTTTTTAATTGATTCCGTTGTTGTTTCTCAAAACTAACAAAGCAGGAGGCTTCGTTGGATAAAACACAGTCACTGCCTAGGTGTGATTAAGGAATCCCTGGTCTGGCCGTAAGAGATACTATTGCAGCTTATGGGATTTAGTGAGTCACTGAAAAAGCACAACAGCAAACTAAAGATTCACTTCAAAGTGTTTCATCACTTAAACCTTAAAAACATACAACCCAATAATGAATTTCTCACTTGTATTATTTTGCCCAGATGCCTGTGTTTCATCCAGAAAGGCGAATTTTGAGGAATTTAAGGATCATGACAAATCACTTTATCTTTCCACAAGACGTTCTGCTATTTTATAATGTCACGAGTGCCGCTGCTTTTGCCGTGGCTCTGCCATTTGAAGCTTCTGTTTTGCCTTTTTCCTCCTCTCCATTGTAAACCTGAACCCTCTGGAGGCGAACCGCACAAACTACTCAGCTTTGTGAGTGCTTCCCCCCCTCCCTCTCTGCTGCTTGCCCGCATGCAACAACCACTCACTAGTGAGTGCTCCCAATCCCCTCTCCTTATAAAGCCAAGTGCCTTGCTGCAGACGTTCCATAGATAAGTGGTTTATTTTTTTTCCCCCCTCCCTCAGTTATGGCCTGAGACTAATTTTCATTGCGTGTAATGACTTGGTCCCTTGAACTTTTTCGTCGTATGACCAAAGAGAGAGCCTTCCACTGAATATTGCGCCATGTGAGTCATAAACAACGATATTCAGACAAGCCGTCGCAAAGAGAGATGTCAGGCTCCATCTCAGTTCATATGGCTGGATGATGAAACATGATTCCCCCCAGCCACCGCCCCTCCATCTCTCCATGAAGACGGATAACGAGAAGTAAAGTCAAGGACAGAAGAGAGAGAGAGAGAGAGAGCGAGAGAGCGAGAGAGCCAGTGAGGAGTTTGCTTACACAAGAGTTGTGAGTGTGGTATTTCAAAGAAAGAGAAAGAGGCAGAAAAATGAAGGGAGGGAAGGGGGAGGGAGACGGTGCGGGGATGCAGGAGCAGAGTGAAAGTGCAGGTAAGATTTTTTTTTTTTTTTAATTTGAAACTATTAATAAGGATCTAAACATCAGTTTCTTTGTTGAGCACCTCAGTAACTAAAAAGTTGAAATCGTGTCTTTGCTGACCCCCAGTGGTTAATTTTTTCACCTGTCTGCAGTGATGTACAGGTGGGCTTCATGACACTGTGACATCACTGGTGGGTGCGACCACAGCGTCAACAGAGCACGAGTTTTATAACGATAAAAGAATAACCTTTCATCAGAGAGGGCAGAAAACTTGTGAAACTAATCTTTAAAAGTCAGTTCAGAAATAAAAAAGTATACAGGTACTTCGTTCACCTTTTTGTTATGTAACAAGTAAACACAGTAGATTACATAATTTATTGTTTTGTGAATTTACATAGAATTAAAAAAACAATCTTAGCTTAAAAGAGTCATTTTGTTAATTTGCATGTTGTCTGCTCTTCATGCCAGGTGTTACTAGAAAAAACTAACCAGCCTGTTGCCAGTAAAAACACATTAAAATCCTCTGGTCTGACTGACAGGCTCCACCAGTGCTTTTTTTTCTCAAAGCAAATGAGCCAAGGACACTGAGTTTTCATGCAGAAGAACAATTTTTTGTGTGAGGTTAAAATTAAAAACTGGACGATTTGACAACACAACATCTTGGTTAAAGCCCAGTTCCATGCTGACGCTTTATCTTGCCGTGAGAAATAAGTCCCATGAGCCGACTGGACATGAGCCTCGGCTCAGTTGCTCAGTTGAGCCCCAACAGTTGCACAACTCTCACACAATCTGGACCAACAATAGCCACAGAAAACAAAATGTACATCAAGCACTGGACATCAAAAACTCAATGCTATTTAGCACTGAACAGACAGTTCCAAGTGGCAGATTATTTGGGCACAGTGAGGACGAGAAACTGAGAAACACAAACACCAACTGAGTGACCACAGTCTGACTGTTGAGAGTACTGGTGGACAAACCTGGCAACCCGGAGAAAACAGACTGTGTCAGTCCTGCCAATGACAAGAGATGGAAAAAAGAGCATTACTTTCTGCTGCAGTGAAGCCTTTAGAAGTCAAAAGAATCAAGTTCTTTACCAAGATAAAACTCAAAATATAAAATTCAATATTGACTTTCACAAAAAATTCTGGCGCTGAATATAGAAGCAGCATGATATGTCAGAGAACATGTCACAGCCTGAGGAGAAACCAGCACATCACATGGAACTGTGCTGAGCCGCCTCCTCCATATTTCCTTCCTTCCACTGTGTGAATTTATTGTCATTGCTGCAATCTAAAATAAAAAAGGAAATACTAAAATAAATTACAATCAAAATATCATTTTCTGAAAAGTGCTTTCAGGTAGGCATGTTTGAGAGTAGATATTATCCTGCATACATAAAGCTTTAAGACAGCATGTTCATGTCATTTCTAAACTGCAACAGTTGTGGGCTGTAAATGTTATATAAACTGACAACAAGGAGGAAAAACATCTCAAGGTCAAGACAAACAAAACAGGTTATACAAGAAGAGAAAAAGAACAATAGTGTTTTGTTTCATAGAAAAAAAGTTGTTCACTTTTTTTTATATGTTCTGAATCATAATAGCTACATTGAAACCCTCACAGCAACAAAGGATTTAATTACCTTGTAGTTCCGCCAATAAAGCAAATACAAACTTGAAATTGACAGAAGGGAAATATGCAAAGAGAAAATGAGAAAGAAGACAAGAGAGAGGGGAAGAAATAGATCCAAAGCCATCAGAGGTGTATATAACTGAATAAGCTGAAGATTACTCTTTCAGTTTCTGTGTGCAATGCAGGACTCCTTCACACCACACTGACCAAGCCTCATAAAGCACCCCTGCCTTGCATATCTCCCCACTGGGGCTATTATCTTCACACCTCTCTGCCCTCACCACCACAGCCGTTACCTCCTCACCATGTCATCCTCTCTCACCCACCTATTCTGCTCTACCCTCAGGCGGCATCGTTGGTATGGCCGCTTCAAAGGTTAAACTGGCTTCCAGTCAACCATGAGAGGCTATAATGGCGAAAGCCCAAAGTCAAACACACCAAGTTTGCCAAAGTGATTCTTTCATTTAAACTCACACTGTTGACTAAATAACAAACTTGGTGTGTGTGTGTGTGTGTGTGTGTATGCAGCACTTTTAAAGGGGATCAAATTTACTTTGCAAAGAGCAAATAACCGACAAAGTCATTACTTTAAACAACACAATGTCTTGATCCTGATAGAATGCAGAATTAAACAACTTAAATTCAAACACAACACTCAAATATACACAAACGACAAAAAGAGGTAATTTACCAGTTATCTAGAAAAAGACTTGTACGTTATTTTCTAATCTGCTATCTTACAATAACATTTAGGCAATTAAAGCAATTAAGCTGACAATGCTATATTTTTTCTCTTACAGTCAACACGATCCCATAAAAAGATGAAAACCACTCATGTGATCTTACAAACAAGTATTGTCTGCTCAGCTGAGGTTTATATATCTGCTTCCTCTCTGGCATAGAGTCTCATTGTTTTCCACAAACTATAAGAAAGAATATAAATCATCCAGATTGCTTCAGAGGGTGACATCTTTCCTCCATACTACGAACATGAGAACTAGATTCTATTTTATTTCCATTCAAAGACCTTCCTGCTGCAGTAAATACTAACCATAGCACAACAATTGTGTCTTAATCCACATCTGAAAGTAGTTCTGAACTAATTCACTGTTAAGTCAGCTAAACTACAAGGCTATCAAAAGGTTGAGGGAAGGTCTTGGTCAATATTTACTGGTTAAGGGAAAAAAAAATTTCATCCAACCTCTCATAAAGCTTTTTGGTTGTGCATGTTCCACGCTCAGTTTGTTACAGGCTCTGCAGAACCAACCATCCACTTTGTTCTCTCAAGGAAAGCATCTTAAAAAAGGGGAAACTTAATTTAAAAAAAGCAAATGTTAGCACATCCATCTACTGTCTATAAAAACTTGTTTTTGTACTGGAATATGAGGAACAAAATGATCAAGCAAGACAGTCAGACATAAAAGAGACAGAGTTCAGTCATTAAAAGCTCTCAGGGCTGCAACATGGCATGATAATAAAGTTCTGTCGTGAATGAGCCAAGGCTTGATGTTTTTGGAGTTGACTGGATGTGGATGGTCTTCTTCCTGCTTCCCTTGTGGAAATGCCCACAATTCTTTGCAGAAATTTTTGTGAAGTATAAAAAAGTCACATTTGGCTGCACTGACAAAAAAAATTGTGTGTGTGGGTGGGCTGTGGGTTTGTGGTAGTAGTTTTGCCCAAAGTGATGGAGGTGATTGATCAATATAAAGAATGTAGCTATCTTGTCTTGTAATGATGGTTAGTATAATGTTAGTGATAATTGCTGGTAATAGAATGGGAAAAACTTTATAGTTTAATAATCCAACCATAATATCGCTCATAAATTCTGGGCTCCATGTGGCTGGCGCTCCTTTATAACTGAGGCTTGAAATGAAGTTTTTTTTTAAGCTACTGAAATGAAATTGGATTGTTTTCAAACACCAACGCCACAATAGTTAAAGTTTTACATCTCACATTTGTGCTTGTTGAAATAAAGAAAGTGACGTACTTGAGCTGCTAATGCAAATGCTCCTCTGCTCTTCGCAATAACTTCATTCTTCAAAAATGGACTTCACTGCAGTGTGTGATAATCCTTACATTTAGAATTATGATAAAACTTAAAGTTCATTACATTTTTATATTTTATATGCGCTCGTATTATTCCTAATTCTCTATTTCTTGAAATCTATCAGACCACACCATTGTGCTGACTGTTAAAATGAATGTAATGAATCTTTCTTTCACAGACACATAATATTATCTTCATTTTCTACTTTCCTTGCAGAAGACACTCAGTATCCACTTAATTAGATACCTCTATTCAGCGCTGGGTGGCTGTCTGCTGCTAACCAGTCTGTGACAAATTCCAGGAAATTATGTGGACTGAGAAGCCACAGTTTGTTTATTTGTTTGTGGAGTGTCAATCCAGACCTCTTTCATAAATGTTGTCACAATAAACTGCATTTAATCACAGCTCATTGTAGCATACACTGCATGCAGAGCCTGTAACAGTCCGGCATCATTTTAGAGAAACTAGCTGTCAACTTGAAGTTGATTGTCACTGCAAACTTAGAAAATATTTGAATATTTTTAAATATTTTTCTATAGAATTAAAACATTCAGGAAAAATTAGATGTCAAGTAAAGTTTGAAGAACGTTTTATAGTATAAACTCCGCTAATCTGCCTTGTCATGACCTTGTGGACGGACAGATTGTCAGACTCCGGGCAACATAAGCAAACAGCCCAGCATCTTTAAAGACTGTGATTGAAATGTTGTTTGATCCTGATTGGTGCACCAGCTGAGCCCTCACCTCTTTAAACCAGACAGAAGGGTACAGACAGAACAACAACGACAGGAATTTGTCTGTGAAATGACAAAAACTGAAACAAATTTTGGTGTTAGCGTGTTTGCTTTGCTTGAAGAAGCTGATTGAGAATGAAGCTTTTCATGTCATTCAAGAAGCGAGCTAATGGTCAGAGAACAATCCAGAGAACCAAAAATGTTGAAAATAAAACTTCCCGCCAAAAGACTTTTTTTACATTCAGTGGGAAAAATTAATATTCCACAAAACAAACAAAAGAACCTTAATTTTTTTCACAGAGCTTGCTAACTGCCTCTGACTGGATCAGGCAGACACTCGGCATACGTGCCAGACCCAACTCACAGTTGGTCATCTGGTGCCAGAACAGAGCCGACACTCAGCCAGAATCAGCCCAACTTGGCTGGAACACCTGAATCCCTCCGTTCCTGTCTGCCTTCTGTATTAAAAAAAAAAAAAGGCACAGCAGATGATAAACTGCAGGAGAGAGTGTGATCAGTTAAAATAAGGTAACATAGTCTGCCTTCTACGCTGCTCTCCTCCCTGCTCTCAGTTTGCAACTGCCTGCAAGCCATCTGCATATGACACATTTTCATTTCATTTTCATGTTCTCTAGTTCAAAACTCCTACAGCACTCCTTTCCAACATCTCACGATTTCAAGATTTTTGTGTGCTGTCGATGCGCCGCCACAAGAGTCAGACGGCGGGTTTTCAAGTGTAAAGGCATCTGTTTGTTCATGTGTGAGGCTTTTTAAGATGTGGGCTAAGGTTTTACAGTGAGCACCTTCCTCTCAGACATGCAGTGTGCAATCACAAACCAAGCAGCAAGTCTTATTAACAGCTGATGTTTTTTGTAGCCAGTTTACTGTAGTTTCACCCACTAAGGTCATCAGTACTTGATGAACTTTATGGACCACATCTATGATTTTACTTGTTTTGTTTGGTTGATTAAATGCAGAGTATGTACCTTGTTTTGTTTTATTTATTTTATTTTTTATTTTTTTTTGTGTTCAGCCATCACAATGTTTAAGTGCAGTTACAGTATACAAAACCTGCAGACTATAAGCTGGTTAAAGATAGATTTGACATCATGTTTTAAAAAATACAGTTTTTTCTTCCAGTAAAAAAGGCAGTGACAACGCATCTACAAATAGGCAGATGCCACTGAAGCTGTTGTCGGCAACTCACAGTTTTTAGGTGTGACTTTAACTCTGTACAGCGTGGAGCGCTAACATGGCAGACATGCAGCAGGAGAGAAAAGCAGAGAGAAACATGGCTTTATGTCCCAGTGCTTGACTACAGTGAACAGTAGAGAAACATTCTTCCAGAACTGCGGCAGAGTGAGCCATGTCCAGATCTGGGCGGGAGTAGTGGAGTAAACTAACGCCTTAAATTGGACTGAAATGTTCTAGGACAAGAGCCAGAGTGTGGTGAAAAACAGAGGAAGTCACACACAAGACCAGTTGGGAGACGTTGAGACAAAGGCTTGAAGTCACAAGTCACATACCAAACTCACATTCACACGTTTAGCCAGAATGATATAAATTGAACTGTTGTACCTTTAGAGGTAGCTTCTGAAAAGCTCAACTCCTCCCTCTCTTCATTGCATCGGACGCAGGACGGAGCAGACCAAAATTTGTTTGAACAATCATTTTCTGCATTATGCTTATTTTAGCTGTCAACCAGCATCTCCAGCTCAAACAAACCTGCTGGAGGTTTGGTCCAATCATAACGCAGCTCATTTGTGAAAATCTTCTCAGAGCCAATCAAGATCTCTGCTACTTTACCTACCCTCAGGTTGGTCTTCCCTACATGAGTTAAACCTCTGCTGGATGTATTTTGGGACCTTATCTTCAAGAACTGATTGTTGTTATTTGTTGGAAAATTATATCTCGCTGTTAATCAGCTACTTTTTGGGTGTAGTGATGAATGCCTTAGCAAGGAGGAAACTGAAGAACACAAGACTTGAGCTGCAAACTTTTCAATACAAGAAAATTTACATGATCCTTCCAGCAACAACCATGTTATCTCTATTTTTTTTGTCCTCAGGGTTTCAAATTTTCCATAAAACATGCCTCCTGAATGTGATGCTTGTCAGTAACTGGCTCTCAAACATGAGCTACAAGATCCTCCTTGAACACACCAACATATTTTCATCACCCTCTCTGCTCACAACTGAATTAAAATGAGATGGTAATGTGGCTTTGACGGGGGGGGGGGATTGTACGCTTCAGAAAGTGATACGAAGTTTACATGAAACATGGTTAATGGGCTAAAAAATGAAAAACCAATGGTACAATCAAAGGCTCGAGAACACTTTCTTTTCCCATCATCACCTTCTGGTACATTAAAATCGTGTTTATAGCACAGTTTTTTTGTACCTAAATAAAAAATAACACTGGAAAAAAAAACATTTTGTACAGTTTTCTTGACGCTATGCGCCATTCTGTGACAATGGGAAAAAAACCCCACAAATTACAGTGCTAAATAGAAATTTGACATCACTATGGATCCAGCGAATGCAGTTTATAGGATAACATTGGCAAACTAATTTGTGTGAGATGCTGCAGCCACAAACAGTCATAGGGTGAGTGAGTGAGTGAGTGAGTGAGTGAGTGAGTGAGTGAGTGAGTGAGTGAGTGAGTGAGTGAGTGAGTGAGTGAGTGAGT
>JAQNCA010000029.1:18555831-18572181 GCA_029783725.1 Acanthurus tractus | reverse complement strand
TTTCATCCCGTGTGTGCTCAGCTCATCGCAATTACTTTCTGACGCACTTCAACGGCAGCACAACACTCACACTCACACGCACACACACAGACACGCACGCACGCACGCACGCACGCACGCGCGTGCACACACACACACACACACACATGCGCATGCAGACACACACACACACAGAGTTTACTTTATTCAGTCTGCATACCAGTCCATACAAGCTGGATTCCAATTTCCTAATTACTTCAACTCATGAAAATTCCCCATGCTCACCCTCTCTGCTAAACCTGACAGATTGAAGAGAGAGTTTAACTGGCAAGAGTTCAGGAAGTGAGAATAACATTCACCCACCTTCATCTCCCTTTATCTATTCCTAATACATTTTGCATTATTGCTAATATTTGTAAATGGCGCTCTGAAATGCAGCATGGTGTTGTTTGCCGAAATGGTTCACTGTTTGTGGATACAAGGTTGAGATAGCACGAGGAGATAATGGGGAAGGAGTGTGTGTGAGGGGAGGAAACGGAGTAAAACTGAAGTTAACTGGCATCAGTGTAGATTGGATGGACAGGCCTGGCTTGTCCAATTAGACTTGAGCCGAGGTCAGGAAGAGTGAGGTGGTAATGCAGGCAACTCATGTCACCTTGAAAAGCTGGAACGGCATGCCAGCAGTATCTTTTACAGTTTTACTGCTGTACATATACACTGGTCAGCACAAATTAGAGTTAAGTCAAAACGTACACCAGAGTATTTTTTAGTGCTGAAACTGTTCATAATTGTATGTACTCCAATAAAAATTACATCCCAGATTGGAAAAAAAAACAATAATGAATAAAGTCAAAGCTCAGAAAGGAACATCTTAAGCTAGTATTTGTTAAGAGCTTAACACTCGAATCCTCACCTAATGTGCTGAATCAATATCGTGCAGATGTGGTCTGACGTGATTTTAAAAAGAGTCATTAGAGTCACATTTAAAAACTGCTGAAGCCTGATTAGTGCTGCACCATTTTCTGCTCTCTTTAAGACAGTGGGGAATTAAAAGCACCATTAAGAGGCAAAATCAGAAGCACAGACCGACCAAACCAAAACACCAGCTGTAGCAGCTTTGTCAGAAAATGTGTTTTTGTGCTGCAGGACTCCATTGATTAAGCTGATTGAGACGACTGATTTCACAGGGCCTTTTAAGCCAACTGCGGTAAAGTTCATTTTGTGTTGATTCTTGGGGCCCCTGTGGACAAATTTAGAGGTAATTTAATCTAGTAAAGATTTTGAAGTGGCTGACGTGCATATTTTACTTGGAGGTGAGTAAGAGAAAAATGCAAAATACTTTTAATACATTTTTACGGTTTGCAGAATGCATGGAGATGAGGTACAGCACGTAAGCATTTTATCGCGCAACTGTTGAATTTTTCAGAGTATGGTATGAAATGTGAGGCCAGATGTGGTCAGGGGTTTTGCTGGAAGCTGCGTCTTGTTCTGAGTTTTGCTCCATCATCATCACATCTTGGTCAAAAAACAGATGGTGCCTTATTTACTCGCAGGCAAAGTCATCTCGCAGAATGACCATGGAAATAAAAAAGTGCTCTTTGAATTTTAATTCAGAAAATTAGTGAATATATAAAGCATTTTTATGCCTTCTAGTCTGAAAATTTCAGACATCAGAAAGTGCTTATGATTAATTAGTGTAAACATCATTGGTATCTATGATGCACTATTTTCTAGCAAATGTGACCTCTGTTAGAACAGCTTATTAGTCTGAAACAAGTATTCCTTTATTTTCTCCTTTATATGTATGCACATGTGTCACAGTCTGGTCTTCTAATCAAACCTTGTTTTAAAGCACTGCACAGAACATACCATTCTTTCAATAACTGGGAGCAGGTGCGCTGTCATCCTAACTGATTGATACTGGATCTTTTAGTTTGTTGAATGGTGGTACAATAAAAGCAGAATGAGGCAAAATAACATGGTTCTCCTTTGGGGCACCAGGTAGTGCCCAAGACAGACAAAAGGCCTTTTAAAGCTCTCACCAGGAGGCACAATGACCGTGCAAATGTTGATAACACACAGAGAAACTGCAGTATGGATAAGGGAGAGAGGAAAATAAGGTTGGACAAGAAATTACAGAGTGAGGAGGGATTGTCACAAGAGATGCTAACATATTCTGGGCTGTTTTAGTCAGAAAAAAAGCACAAAATGTTGCTCTGTTATGCTGCAGTGTAAAAGCCTTGAGCCTGCTGATGAATGTGCTCTTTTTCTGTTCTATCTTTAATGAGTATTTTTCAAATTTTTCACTGGACCTCTCTGTCTAATGCATGTGTTTGGTGAATCCCTGGAGAACCGAGGCCTTAAGAAAGCTGACTGCAGAGCTGCACTAATATGAAGAATTGACCACATTCACACCAGCTTACTAAAAAGACAACTTGTTCATTAATTGCTTATTTAAAAACATCAGGGGCAACTTGTCTGCACAGTCTGCAAGCTCCCTCTGTTCTGACACTCTCTCTCTCTCACATAATACTAAAGCATCAAAATTATGCATCACAGCAACCCAAAAGATGACACTGGCGAGGATATACATAACAATTTTGCTGTCTGCAAGATTGGAAAGGTAATTTAGGAATAAATAATGTCTGCCTTCAGCTTCAGGGGCTTTAAGAGATTGCTGCTCAACGTAAATATTTATTTGTAGTCATGCTTCCCTTGATTGATTTTCTGGCACCTCCTTTTTCTGGAAAAACAGCAGAGGGCTTGTGCAGCATTGTTGAACACAATCCTCCTGAATAGCTTCTAACAACAGCCACAAACCAATACAAATCCATGATGACAAAGGAGTCTATCTATTTAATTTTTTACATGCTGCCTCCATTGTCCTGGAAATACAGCAAAGCCAGCATGAAATTGCAGATGCATTACTCTGGCTAAATTACAGCTTGCGGGCTCGACTAGCGCTTCCTAAAATAGATGAGAGACAAGGGGTCAGTTACAGCTTTGTCATCCGCTGATAGGAGCTGCTCATTCCAAGTCCGTTCCACCTACTTATGTCACCAGAGACGATTCCAGCCTGTGAGATGGGCACGAGTGCTGCCGCTTTGATTAATGGGACAATAACATTTACAGCCACCATCCAGTTTATTCTCCCTCAAACGTGTCCCCTGACCTCTCCAGTTTCACCCGAAGATATTTTACTTGTGTTTTGGATGGTGCTCAGAGAGGGTGATGTGATGAAAACAGCACAGGAAATTCTCTTCCCAGGCTCTCCATCTCTCTCATTTCTGACTCGGCCTGCACATAGAGCTAATATGGGGTCATACGAAGGCTGACATTGCACTTTGAGCCTGTGTGGGTAAGGAAAGGAACTCGTTGCATTTATATTAAATCATCTGAAGCCCTTTAGGGCGATACCAGCCAGCAGCAAAGGTGCACTGAATTCACAGATAAGTAGGGCAAGCACACAAATTTTCTTCTTGCATCTTTCGGAGCAGCATTTGCATGTTTTTGTAGCAAAGCTAGATGTGATAATTGAGAGGATAGTCATATCTGTCCTTAACCAAAAAGTTCAAGCCAGTTGTAGATGAGCTCAGCTTAGCATAAAGGCTGGAAACAGCTGGGAAACAGCTAGCCTTGCTCTGAGGAAACAAAAAACACCTGTCGATTTGTACCTCTGAAGCTCAGTATGTAACAAATTCTGCCTTGTTTGTTCAAAATGACTTTCAAAATGACTTTCTTTTTATTCCACTCCTCAAGCTAAGACACAGTGTGTGATGCTTGCTCTAGTCTTACATTTAACACAAAAAAATTAGAGAGGTTTTCATTCTACTTATGTGACTCTCCGCTGACAAACTCATTTTCTTCAAATGTCAAAGTACTCCTTAAGATCCTAGCAACAGTTCAAAACACACAAAGACTTTTGGCTTCTTCCTCAGCATGTGTTTATTATATGTCTGGTGTTAATGAACGTAGCCTATTGACACCAATTCTGCCCTAAAATTATTTAGACTTATCAAAATTTTATAATAATCATTTATTTATATTCTAAATGAAGTTATTATAGGTTGGTTTCAGAAACATACCATGACTCAGTCTGCTGTAACCTTATTTCATATGCCTTCCTACACACATTTTTAAAATGGATCGCTCAAATTAAGCCCTCTGTCACTCTGATCGTTTTTCATTATAACCATTTATAACAGCAACGATTTCTAATGCCCTCACACAGTTCTGTGTTACAGCACATGTAAGTGGCTTCAGCTTGCTTCTGTCTCTTTACTTGGTAACACAGTAAGACATCCACAGGTACAAGTACATGTCACAATTTTAACAGTCACAACTATTACAAAATATTTAAGGTCAACTTAAACCTCCGATAGTAGCCTATGGAGGAGAGGACTGAGCAGTGTTTGTCTCAGAGAGAAACCTTCAGGTGCTTATGGACTGTTAGGGTCACTTTAACAGCTCAGATGGCGCCGAGCCACGGTGATGCTATTTTCTGAACACAAGCCATCTACTTTTATATGATTGCATTCGTCGAATAAACCTTGTGATCCATTGCACAGGCTGTGAGGTTGAGTTTATAACAATGGTAACTGGCAGGCTAGGTTAAGCTAACAGAGCAGCAGCAAGCTAAGATAAGTCTTCAAGCTAGTATGTTGCATATTAACAATGTCACTTTGTGCAGACCTATTTTTTTTTAAGAAAACAGCCTATAAATGCACTATAACAATGTTAAAGCAATGGTTAAAGTCTAACTAATATTTTTTTTCCACAATTTCTAACACCTCTGCTGTGATATGATCAGGACATACCACGAGACTGTCATGAGCTTTGGCTTAAGTTGACACCCCTCCTCTCCAGACTGTCCCACAGGTCTTTCCTAAAAAAAAACAACCCTTTTTGGCTCTTCATCTCCATCTCTTTCATTACAGGATCTACAGGGGGATGATGAAACCTCATCGAGATGTGTCCCCACCTCATCACTGCCTGTGTTCCTTGCTAACACGCCATCTGGCATATCATCGATCCCAATTCAAGTTTGTTCATCCACTTGTGCTCCACTCAATTTCAGCCCAGTTCTTGATCCTTCTTATTCATGCCTCACACCTTACCTGCCAGTCTAATAAGCCAATTTTCTTACTTAAATCACGGGGTCTTGTTGCTGAATTACAACAGACTCCTCCACTCACAATGCTTCAGAAAAGTGCAAATGAGTTAAGTTAGTCTGCTCATGTGGGGCGCCGTCCTATGTGTGTGAGAGGGTGAGGAATGTCTTATGATTCTTGGTGCACATGTGTGTGTATGAGTGACTCACATTTTTTATATGTGAATGTGCATATTGTGTGTGCTGCACTGTCGGGCTAAAAGCAGGGCAGTGACAGGTCCTGACTGGGAGATTGACGGGCCTACTGGGAGTTGGACAAGAGATGGATTTGCCTCCACTAATTGAACTGTAAGAGCACTGAAGCTTTCAATGGAGTCAGTCTGAAAACTGTTTTCACTTAAGATATGTTAAGGCGCCAGCGTTTGAGCGAGTGTGTATGTCTGAATATATGTGTGTTTTCACATTTGTATCTATATTAATGACTCTGTACTCTGTCAGCGTTGATGATAAAGCATGGATGTGGTTTGTGTTTGCCGTAAAGAAAGAACGCTTTGATTGAGATTTTCCTTTGTTGCTGTGAATTGTTTTTGACAGTCGGTGCCGGTGCCGAGGCCCCATGCCTCACCATTGACAGCTCTGGCTTTAGTCAATGTTATGTTGCATTTGCTATTTATCAGCAGCCTGAAATACAAACTTTATTGGACCTATGGCTCTATCTGAGATCTCGCTGAGGGGCTTGTTTTTACAGGGGCCAACACTGGGATTTCTACATTGTAGTTTCTTTAATGTTCAACCCCCACAGGACACACACTGCAGGTCACTATACAAGGTTGAATCTAAACATATTTGCACTCACACACACACATACACACACACCATTGCCTTCTTCTATGACAGGTTGATGAATCTTTTATATGTTTACCCATTTTAACTCCATGGCTGGTGTATTATTAAAGTGCTGGTGTGCAGCTTATTAACCCTCTCAGACAGGACAGTCTCTCTCTCCCTCTTATGTCTTGCTGTCTATCATCTGTCATCGTCTGTTCATCTGCCTCTCTCTGTTTACTAGCCTTGTCTCTATTCATCTCAGTCCTACCTCTCACCCTCTGTCACAGCAGCCTTCCTCCTCCTTGCTGCACCTCTGCAACGTCCTTCTCTCAGTCACCCACCACCTTCGATCTTTAGTGTGTGTATATATATCTTTGCTGTCAGACAATGCCTATGCTTCCTCTCTGTCTCGCAGGAGCTATCTATCAAGAAGACCTGTCTCTGTTTGTGTCTTTTTCTCTATGTGTGTCTGAGGCCTAGTCCTCGTCATGGATGTTTTTTTGAGTCTGACTGAGCTTCGGCCATGGAGAGCTGACAGAAACTTTAGAGAGCCTGTCTGGAGGAAGACATTGAAGGGAAATTGAGAGGGCATTGAAGAGGTTATGAATCCCTGTACCAAATGCTCTGCTGACTGTCAGCTCATCCCTCCTGGCTCGCAGTCAGAGGCTGAGATGGACGGTAGGGATAGTCAGGATGGAAGGGTCCCAGCTGGAGAGACAGCTATGAGTGGTGACACTGGTGAAAACCACACAAACAAGGGATAAACCAAATGCTGAAAGAGCTAAGACAACAGTATGAGCACAAGTGTGCATATTTTTTTTTTGTACGGCTACATGTTTGTGTTTATTTGTATCCGTATGGGTGCAGGGTGGGCGAGGAAAGATGTGAGTAGCGCTGAAGCACTGCAGAAGGCAGGGCAGATTATGTCTGGAAATCCCTGCATACATGTGTCAGCATTACGGGTTTGTTGTCTGCGAATGAGAGAGTAAATATGAGACAGGCCATATCGGGCCGTGCTGTTTCAGCTTGCCGTGACTCAGTGTGACTGTTGTGCCTCCTTCCTGAACTGCCTACTGTAATCTAACCTGCCTGGCACCGGGTACCGGTTACGGCCCAGCCTGTCCCACCTGAACCCTGGGAGGAACAGAGTATTCCCTCCACAGACAGGACCTATTGATTGCTGTGTCAGAGACCATATTATACCAAGCCCTCACTGGAATTGCAAAGGTTTAATTCAGTCTGTCTTGAGCTGCGTGTACAGCCAACAGATGACATTTAAACTGTGGCTGTTGCGGGCCTGCTGGACTGGAGCTGACAGCCTTGCTAATGGCTTCTTTGCAGATGGCATTTCACTTTTGGCTTATTAACACTATTAAAACACAGCTTGGCCGCACAAGGTGAAGGCCATTCGCATTGTTTTGACTGGATACAGTTTTAAGCAAAAGGGTCTAAATATTGTTTATTAGTAGGAGCTACTTCAAGGCTTTGCAAAACAACAAACGCCCTTTTCTTTACTTTGTTTTTCCTTCTGATCTGAGGGCAGAGCAGTCATTCTTGGACGTATAGACGTTATGTAACTGTCTTGATCTACAGTACTTGTTAGCTCCCCTCCTATGGACCACATAAAGGTCACACTAGTGCTCAGGAATGCATGCAACGCCCCAGAGGACCACGGTTGAAAGTCTGAAAGTTTTACAGCCAATCCCCAGACACCTGGAGCTACAGTATCTATTAGCCACCAACCTGCTCTTTTCTCCTTAGTAGATCAGCCAAGCGCACTAGCTCATTTAAATCCCATTTAGAGAGGAATCAGTCATTATCGTCACGGTATCAACCACCTTGATGCACACAGCAGCTCAAAGAGATGTCAAAATCAGTTAAACATACATTTGGATCCCTCTATGTATGGCTCCCAGGGTAATTGGTGCTCTGCTCACGTCCGCAAGCAGATGACATGGTTATATGTGGGCAGAAAGGATCGGCTTTGATTATACCGGAAACCTGATTATTAAATACAAATGGGACAGAAATGACCGTGGACAAAAGCACATGGTCACAGGAAACAGCCGTTAAAATTGTTTTTGTGCCGAAGTAATTCAAGATATTATTTGGGCAGAATGTCTTGTCAGATGGCATTGTCTTGTTTGGACAATTAGAACCAGGATTTACACGGAGAGTATTGTCACTAAAATAAATAAAGTGTAACAATACATTTTAAAACTGAATATACAGTTAAATATAAATATCAGCAATGATACAACTGACACTTAAAAGTGCTACTTAACCTGAATGAAAGAAAAAAATACATGAACTTCAAACATAAAAAGAGGTAACTTAAAGGTAATTTGATGACTTAAAAGTAGAACTAAATTAATATATTGTGAGATATTTCAAAAAATGCAAATGGATTTTTTTTTATATATAAAGGAAAGGTTTCAACTCTTGCATCTATTTACTTTGCCTTAAATCAGTCCATAACATAAATTAATAATACAATCACTCTATTCTACAATTCACATTTGTTTAATGTTGTTAATGTTTTATGTTTTTGTTAAACTCCTCAACTTTCCTTTGCTTTGTTGGCTGAATTCTGCATTTAAATCATTTATCAGTTTTCCCATTTCCCTAACACAACTTTGTTTTTACACTGTTTTTTTTTTTTCATTTTTCTACTTCAAACGATCTGCAGAAGTCTTATTGTTTTCTAAACCTTTGCACAGCAATATGGGACATGCAATTTATCAGCTGAACTGTCGGAGGAAACTGCACCAAAAATCTTCTAAATTTGGTTTTAAGGATTTTGGTATTCTATTGCTACATAAGTCATTCTTTTTAGTCACACTACCCAGGTGTTTAACACAAGCCTCTCTTTTTAGCAGTGTGACAAGAAAAATGAGGAGTGCTAAATGAGAAAACTGTAAATAAAAGAGTTTGAAAGGATGTAAATGATACAATTAAAATTTTCTTTCAGTTTATTTTATGAAGCAGTTGAAGGCTAAATGACTTTTTTTCTGTTTTCTATTCATATTCAGCATCAAAAAAAGACAAGTGCCAAACGTAACGCCCAAGAATGGGTTATTGCAAAGAAATCTCTAAAACGTGTGATCAAGGGGCAAAAATTGTCCCCAAGATTTCAAGAAAAAAAATCTATCTTCCAGTTTATGCCAAAATGCACTCTTACACCACAAAATTTATTTTGTGCAAAATTTCTGAGACCAGAAACCCCACTGGCATTATGTTCAGGGAATCAGGGCAATGCTAAATTCAGGATTGGCTTCAAAAAGCACATCATCTCTGCAGCACTCTGCAGTGTTTGCAAGTTGGCAGGAAATGTTGGCTCACTTATTGGTGGCTGGATGGACTAACTGTTGGCTAATATTATTGAGCTCAATGCACCAAATGAAGTAATGCGAAGCTTTTTAAGTCTCAAATCTACAGCATATTTTTTAGTCAACAAACCGACTATATATGCTGGAGAGTTAAGTCTGTAATTTTGTTTCATTCCTGCTCAAAACATCAGTAGGGCTAAATTTGAGCATAAAATAAATGCTGAAAATCCCAATAGCAGTTATTTCCAAAACTGCATCAATACAGAAGGAAAATTACACTGATTTGTGTTTTTTGACTGTACTTGAAGCTGCTAGTCTGTAATTTAATAAAACACCCAAGGCTCTGCAATGCATTTTAATCTGGACACATTTTACATTAAAAACGGCAACTTTATGCAAACTTTATGCACAAATGACTTTATTTCAAAGATGTCCCAAATTATTTTAAGAAATATCTCAACTTTTTTGAAAAGAAAGGGCTAAAGTTGCACCCAAATACACACATATATATTTAAATTTCCTACACCTTGTACATCTATCATCCATTTAATTGCATATGCATTCATATGCAATTAAACACTTGCTTTATCAAAAAAGCCCTACTGGTGTTGTTCTCATCTTTGGGATTTCATGGAGCCTCTGGGCTCATTTCACACCTTCTGTCTCTGCTAGCGTCTCTTGGAAGGTGTATTTTCAACAACAACACCTATGTGTGACATTTTCATTCACATAATTAGGATGTTATAGACAGGGACCAGGTAAACAAATGCAGTTTAATGTCAGTGCTAATAGGGTGATGAATAGTTATGGACTCCTCTCCTGTCATTGCATTAGAGGAGAGCCGTCTGTGGGGAAGTTAGGGGGGTTTGGGTGGAGAGTGGAAAAAAAAACTCACCTGCACCACTGGGGAAAGAGAAAAACATGGGGAGAGACAAAGGACAGAGGTATGGGAGACAGCGGAAGGAGACATCAAAACAGAGAGGAGGAAGTAAGATTCTGCCATTACCCCTGAGAGGACAGGTGTGGACCACGATTAAGACTGACTTTCACTGGCAGCCATCTGGAAACAGCCCTCACATCCCCTGCAAGGGACGAGACATTTGCAAGTATCCACAGGCGTATGCACGCATGAGGCCACACACTCAGATGCATGTATTTATATGCACACGTTCAGCTGCATCTTTATGAGCGTGCTGCTGGGGTGAAACAAACAAACTACGCAGTGATGCTGCAGTTGAATTGGACGCTAGAGGGATGCTTAAAATGAATTATGAATACAATAATATTCCCTTTCATTTTAGATCTTCTTGTTCCAAGCCTCAGCCTCAAACACAGACATAACCCCTGCTATAGGTCTCAGTCAGTCTGTCCTGACTACTCTGCTGGCTCAACCCAAATCATTTCCCCTCCAAACTGAGCTGCAGGGTAATAAGGGAGCAGGAAAAGGAAGGGAGAAAAAGAGGTAGAGCCTAAATGAAAAACCAGCCTCGGTTTAACATCTTCTTTTTCTGGGGCACGGCTAAGCTTTATTGGATTTTTTTTTTCTCCTAGTTTTGTCGAATCAGAGGGACTTTTCTAATAACCTTTGGCATATGTGCAATGTCAAATTTAATCACTTTCCTTGTCGAAAGACACTGTACATGAAATTAAAATGCAAAAGACGGGGACAAATAATAATTTGGTGTCTGACAAGGATTCCATATTATCCAAGCCTTACACCCTCTCCTTCTTGTTAGTTGTGTGATCCTGAAGTCTCTGCTCAGCATCTTAACGCTACTTTAATCAAAAGTTATATGAGATTCAACAATCTCATGAACCCACTTAATACCCAGCCTGGTTGTTGTTACACAGCACAACAACGGAAAGATAATCCCTCAAACTGATCTTTTTGATTGCAGCCACTGAACTGATATGGTCAATTTCAGATTGTGTGGTACGAAAGTGAAAAGTCTAAGCTCCTAAGAATGTCACAAACTGGAAGCAGGTCAAGGGACGATGCACTTTAAACAGAGGGAGTAACAAAAACAGTAGCATACCTCATGTTTTGGACGTGTGATGTGAGGAAAAAGGAGAAAATCTCTCTGTTGTAGGATGAAAACATGGAAAACACGCAAACATTCTCCATTCACACAAACACCCGCCTACTTGGCCACTTATTCGTCCAGTTATCAATAATGCAGGAATATAATTTGCAAATGAGGAAGTATAAAACATATTAAAAGCTGGTTATAATTGCCTCTAATGGCCTGTGGATTTTCACACATTCTAAACTAGAGTGTTGCCCTTTTTATATTTTATTGAGTGTGTCTGTCTCATTAATTCCAGTCTAGGTTTTGAGAGGACTCATTTGTGAGTATTTCAGCGAGAGCTATAATGTACTAAACCAGACTATAACACAAGTCATGGCATTTACTGGTCTTTTTTATTTTAAAATTGATGTTTTTTTAAACTATTAATTTGAATCTGAGTAGGTCAGTAAGTGTTAAAACAGCACTGCACTGATTTTGTTGGCTGAAAGCATAAAATTCAAAGTAAAACTAAGTAGTTTTGTTCTATAAGTTATAAAAATGTGAAGCATGTAATATGTATTACGTTAACCAGACTACATTTTTTAGTATGCTGATGTTTGAGCTTTGAATCTAAAACCAAACTGTTTTTATTTGCCTCAGTAAATAAATATTGATGATAATAACGGTGTCAACAAAAGCCATTTAGCTGTCTGACCAGTGCATCAACTACAAAGCTTCATTTGAATCAGGTTTATATTAAGGTTCATTTCCTGCTCCACCTATTAATGGCTGGTTCATCATCAGCTCAGAATCCTTTCTGCCCAAAAAGGTTCTTGTACAAGTCACTGGGATGGAAAAACAATTCATTAAAAAGTAATAGGCTATAGTGCATACAGTGTCTGAATGGTGTGTTTTTAATGAGGTAAAAAGATCCTTGGGCGTGGTTGAGGAGAGACTATGAACAAAGCAAAGAACAGACTTAAGGCAAGGAGCCATCATCCAATCTAAATATGAAAACCAGTTCAAAGTGCACCGATGTGCAGTAATTCATCTCATGACTGTGAAATTATGCCCCCCTATCCACTTAATTTTGTTTTTTAAGTGTATTTTTTGAAATCTTGTTAAATAAATGTATCAACTCAATTGGAATTGGCATTGAACTGTAAACTACAAAAATACTGAAGGTTTAAGTTTCTTCAAGCTTTTTATGTTAAAACTTTATTTTCCTGCGATTATTAAGGTCATTCTGCAAAGCAAGAATAACACAGCCTAACTATAGATGCTTACAGGGGCCCAAGAATGAATGCAATCACTATAAACTCTCCCACCTTGTGTTTGTATCCGCACGAGTGCCCAGTATAAAAAAAAACTTGCACCATGGCACAATTAAGTCAGATTGCTGGAGGAGAAGACCATGCTAAAAATACCTGTTTTTGTGGCCGTAAGCATGGCTGGAGAAATGTCTAGACGACTCTTTAAAAACACCTGGTTGTGTCTCAAACTTTAGTCTGAAGCTTGGCAGCTTTTTCGCACAGGTGTGGACAAAAGCAGGTGTTTATAAGGAGTCGTCTAGACATTTTCCAAGCATGGAGACAGGAAGAGCTACCTCCATCCCCTCCTCCCTCCTGGTGAGAAAAGCCTGCTGATACAGGCTTAATCTGAACTGTAGAACTTTGTTATGTCTTTTGTTTTTTCCAACACTGAATTTTTTGTATCTGTGGTTTGAAGAATCGAACAATTTAGATGGTTTTTTGGCTCTTTTTTTTTGGCAACTGGGCACAATGTATTCAGTCCCAGTCATTATACACATTTGACAAGGAGGTTTTAAAGTGATACATTTATTTTTGATATCAAATGAAGTTGTGTAAACCAACACGGACTATTATTTACTAGGTATTTTTGGAATTTTTTTCACTCAGTAATGAAAATAGAAACCACAGCGTCATGAGGTAAACTGCTCTTAATCATGCATAAATTCAGCAGTGCAGCAGAGATGGAGCCCTGAAACCCACACTAACTAAAAGTTCCTCCCTTGGAAAGACCTCATTTGGATGCAGTTGATAAAATGTGGTATTTGTCTGTGTGCAGTTTTTCAAGCAGGCTTTTTTCCCCCTCATGACAAATTTTATTCTCACTGAGTTCATAGATTTGCTCACATGGGTTATTTTGGGGGTTTTAGCAAAGCTAATATTGGCTGTATGTTGCACACAATTTTGCTTTTTACAGGATTGATAAAAAAATGCCACGGTGCACTCTGAATATTCCTGCTGCAGGCGAAACTCCCCCACTCCTGCACCGCTTACACCTACCTACACCTACAGCAAAACCTTTGTGCTCTCAGCAATTACACTTTTTTTTTTTTTTTTTTTTAACAAAACAATACACTCTCAGATCTCAAATATGAGCGAGCAATCTTTTTCTCACCTATTATAATTTCTGTTATGTTTCACAGTGAGGATGTCTGAGATAATCACATTTAGCACATCCTGAAGATCCCGGTGCTGCTCCTGCAGACGAGCCACCGGCTGCTGATCCTGTTAACGGGAGCACTGAAGAGCTGAACAAATGGAACTTACTCTCAGCTGATCTTAGATGCTGTAAAGATTTCCAAATGTAACCATTTATTAAAAAGACATGGTCCTTTAGTCGTTATGCTTTTTTTCTCTCCAGGGTGGATTAAAACAGTGTTGAAAGAATTACATCATAATGATACATAAAAGCCAGTAATTATAAACCCTAATGTCCTCTTTTGGAACCTCTATAAAAGCAAAAAAATTATGAAAATTATATCACAGTTGTTTTATACTCTCAAGGGTTTTTGCCAAAAGATTAAACAAATCAGAAATGTTGAGGTGATGACTGTATTTATTATGTGGTCCTTTCAACTAAACAGTATACTAAAAAAGAGTAATTATTGATCTTAAAAATGCATGGATACAAATTAAGTAAAACATTCTAATCACTCTTTTAATAGCTTGTTTAATAGTATGTGTGGGACATGTAAACCTTATAAAAAAGGTCTCTCGGTCTCTCACCTTCAGTCTTGACTGTTACCATGCTGTTGATCCATCTGTATCTTGGCTCCAGCCCTCTGTAAAAAACCCTCACTCATTGCCCAGTACGTTCATTTTTAGGACTGTAGCAAATCATTTAAACCTTCAACCATGACATTGACGTTCAAATTGTAAATTAACATATGAAAGTTGCGCAGCTCTTTTTTTATGCATATGTGTGCAGAACTTTTGCACTAGCATAATGTTACTGGATGCCTGTAGCAGATTAGCCTGTTGCCGACATGTATTTATGTTATGAGAGTCACGAGCTTTAATCATTAAAGAAATGTGATCTATTGAAAATGGCTTCTTACTGCAAAGTTGCAGATGTACCCAGCTAAATATTCCCCACTCATCCTCCCCTTCCAAGCTTGTGGGAGAACCTAAGATAGCCAAAAGACTGACAGAAACACACCTTTTTCATCTACTTCTGTAGATACAAAAAGTTCTGATTTAGGTAATAAAACATATAAATTAAAAACTCATATAAATATTAGACTCCTGCTGTATTCTACATATAGATCCCCCTAAATCCCAGACTGTTAAAAGGATGAATCCCTGATTCAAACTGAGGATTTTATGCAAGGACTTTTTTTTGTGGAGGGGATGTTATCATGAAATATGATGACAGTTATTTGAATCTTCAATAGAAGCTTTAAGTCTACAAAAAAAAGAAAGAAAGATAGAGCCCTAGTATTTCCATGACATTAAGTACCTTGCGTAAGCCAGGAGTGTTTCCACTAGTCTGACCCATCCAGCAGCCTGCACCAGGAAGCCATCTAATGGGCCGGCGCGGTGCACGGCAGGAGCAGGCGTTCCTAATGACCCATAACTGAGCATCACTGGGTTGTACTTTAAGAGCACTCAGGAGCATCGTGAAATCTAACCCCAGCCTCAATTTGAAACAGCATGCCCTTCCTGTATAACATGGCGTCACCGGTGGGCGAGACAGGCTCCAAACACACAGTCTGACAGCAGCGGTCCTCGTCCTCCCTCTGCAACCAAAACAATTTCACTACATTTGCTACTGTCCTCCACCCCAAGTCTGCTCTTGACCTACTAACATTGTTGACCAGCTAAAAAAAAAAAACTGCTTTGGCTCTGATGTTTAAACCACCCTTAGTTATTCAACTCTGTCTCATCCTCTGAAGCCTCTCTAAAGTGGCTCCTACATGCATGCACACACAGGCTGAGCAGGTCTGTCGTTGAGGGAGGGGGAGCCAGAGAGGAACTGTGCTGATGCTTCACAGCTCCTAATCCTATTGGAAGTTAGGCCTGCTGTTTGTTTCCCTGTGTTGGCCCTATCAGTCACACTTAGATGAAGCCTGAGGGGAAGTAATATGGGTAGATTGGGCCTGAGTGGCACAGGAAAGTTGCCAGGGCAGATGGGGGACGCGGAGTAATACTGTGTGAAGCACCACAGCCAGAGGTTCAGTTCACTGATGGATGTGTAATGGTAATGAAGAGAGATGAGATGAATCTGATACTCAGGGGAGGGAAATTTCTCCCTCTCTCTCTCTCTCTCTCTCTCTCTGTGTCTCTATCTCACACACACACAGACGCACAGACGCACAACACTCTCAAGAGTGGCCCTATGGATTATGCACTGAAAAGCTCGCTCGTGATAAACATCATTCAGCACGGTGCCGTTTCTGCAGTGTCTCCACTTTTAAATGTTTGAAGTGAGATAGAGTGAAACTTAGTAGAATACCACTCACTGATACACAGTATGAGGAGAATGTGCTGACATAATACATCGTCAGTCCTCCTCTTGTGGATGCCTTGAAATAATCTCTGTGATAGGCTACACACACACACACCCTGTATCGGTGGGTAATGGCCTTTCTCTAGGACGCACTGAATAAGGACTCTGGTCGATGGGAAGGGAGATAAGCTGGCATTTTAAATGTCTGCACCCAACTTGGGCTCTTTCTGACTTGGCGGGACGATTCAGTGTGCCTATTTTTAAGCATCTACCAGACACTTAAAATGCACGGCTGGCTCTTTTTTTTTTTTTTTTTTTTTTTTTTTTTTTTTAAAGA
>JAQNCA010000029.1:18524313-18547582 GCA_029783725.1 Acanthurus tractus | reverse complement strand
GAGAGAGACAGAGAGAGAAAGAGAGATGAGCAAACCACAGACAGGCTCCACAGGGGCAGGTCTTTGGCCTCTCTGTCGATACTGGGTCAAACACACACACACACACACACACACATAAACACGCATTAACATGTGCCAAACACTTACATACTGGCATGTAATGTTACAATAATTGCTCATTTCCTGTTATTCTAAGAACACAGTGGGTTTTTTTTCCATCATTAATCAACTTTCTTTCACCACCTCTAATTACTTTGTGTAACAATTAGTGTGATTGTTGCAGTTTACAGAGGCAGAACATGTTGCAAACAGGCCACAGACACAGCTAGGAGAGAGCTGACACAACTGGGTCACATCAATACAACAAAATACAGCTGGTTCTCGCTGTGATCTGGACTAGATTGTTCTGATAAGGTCGTATAGGTCTTTTGAACTACAATTAGGGCAGGAAAGGCTTTTTTTTAGCTTGACTACGCCCTCATCCTGCACACTTTTTTTGATTCCCAAAGGATGTGTCCGGTGAGAGTGCACTTTCAAACTACAATTAATGGACATCCCAATGTTGCCCCAGTTTGGAAGTAATTTCACCATTTTCTTGTGAAGTTTCATCATAAGGAGAGGATGATGCATTCAGTTGCCCCTGAATTCAACCAGGTGACAGAGTTTTATCTAAAACGTGAAATGTTCCCAACTGAACCAAGTCACGTCCAGATATCTGTTCATTCAGCACTGATTTCAAAATGATTCTCATTGTTAACTGAATGCTAGCAATGATAGATTTATAATTTAAAGCTACGGCATATCACCCAGAGAGAAGGCTTCTCTGTTTCCTTTCATTCAATAGTTTCCCAAAGATTATATCTGATGATTTATTGATAGATCTAAATAAGCTGTACTGGAAATAAAGGCTCATGCATTTTATGAATAAATTACTTTTCAAAATGTCGGCTTTCACTCACAAACAGCGGGATATAAAGCCTCCAAGCAGCCCCATTAAGTCCAATAAAATAAACAAGACTGGAAGCCACTTGATGAAACAGTGCCTGTTTTATTTCCTGACAGGCGGAATAAATCAGTTCAGGCTAAAAGAGAATACAAAAGGAAACTACAACATGGTTTAACCTCAGAACTCCTCCTTCTCAGGTAGCATCAAACAAGAAGTGAAGGTGGACCTTAGAAAAAGAAGCGTAAAATGTCCAAGAAAACTCAAAGGTTACATGTGCAATTTGTCTTTTCAACAAGCAGCTTCCAGTCTGCTCTGTTCTGTTTCATTCGGCATGAAGGCTGCAGTCTTGCAGGGCTTAGCTAAAATGTTTCCTTACCCAGTGGTGCAGAATTAGTGTGTATGACACGGGCAGGAAATTAGAAATATAAAATACTTCCAAGATATGCTGTCCTGGTAAGTCAAGTAGAACCCCGGCACTGCACGACCTCTACACTGAAATTCAATCAGCACTGAGGGGGCGTTGTGAGAATAAGCCGCCCGGCTGACAGTGCTAAAAGGGGTCAGGAAGTCCAAGGCTACTGATCAATAAATGTGTGCAAGTATACACATGATACATGCCCGACAAACACATTTACACAAACACACTGTCTGTCTGGCTCTCCACAGGAAATATACCTCGATTTAGACTGTTCATTAGAAATCACTAGGCCTTCCACTATCTTTCCTCTCTCCCACACAGTGGGAAAACACTCAGCCCTTTGAACATAATCTGTATCTCCTTATGTGTATTTACTACATAAGACCTATGGCTTTATGTTATCTCCCTGAAGCCGCAACAAAGCAAGCCAATTTCCTTTGTACATTATTAAACGTTACTGTCATTATTTTGATGACTTCTCTCAGGCATTGTTCTAAAAAATAAAATTCCCTTGTTCGGTGGCTGCCTGGTGAGAAAAGACGGACAGAAGAGAGGGTGGCGGTGCTGCTAATGCTGGAAAAAAAGATGGGTGAGAATATGTGTAGTGGAGAAAAGGGAAATCTGATCAAATGAGCCAATCCTCATGTTTGGCACTAATGATGAGCCTGAAGGAGAAGCCTCGGTCTGCTCTCCAGATGTGTGTAAGTTGCGAGCTGGGGTGATAAAGAGATGAAGAGACCATGGGCCATTATGGCTAACTGCCTCTAATAAAACTTTAAAGTGATGCACAGATGAGGCTTTACATTACCGTGAACAATTTCCAAAGAATAACATAAGCTGAGAGAGATTTTTTACCTTCCAGGCAGCCATTCAGTTTATTTAAGTGTGCTGTTAAAACCAGCCAGCACCCTCAATACTTGATATCTATTAAATTGACAGCTTAATATCAATCACAGTGAATTGCATGACATTATTTGAGTTATATTTTCTTTTCTAACATTCGCATCAGTGGTGCATTTAAAAAATTACATTTAGTAATCTGACAAAAAGGGATAGATGTGTGCAGACTAACAACAGGAAAAAACTGATAAAGACAGAAGGATACAAATTTGGTCATTTCTTACACCAAAAAGTGTTGCTGTTCAGCAGCAGACTCTGACACTTAAGGTGTCAGAAACTGACAGTTTTCTTTCCTGCTCCCATCTGCAGGAACATACAGCTATAATGTTGCTTTGGAAACTGTCCTCCTTAGAAAAACAAAAGCCTCAGTTGTTTCAGTAAAACGAAGAAGTCAGCAGTTTAAGTGACAAAAATCCTCCAGCAGCCCTCTCAAGTATGAGTCATGTCTTTCAGGAGCAAAGGAGGGGATACTGTGACATTTTTAAAAAGCAACAAAGTCCAAAAGCTGTGGGTTGAGGTTGTTCGATGGGTCAACAGAAAGATTAACTCTAACACAGAGGCTGTTTGTCTCTCTCTTACAAACACATGGGGTCTTTTTTATGCCACTTTTTTTTACAATGTCTACCATCATTCTCCTTGATTTGTTTGATTATTTGTTCGGTTGTCTGATTGCTTTGACAGGCAGAAACAAATGAAGTCACCCTCCTGACAGAAGGGTCACATCAGTAACTGTCTTTATTTATCTACCGGGATGGTAATTACAAACAAACTATTCTGCGATGTAATTAGTAGGACTTGTAACATTGACATAAAAAAGTTGACTTGTTTACTGCAATAGGAGACTTGATAAAGTACAACCAGCTGCTTGTCTGGATGGTGGAAAATCAATTTCAAACATAGTCTTCAGAAAATGGTAAGCAGTAAAGGAAAGCATACGTTCAATTTGTTTAAATGGGCCAAAACAGAGGAAAAAAAAGGGCTTGTTTTCAGTTGGGGAACACACTGGAATCCTTTTTTAAAATTTAATAGGGTTTTCCTGCAAATAACTTACTTTCTTTGGGCCCAATTACCTTCTATTTATCGAACAAGGCGTTGCTGATTGATGTGTGTTCACAGTGGGCAGCCCCTGTTTCAAAGCCATTCTGTTTTTGAATATCATCGTGTGTATACTCCACATGTACGTTAATGAGTCATGGCCATAATTAGGTCAATGAATAATTCATATAGTTAGTATTCGAAAATGTATGCACATGATACATGTATCAAGCACACGAGTGGAGTGTGTCCGTCCTCGGGCACCATTTGCATAACAATAGAGCTGTGAGAGGATATAATGATGTAATGTGCTGATTGTCAGGGCTTAAGGCTTGGTCAGATCATGTTAGTGAGCCATTTCTGGTTTACTTTACAAGGTTTCTCCCCCCCGGTTTGGAGATCTTGCTGTCTTGCAATAATGACTTTGTTTGGAAGAAAAAGCAATGGATAGTAATTTTTTTAATTAATCTCAAAACTTTTGCTCATAGAAAACATGCTCTTGAACATCCTGTTAGCACGCAGAACAGTATGCAAGAGTGGAGAAGGATGCTTGCATTTTTGCTCCATCTTCACATATGCAGCACTGCAACATCCTATAGCCCTGTAGGATGCTCCATAGAACTTGCACATTCATGTACACATTATACAAAATGGCTAAGCTTCATTCAGGGGAGTCATAGTGGTGAAAACTTTCTGGTTCCAGCAATACTTCCAGAGGTTTATATTACTGATGGATTTCATTCTGCTTTTTACCCATTCTACTTTCACCTCATTCCTTGGAGATATGGGACTGAGTGTTGATTCCTGCAGGAGACCCATGGAGTGATTCAATAGGATAGGTCCTCTCTAACAATAACCTAGATGCTGCCTCTTGAGACCCACTCATAAACAAGAATGAACGCACACACATGTAGGCAAACGCCAGCAACAACACACAAGCACAAACACTCTACCTCTGGCGTGTTGGAGTGCAGGGACCAGCACCATTTCTGCCTCATCTCTCCCACATTCTGCCCTTTGCTCCTCTCATTTTCCACCTGTCTCTGATCCCCCTGCCTTTTTTACATTTCAATCCACCGCCTGTTCCTCCTTGTCCTGACAGGGGAGTGAGCAGAGAGAGTGAGTGAGTGGGAAAGAGGGAGTTGTCCCCTTTGGGTAGCTAGGCGATTACCGTTTGAGAGATCCAATCCCTTGCATCATACCTCTCACAACCTCCTCTGCTCCCCATTATCTGTGGGAACCCATTTCTGCCTCCTCTGCACGTCTGGCACCTCCACTCCTCTTTTCTTCCTTTCTCCTTACCCATTTATTCTTACCTCATTTACGACTCCCTGTTGTCTCTAATCCCACCCACAAGCAAGCCATTTAATTCATGCTTATGGGTTTCTATGTTTGCATTGCCACTATTGCCTGGGTATCTAGGTGGCGCATTGAAATATCCTGAAAACTGTAATCAGGGTTTTGGAACTGGAGAGCGATGGAGAGACTTTAACTGCTTTTTGAGAAAGAATTATGTCGTTATGTAGGTATTTAAAGAAACCATTACGGCATGCCTGCATCAGTGTGATCACATGCACAACTGCATTTTCCGACTACATGTGTATGCTTGAAAGAGCTTTTCCCTGCGTGTAAGCATATGTTGTGAGCTGCTTCAGGAGCCATTTATGGCTGCCTTATCTGGCTGAGTGGAGTGCTAGCTGCTCCAGCAACAGAGCCCACTGCCCACTGCTTAAGTGGAAGAGGACTAATCCCTCTTCTCAAAACCCACTCTAGTAAACACCACTTTTCCAAAGCCACCCATGCACACCCAGCCCAGTCCAGCCACATAGTCCCCTATAGTCCAATAGTCCAGATGCGCAGCCTCGGGTTCCTTCCTGAAGGAGGAAATTATTGAGGGCGCCTGATGTCATATCAAATCATCACCAGCACCATGTTTCATTACAAGTTGAGGAGAGGCTGCTTTTTGCACATCCAAGCATTCAACAGTTATTTGTCCCCAGAATCCAACAGCGAGCGGAGCATACCCATGTGCACTTTCCCTGCATCAATATACCAATCTGCCACTTTCATTTGCCTACATCTCCATGACAAGAGGAGGAGATATTATCATGGAAAGTGGAGCAACTGGAGTTAAAACCTTAAAGATTCAAGCAATCTAACAGCTGGAAAGAGGGAACAAAACTGCCAGAAAAATGTTTGGATTTTCATTTTCACCTAGGGGGTTTCATTTCCCAGTTTTGTTTAGGGTTTTTTTCTGCTAGTTTTTCAATTGGGAAATGATCTAATCCTAGCTGGATGCCTTCAGGGTACAATTTATGCTAATGGGAAAAGATTGCATGTAGAATTAAAAATCAGATCTGAAAAGAGAGATTTTTTTTTCTTCTAGTTTAAGTTTTTGTTTTGCTGCTTTTTCTTTGGACTCTGTTGTGCTCTGCAGGGACAGTTTGATGAAAACAACAGTTTCTAAGAGTTGTCCTTCCCCAGCAGTGAAACTGAAGGCCTCTCAGCTTACCTTGCTGCTAAGAAACAAGGTATTTAACAAGAGAAGGTCAGATGCAAAATAGAGATCTGCCATATGGCGTGACGAGTCTTTGATGAGGAAATTCATCAAAATCACTGCCGTATCTGGCAGCCTTGTGATTTTTCACCGTAACACTTCCTTTAGCCATTTGGGGTACATTTTAAAGGTGGGCTGGTGGTTGGAGGGACATGGTGGCAGATTGAAATTCATTAAAGTGAGCTTTGCATACACACTGCGCTCGGCTCTGCATGGATGGTTGGCTCTCCACTCAATCAAGTCTGGTAAAAATTGACCCACATCATCCATTCTTCCGCGAGCCAGGAACAGTGTGTAATGTGGCATGCTTTTTGAATTATTTCAGGGTGGTCTTGATTTTGATAGATTTTTTTAGTTGTAGAGCAATTATACTGAGGTCACAAAGCATGAAAACTTACCCTTCTGTGGTACTACTGGAATTTATCTGGATAGTGTCTCATATTGCACTGTACAAATAGAGGTGTTAAATGAGGTCACGTCTTCCTTTTTCCATAAATTACAGAAAAGTTAGCAGGCTCACTCAATTACCCAGTTCAGCACTTCTAGATATTTGTTTTGATACGAAGCTTAAAAATATGCACTTGTAAACAAATGCACTATAAGTAGATAGTCAATAAATAGCTCATATGCGGCTAACAAGTGACTCGTTGAGCCTTATTAATTTCCTGTGCAAACAATTAGGCTGAGCATTCCCTAACAAGTTTTATTAAATGCACTTAATAAAGCTGACTGACATTTCACACAGTCTCTGTAGTGGTTGGATTGGAGTTGATCAAAGTTCAAGTCTTTTCAGATCCCTAAAGAGGAATCTGTGGTTCCAAGTTAGAATAAACATTATGAAACACATGCTGACAAGGTAGTTTGCTGCATTCCTCAGCAGCCTGAGTGCACCACAAGGAAAAATTAGGAGGCTAAACTACATCAGAACTGGATCTGTCGAGTCAGGAGGAGACGGGTCCAGTCATGATGTGTCTAGAGGCTCCATTAGCAGATTCCTGGACCTGGGAGAATGCTCCATGCTCTGGGTGCTCATCAATCTTTCAGGACTTTGTCTGTGAAGGAGAGGTGGCTCTGGGCCTGGGTCATTGCCAGATGTAGCACAGCCAGATTTGGAGCTGGTGCAAAGAAGCGCAGATGAGCTAAAGCAGCAGGCTGAGCTTGGCTAGTCCGCTCCAGTCTGGTGGATGGGCACACCAGAGGAGCTCTGCCTGTTTGTCTGTCTGCACAACAACAAAACAGGCCGGCTCAGCACAGTCAGTGCCGATATTTTGGCCACAGTCAATGCGTGCATGTGTGTCGGACACTTCAGGAACAACAGGGAATGTGGAGAGCTGAGAAGACTCCAAGAACACCAAGCATGCTGGGTAAAGTGTGTTTCTCTCTGCCAGTGAGACCACATAGCACTTTGATCCTTTTTTACTCATCCAAGCCAATACACACAAACACCAAGGCTATCTCAGACTGTCTGTCAGCTGTCAGAGAATACACTTCCACTGAGCGCTGACTTTTTTCATGTTCAAAGCCGGTCACCCCACAAAGCAGGAATGTTATTTTCTGTCAGGAATGTGTTAGAGGTGTAACCCTCCAATGTAACTGTCAGGAAAAACTAATGAGCATCAATTCTCATTCATCACTTTTCACTTCACACACACTCAGACGTCCCCGCACACACACAAAATCTTTCAGCTCCACCAGCAGAGGACATACTCTACTACACAGCAGGAGCAGACACCCCGTCTGGAGCTGATTCTGTTTGTTTCTCCTGTTTGATGGAGCCGAGTGTCCCTTGAATATTGCGGGCAACCTCAGAGCATAAACGATCTGAGGGCTGCTTTTTGGATTGTGTTCGGCATCAAAACAAGGGAAAAAAAGTTTGCTTTCATAGAGAGGTACTGATTCTAGTCTATACAAAGCAAAACTCTGCTAGTATGAAGATTTTAGCAGGAACACAGCAGCATTTAACTGCACAGGTTTTGTTCAGGCGACCATTAGAATGCATTGTGCATCCTGATAATCACGTTCTCTGCATTAATATGCTGATTTTTGCAAAGATAAATGGTGATAGCATCCTGGAGTGCTATTAAGCCTTTGGATTTCAGAGTGGCTTCAATTAACCTTTTTAGTGATTGCATTGGAGGACACATCGGAATCCATCGTTAATCCAATAATTATTGTCGGCAGACGTACTTGACTTCGCCCGGTTAGCCAGCTAATTTACTTCATGTGTTCATGTGTTGTTCCTGGAGTCAGTATTCCTTCTGAGTGGGATTGAATTTGCTGTTTAAATGCGGCAACGTTTATTACGTTATTAACATGCCAGTTGACATGCTAACATAGCAAGTCGATGTTCACCTGTGAGGTAACACAATGTTAAATACTCTTAACAAAATCTAGGTCAGTTCAACTGGATTGTTCTTTCTAATATGTTGAATTTAAATAAATTCTGATACATATATAAGACAAAGATATAGTAAATACAGTCCTTTTCGCTCACTATTTCAGGGCTCACAGACCTCAATGCTATTAGCAAAAAATAATAATTACAATATTTTAAGTCTGCAATCTCTATAAAAACCAAGCAGTGGTGGGTAGAGTGCTGAAAAATATTGAAGAAAGTGTGAGGATGTGGAAAGGGATTGTCGGTGGAAGCTGCTTCTGAGTTTTGTTCAGTCATCATTTCTGCTGGCAAAAAATACACTGCTAAAAGAGAGTAGTAGCAGTACTAGTAGAGTAGAAAATACAGTTTCTTAAAAGAAACATATAAGGTCAGAGCTTCTTTACTTATGTTTGCTATTTGTTACACTTTGCTACCAGCGCCTGAAACCTAATGTGTAACTACTGAAATGTGCGTCCTTCCTTTTGTCACGGACAATAAAGCATTTTTATTACACCAAACAAGCAAACATCTTACCAACAAAATGTGAACGATTTTATCTCATATAGTGCGGTTTCTTCTGTTTGGGCTGAGTTAGAAAGTGAGTGAACAATCTGTTACAAATCCAAATAGCTTCCTATCAATTTAGAATCTGGCGGAGTGCTGTATAAAAAGTGCTGTCAATCACAGTAAAACCATGTTTTAACAGCTGGGCTTTGAGATCCAGAACGCAACCTGTCATTTTCTGTACCAAACTTCTGAAACATGTCATCAAGTATCAAGGCAAAAAGACATGTAAGTTTATTTTAAGCTGTTCAAAAAGGCTTAACAGCATTAAAGGCAGTAAGGTGTGTCAGTACTATACTAAGTTCTCTTGATCTTCCATAAGACAAAGCTCTGAGACCCTTCAATATGGAATGAAAAACTGAAATAAACTTGAAACTTCTTGCTGAATTGGTCTCAGAGGCAAGACAAGCTCCCGACTACTATCATCTGTCTGCAGTGCTCCAGCATCATAAGAGCACTTGCTATCATAAGAGCACTATCCCCTGTCATCTGCAGTGCAGGTAGTGAGATCGCAGCTGGAGATATACTGGTCACCTCTGGACTATATGATGCCCTGTTTGGTCGCGCAGCGCTGATGTTTTTCTGCCTATATGTCTTTGGAAACCTAACATGTACTGTGAATGTAAATTATTCCTCTCAGTCCAGGAGCCGAGCGAGGCAGGCAGCCTCTCATCCTCTGTCATCCTCTCACCATGCTTTTTTCTCCTCCTCTCCAAGAGACCCATCTGTGGCCTGAAATGTATTTATTGATGACTGTTTAGTTCTCCTGGTTTGCTTTTGTGCCTTGATTCAGCCCTCCGAGTCATTGCAGCATTTCAATAACTCAGGCCCTCCAAAGTGTTTGGCTTCCAATTCAAATGGCAGAGTATAAAAACACCATGGTGTACCCACAGTATGGGAATGCGGGGAACCTGGTTAATATTCTAACCAGCAGCAGCAGCAGAGTGAAATTTGAAAGCTGAGTCTTTTTAAAGTGGTTCATTTATCTTGTGCGAGGAGAGCCAGCCCACACACTCCGACATAGAGAAAAGACTTACAAGGAAAATCCCAATCAAGCAACAGAGAGGCATTCTGAGGCTTTTGTAGGGTCATTTGCTAAGAAAAAAAAATAATTTGCCTTTGTTTCTGCTCACTTTGTTCTGCAGAAACAACCAAAACTGTCTCGAGAACTGGAGGTAATTCTTATGACAGAAGGTGTCTAAATCTGAAAAGTATAGCATCACTCCCATCTCATCATCTACAATGAACCTGCAGTGATTGAAGCCATTTTCTGACTTCCAGGCTCAGCCAGAAGCCAAAGAAATGTTAGAGGCAGAATCAGGGATCCAAAAAACGCTGAGAGACTGTGGATCATGAGACGGAAACTAAAGTAGGTTTTTTATGGGTGATGGTTGAGGCTGAAATTAACACCAGTGAAACACATTGAGAAAATGAATGTGTAATTCTCTACGAGTGCAAAATGGTTCTTATGAAGAGAGACAACATCAATTAATACAAGAGGAGGGGCGGGGGGGATGAGATGAGGGTATGTGAGGGGTGGGGAAGGATCAGGAGCAGGAGATAAGAAATTATGATAGCAAAGGGGAAAAGGTTTGATTTGAGAACATAATAAGAGAACATTTAAAAGACGGTTTACACTCCGTTCCATGAGCATGACGACAAACAACTGTGTTTAATGATTTATCTGCTTAATCTGACGCAGATCATTAGGCAGAAGCCCCTGTACAACCAAAACAAGGCAAGCGTAAAACCATCAGTAAATCTGTTTTCTTTAACAAAACAACACAACTCTCCCATCTGCAGCACTTGCTAAGTACGTCTGGCAGCTTGCTGGGATGCACAAAGTAGAAGGAATGGATCCAAGATGTATTCTTTTTATTTAAGATTGCCAGAACCTGGCTGTACAGCGCTGAAAATGCACATGTCCTATTTATTTCTGTCTTTTCTTCTGTTCTGTAGATTATCCTATAGTGGGCCTAAGCCCTGTGTGATGGTAATTAAATTCTTTTAGTAACAGTGACTGATCAGGACGGGTACGTGACAGCAGGCGACAGGCTTTGAGGGAGAACCGGCCCAGCTGAGACACAGTCACCAGCAAGACAGACACACATATGGAGGAATGCGTGCTTCCCTGTGGACTGGAATTTGTATGTGTGTGGACAGTGGAGTGTGCTAATGCTGGAGCCTGTCACATTATAAATGAGCATGGCTCGCTGGGGCAGCTGGACCAAACATGGGCCAGCTGGGTAATTTGGAGAGTTGTAGAGAGTGGTTTGTTGGCCCAGCTGCGTTAGCCGAGGTGGTAAAATGGGTATGGGTCGCATGACAGAGTGTGTGTCCACACTTATATGTCCACTGCTGTGCATGTATGCGCATGCTTCAGCAAGGACAGATCCAGGGGCAGCTCATCTCTAATCCTTGATGTAGACAGGGGGAATAAACAGGGCTGGAACTGAAATGACACTTCACTGAAATATTGATCATCCTCCACAGCAGAGGGAGAATGCACAGAGTGCAGACAGACACAAAGAGAGATAGATGAAACAGAGTAATGCAGATAAGAGGCAATGGGTTTCTCAACAAAACCTTCTGGCAGCACACAGCGTTACATAAACATGTTTTCTTTCCCATACTTTGAACCCTACACTGATAATTTGTTGGGATGTCAATAGGTGCTGCCTAATTTATTCTGATTGATTCAGTGTTGACAAGTCATAGATGGAGGGTCCTGATATGTGGCATAACTTTAAATAAATAAAGAGTCAAGCAGACCACGGTGTTGTACAGGGAAATGTAGCAGCTAGACTGGCTACTCCAAACAAATAAATTATTCAGCTTACAATCAACTCACAATCTCAGCTACAATTTCCACAAACACACTCATGCATGGACGAATGCACACACACACTGCAGGTGTAGGTAGAAACAAGGACAGTGGAGCTGTTGCGCCACTCACACTTCCTGTCAGTAAAAAAAATAATAATAAAACTTTGTGTTGTTTTCGTCTTGTCAAATAAAAGTTAAACAACCGTGAGAAACCAAGTGGGTTTTTACAAATCAATTAGCACTATCTGCCTGTGATCCAGCTGACTGAGGAGTGCAAAGGGAGGGGAGAGAAAACTGAAGGCACTGGAAGGAGGGAGGGGACATGTGGAGGGAAGAGAGGAAAGAGGGAGAGGCCTTTGTTTTTCTTTTTCTCTGCCTCACTCTAATTAGACAGGCCAGTGTGAGCCGAATCCCAATGGCAGGATGCAGGGAGTAACAGATGTAGAGAGAGGGAGTGAAAAGCAGAGAGTGATAGAGAGGGGGGGGTGGGGGGTGGTACCATGACACTAACCTGAGCTTACAAAATGAAGAAAACTGGAAAGGTAAATATGGTCTTGTGCTGCAAGATGAGATGATAAAGTTGGCATATGAAAAAAGTGACAGATGGGGAGGACGAGTGTTAAAAAAAAGAAGAATAAGAAGAAAGAAGTCAACTAACAAAACTCTGTCTGCATCTGACAGCAGACAAAAAGTAATTTAGGAGAGATGCTGCCGAGTGCAGCAAGCAGTGTTTCCCCACTCTGTCTAACTATCAAAGACTTTGATACTTTGCTATTTACTCAACAAGGGAACAGCTGGTTTCTTAAGACTTACAGTCATGCAGAACTATTTTGCATGAGATCAACAAGTAAATTTTTCAAAAAATATTCGGGCTTATGGTTTTTTATATTTACATAATAATGTAAGACTTCACTGTCAGCCTGCTTAAATCATAAAACACGGGCAAAATGATACCTGATTATTTATTTTTCCTACAAAATCTACTCAAGTGAAAAACAAGCACAGCTTAGTCACGTTGAATCAACCAAATGTCCTTGAAATGACAGTACAGTTAAAAAGTGGCAATTAAAACACTTAGGAAATTAATGTACTGTAGCTGAGAAGAAATGTGAGATGAAAGTGAGACATGAGATAAATCCAGGCCTGAGTCATGCATCTGAACACTCATGCACCTCAAACACCTTTAATATATAAATATCACTCCACTTCCTGTTCTGTCAGTTTTGCTGTTGGACAATTTTTAATTGCAAATAAGTTGCATAAGAATGTAATCTGTGGGAGACGGGGTTGCAACAGAGGTGTCCTGTTATGGAACATGCACACACACGCACACACACACACACACTCACACGCACACACACAGACATCTCGAATGCCATCTGTGACAAACAAATTGGTAGTCACTCCCTTTTTTCTAAGCCTCTCTAAAAGTGGCCTGTTCAGTGTGACTGGAGGGCAGGAAGACTTTCTAGGGGTGGGCAGTAATTTAATAAACTGAGATCAAATTAAGCCAATAAAAGCTCTGATGTTGGCAATTTTAGCACCAAATTATCTGATGTTTTAGCAAATGTAGTTACTTCAGTGCAACTTGAATTTATCGTGATATAAGAAAAACAATGTTTGCAAACTCGGGGTGATACAGAACATAATTGTTTTAATGTTGATGGATCTGCAAGCTGGCATAAGCTTTGTGTATCTACGACTCAAAATACGACTAATGCTGCAAAAAGACATGAGAGAGGAGGTGATCAAAGTTACAGAGAAAGTATCAGTGGAATCAGAAGAGTCTTTTGTATGAGACAAATTAACCTTTGAGTCCTTAAACAGCCTTTAATAACTTTTTCAATGAACAAAAACTCGCTCTGTTCTTCAAAAGCAGGCTTGTAAATGTTGCCGTCCACTGTGTCAACTCTCAGCACAACGACAAGGCAGGTATGAAAGAGCGTCTGTGCAGAATATTTGGGGAACAAATGGATTATATGCCTCCAGCTCAGCTTCATCGTCATAGGCCAGATTTGTCATTCTGCAGGATTTGAAATGTCTTCTTCCAAGCTCTTAAAATGGCTTTCCTTGATTTGTGCCACTATTTGGATAGCCAAGCCTGCAGATGTGTCACCACGGGGCTAATTTTTTTTCAGAGCGAAGAGAAGAGGATTTTTTCGGAAACTGATAAACTTTAGTGAACCACGGTAATTTTAAAATCAAAGGTTTTGATACCTGAAATACACTTGAGAATGTGCAGTATCTCATGGCTAACTACAAAAGGTATGAAAATAGAGCAGTTTGCCTCTTATATTTATGACAGAGAATCTCACACAATGTGCGGCTCGGTACAATGGGTGCTTACCGAGATCTGAGGTGGCTTCATCAAATATTGAGCAGCATTTCAAACGCTACTGTCAGACTGTGATTGAGGACAGCACACTTGAAAGTGAGATAATCCATCAACACATCTGAACCTGCAAACACTGATGACCCATTTCCTTTTTACACCTGTTTCAACACTTCAGTGGAAAGATGCATTATTAACAACATTTATTTTTCACTTCCTGAGCTTGTGGGTGCATGTGGCGGTGTTTGTATAACAAAGTGAAAAAACCTGTTAAAAAAAATAGGGACTGAACTATATAACCCGTAACCAAGAGATGGTGGTTCTCTTTTGACACTTGTGGGATTTTGAATTTTAGCCTCTTGCTTTGCGTTCATGTCCAGAAGGTGCCAACGTGGCATAATGTACTCGGCTCTATTTGCAGCCTCATATTTCAGTCCTTTCAACTGCCACAATGCTCATATTTTGTAAAAAATGTATCTCTTTCATGTGAGGACTCGGTTGCCATGCTTACATGCAGTACTTTAATTGAATACAATGGCTGCAGAATGGCTTTGAAGGCCATATTCCAGCACCACGTTAAATAGACTTGTTTAATGGTGCGTTTTTGTCTAAATCCTTCCCTAAATGGAGGCTAGAAAGTATTAACACTGTTCTGGAAATTTCCTGGCCACCATCCCACCCCTCCACTCTGAAACAAAGCTTCATGACCCCTGTGGATAATCCATCTGATTTAAGTTTTTTCAGGAGTTGTAATTAAATTTCCTAACGATCGTGGTGTTATAACAGGGGGGAATGGACACTGAGTGAAATTGAAGTTCAGAGGAGCGAGACCTCTATAATGAAGCTTATTCATTTGAACCATATAGCACCACTGAGCAGTGCTATCTCACTTCCACCATGTAGTCGCCAAATGACCTGACAAAAAAAAAAAAAAAAAAGAATGATATACTATACTGTATGTGGCAGCAGCAATAATCCAGTTTAATATGAAACCTGGTGCAGATCACCAAGTCGCAACACATGTTTTTTAATGAGGGAGGCAATTAGATTGTGATTCTGTGAGTCCATGTATATGAGACTGTTAATTTCAATTACAGCATACATCGGTATCCACCTCAGCTCTCTTTCTGTCCTCTATGGGGAAATTTGACTATATTAAAGTGTATCATATTATATTATATTAGGGAGCATAACTGTGTTAAGCTAGGTGAGCCTGCAATCAAGATGAGCAGCAGACAGCACCACCAATTAAAGAGGGAGAAAAAAGACGGAGAAATTTATGCTTTGGAGATATGAAAACTGCAGACTCTGTAAATGTTATTTGGATTTTGAGAGCTGTGCCCTTGGCCTGCACACAGAGGTGATGCTCCCCATTTCTATAAAAGAGGAGACCAAAAGGATGTCTTTATGCAGGGCTCCAGACTGCAACAATTTAGCTGCATTTTGCAACCATTTTTGGAAGCAGCACAACCAAATGTTGCAACTAGGAGAAACAGGACATCTAGCAAATATGCCCCCAATTTTTGGATCATCATTGTACATCATGTGATATGTCAGCAGCAACATTTTCACCGGTGCAGTTTTGCCATGGAGGGCTTCTACGACAATGAAAAAAACACTAAAGAAAACTAAAGAGAAAGGTGATCCATAGTTTATAAAAAAGGAAACATAGTGAAGATACAGCTATTTAAATCAAGAGATGTTTCTCTTGCAAACAAGTTCCCATCCCTGTCAGACCTGTTCATACGAGTCTGTTGTTTATTTGTCTGCTCATAGAGAATCCAGTCTGCATTTTGGGTTACTCCAAACATTTCACTGATCAACCAGAGGACTGTGACTTAAGACTGGGCTAAAAAAGTTTTTATCACATCTACACTTCTGTCCATACAGGCAGACTCCCTCGCTCTCATCCACATAAGCTATCTATCTCTCCCTTTCCCTTCCTCCCCCCTGGGGGGGAGTACAAAACGTTTAAACATTATTAAATTAAGCTTCTGCAAAAACCTTCATATTTTACAGCAAGCTCCTGGTGCTAGATCTAATTTATAATAAAGAGATATAACCAAATCACACATCCTCTTGTACAAAATGCCCACAAGTGTCGACAGCAGTAAGTGCAGTTACCTTATGAACTCTCTCCAGGGGTCTGCCTGACCCTGGAGTGTGATTTACTGGGACACTTTAAAACTCCCTCTAAAATGCCTCAATGTCAGCAACACAAGGATAAGTGAACTGAAACATGTGATAAGAAACAAACAGTGAACACAGCAAAGCCTTCACTTCACCACAAATGCTTGTGTGCTATGCATTCAGCCTGTGCCGCAGTGCAGAAAGAAAGCGGGACCACTTTGGTGTTGAGCACAAATTTTAACCTTTTTTTAATAAACAGATGGTTTTGTAATATATGGTTTCAGGAGGTGCTGTACCCCCTCTTTTTCTCCTTTATGGCAAATTTTCATTTCTTTAAATTATGTATCATATATGATATCTATCGATCAGTAATACTGTTAAGATGAAAAAGGTCCAAACATTTTTCAATGCGTGTCGATAAAAGTGTCACTCCTAAGTTTTGTGCTCTGCAAGTTATCAGCAGGAAGCACCGGTGCTACGAGTGGAAAAAGTTCATCTGGAGCCCTGTGGTGTCTTGTTCATGAGAGAAGGTAAAACGGAGCATTTGATGAAACACAGTTGGTGGATTGTTTCTGCAACTGAAGTCGTGCAGACATTGTACCAGACAAAGTTTGCAGTTAAAAAAAAAAAAAAAAAAAAAGGCCTGAAGGCAGAGCTCTCAATCTACCATCTGATCTATATGCTACCCCTTACCTGCTGCCACAAGCTCTTGTTAGTGACTGAGAGGATAAGATTGATCCTTGGGGAGAGGGTGAGAGGCTCAGGGTAGAACCACTGCTCCTTAGCATTAAAAAAGCATCAATTGAGGCGGTTCAGGCATCTGATTAGAAATCCTTGCAGGTGCCTCTGTTTAGAGGGCATGTCTGTCTCAGGGAAGACTGACTGGATGGAGACCCAGCAACAGGCTAGACCAACCTGAAGTGGATTAAACACACTGGCACATCTCCATACACTCTGGGGTAGTCGTGGAGGAGCTAATGACACCCAGGCTAATTTATTGGGCCTGTTCTCAATCCATACAGAGTCGAGCAGATTCCACTGTAAGCCTCTTAAAGATGATAGCGGGGTCAAGGGACTTTGTTTGCTATCTGACAACAAGTGATTTGTTGAAGGTTTTGTACATTTGCTTAGGATGTGTCTGCATTGTCAGTTGGTCACTTTAGACTTTAGAGTTTTCGAATGGACGAGCTCTCAAGGGACACATTGCCCGGTGTCCTGTTGAGGTGGCTGGTGACAGAAGATGCCATCCTTCTGGCTTAACTTTAATCTCTGGTGTGTACTAGCCTGCTCTGCAACCGAGTGTGATGAAGTAGGAAGAGCATCGGCACTTAAAAGTGTAAGGCTCTCTGATTTTTCCATCCACGTGAGGGGGGGAAAACATGTCTTCAAAGTCTTACTCATGTGTGACAGTAAGAAGGATCATGGGATTAATGGGGGGTGTCAGCTGCACTTATTGCAGGTGTTCTGCTGGGATATAGGTGTGAGAGACAGTGTGGGCTTCAGATAAAAGCTCATAATTTTCTACTGTTGGTTGGTGTTGGTCATTTACAGTTATGAGATTAGCGCAGGGAATCAATGAAAACTGAAATAGCAGGGATGCAATTTCTTTGCAGTTTGACTAGCCTCACTCTGCATGATAAAATGAGGACATCAGCTAAAAAATATAGGAGAAAGAAGGACAGAAAAACATCTGGGCTTTTCCCTACTGGCATCCCAACCCTTGAAAAGATCACGAGGCAGAAAATGGTTGGATTATTGGATGCAAGAAGGGGAAAAGAAAGTGTTGGCTGGAAACACTCACACAACCTTTTACAATTGTTACCGCAAGACTGAAAAACATCCACATGAGGGCTTTGCAGTGGCAACAAATGGCTCAACTCCCTAATCTTTAGTGTAATGCCATTATTATTGGTGACATGGTGTCAGCTCAGAAGCCATGATATGGTGCATCACAGAGTCATTTTGTGTTCATATTTCACAATTGGATGGGGAGAGAGCAGCGTGCTTGAAAAAAGGAAAACAAAATTAATCTAACGAGCTTTTGCTTGTTAAGTACGTGCTCTGTCTCCAGCTGAATGACAATGACGAGGCATCCGCTTACCAATATACACATTTCATTGTGAATAAATGAATATGTGAGAACACAGCAAAACAAAAGGCAAATGGAGGAATTAATTCAATGAAATGAAAGCCTGCATCGCCAGATAAGCCATGAGGCTTCGTTGCTGAGGTATGAAATATGACAGCGTTTGTTGAGCCACATGGATACAGTGGCTGAGTCTACATGTGACAGTCTGCCTGCGCAGGGTCCATTGTGGTGGGCTTTCAGCTCCAGACTTTCTTGCATCATTAATTCAGCAACTCTCTGGCATGGTGTTTTGGCTGCTTTCTTGGATGTGGGCAAAGTAAATGAGAGGACAATCAGAGGTCAGAGAGCAAATGGGAAAAAAATAAAAACCTTCACGAAAAATCAAGACTGTTCTCACATTTACACATATCTGTTAAAGGAAAGGTGTTTTTGCCATGGGGATCGACTGAGTAAACCCATAAGTATTTAATGAACTCAAGCCCATGCTCTGTTTGGAAAAGTTAAGTCGAGGCTTGGAGCTCAAGGATAAATATGTACTTATGTGTGTCTTTTCCCAACTACAGTAGGAAAGATCAGAGAGGAAATCCATTCCAAGATCCATATTGAGCCAGACCCACAGCGGTGCATCAGAGCCAGCGGCTGCACGGTGGGTGGGAGGCTGCACGTCCAGCTCCAGCAAGGCCACTCGGCTATCAGGACAGCTAAAACAGGCACAGCGCTTGGCATTGAGCTACTAAGAGCCTGGGCCTGCAGGGGGAGTCCTGTTTGATGGAGAGGTGATAAAGACGGACGGTCACCCTGCCAACTTCCTCTGAGTCATAAAGCAGGGATGAGTGTTGGGGGTGGGCAAGACGCAAAAAAAAAAAAAAAAAAAAGAACCAAGACAGAAAGAGCCTGATAGTTAGAATCTAAGCTGCACTGAATTGCTCTGAATGCTGGGTAATTGAAACGAGAGAGGCCTTGATGACAGTGAGACGATTTTGCTCACAGCTAAGGTACATTTTCCACTGGCGAATACTTCATTTCCTATACTGTAACCATCCCAGACTGCTGATGGGGCCCTTGAATTTTGACCTTACTTTGTCGCAAATGGCACTTCAACTGTTGCAGGGGGCTTCTGTGAGGGCATTAGGGCAGCATTCAGGGGTTTGCAGCACTTGTACAACTATACTCTACAGAGACATGGATAAAGGAATGGACAAGAGTTTACAGTATGTGACTGAGCCACAGGACAAGCCTTGGCAGCTTCCTCACATCCTCACTGTTTCGCCTGACTGAGCTCATATGGTGGCCGCGATGGAAGGAGTCCTTATCACTCAGCATAAACAAAGCAGGCTTGTGGTGTGTAGTGTTTCCAGGGAGGAAAAATTTTCCATAAACAAATTAAAGAAATGTGAGGGTAACGACACGACCTTGACTTTCTTTAACTGGAACTTATGCACAGATATTTTACATAATGGAGGTAAAGGAAAACAGATGGGCCTATAAGGCTTCTGCAGGGTAAATATGTTGACTAGAAGCAGTTAAAGGAAACCAGTCGCAAATTTAAGATTATTGATTACAAATTAATTTCATTAGAAAATTAATTTGTAATTAATTTTTAATTATTTAATTATGAAAAACTAAGGAAGGTGGAAATAGATTTTTGTGTGACTAATTTTCCTTACGGTATACTGATGACACAATGAAAGATGTTTTTTAAAAAGTATTAAAAGGCTCAACTCAAATGATAAGAATGTGCAAGAGGGCACATTAAAATGCAGCTCAGCAAATACTCATTATTTTTTACACTTGTACAGTCAAAGAAGAGGAAAAAATCCTGCATTAGAAGAGGGCAACATTCAGATTAGTAGACTGAAAAGAAATAAAAAAGGACTCAATTTGAATGTATTCCATCTATGGCTCTCTGTTCTTCCCTCTGAAGTGTTTCCAGAATGAGGGGAAGGTACATGGAAAAGGTATTTAAGCATGACAGTGGAGCTGGAATTAGTTAAAGCTACAAAATACTGCTGTCAGAATTCCTTCTGCTCAGTCACACAGCTTTAGCCGGGGCAGCGGTGACCTTGAGTGCATCCATAAATGTATGAACACATGGAGGCGATATAGAAATATTTACATTTAGATACACTGGTGGTCCACTCTGGCATATTCTCATATCCCATGTCTCGTGTTGACACAACTTCAGCGTTTCATTTCTCAAGTGTCAATTGGACACGTGTGCAAATATCAGCTGTAATTACAAGAGCCATAAACAAGAGTTTTTTTTCTTTCAAAGCTTCTTGAAAATTGTACAGCGAGATGTTCAGGAAACATGTGTCAAAGTGTCTCCGGGCCTGCAAAGGAGCTGTTTAGCACTTAGATTTATAAAAGCGATGGAGGATGTTTTTATACTCTGTCTTTTTCGTATTAATGGTAGCATTTCATGTTTCAAGAATCAATCTTTTGATTTCTCCTTGCAGACTTGTATCTATGTAAGAAAAGGTGAATCAAGTGGTGTGTGGTGTGGTTGCTTTCTCTCAGTAGGTTTTTTGGTGACAAAAACTTCAAGATTTAAATAACAGCAGAAAATATCACACATTTGCACACCAAAACATATATAAAAATAGGTCCACATCTAAAACTGCTGGAATTTCCCTTCAGGGATTGAAGTTGCTCTTTATTAATAAATTGTATGTTTCCAACAGCTGGATATAAGAATGAAACCACGTAAACATTTTCCAACACTGAATCATTTACACTGAGGAGAAAACATCTAACACATAAGCAGCACAATAATAAATACAGCTTTAAACCCTTTATCATTCTAGAAGCATACAGTTACAAAAATACATGCTTGCTTAGACTGAGGACTGCTCCTGGCTTCTTGCAGGAAACTGAGGTGGGAAAAAAAGGAATGCTTGCTGGCTGGGCAGCAGACAGTCAGAGGTTTCTGTGCCCACATCTTTGCAGAGACCTGTCTCCTTCACAACAACAACCAGGATTAAGTTGTTGCACTCGACCAGCGGACTGAGCTTGGTGCCAACAGAGTGCAGGACTCTGGCAGGAAGAGGCAAGGAAGGCTGTGTGTTTTAAATCAGTGGTGCTCTAATGAATTAACTTTGATGGACAGATGTGGAACTTTTAATTTGAAGTTGTCAACAATATTAGCATCATTATCTCGCTGCTGCGGTTTATGTTCCACCTGAAGCAAATTCAAAAAATAAACAGAATTATTTCCTGGCTGTTGGGGTCTATGTTTATATGTATATGTGCAGAAAAGCAACTGCATATGGTTCTCTTTTTATCCTTCTCTCTTGTGTTGTATTGTATAAGGGACTTGAAACTTTTATTTGGTTGTGCAACCCTTTGTTGCTCAAAGATGAATAGAATACACTGTACCTTGTTATGGTTCTGACACTTTGAGGTTATTTTTGGAAATGGTAGGTTTCATTTATGAGTAACACTCACCACTGCCTCCTAACAAAGTAATTTAATGTATAATTTAGAGCTGCGGGCAGTAATGCGTTTTATTTCTCTCTGGCTCTCACAGCAGCTCCAGCCATTTTAAAACATTCATTTAGACAGGGAAAGTTGACTGAGCAAGCTTGACCCTTCACATATTTACACCTGGGACCTGCATGGTGCGACTGCCTCTGCGATTAGCCACAATGTCACTTTGAAATGATCGCTGTTTTACTCAAAGGGTCATTAATGGTGGTTGAGCATGAAAATATGCACTCAGTCTCCTACTTTCCCTTTTAGTTTTTTTATCAACTCATCAGGAGACATCAACCAACTTTGGGTGACAAGCTTTCTTTATGCCTGACCACCTCACGGCTCCATCATTTAAGTTTGAATTATGAGCCCACGTGCTAATATTGCATAGTTTTGTTGTTTTTTACCTCCCAATCACTCTTTCTTCAAATTATTTCCTTCAGATCTGATAAATTTTAGTCTGCTTTAAGTCAGATTTTGCTATCTACCTATTGTTTCGCATTCGCTTTTACATTACATTAACGCCATCATGCAGCTGAAACAATGGAAAGCATTAAAAACTATAGATACAGACTTTCATGATCTTTCCTGTCTCTTTTTTTTCCCACTCGGCTCTCTTAACCACTGATGGCTCTGCCCTCTGTCCCTTATTCCCATTCCATGACTATGTATCATATCATATCATGCAGTCTCAGTCCACTCTCAGATCACCACCGCTACATTAACCTTTGCACATTGAGCAAGCAAAATCCACCATAAAAATGGCTGGGAGGTCTTGAGGGGTGAGAGGATAAGTGGTCTACAAGGAGTCTTAAACTCTGCCACCCTTTGCCTCATATGCCTCCCTAATGCTGCTCTCACACAAGACCATTACAGAAGAAGAGGGCACTGCGGATACCACAGGCTTTTCTCTCCAGGTCCTTAAAGAGAGCTTCCCACTCTCAACATCTTCACAACCCACTGACCACAGAGTCCACCAATGCTTTTCATGAAAAGAAAAGACCCTCTGAACTATTTATTGTATGACTGCCAACAAGCTTTAAAGGTGGAAATGTTTGCAGCGTTCGCGCTGTTAGCTGTGCAAAGATGCTATTTAAACTAAGTGGGGAAAGCTCTTTTATTTGGGGATGAATTGATCTCTCTTATTGTCACTCAAAAACCCCTTTAAACCCCTTGAAAGAATGTGTTTTCCATGGTCAGAAGCTGCTTCTCTCTGTTCCACTGCAGCCCTGCCAGTCACAGACTTCCACTGTTGTCAAAAATTAATTAGAAGCAGCTCAAAGACACACTGCAGTTTAAACTGATGTAACATGCCATGCTGGAAAACCTGTGTACTGCAATATTTAATACAACTGCAGTGATTTTGAGCCTGGCAAAGTGAAAAAAAAATACGCTGTTTGTGTTTTTAGTGGGACAGACTGCATTTTTAAGATTAGATTTAATTAGACAGACAGACAGACAGACAGACAGACAGACATATAGACAGATAGACAGATAGACAGATAGATAGATAGATAGATAGATAGATAGATAGATAGATAGATAGATAGACAGATAGACAGATAGATAGATAGATAGATAGATAGATAGATAGATAGATAGATAGATAGATAGATAGATA
>JAQNCA010000029.1:18495577-18506338 GCA_029783725.1 Acanthurus tractus | reverse complement strand
ATACATAGCTTGAAACATGTATGAGAGGGGTGGCATTTTATATAAGATTCTCAAAATCAATAATATTGATTTAGACACAGTGGGTAGTGAATGTAAAAGAGTATGGGTACAAACATGCATAAAATAAAATATTGTGTTCGTTTGTGGTGCAATACTTGGCTAATGATCAGGAGTACAAAAAAAATCCCCTCAGTCAGTCATCTGCCTGTGGTGTAATTATCATTACTGTAGGAAAAAAAATCCAGGCTAATTGTGGTTTATGTTGCTCCTCTTAAGATCCAAAACGTTTTGTCACCCACTCATCTCCTCCCAGCCCGTCACACCGCCGCATCCTCTCTGCCTGTCAAACGCCGTAAAAGACGCCCCCTCAAAAGACACATGCACACAGTGAAACATACGGACACACAAACACATACCAACTCTGTGCTCTGCAGCATTTCAATCAGCACATTCACAGCAGTGGAGAGAGAGAGAGAGAAGGGGAGACAAAGAAAGAGAGAGAGAGAGAGAGAGAGAGAGAGACATGGCTTGAAGAAGTTTTTGCTCACAATAACAAGCATAGAGCACCGCTAACTGCAAGAGCCTCCAGCATAGATAAACACAGAATAAAATGCTTCATATGCAGCCACTAGAAAAGGTCTGTGAACAATTCCCCTGATTTTTTAGAGACATAAGCGAGCTCTAACATCCACTATGCACTGGCACAAATGCATCATTTAATGCAGTATCATTAACATACACATGAGGTACGATGAAGGCCTTTTTCTTTCCATATGTTGGGCTTTATCAGTCTGTGGTTGTCTCACAGAGCCCAGACGTGACTCTGTAATTTTGTGATGAGGATCCACAGCTCATAGCTGAAACTGTGGCTGAGGATTGCAGGTGAATCTGGCACCAACAAAGCCATTTCCACAGGCTTTTGATCTATGTTTCAATCAACACCCACACCACCTACATAAGGGTGATATGTTGGTAAATAACAGCTTAATGTTGCTTTAATGAATAAATCAGTTACTCCTGCTTTAAACTTGCTTTACTGTTTTATTGTTTCCTCCCACGTTTGGAGTGAACGTCCACCGACAGATCCACTGGCTCCTGGCAGACTCGCAGTGACTTTGAGGTGCAAGGCCACGCCGAGTCAGCGTGTTGCATGGCTGCATCAGTTTGTGCAACTGTCTGTGTCAATAAAGTCGAGGACCTAATAAAGTGTTGTTTTCCTGCAAATGAAAACAATGAAAATCGCAATGGAACAATAATAAAATACTTTTTTCTGCCTGTCAAATTGTCCTCAAGCGGGATTTTGTGTTGCCTCCTGCCTACATCCCGTGTTTGCTTCAAAACATTTCCTCTTTTGATGTACTCTCCCAACAGTGAAGTCGGCAATGGAGCGACAGAGACAGAAAGAGAGACTCTGACATGTTCGTTTGCAATCTGTTTCCTCTTCACGGCTTGTAAATATGCTCAACTTCTCACACGAATGTGTACATACAAACCGGGATGGAAGCAATGGTGCAAAAACCTTTTAGGTTATTAGTGGTGTCCTCATTGACATTCATCTACACAGAGGGACGGCGGTGAGGTAGCCGACATGAGAGGGGAGATCCATGTGTGTGTCTGCGCTGTGCGCATGCTTTCAGATGTTTGACTTGGTGTGTGTGCGCGCGTGTGCAGCGTGTTAATGTCAACACAGAGTGCAGTGGGTGAGGCTCATTGTCTTTGAAGACGTCAGAAAGAGATGAAAGGGCTTTCTCTCACTGATGCCCACCCCTCCTCTCTACCTTTCTCTCCCTCCGTAATCCAATGACGTGCCTAGCTCTTTTCCCTTTCCCTCTTCTATCCACACACATTGTCGTATTGACATGCATAGGCCATACCACTCTCTACTTTAAAGGAAAATGGATTTTGTAGAAGTGAGTTGTGAAGCACTTTTGCAATGTTGAATGTCCCACGGGGATTGCGAATGGATAGATCTTCCCTAAGAGCAGGTATAAAGAGAAGAACCCCCTCCCTTAACACACAGTTAATCTTTTTGGCGCTCTATCCAGCTCCCCACACCCCACAAGCCTCCCAACAACAGCTGAACGCTGCCAAAGAGGTGTTTACTCCTTTCCTTACCCTACATCCAAATGTAAGGTAAAAGAAATACCGTGGGATATGCATTCACGGCCATCATTTGCATCATGTGTTCAGCCCCTGAGCCCGTTGGGTCCTATCTGGGAACTACCATATCATTTGTTTCTGGGGTGATACCAGGTTCCAGAGCAGAACTAGCACAGAATAATGCAATGGGAATTACTGGGCAAAGATTTTAACAAGCTCAGCTTCCTGAATGGCAAAATGATTCCCATCATCAAACTGCATGGTTTGAATTATTGTGTTCATGTGCCTGCACACCAAGTCAATGCCGAGACCCCAGTGAATAAAAATTGCACACGGTAGGCGTGAATGAACATGAAAACACATCCTTCCTTATCCCGAGGCATCATGATTTCAGTGCAAATACATACAGAGTTTAAAAGAGGAACAGGGGAGAGACAAGCTGCACACACATGGTTGTGTACGTTATGTTCGCTCGCTAGCTGCAGATAATGTCTGCACACTCAGCACACTGTCTGTTTGGGGTGACTGAACACAAAGTCCAACAGTCAAATTTGTGAGAGTAACAGGAGGCAAAAATTAAAGGTTTTTCTCTCCATCTGAACAAACTTTCACACATACACAGCTCACAGTTACTGGACTGCTTAATATGCTGCTACCTAGCATTTAGGCCAATGCACCGGGGTCTGCCGACAGCTCTACCTGCACTCCCAGTACCGATGGGACAGTCACAGCCGTTCAATTACTCTGTCAGTAAAGAAGCAATGGCACAAGGGTGAAGGAGTAAAGGACCAAGGATGGGGCCCCCCTCTTCAATCTCTGCCCGACACCAAACCGGGTGTCCTACATTCAGAGGCAGCAGCAGCGTGAATGTCGGCGAGGGGAAGAGATTAGCTCAGTGTCAGCCCTGACGTAGGTTAATGCAGGAGCAGGCTAACCATTTGTAGCCCAAAAGGAGATTAATTACTGTTGGATGGTGCATGGATTGGCTTGAGCTGTGACTATTTTGTTTGCTTTGCTGACTTTTTTTTCTTTATTTTGATTTTTGATTTTTTTTGCTGTTTTTCATGGATTTGAAATACAGCTTCAAGGGAGATCATCTCTTGCTCTATCTTTCATCTGTGCTGCACTCCCTCACTCCTTGAAACAGCATCCAGAGCATCATTTTTGTTTTACATCAAAGAGGGCAGGCCATTTTATTTGAGTATTTCATTAGTTTTTTACGTGCACTGAGAAGATAGATTGGAAGCTCTGGCCGAAACACGCCCACTGTTACACACTCTGCATTGTAAACCTGTTCTTTAATGCATTCTCTGTTTTACTAGGCAACACTTCTTCTCACAATCTGTTTTGCTTTTAATCAGTATTTACCCGCCCGGCAGCACAAAATAACCAAAATGTATCTAAGGTGAGATCAGTGATCAATTTTTCTGACTGGCGAATTAATTTGCCAGGTGCAGACAGCCTGGCTTTCAAACTTTCGTCTCCAGCATGTATTTTAATTTTTTGGGAATTCTGAAAGTTCATTCTCTTCCCTAATTATCATCCTTTTTACCTGGTGATCAATAGAAGACAGCGCTACAACTGAGCAACCAGCTATTAAGACACTTCAGCATTGGTGAAGCAAAAGGTATTCAGTAATTTGAATACCAATATCTCGTCCTTTCATAATCTTTTCCATTTCATCTTGTACCTAACTAGCAAGCTACAGCGAAGCGCCAACTGTTATAACTCAACAAGAGAGAGAGGAATAAGAGCACTGAGCCAAGGGTTGAAGGCTGAGCCACAGAGTTTTGTAAGAGGAGACCTTCTATTGATTTAGTAATTTACCACTGCTCACTAATAAAGGGCACTCAAGATTTTTCATGCTGCTTCAAATGTCAGAGGTTTGAAGCAACATTTTTACCTGAGCCATGTTTGTCATTCTTTTTACTTTCCATATGTAAGAGGACATGGACATGAGTTTGGGTTTGGGGCAATTTGGGTTCAGAAAATGGGAGGCACAAAATTCAAAAATAAAGAAAAAGTAATGTTGTGAGTTGAGAGAACACAATCAATGATAAACAGTTGTAATGGATGTGTTTTTGATAAAATGTGCGACACAAAATCATTTTTTTATTTTCAAAAAATTCCATTTAAAGAACATTTTTTAAGTTTTTTCTGAGCAAGATATGAAAACATCACGATTAAAAAAGTGCAAGCAATGTATTGTTTTGATTTCACCAGAAAGACAACAAAGCTACAGACACAAACACTGAGAAAACACTGGTTGAGGTAAACTGGGAGAGTGTGATTCCACTTTGAAGCTCCAGTTTCTTAATTTGATTTGATGTGTAGGCAGTGAGCCCAGCAGGACATCGCCAGGTTGCTTTACAGAGGCTGAATTATGTGATTGAATTAAATTGGGCTTAAACATACTATGTAACTATCTCCCCAGGAGATGCAACGGCCTAGGTGCAGTGAGTGTGCCTGCATGTTTTATTACTGTGAGAAAAGGTCTATACTGTCTCTACATACAGATTTTTTTTTTTTTTTAAATATTTGGTGTTGCATATAAAATAAGTGTCACTGCAGAAGGGCTTCCATGGGGATCCGGGGGGGGCAAAACCCTTCAAGGTCATTTAAAAAACAAGGTGCTAAAAGCATGACAGCAAAGGAGAGAAACACTTTGTAGAGCAGGAATATATTATCTCTTCTGCTGCCACTATTTAAGAGCAAATAATTTCCAACCACCTGACATGAGCTGCAGCTATTATCAAGGGAAATCAAGTGCCGGGGTGAATTACAGCTCACAATAACCTCACAAGGTGCAATGCATGTTTCTAACGCTGCACCTGTAGCACAGCGAAAAAATCTTTGTAGGAAAGCAATTTGTATCCCGTCACATGCTGATGTTCTCTGTCTTGTTTTATTCGGCGCAGGATCTCCTCGACTGATCCTTCTGTGACACAGCTGAGTCACGTCTCACTGTTGTGGGATTAAAAGGTGGAAGATGGAGGAAGCCATCCATCGAGAGGCTTGCATGGGGGACAACTTTGAGAGAAAAGGCTCAACAAGGCAGAAAAGGCTCAGAGAGGTGCAATAAGTTGTCCCTGTGGTGAACCAGCCTGATGAGAACAACAACACTACTAACTGGCCACAGATGTGCCCACACATAGCCAGTGTTTTCCAACAGAGAAAATGGGACAACAACCTCCCTCTCTTTCTTGTATACCCACAGGCTCTATCTGTGGCTCGGCAGGTTATCCTGCTATCATCCATCCTGCATTTAGCAGGTAATTGGTAAAGCTACTGCAGCAGCTCGAGTAAGTATCCTATCACGTCTACAATCATTACTTCAACCCGCACATCCATTGTGAATTTCTGACATTAATACCTCAGAGTTGGCCTAAAACGGGATCGTTTTCACACAAAGAAAATTCTATATCAATTTTGGTGTGTTTAATCTCAGATCAGATATGGCTGCCTCTGAGGGCCACGTGTGGCTATGATTAAGACCCAGTGGGAGCTGTGCCCCTGAAGGGAAGCAAGGTCTCTAAGGTCAGACTACAATCACTAGCTTCGCATGTGGCCTGCCTGCCTCCCTCTGTACCACACAGTTATCTGAGCTTCCACCCAGGTGACTTTATTATCAGCAGCTTAATTGGGAAAACATGCTTTTCATTGGCTGGGTAATGACTGTGAATGGTTTTACTGCTTGTCAAACAACAGGCTTTTTTCAATTACCTGCAGACCTAAGTGTTTCATGCCATGAAATTGAGCAATGGAGGAGTTTAGAAAAAAAAAGCCTGCTGATGTGCTTAAATCTGCTCATTTGGAAAATAGACCTCCACCCCGATGGCAGTATAATCACAAGTGAAAAGTAAAAGCCTGACAATTCTGTGCTAATAAAATCTATGCCATATATATGCATATTTATTTATATATTGCTGAACTGGCCACGGTAGAAAAATAAGCATATTAGAAAGCAGAGGATGCACTAAATGTGGATGGAAAACAGATTCTTTAAATATACTCTGAAAGTCTATCTGTATACCTGCTGTGTCCACTCTATCCACAGCATTCATGATGAGTTCCCACTCATCAGTGCCCTGCTTAGTCCACCAGAAATCCATAAAAACAAAAAGAACAGGGCTGTCTGGATTAATTATGCAATCTTGTCACATCTCATTGAATACATTTGCATACGATGCAGTTGATGGGAACAAGCTAAATTACTTTTTTTACTTAGCAGAATGTTCGCTTCTCTCCCTTTTGCAACATTTTAATGGAAAATAACTTGTCTTTCGGCTCTCTCTGTTGACTACCACTGGGAATGCCATAAGGACACTGGTTGATGTTTAAAACATTGTGGTCAGAGTTTCAGGAACGACATTGGTGACTCCGGTTGGTCTGTCTTTAGGGTGAGGGCCACCTCAGCTCCCACCTGGATTCAGTGCTTTTGCCTTCTTGCCTGCCGACGCACCTCTGAAACTGGATTTAGCTGAGTTACTATTTCCTACTTTCCTTCTCCTGATGCTGTTTTTACAGATGATTTAACTTCACTTCATTTATGTTGCTTTTGTTTTCTTCTTTATAACACTGTTTTTCAGCTCCATGTCTTCTGTGCTGCTCAGCTACTCCTCCTTGTCCCATCACTGCAGCTCTCTTTCTCTGTCGTCTTCATCCTCACTTCATCAACCCCTCCCTCATTTCTCTCGTTGCTCTGGTCCTTCCATTTAAATCACTTTCTACCTCATATGCTGTTGCTCTTTTCATCCCAGCTTCCCGGTTCACATCCTCTAGAGACTGAAATCCCTATTAATAGCATAGCAACGTAAAGGAAAAAAAAGCAGAGAAGAGAAAAGCTTGCACCACATGACTTCATTTCCAAGGCACAGACATGGTTGCCTGTTGCAGGGCAGGCAGCCATCCACTGTCTACACACCACAGATCCCACTATTACAAAGAGCTGAGCCTCATCCCACACCCTCACGCCCTAAAGGCAGTCTCTACCATAGCACTCCCATTTTAACGAACCTGTGTGGGTTTAACAATGTGCACAAAGGGGTTTTAAAAATTCAGGCGTTCCCTCTGGACATTGTGATTCACTGACAGCAACAGCTCAGCATTGCTTTTGCTTAAAATTCAAAATTCATGCTACAAGCTTAGATTTGCCTGTTTTAAATTATATAATACTCATAAAGAGCATTAAGAGAAATAAATGTGAAGCATTCCTGCATTATCACCCTTCAAGTGGGAAACAGGCTTAATACTCTTAACTGGGAACTAATTGGCACCAATGCATATATTATATATTTTTTTACACTTGTGTGACACTTTGTGTCTAATGTGGGGTATGTTTACTTCATTAGGCCTTTATCTCACAGAAACAGACTTAAGTATTTTTATTCCTAGTTAGCGTTTGCTTACAATGGAAAATCCATTTGGCGAGTAAAGAGCATGGGAGTACGCATGGTTTGTAAGGAGACTGTCTTGAGGTCAGTTCAGCTGGAGAGCAAACTCATTCAAACACTTTGACACTGATCAAGAATGGTGAGACTCTGTATTTCTTGCCTTGGAATTAATTGGCTGGGCTTCTTTTTTCCACTTCCTAAATAAAAATACGAATAAGTGGCTGCAAAGGACCACAAGGAGCACAGAAGAGGGCAAAGGGTCATTTTTCTCCACTTAGTGTCACAGGGGACATGTGGCTGAAAGAGAGCATTGACAAATCCAACAAAAAAGGTGAATCACTGGGGAATAAAAGAACAAAAAAAAGGAACAACTAGAGAATAAAGGGTCATCTATCTGAGGTTGTAATCACAGTATTGCATAGCTTGAGGCACAACTGAAAGCCGCATTTGTCAGGATAGATAGCAGTGAAAAAAACTTGTCCAATGAGTGTGAGAGTGTGTGTGTGTTTGCGCGTGTGTGTGTGTGTGTATGTGTGCATGTACACGTTGGTATTGGGCTGACTGTCTTGTGTGTCGCAGGTAGCTTGTGTGTCTGATCCAAACTCCTGGCTGTGAGACAACATTTCAGACTTCATCGCCATTAATCAGTGTCACAAATATTTGTTCAAGTGTTATTAATGACTTTCATGACTGCTGACAGAATTTTCCTCCTTCTGTTGCCTTTTGTTCCGTTTGGTCGGTGACTGTCACGTCTGTCTGTTACTGTCAAAACTCTTTATTGTGTATTCATTGTTTTCATCCAGTTCAACAACGCTTTGACCAGAACACAGCAAAAGACAAGGGATATCTAATTGACTTTCTAAGTAAGGCTTGAGAGTTAAAGGCAGCATTTTTTATTATTCTCAATCATTCTTTCAGGCCAATTAACACAAATCCATAAACTTCACATTACTGCCAACCTTTTTTCAAAGCAAAGCAAATATTTTTAGACAGATTGCCTTCCTTCCCTCCCCAACTTACTGTGGAATTTTAAATTTTTTATGAATGGTAAGTATTGAAAAACGTATTTTTGTGGCACATTCACTGATACTTATTTTTGTGGTGCATTCAGTGATACACCAATTTAGATATTTCAGACTGCCTAAAGCTTTTTGCATTCAAGAGCTATGTTAGTGAAAATCAAACCCAGAGTACAAAAAGTGATGTGGGCATTTGAATGCTATGGAGGGGAGAAATAACATTTTCTGAATTTAAAAAATTTGCTCCTAAGCTGAACTCTCAAATATCGAATGATTGAGCATCCTTGAATGAGCTGAGGCTTTCAAAACAGTCCAGTTGCTCCCAGGAAGGTGGGAAATCTACAAACAGGTACATCATCCTAGGTACAACAGGTACATCTTAAACAATATCAGAAATTCACAAAAAAAATTGTAATAAATCCTCAACATTGAAGCATTTCTTTTCAACTATTTTTTGTTGAGTGGCTGGGTTCAGGTAGGTCGGCACCATGGACTGTGTGCCAAATAGTGGAGAGGGCAGCTGTGCTGTGACCCATCGGCTGTGGAGAACTGGTTTAAAGCCTCGTGTTTAGCATTACAACTATCATCAACTGATTTATTTACTTATTTATGTGTCTGTTTGTTTGTATGTTTGCTTGTTTGTTGGTTTGTTTTTGGAGGCAGAGGTGACATTTTTTGAACATCAGGGCTGAGAAAGATACACATTGCTACTTATCATGTAACTAGCAGCTAGCTTTCACTCAGAGCAGCTACACTCTTGAACGTGCATAACTCGAGGCCCTTTATATATTTTAAACAAGCAAATAATATAACACTTAATTTCACCTACTGTTGTCATTAATGGGAAAATCATCTTTAGAAAGCTAGACTGTTTTATATAAGTGTTATACAAGTCTGTAAACACATTAATTTCTCCTTTAAAACTGGACACTTTACTGGATTGCTGTGGTAACACAGCAGATAGTTCTCCAGGCTGCAGCATCTCTAAAGGATGTATAAAATAAGAGAGGATATGTCAGGATGTCATGCTGGGCCATGGGTCAAGTGGAGCAACAGCAGTAAGCTTTTATGTGTACACCACCTGGCTGATTACCTGTGATTGCGGGGAAATTACTGTGTAAAGGCCACGCCACCAGAAACCATTTTAGCAGACTGGTTCTGTGTTTTATATTGAGTCTGATTGTGAAATGGGTTGTGAATTATATGTTAGGATGTAGAGTGTGTGGCCGCTGGTGGGACACTCATGCAGAACATTTAAGGGTCAGAACGGGATGAGACAAAGCATGAGAAATGTGTGCCATGAAGGGTACTTTTGGTAATGGATGCAATCTACATTTAAAAAAGGATTACAAAAAACATATATATATAATCTATTTGGAGTTCTTTATTCATTACATGTGTATCATACATTATTTACTGCAGTTCTGGGTTTATTTTATTGTTGCTGCCCCGCTGCCATTTGTTATTGATGTCAGTCATGATTGCTTTTCTTTTCTCTCGACAATCTGTGCCTTGACATCCCACCACTCATAATAGCTCACAACCTTACCCAGTTTACACTTCAAAACCTATTAGCCAACCAAGAGTCTCAAGAGGCCAAGCTTCCCTACAGTCGACCAAATCTGTTATCACAGGTTTACTTCACTTCTGTGTAGCTATGTCCAGTATTCTGCCTCCACAGCCCACATAAGCACAGACTAACACATAATGGCAGAGACACATACACACAAATTCCGGGAGGGGAAGGATATGGAGCTATAATGGATAACCCCTGCTGGCATGGCCTTTTCACTCAAGCTGTTGTGGGTCTCTTATCGCCTACACTTCTTTCATGTGCAATGGTAATAATGCCGAACTGAATGGCTTAGATGTAACGATACATCACCAAGAACTTTGTGGTCTCTGTAGGTGTGTCCTCTAGGACAGAGAGGTAAGCAGGTTGTCTGCCTCTGTTTCTGTGCTGTCATGTTGCAACGGAGAGGTTGAGTCAAAATGGGAGGAGAGGATGCAGGAAGTAAAAGGGAAAAGCGTGGGGCAGTGTTTGAGGGTGCTGGATTAGACAAGAGAACAACAGCACTTTGAGGATTTATGTTTCAGCTCCTCCTCCTCATTACTTCCCCATTTATTATCACAAAACAAATTGTACTGTCACTCAGTCCGCAGTGCAGGGGTAGAAAGTAATTATTAATATTCATTGAGTCCCAAAATAAAACTACCTTTAGGAAGGTAACAAGTGTAGAGTGGCTACA
>JAQNCA010000029.1:18429365-18459737 GCA_029783725.1 Acanthurus tractus | reverse complement strand
TGTTCAGCATTTCCCTGCTGGGTTAGAGTAGTGCCTGGGGAGTTGTTGTGCTTCCCATGGTCCTTCCACAACTTAACAACAATAAAAAAAAGAAAACAGATTAGCACAGATGACAGTTTCTCTTTACGCTTTCCTTGAGTTTCAAGACAGAAAGCAACATGTGGAGCTTTTAGGTCATCCTTTTAGTTTTTCCACATTTTTTGTTGTACAGTTACTTTTATGATTGGGAAGAAGGGAAAAAATATAATCATGATCATGTTTGAACTACAGAGTATAAGTCTAGAATTCAGATTTGATTTGAGGATTCCGCTAGTGTCATTGATAACTCCGAACAGTCTATGATCTGTGTTTTTTTTTAAAGAAAGTGATTGCCAATGGGAAAAACCTCTCTACCACTGCTAACAAACACACACTCATTTTTTTAACAAAATGAATTGGTCATGGGGGGTATTTTTTGATCATAAAAATAGGTATTATAAGAAAACTACAGGCAGAAGTGTGTCTCTATGATTGTCTCACTCTTTCGCTACTACATGTTACGACATGTAACTGTGTCATGACGGTGACACATTTCTGTAGAATATATAGACTGCAGTAGAGTTGAGAATTTTCCCTTTATGATGGCTCTGGAGAGTGTAGTAGGGTTGAATTGGGCTTAAGGCCATTCATTTCATAGAGCCATGGTCAAGGCCAAAGATTTGACAACTTCAGTCAGATAAATGAGTCAGGATGACTGGATTAACACCAAACAAGTGCTCTGGTTCTGCACTTTCTCTGATACCAGAGAATGTCAAGGGGGTAGGACAGTTTAATAAGAGGGATGCATTTTGGTCAATCTGCTAACAAGGGGGATGGCATCCACCCCTGCATCGCCCCTCAAATTGCCTACTTACCCAACACCCAACTGCTGACGATGGCTTTAACACAAGCTCATATAAATAAAACTCAACTAAGAGACAACATTTCAGCTCATCTTAAAAAAACCAAATATTTCCTTGTGAATAGATATATATTTAAAAAAGCAAACAAAAAGCCAAACTGTCAGATGGTTGCTTATTAATTCCAACATTGTGCTCTGGCCAGTGTGTTTCACGTCTTTTACCCTCCATACAGACTGTTTCCCTGCACGCAACCAAAGCCCGCTCAAACATGATTGGTCAGTACTGCTTTGGCTACAATGAGATTACAAACATAAACCAGAAAGCTTGAGCCAAAATCTTTTCCCTTCCCTATTTTGTATTCATATGCAGATATCTTTGTGGTTTTTTTTTTTTTAAAGAACCGTTGTATTAGACTGCATACACTTGAGTTGCATTGAAAGTGTTTCTTTGAACATTTTATTCACCCCGTTTTTCCAAAATGCATCAATTTGGAGAAACAGAGAAGATGGATAATGCACTGTCACCTCTGTGCCACTTGTATTGTAGTTGTTCAAACTGATTGATTCATCATGTCCAACCTCAGATGCAGCCTTGATCGAGTTGTCCTACCAAAACCATCCTTTTTAAAATTCCCTTGGCTTTGTCCTTTCAGTCTGTCATTCAGTGATAAATTGGTCTCCTGCTCTCTCTTTTACACACTGTCTCTGATTGTTAACATAATCCCACATGTAACTTTCTTGTAACAGTGCTGGCCTTTGGGTTACAACAATGGGTTTGTCATATAAAAACACAGATGACTGTTGGTTGACAAAGGCTAAACTCAGCTTTTTGTTACTGTTGCATGCAGCTGTGGTTTATACTCTGTGACACATCTGTAAGAAACCCTCCATGCATCGCATCCAAAGCTGTTAAATGAACTACTCTTGTCTCTTTTCATGTCAGCGTGGTCCATCTTTCTGGTAGGGCAGGAATGCGCTTCCAAAGGAAGAAGCAGCTTATTATCCTTGCGTGCAAACTCGAAACATGCATTCAAAACAGCCAATCCCACCTCCAGCGTCTGACTCACCTTTCGCCGATGCCTGAAGATGGAGAAAGCTCTTTGCTTCTGTCAGCTGTGGCAGAGGTGTGTTCTGAAACCTTTCTGTGTTAATAAACTTGCCCTTTTCTATGTAATGACCTGTCTCTCACCGTCTGCATGAGTGCTTTGTGATCCTTAACCTTTCATCAGTTAGAAATGCTTGCGCTCCTCCTCTTTGTACTGCCCCATCTATAACTCATTCTCATGACCACCCTCCCTCAACCTCCTTGGCCTTTTGTGTGTCCTAGCTTTTATTGTTTAATGCTGTCTAGCACCAAAGTCTTGAAATTGTTTCAGGGCTGGTGAGCCGAAAACCTTGCGCGCACTGAATTCTATGCCTTGGAATTGTAAGTGTCCACTGAGACGTTGATGGATTTATTGAGGTAAGGTGTGACAGAGTTTGACTGGGAGAAAATGTCACGGTTGATTGAAACTAAGCCTTTGTCTCCAGGTGCTCGCTCGATGTGTCTGACGGTGGCTCGGTTTTCAAACCGCACTGGTCAAAACGTGGTAAATGCATGTTTGCATTTGTCTAAAACCAACAAGAAACATAAGTAGATTGCTGCCTCAGAAGGGGTAATTGGCAAAAAGATATACCAGCACAAGGCCTTGCTGATATGCTAAGAGTGTATTCTAATAAAATTGTCAAATTGAAAAACCACTGAAAAGAAGAACTTTTTTATCTCACACAATTACAATCAGACAAAAACACTCACATTCAAATAAAAACAGATAAAATTCAATTTTGGTTAATTGCAAAAGTTGTAAAAGTGGAGCCTTCATTGAGTCTACCATTATTGTGAAAATAGTGTGTAAATTGAATTATTTTTTGTCTGCTACATCACCAATATGTGCTTTGAAAACAACAAATTGATTTAAAATCTTTTTTTTCTAAAAAATGTTAAATTATATGCGAAGGAATCAATTCTTGCCACTGCATATTCAATATCCCCTCTACTCAAAAAATGTGTTTTTTCTTCAAATGTCAGACCTTGGCTGTATTGACTTATACAATGCAGAGTTTGTCACTAGATGTGTTTTCACATTCCTGTACTGAGGGAGGAGATGTTCAGCACTCTCCTAAAATCTGTATTTCAAACATACATCTGACAAGCTCGATTTGCTATGTTTCAAGTTTAAAGCCAATCACAGGCAAAGAAACTCAAAACCACTCCAAGTTACAAGCTGACAAGCTTACAAACAACATGGATAACTTAGCATTCTGATACAACTGCCAGTTGCCAGTTTTAGCTTCGCTAATGTTGAATATGAACCAAATGTGAGTATTCTTACATACTTTGAAAGATATCTAGAGTGGCACTTTAAAATGTATTGTTGATTTAAAATTTTGTCTGGTCCAATGATTTTGTCAAGTCCAATGATTTTCATATTTGTCCTGATATTTTATAAATATGTAGTTAATATTGACGCTGCCAGAAAAATGAAACTTTAGTGTATGTATAATGTATCAAACTCCCCTTTTTTCCCTTTCTCTCTCTTTTTTAAATTTGTTAAGTGGACTTTTTGCTGAAATAGTCAAGTCATTAAACAATCAATTAGCATAATATTGATTGCAAAGTTTTTTGAACTATTGATTAAAATTTTAATATTTATGAATTCCAGATTTTCTCTGTTTTATTTGATTTAGAAAGACATCTTAAATATGTTAGATGGGGCTCTAGAGGAAAGATCAACTTGAATTGTTAAAGTTTTAATTTGTGCATTTTTGATATTCTTGTATTTTCCCATTTTTTCTGTACTTTCTAATCTGCTCACTGTCACTCTGCCTTCTCATTCACTAATGCTCTGATTCCCGCTCTGTTATTCCATGCTGGCTTATGCTGATCATCAATTTCTTAGTAGTCTCTGATACCGAAGTGTCATAATGTTTAATTCATGATGAGATGACTGGATTTATGTATAGCAAATCATGAATTCTTTAGGATCTTTAATGCAAAAACCCACAAACCGTATCTTTTAAGAAATCCCCAAATGACATCTTTCATCTTTGAATTCCACGAAAACATGATGATATTATCATGGAAAGATAAGCTTAATAAGTTTCAGTTAAGTTTTTCTAAATTGAGGAAGTTGAAACTCTTTGATTGGTGATTAGGTCAAAACTATTTGTAAACCTTATATTTGATGTAACCTCCTCTTAATGCACATGTGCAATCAAAGCAGTTGAAGTCATGTGAAATGATTCTCTGAGGAGATGAATATATCAGATTGAATGATGTAAAAAGAAATGAGAGGATTGTTCATCACAAAGTGAGAAGTGAGGTAGTGCAGGAGAAGAAGATAGATGCTCCCACCACAATAAATTTAAAAAGATTTAAAGCTCATGTTTTTATTAATTAATGTTCATTAGTATCACCCTTTTCAAAATAATTAATGGAACAAAACACTAGTGTAATATATCAAAATAGAAAATTAAACAAGCAATAATAAAATAGTGATTAATTCAGCTGAAATCATTGATTAAATTAGCTTAACAAAAGCATACATGCATGTAAATCAGTTCCAAGGAAGAATTCCAAAGGGATCTTTGATTTACATTTGCCAATAAGGATTAACTTTTAAAACCAAATCACCGCAACTTTCTGTTTCCTCTTTGTTGTTGTGTTTTTTTTTCAATTTTTTTCTCTCTCAAAAAGCTTCATCAGAGCTTGTTTCAAACAATTAACACTGTTTTTCATTTAACTAATTTATTTTTAATCCTGTGCACACATTTTTGTTGTGGGCTAACACTAACTATGAAGAGTTTCATTTAAAAAACACATTAGTTAAGTTTCCCTCATCCTACAACAACCCTTTTCTCATCTATGGAGGTGAAGAGTTTTTAGAGGTGAAGAATCTGTTGCACATTGCTTATCCCTGTGTTTACATTAGCAGCATATACAGCAGCATGTGCAGTCTCACATGATTTGTTCAGTCTTCATTTGCATGATTTTTCTTTAAAGGAAAATGCAGGCTAACGGTGCTAACAGGCTCCTCTACGTGTTTGAATGCAAAAAAAACAAAGAACAACCTTTCCTCGATGCAAATTGAGTCTGGTATGAGGCACAAACACCTAGTAAATCCTGGATTAAATAATGAATTATTTCATTAATTCATCCTAGTTGGTGTCACACATCAGTAGGCGAGTTGGTCACCTGTTGTTGAGATGCAACACCATCAGCAGGACCAATGCCTGGTAATTGGTTGCTTGATTTCGCTTTTATTGCAGCCCCATCAGTTTCCCCATATTGAATTCTAGCTTTGGGACATAAAGATGTGTGAAGCTGGAGATGGAATGTGTTTTTGTGTGTTTCAGTGGCAAAGAGAGTGAAAGTGTGACTCACAGAGCCGGTGGCAGGCACTGAGACGGGCAGGAAAAAGAGAGAGTTTAATGGTTATGTACTAGCCATGAGCTGTAGAGCTAGACCTGTAGTGATTGGTTTGGACTATATTTCCAACAGCCTGTCACTCGCTAAAATAAACCAACAGTACTACCCTGGCAGAGGGGAAATTGCCCTGAAATGTCACTATTTGCTGTCAGTGGAACGCTCTGAACCAGTAGCAAAGGCTATGTATAGCTGTGCTGTCCAGGATTTATTAAATAACATGTTGCTGTCACTCTTACGCAGGTGTGTAACTTTTCTTTTCGCCTTTTTTTTCTCTCTCTTCAGTGGCTCTGCAGCTTCCAGACGGCCTGCAGATGTTTGCCTGTGTCATCGCTGACATCATTGAGAGGTAAGGAAAAGAAAGATAGGAGTCCTTGAAATTCATTTAACAAGTTATTTGGTAGTCTGTGTGTTAGCAGCAGGTGTTAAAGGCAAACCGACAGCGTACAGACTCTAACTGCCCCGGCCACTCGGCACTCATTAGAAGAGCGAGAGCTTTATCGTAATTTCCCGCCTTCGACTCAATCAGGGGTTCAGCAGTAAATGAGACACAATTACGCAGCTTTAGGACAGATATCACAGCTTCCCTTGCTCACAGTTGGAGGAGACAGAGATATTATTCTTGTTAATTACATCTAGTTTCAGTCTGCATATGCCCAACTGCACACCAGCACTTGATCACACAGACTCTGCAAAGTTGTTGTTTTTTTTTTTTTTTCATCCTGCAGTGAGAAGTGCTGCAGCATTAATGTGCTCAAACCTAATAGTTTGTCTGCGGTTTGGCCTGAACACTGTTGAATTAAATGTGTTCTTCAGCGCTTAGTAAATAGAAGCGCACATTCTTGGAAAACATGGCTCTTATGTGGGTGCCAGTAGGAAGCACAAGAAAAACTGGCTCTGTTTTTTCCATTTTTTCTCCCCTTGTTGTTGTTGTTGTGGTCTCTGTGGTCCCATTTCACCTGCAGTTGGCCTCTGTTTCCCTGGAACGCTGCCTCTGCTATGTGTTTACCTAAAGAAAGTGGCTGCTATCATTAAACACACAGAGTGGATTCTTTTCAAAGGTGTTTAGTCAATACTAACCTGGTAACTGGATGGACACATTGAGGAAAACAAAAGAGCTTTTCAAGGTGGGCTGATATTTATTTTACCCAGGACACTTGAATCGCAGCAGTTTGACTGCATCATTGTTCTTTTTACATGCACAACTCATTTATTTTACCATATAAATAATAAAGCCTTGGTTTTGCTTAAAAGTCTGTTGGGCAGGAGGTTGTCTCTCTCCGTTCCTCCAACTATTTTATCCATGGTCTCTTTTTAACTTCAGGTATTTTGTTCATCTTTTCTCCAGCTGTGCCAGATCTGTCTTACTCTGTCTTTCTATCAGTCTCTTTACGGTCATTTCTACTTTTTTTTATCGCAAGGAAAAAAAATGATAGAGTGAAGTTTTGATGATAGGGTCTGGTCTTATCAGTCCTGCTGCTATCAGAGCTTCTGCCATTTGCTGCTTGGCTTTCAGACTACACGCCCATGCAGTCCACATTTATGTGTTTAAATTGTCACCTTCCATCATGGAGCCTGCTAAATCAGCCCCATCTCTTCTAATGAGGGTAATTAGTGGACACTAATTGCTTTTCACACTGTCTTCATACCTCGTCCTCTATCGCACATCACTCTATATTTTTCCCCCTCTTTTTACCATCCACACGATTTCTCCCTCAGATTGCAGAGAAGATGGTTCTCACGGTTTCTCTTCATTAGGTCCTGCTATACAGTTTCCCTGAAGCTATTTTACCACAGTCTGTGCTGTCTTACTGTGTAAGAATATTCTTTGCAGTTGTAGTCTTTCAAGATTTAACAGATGGGTTCTCTGAGTCCTAGAAACATCATAGACTCTGAAAAGTACTGAATATCTATCATCCTGTGTGCAGGGAAAGACTGACTGGCTAAGTACGTAATTTGAATGATATCAGCTAAGTTTAAGTACTGCTGTCTCTCTGTTAAAAGGAAAGTGTTATCCCAAAGATCATATGATAAAAGCTTTGACCAAAAAGGACTTTTCCAGCTTATTTTAACTTGTTTTTGCTGTTTTTTGTCAGCCATAATAACATTTTTGCTGAGGAAAGTATCTGCTCAGGTCTAGGAACACGGTCAAAGCTGCAACAAAGTCAGGAAAGGCATAAAGTTAGGGGTCAGACGCTCACGCTGGTCGTAAACAAGACAAGGTTCAAGAGAGATTATCTCAACCACTTGTTTTTAGTGTCAACTGACAGAGTGCCCACCTGAGTTTTGGAAATAATCTCTGATTGGAGGATGGATGAAGCACTTGAGGTTGCATTTAATCCTTCTGACTACAACTTAGTGAAACTGATGCTCTGCATTCAACCCATCCGTGAGAAGCAGTGGGCAGCTCCTGCGCAGTACCCAGAAACCAACCCTGCTTTGGTACAGTGCCTCGTTTGAGTGCACTGATATGAGAATTAAACTAATGTGCATTTTTATTGCAAAGGTAAAGTGTCTGCACACACGCCAATGGCAAGTGCAGTAAGGCCAAGTTTATTTTCCCTGACGGCATCAATTTTAGAGAAGCCTTCTGTGCAACTGCATGGACTTTATAAATACTCATCATTGTACAGCAGTATTTCAGAGTGATTCTTCCTTGACCTCATAAACAATCACTGGCTGACTATAGGCAGTTGCTTGTAGAGAGCAAACAAACCCACAACAGCCAAGTTTTACTTCAGCATGCCATCAAGTTACTTGTTAAATAAGCGACAGCTGTTAGACTCACTGTTGATGACATTTTTCATTGTAGACCTCCACCTCAATTTTTTTTTGCAATTACTAATGCAATAACAGAAAGGAGAGATAACAGATTAGCTTCCACCTGAGTTCAGCAAACTTTGCCAACCAAAGTCAGTTTTTTTACACATTAGGCCCTAAAAAAAAGGCCATACTCCTTGACTCAGTGCATGTTGATATTGTGACCTTGCTGACTAAAAATCTTCTTAGACATGCTTTGCTCATGTGGTGGCCGCAGTAACAGCAGTTTACGTCAATAGCCTCATGAAATCTCAGGGCTTGTTGGAGCAAATGATGACTCAAAGGTCAACACCATGTGGTGGCTCCTCACTGTATAATCTTTAATCCTGATGTTAAATCGCAATTGCAACATTTGTAAAGGGGAACTAAAGGAACTTGGGGTCTTGGTTCAAGTCTGTTTCCACTTCACACTGTAACCGGATAGATGGTGCCGTAGAGGTCACAATAGTTTTGATAACAATCTCAGCATGAGAGCTCAGAATTTGGCTGATCCCTTCAAAGGCTTACCGGCAGTGGAAAACTGTTTTTGGATGTTTAATCTGCACCCCCGGATGAAACCGCTTGTCGTTGAGAAACCAGGACATTCGACCGAGAAGCCTGTCAGCAGTTCCATCGGCCAAAAAAATGGAACATGAAATAAAGCAGGTATCTCATGTAAAATTAAACAATAAAAAAAAGTGAACTAGTTGTTGCAGCATTTTAGAGCCTTTTACTGTGGCAACAACTAAGCTAAAATTTGCATTGGCGTAAATAAAGTAAGTAGGTATACAGACCCTAGTGTGGATTTACTGTAGATTGAAGGGTGGCGTTTGAAGGGAGTGAGTGACAGCAACCTTTGGATGCTGGCACAGCAGGCGCCCGACCTTGTGTGACACAGCTTATGTCGAGGGTTACCAGAGGTCCCAGGAGATGGGTGGCTATGCCATCACCATCACTGCCACAGTCCCTCGTACTCTGGAGACAGGGCTGAGGTCCATATCAAAATGGGGATGAAAGGGCTAAGCTGGCCTCAGAGTAAGGCGCTTCAGTGGGAGGGAGTGCTAAGTCTTAATGAGGACAAGCTGCTCTGAATTATGGCCATGCTGCAGTTAATGCACTTAGGCCAAAAAAAAACACACTTTACATATACACACAACTCACTTTTACATTGCACCATGCTTAATGCGATAGGCACTGCATTTGTCTTTAAGGTATGCTGTCACTCTCTTTTCCTCTCTCTGTTTTGTCCGTCCTTTAATTTCAATAACAACCAAGAAAAAAGATGGTCTTGCACAAAGTTTTACACATTTACAATGACACAAGGCCATGAATCACAGCACTGGAATATGATCATCCTATTTCTAACATCAAAGTGATTTAAAAAGGCGTTGTATAATAGCAAGACAGGAGAAATGCAAGACAGCTTCAAGTACATATTAACAAATGAAGTAGTGAGTTCATTTAGATGTGGTTCTGTCAGAGTTTTGAAATATCAAATGATCCATATTTGCTCACAAAACTGAAGCCTTTCTTCCCATTGGGTGTGCAGAAAAATGCAAAAATGCAAAAATTATTTTTTTTTTTTTTGCTTATTGGATGTCATATTGGCTAGAAATGACTTTTCTTGCATCCCTTCAAATTTCATTACTCTTGTGCAGATCTTTGCACCCATAATTGTCCAGATCTTATATTAGTTTTTAGAAACCTGAGCACCTCAGATACAAACAAACTCGATTACCATCTGGAGTTTAAATTACCATAGCACTTCATTTATTACAGTGCCATCCTCCTTTAGCTGATTGTCTTTGTGCTGTTTCATTTCATTCTCGACTCTGCCAGTGATGACATAGTCATAGAAATTCAAAGACTTGAACTCTGCTTTAAACGCTTTCAAAATAAGAGAAAGAATTGGTAATTTGTGCAGGCAGGCAATGATGCATGTGCTGTCACTGCACCATATGTTTTATTGCCTTTGATGGTATGCCAGCTATCTCATTCTGTCTTTGAAAGATACTTTTATGAACTTCAGTATTTACTGCTGCAGCTTTTGTGACAGTGAAGAAAATAAAGAGAGTAAAAGAGAGTAAAAGAAAGCAGGGTTTGTGTGGGACTGTCACCATGTCCTAATCCTGCAGGCTGCACCAGCATTTAATGTTCCCTGTACTGGGCCTGGACATAGAGATGTTGGCCTGTAACCTAATCCAAGGCCTTGTACTCTGATGTTTGGGGGTTGAATGACAAATTTGCTGAGCACAGAAGGCCAAAGGGCTGCTGTTATTTGAAGCAAAAATACAACAGTGAAAAATGAAACATTCCTGTCCCTGAAAAGAAGTCCTCTGCTATTTGTCACTTATCATAACAAGACACAGTGTATGTCTTTTAACAACAAACTGGATCAGCACAATGGATGGACATCATGATAAGATTTTTTCAGGCAAAACCAATAATTACCTGCTTCTAATAGCCAATATCAATAAGATGGGTATTAATTTGGCATGTATATGCACACAGAATGTTCAGTTATAATGTGTACTGTCTGCTCACCTGAAGGTAAGAAAGGCTTGGATGTAGTTTGATGTCCATAGCTCTAAACAATCAAATTCAACTGAACTCACTGTTAAAACAACAACAAAAACCAACAGTTCTGACTTCTCAAATGTTTGTTTCTTTTTGCAAGTAAAGAACATCAAAAAATGTAGCTACATACTTTTACTTTTAAGAATGAAATTTAATCAGTATATTATAAAATTAGAATTTGACATATTCTGTCAACGCAGATATGTCAATACAAAAATAAAGACTTCCATAGAACCTTTGGCTGCATAGTCTGCAGATTTAGTAGACAGTAGGCATTTAGTAGACCACTCACGTGATAAATAAATGTAAAAAGGTTGGTAGCTACACTACTTTCAATGCATTCTGTCTTTGTATTATTGTCTCTGTTTATCAGTTAAAATGTAATTATTGAAAAAATACACAATAATGCTAATTTCCAGTTATCAACCAATAATTTTTCAGACAAAATCAGCGCATATTATAATTGTGTATTCGCTATTCAACACCTTAAAAGTTAAGTAATTTTTAAGATTTAAAAAATAAGCTGACACTGTTCTGCAAATAACAACAGTGACACACAGATAAACATATTTTTATTTATCATTGACAGCATGTCTTAAATGTGGCTTTATCTATGTTGATTTACAGTTTTTGTGACTGAGCAGGAAAAGCGCTTCGCTGTAGCTCTTGTTTCAAATACTCTATCGGATGTTAGATTAATAAACTGCTGTTGCCACATGTCAGTGCAAAGGTCATTTTATTCCTTAATTAGTGTTTGGTCACACAGTTGAGGTTTCTGACTGTTCAAACCAATTAGGATCCACAGCTTGAAACCACATGACATAACCTTTTCTTTAGTGTTTTTCCAGTGTGATTTGAAGCTGCTTGGTAGATTATTTGAAATTAGAACATGCACATTGAGCCTGAAGTCAGAAAGTTTTTCATTACTTCAGTGTAACAGTCAGGATCTTTGTATTTATTTAGTTTTTATAATCACAACCTTTTTGTCAAGAGATAAATGATTTATGGGATAACACCTCAATGAAAGCCAGAGGCACAAAAGTTAAACATAAATTTGTTTTTAAAAGTAGTGAAAAGAAAAAAGAGAGGAAGGTAGCAAAGGAAGTGAGTGGTCAAATAAAACTGTATGAATAATGTTCGTCTGAGATCCTCGAGATTTACCTGAATGTTAATTTTTCTATGATCTTGCAGCTGCAATAAAACCTATTCACCAGTCACCAGTTTATTTAGTTCCATGTTTCTTTGGATCAGTCAGCAAAACATGCTGCAGGTGTTCAGACTACAGTGTAAGGCCCACATTCCTGATTAATATAGAAACGAGAGCAGGAAGGGAGCCTTCCCAAAAATGTCCTTATAAATAAATATAGACTAGTGACTAAGCCTGCACATTTAAAAAGATGGCCAACCAGCTCTGGCTGACGAAGTCTACAGTGATAAGTCAGGGGATTTACAATTTGTTGCAAGCTAAAAGCACCATCATAAAATGGTGTGTAAACAGTGTTAATTTTGACAGCAAATTCTGATGTCGTCTCAGTCTTAGTCTTTTGCATAACACACCATTTAGTTTTAGTCATATTTTAGTCATGTGAAATCTTTAAGTCTTAGTCTAGTTTTAGGCGACTGAATATCATAAGAGTCTTAATCTAAGTCGAGTCTTAAGTCTTTTAGTCTTAGTCTAGTTTTGGTCTATATTTTAAACCAAATATTAGCAGATTTTAGCCGACTTCATTTTTCTATAGAATTTCCAGTCATTGGCAGTATCTATTATTCTGTTATGGAATGGTATTAATTTTTGAATATGCAATACAGACACAGATTTAATGGTTGTAATACAAAACTTGTATTTTATTTTATTCTTAATGTCAACATGACTGTGGCTTTTTCACAAAAGATAATCTCACATAATAAGCATAAGGGTCTGCTCTACCTGAAAAATATACATGCTCCCTGAAAAAGATATGCATTCTCCCTGAATGATATGCAATGCATACATTCTTTTAAGATGAAGTGCAGTATTATTGAAACAGATAACCACCTAACTCTGAACTTATTGTCTTCTACTGTCTGTGCAAAATCAAAAACATTAAGAAAAATAAAGTGCAATTATCAAAATAATATAACTATTGGTTGTAATGCCATTGCACAAGGGATCCAAATACAGAAAATTCACTACTGTTAATGCTCACGTACCTCAAGAGAAGATAAGTAACTGCTAGGCTACAATGCCTAAGCTGTGTAACTAAGACTGTGCAACTTCACACAACTAAATATGATGTAGGTAAACAACCCAACTGTTGTGAAAATGTCTTCGAAACTGTGGAAGCTCTGCAAACTCGTCTTTGTCCTCCTCCTGTGAGTGTGTAACTGCTGCTGCGTTTAACTGTTGCGCCTGCACTTGCAACGGCTTTTGAAAATGGCTCTGCTGCTCTGTAGATCAACCTACCCTCAAAAAATTTGCTCTGATTGGATTTGTTTTTAACTTGTCCCACAAAAAGGGTCGTTTTGATCGGATCTATTCTCCATTCGTCCCTCCCTAACTTTTTTGTCTTGTTTTTATTCGTTGACTAAAGTGTCAGTTATATTTCGTCACAGTCTTCATCATCATATCTGACCTTTTTTATTTGGTTTTTATTTAGTTTTCGCTTGTGAAAAAGGTTCGTTGACGAATATTTTTCATCATAGTCTGCGTTTACGAAATCAAAAAACACTGAATTGATGGAGTCACAGCAAATCCTCATGACCACATGATTCATTCAAATGTGACAAAAAACAACTTTCTTGGGTAAAAAAAGGGACATTGTACTGTGAAACATCCTACTTTGTGCGCAACTTGTGTCAGCTAGTTTGTGTCAGGTTGCACCTTGGTCTAGCTGCTGGATGTATGCAAAGAAGCCTGGGTCTCACTGTCTTTGTCGAGCAGTGCATGTACATCTTCGAGCCTCCTCCTTTTCATTTCAGCGTAAACATATTAGAGCAGCCACACAGCCCGCATGAGCAGCACAGTTGAAGTCATGTAAAGATTCAGCCTGTCGCCTCAACAAACAACAAACAATGTGTCTATATCTATACAACATTTCACACACATAGAATATATAAACATCACGACTGGGGCAATAGTTTCCTGTGTGTTTTTTTTCTCTGTCTGTCTCTCTCTTTTAAGTTGAAAATCGTACATTAGTGCCACAATGAAGACCAATTATTTTGCCACCTTTGTTTTCTTCACTGAACACAGCACCATCATGCTGCCCCAGTGTATGATTTTTAGATTGTAGAATCTGAAGTTGCATGACAGGCTTGACATGTAACACAACAGCGTCAACATAGTGTGCTGTTTGGCATTGATTGCATATGAGAAGCACTTTCTAAACAATAACTATCACACAACATTGTAATACAAATCTTTTGATGTCCTTCTTACATAGCACTTGAGCTTTGTGCTCCCAGACCTCGTTATCTCTGCCATTTGCAGACATTTTCAGGTACTTCTCTTTCAACTCTTTTCCTCTACTTTGAATTGGCTGATACAAACCCCCTGCTCACATAGACAGCGTGTCCTAAGTATTACAGTCATTTTAAGTCCCTAGTAGTTTGGCTCTGTGGATGGCAGTGTTGGCTTGTCTTCTAGGGTGAAATATCTCCACAATTACTGGATTACTAGGAATTATGTGGCAGACATAATGATCCTAAGAAAATGAAACCTCCCTAGGTATTTTAGTGATCTTCTGACTTTTTCTTCTCTTCATTCAAAACAGATATTCATGGGTTCACTGAGGATGAATCCTAGTGACTTTAGTTATTCCAAGCTTGTAAGTGAGTTATAAGCAACAGCTTATAATAAGTTACAATAAGTGTCCAACGTGATGTTGCATGTTTTAAACATTCTCTGTATATGCTGTATATGTATAAAGACAATGTCTGAAAAATATGTGACCAGCAATAAAAGGACAGCCATAGCAGTATGGCAGTATGACAGAATAAAATGAGGGATGATCCGAAGGGAGAGCCTGTGTGAAAAGAGTTTGTCATAAAATGGTCATTGTTTGGCCTTCTGGAGGAGCTGTGTTCTGTTATGTATGATTAAGGACATCATAGGATGGAAGACACTCACTTGGCGATCTCACTGACATATTTTACCTGTTTCCTGTCTCTTTCCATCATGTATTATCCAAGATAACTGTCAACACAGCCCCTAGATGGCTCAAGTAACAGTCTTGTCAGATACGGCGTGTTGGTAAATTAAGGTACAGTATGCACATACAGCCTGCAGACGTCTCCAAGTCCTTCACCGAAGCCGTTTTCATCCATCAGAATAGATTCCTCTATATTCAGCGTGGCAGGTTGAATCATTTCTGTGGGAGCAGCAGCCACAGCCCACAGCCTCCCAGGCTAAATGTCAACTCTACCATTAGGAAGGAGCCTGGTAGGAGCCTCCAACACCTCCTTGCCCTCACATTGTCACATTCTCCACAGCGCCCACAGCACAGCTGAGCTGCTGCAACAGATCTGGGCGTCTGTGAGTAGGTGAACAAGTCTGTGCCACATATTCGTGTGCTTCTGTACATATGTGTGTGATGGTTTTGAGCTTGCATCGACTCTAACTTCTGTCTTCTCTTAGGCTTTATGAGATTCTCATATATGAGCTCCCAGCTCACCCACAGAGTGATGTGCTGTCTAATTAGCTATCCAGCCAGGCACACCCTTCACTACCCACCCGAAGCTTATGTTGAGCTCCAGCAATAACTCATCATCATCAACCACCTGCAAACACTCTGCTGTCAGTCTTGGTCATTCTTTTCTATTTCTTTTATGTCACCTCCTACCAGCATCTATCAAAAGAATGACAAGAAGTAAAGCCAACATGTTTTCTCCACCATTATAAAATGATTTTTCTTTTTAAAATTACTTTTTCTGGATCTAATGCTTGATTCCAGTTGGAGTTCTTTGGCAAATTTGTCTTGAAGATTTCATTGGTGTTGTTTATTTATTATCTGCTCTAGCTTTTTTTGATTTTCGTTCACAGCAGTGTCAATAATCAGGGTTCAAATTATTCAAAACTGCACATATTCTTTTGTGAACAAATACAAAATTTTCTTGGGAGAGGAGCACTCAATTTTACAGCAATTTGATAGAGAAAACATTGGCACGTTTGTAGACTACATAAGAGTGAAGAAAGCATCCCTTGATAAATTTGTATGTGGAGTAGAGAATTTTGTCTGTTTACTTATATATTTGGACAAAACCTATATGTATTAGATTTGTGTATAAGGCAAACCTAGTAGTACAAAGCATAACTTTCTTATATGCTCAATCCTTGTCACTCTTATCCTTCTAAAGATGACACAACCATTAGATTTAAGAGTAAAAAAGTGAAGTCAAACTCTTAACCATCTTCAGACTACCTCAGGCAGTTTTGTCCAAGCAGGTACTGGTCACCTCTTGGCAATAACTTGACACTGATGCTTTCTCAGGTGAATTTGATTGTAGTATCAAGTAGTTACACTGGAGACTGTAAAATGAATCAGCCACACACATGTCCCCTGTGCACCTCTCAGACAAAGGCTCAGAGAACCACCGGGACACCCGCCGGCTCTATCTCTGCTAATCACATTTCATCTGGGGGGACATCACGTCCAGGCAGACTGGAAATCCTGATAGGTGCTGACACTGTGTAATACGATATCTTGGCAGATAGCACCTTGGAAATTGCCTGTGCTGTCATGAAAATACAATTGATTCCCTCTAGAGATACAGTAAGAAAAAAAGGTCACTTTGGCTGTAACTTGAACAGGACTGGGAAGTTTTAAGATTTTATCTTTAAGGTCTGAGTGTTGACATCCAAATGAAATGTGAAGGTAGTAATGAGAGCACTTAGGGTGTGGCAGTCAGTGCGGAGTCCACTGGTGTTATCTTAAACTGAATATTCTTAATTTATGAAGTTATGACACAAACACATTTTCGCTCTTTTCAGCAGTGTGAAGAAGAGATAAGCGCCGCTTAGCCCTGAAGGTTACAGTTCCTCTTCCCCCCTCTGTTCTGTCTCCAACAGAAACTGCTCAGACCGGCCATAATGGCTCTCATTGTGGATGGCTCAGTCCCAGGCACATGTCCATGTAATTGCACTCACAGAGAGCCGTGTAATATTATGCACAGTCTCCAAGGAATGTATTGGAAGAATATTACATGTGCTTTTAAACGTCCTTTGACAGTAACTCCACTGACATTGCTCTGGCAGTTGAAGGACTCAGATTGAAGTTGCAAAATGCGCAATTTTGAAAGAATAGAAACAGTTCAAACAAATTCTGCATGAAAGCATCATTTAAAGATTTCCAACACTGAGAACTGCAATTCATTTTTTCTTACATTCTTATTCTTATCATCATTGCATGACCCACCAAATGTAAAGCTTTAAGAAACAAACAAAAAAAACATATAACTGAGCATGAAACAATTATTTCTATCATGAAAATATAAACAAATGTTCTAATATTTCCATACATATTTCATATCTTGACTTATTTTGTTCACAGTGATTATTGAGGATTAATGTTACTGTTGTTTGTATGAAGAGAAGGGGAGAAAGAAAAGCAGTTAATAGAAGAATGTCCTCTTTGTTAGAGGATGTATGAAGGACAACTCAATCACTGGGATGCACGTCAATTCATCAAGCCTTGAGAAAAAATCCTGATGAGGAGGCGTTCCCAAAAATTAAGAGAGAGATGTAATGATAGACAGCAGCTTAGAGAAGTTATGACAAGGAGCATAAGAGGAGAGGAAAGAGTCAAAAAGCTGTAGAAAGTGAAGAGAAGGGAGAGAAATGGTGAAATGACTTGAGGGAACAGAATGACAGACGACGCAGGGGAAGCCTTAGGGATAAGTGAAAGAGGGATTAGATTGATGTGACCTCATCAATCCATAGAAGAAAAGGTTTTTGTAATCATTATTTTTCATATCTGACGTTTGTGTCATGAAGATCGAGGCTAAAGACTCAGTAATGAACTGTGTTTGATAAATAATGTATGTAAAACTGGAATGTGCCGTTGCCGCATGTAAGTTGTTTTTCTGGGTTCGGTCTCAATAGGTAATTGTTTAAATGTGAACTTCAGGCTCATTTGTGAATCCCACTTGATTTATTCTGAAGGCTCTCCAAATTTATTTTCTTGCTTGAAGCTGAGTAATTTTAATCGACTCTTTTCTTGATTGAGCCTTGGTAAAGAGCACTGACGGAAAAATTTACCTGTACATGAACATGATATTTTTAAGTTTGGGAGAAACCAGAACACAAGCAGGAAATCCATGCAACACAGGGAGAGCATGCAAACTCCACACAGAAAGGCTGCATCCCAGCTGGAAATCAAATCTGGGATCCTCTAGCAGTGGGTGCAAACCACTGCAGCACCATGCTTTGTTTAATCAGCTGTGTCAGCCAGTCTGATCCAACCACACATCCATACTGTCCGGATAAGGCAGATTAGCTGAGTTTTTAAATGCTAACCCTACAAAAACAGATTTTTGTTTTGTTTTGTTTTGTTTCGTTGCCTCTTGGGGGCAGTGGAAACACGCTGTTAATGCAGCACTGACAAATTATCACCTTATATGTTATTATGTTCATTATGGTTATTTTCATTGATTCATCTGCAGACAATTTTTAAATAATCATTTAGTGGACAAGACGTCTTTGTGAAAAAATGCTTTTCACAATTCCACATATCCTAAAATAACATCTTTAAGCTGCATTTTTTTGTCCATCTGACAGTCTAAACCTCTAAGACTCCTTAGTCACCGTAATAAATGACAAAAAAAGCACAAATCCTCAAATTTATCCGCTGAAATCTGCAAATGTTTGTCATTTTTATGCAAGTGAAACAATCAGTAATCAAGTTGGCATTAGTTTTCTTGCCATGAAAGAAACGACAACATTTGCAAATTGTGGCTGTTGATGCAACGCGGAGTTTGTCAGTTGGACATCCAGCAGATCCAGAGCAACATTTACATCATCTGGCATCGTATTTCTGCCCACCTGATGGATATACTGTGAGTCTGTTCTCTTTCCTGGAGGACAATATCTCTTTACCTCAGGGGTGTTATCTGTCTCTCTAACAGACCCTCTGCTGTTTATTGCTGAACAGGTATCACACTGTGAGTTTTTTGAGCTTTTTAGCTGAAAACACCTGGCAGCTTTGTCCAAAAACCACCCCATGAAAGCAGTGAGAGTGAACCAAAACAATAAATTTTAGAGAAACCAAAACAGTGAGCTGAAAATGCTTCACAAATTTAAAAATGCTTCAATTCAGGACAAACCCTCCTTTATCACTCATTGTAATTTGATCCTTTGTTGTGAAAAAAGTATTTATTAACCCTTCAAGGAAAAATGCTAACAAAGGCTGTTTTTTCTGAACTATACCTTTGACACTTGCTTATTTAATCGGGGATAGTTAATGATGGGAAGGTGTTCAGCTTTAAAACCAAGGTTTAGGAGCTTTAAAGTAGTCCATAAAAACAATATTCACATGATGGCCGTCCATGACCCCCTGTGGTATGATTTATTTACCTGTACAAGAGGCAAATAAACTGTTTCAGCAAGCAGCTGCAGCTTCAAGGAATGTTAAGTGTTTTGTAGAGGCACAGTAGCACTAAAATACCCCTCATTATCTCTCCTCTTTTGTCCTTTATCCTAATTCTTGTCTTTATGTCCTCACAGATCTGATAACACTGTGTCACACTAGATTACATTTCTGTATTTTTTTTGAAAGAGATTCTTAGAGATTAGATCTGTTCCTGGTTGTAGGCCTAGTCCTGAGTTTTCACCTCCCAGGGCAAAATCAGCAGAACTGAGGTCTCTCGTTGTGACTGTTGCCACATCATCATTATGTTTTGTTAAGCAAATTGGATTGCAGCTCTTTTAAGCGTGCTCCGCTATGCTGTGCAGTTTTTGAGTTCTGTCTTGATAAAGCTGTGGGCTTTTCTATAATGACCCGTGGCTCAGGCTTTTGAATAAATGCCATGATAAATACTCGAGATACACTCACAAAAATGGCATTAATGATCTTGTTTTTTCAGGGAGTTATAGGATTATCTAATGGCATTACCAAAAACATCTGTCTAAGCATCAACCCATACGCACTGCCTCACATCTCTCTGTTTGCTCATTCCTGGCAGATGTTCAATGACTGCAGTTAGACTGCCATATTTTACAGGAGGTTTTATCTCCAGATTTTCTCTGTGGAAAACAGGCAGCCCAGGATTCCTGTGTCAATATGACAATGACATATAGTGGAATAGGCAGGCAGAGACATCGAGCGGAAGATAAACACAACAAGAGAAGAAGTGGAGATCATTTAATCCTCCAACCCAGTGCCCCTTGCCAAATTTATTTCTGGAGGAGAGCACTTTGTCTGGATATTTTCTATGTTATATGTGCAGAAAGCAGATTATAGATATCAGATTTGCCAATATTACAAACCCAGCAGCGGACGGCTCATCTGTCTTACCCAGTGTGCCCTCTTGTCCTCGTCATCGTCACATCACACTCCTTCTGTCTCTCTCTTTCTCTCTGTCCCCATCTCTCTCCATATTTCTCTCCTGGTCCTATGTAGATAACTCTACTCATGTTCTCCTGTGTGTTTTATCATCTCATGCATCCTCCTATTTTCCCTCTGCATCATCTCCCACACAGCATTATCTCTTCCACTGCTCTTAAATTTTGCTCCTTTCATTGTGAGTAAATCTTTATTTCTCCTCATTTACAGAACCTCAACTGAACTCATTTAAGGAGGAAATAATGACAGTTAATCTCTGCTGAGCTAGCCTGCCACTTTTTGCAAGAGGCCTCTTTTCCTGCGCCAATCTGCCCCGCTCCTTGCCAAAGCCTACTCATAGACACACAATGGGCTGATAGGGGCTGATGTCAGGAATGTAATAGAATAAAAGATGAGCCATTGCCCAGATGTAGAAAATAATTTCTGCATGTGTTTGCGTACAGGAAAAGGTGAGCGTGTGTGTGTGTGTGTGTGTGTGTGTGTGTGTGTGTGTGTGCAATTTCATTTAGTATGCAAACGTGCCACATATGCTCATTTGAGCTGTCCGCCCACAGTGTATCAGTGGCAACAGTGCAAGAGAAGTGCCGCTGCACCTGTACCCACCTCGCTGACCTGCTTGTCACTTTGTTTCCCATGAGACTGGTCTGCTGCCTCGGCTATTATTAGACTTCAGATGTGAAATTCTCACTGGCAGTGCAGTCATATGGACAGAACCTGTTATGGAGTGAACTGCAACGTCCCTCTAACACTGCCAAGAGAGACAGTGACAATACAGACTGTTCTTTTTGGATTAAGAATAGCGCCTCTGGTCTAGTTTAATCCTTCCCAGTCACATATTCGCCAGGGTCAGTCAAGGTACAACGCACCAGACCACATTCTCTTATAAACATTTTGAATTTACAGTTGTTGATTCCCAAAAACAGAAAAATATAACTGCTACTTTACTCTCACTAATCCTCTCACTCATTTATATTCTCATGCTGCACAATTCGTTCTCTCCCATCATTCAAATATGTGCTTACAAACATGCTCTAAGGCAGTATAAGTAAGCCCAGTTGTTCCTGTGTTTAATGGCTCACAGATGTTCTGTTTTTCTTCTACATAAATCAAGACGTTTGAAATTTATTAAAATGCCTTCTGTTAAGGCTTTTTGTTAAATACTGGCATTCCTCTGTTACCTTTAGTATTTACTATATCTTACAAAGGTCAAGTTGAAGCAAAGTTAAAAGCCAATGTTGGAGTCCTAAGCCCATGCTGCACTTTGCTTGCCGTCTGGCATAAAGTCTGTGTTGTGTCCAATTGAGTTCATGTAAGAATAGAGCAGGTCAATAAGCAAAGAATTCACAGCGAGTGAGTGGGTGTGTTGCACCTGCTTCGTAGCTTTTCCTGCTTGCCTGTTTCAAGCTTTTCCCTCTTTAGCTGATGGTGATGCAAACACATTCAAACAAATGTATTATTGAAATCAGTGCCAAAAAAAATCATTACAAACAATAAATAAAATGCTTCAGTATTGCAAAAAGATACGAAAGTATGATAGTTTTGTTCTTGTTTTTGAGGCCAACCAACAGTATTTTTTTGGGTCTTGAATTTTAGATTTGAATTCTGTAAAAGACTCCTGTATCTGAATTAAATGACCTTAATCAGAGCCCATTATAAGAACAGTAGTTAGACCTTGAACTTTTTAAGAGGGAATCTTTTAAGACTCCAATATAGATATAAAATCTCATAAAAACTTAAGAAAGTCCTTGTCCTGTTTACCAATAACACAGTTGAAACATCTGTTAAAATATGAGCTCCAAGCAATAGCATAAAAAAAAATTCTTTGAAGAAGAGCCAACTGGATCAGAGTAGCTCTGTGGATCTTTTGAAAACTCCTGACAGCCCTCATTACATCATAAATAGGCGCAGGAGCAGCTAAAGAAAAAAATCTAAGCATGCCCACACAAATTTGGCACATCAGATTCTTTTTATTTGGGGAGATCACATCTTCATGCTGTGGTAAAGAAGAAAAGGGAAAAAAGTGAGCTGAGGTGCTGCCTAACACGCCCGATAAAACTGTCAAAGGTCCTGCTGTGCGTAAACAGTATAAAGAAAAAACTTAGATTGATGTGATGGTAAAATAAGAGTTTATTTTTATATTCAGCGGTAGAATTTAAAACCTAACATTCTGCTCTTTAAAACAACTTTCCATGAGCTTAATTTAAAAGATAGCATTAAAAATAACTGAACATTTTTTTTAACTTTGACAGCAGCAGTGAAACCATTACATTTATTTAAATTGGTAATAAAAAATACATACAATAAACACATACCATAAATACATACAATAAAATACAAAGAACAAAAAAAAGAGAAATCTTATGTAAAGCCATGCAAATAAGGTTGCTTATATCAAGACACCAATATATTAATGTTTGATAGTAAAGTCAAAGCTCAGACCACAATGTTGCATGTATTTACACCTGTGCTTGTTCAAGCTATCCATTTGCCACAGTAGATGCATGACTATAATAACTTTCACTGACAGTAAAGAATCTCTTTGATATACTGTAAAGCCTACATGTGCGTTTCAAAGTAAACCTGCCTTTCAAAGTAAACCTGCCTTTCAACAACTGCGGATCAGCCATAACATCTAATTGCTCTCTGCAGAATATTTTTTATAGTTACCAGTTGAGAAGAACCCCATACAAAGTGTTATCCTAAAACTCAATTAACATATTAGGTTGGCCTAACATTTGAAGAAACACATGGTAACACTGTGTGTAGTGAAAACACAATTTAGAGGATGTTGAGATAATCCGTCCTTGCATGCACTGAAAGAGGGGCAGGAAACAGTCTCAATAGATTTCCAAATTATCGAGGCCAACATATTAAAAATACTGCTTGGCAGTTGAGAATCACAAAACCTTTTGCATGTGTTCGGAGAAGAAATGAAAAGTCAGAGGCCTCAGAGGACACCCACGCACCCACCAGGAACAAATGCAAACTTCCAATATAAAAAGGGCTTTCGTTTAAGATATAAAAGCAGAATTCTCTTCTCTGTTTTATTCTCAGAATAACGTGGTTTTGTAGCTGGTATTCCCTGTGAGAGCTTTACGTTAATTATATGAGTCAGTCCAATAGCAAATGCCCATAGGTAACATAAATATTACTAATAACTACCACAAAAGTAGTAGGTTTCATTAAAAAATAGTGTCAACCTGGAAAGTTTGGAAAAAGCCCTCATCATTTTCTCACCTATGGAGGAACCAGCAAGCAAAGTTACTGCAGAGCTGATGAAATCATATCAGAAGGGAAATTGAGGAGAAATGTAAATTGGCTACTTGGACTAGCCAATATGATGGCATCATAAGACAATAAATTGTTCAGCTGTTGCCATTTTTCCATTTTTCTTTTTTTTTGTTTGTTTGTTTGTTTTTTTAATTTGACAGCCTTGTTGACGGTTCACACACTTGCCAAAATAAATAATAAATGCATGACACGCTGGACTAATAGAGCTCATGAGAGCTTGTTATTATTCTTAAATGGTATGTTGGACTCTTCATATTAGCATAGTGAAGCATCGTAAGAAACAAAAGACATTTTGTTTTTTCCACTGCTTCCTTTACATAAGCAGACTGCCAGGAAAACATGGAGGTTGGGAAGTCAAGCGGGAACATTTTCCTTTTATTCTTTATTCTGTGTTGCCCTTGAGGAGGGCTCTTTATTCTGTTTCCGGTACAGTGGAGGTGGACTGGGGCACACAAAACATAATCTGTGGAGAACCTTAAACCTGCGCAAAATGCCCATCACAGTACTATAAATCTAGTATTGCAATGAGACTTAGCACCAAAATACTGATACTGAGATGTTAAGGTGTTTTGAATATAGAATACAACTATTTTTGCAACATTTAATCTAAAGTAGATCTGTTTAAAAACAGATATATTGATTAAAAAAGAGCCAAGCAGGTAGACCGATAAATAATTAAAATAAATTGGTACAGAGTGCAATGCCAGCCAGTTAAATTGCCAGAGTTTTGGAGTACACTTTTATGTTTTACTTGGTGCCTGTACATTAAATTTTGTAATAATGGCTGACAATTTAAGCAACAGTTAGTTTGTTCAGCTAACGTTGAAAGAGTGAACAAAATCATGGCTAGCAATTTTTTTAAAAAAAGTATGCAATTTACTGCATTATTATTGCTTCAAAAAATAACTTCAAGTACCAAATAAAGTGCTTTGTAGCTTTAATCATGTCTGGCACACAATCATGAATGACATTATTGTTTTTTGTACATCTGTTATGCCCTGCATTAAAGCAAAGCTTCAGACTTTGATGGAGCTCTGTCTGTGTGACTTTTGGAATATGTAAAATAAAACTGTTGAAGTTGAGGACAGATATTGTGTTTATCACCCTCCAGTTATGAATGTTTGAAATTTGTGAATGTGTAAAGCACTTTGCTTGATACTCAGTCAGCCCACTTTACCCGAATAAATAAAGAACACTCAGTTGAACAATCCTTCAAACACACAAGTGGAAATTTGCATGCACAAAAATCAAGACTAATATGTAAGTACACTGAAATGCATCACCTACCTTTATAACACCATGGGCAAAAAATTATAGTACAGCATTGGAATTTTAAAAACAGCAAACTGTAGTTATTCATGAGTTTTGTATATAAAGATGTCCCTGTTGGACCTTTTTTGACTACAATACTTTCTCAAGTTTTAAGAGCATCAAAGGAGAACTTAATTTTAGAGGGAAGATTATTTTCAACTTCCAACATCCGAAAACACCAAAAAACTTTAAATTAACAGTTAACTAAGCAGATGTTGGAAGCCTGTTTGTTAAATTCAGACGAGTGTAATTCGCGACAGAAAGGCTGTGCTAATGGGATCGTTCGCAGACAGGAGAAGTTTTTCATTCTCTTTGTCTGCTGCAACATCTCTGAGCCGTAAAACTCCGGTGCCAACAACTTCCTCTTTTATGCCTGCATCAGGAGAAATTCCTGTCAAAGTCAGAAAAGTATATCATCTCCAGAGGACAGAAGCAGCAAGATTAATCTGCTTTCATGCCTGTGCTGCCACAGTAGGACAATAATGGAGAAATGTATGATGTTATTTATACATCATATCTGCCACTTAACCTGTTGATATACAGTGATACAATACAGTGGCACTTAATCTGCGGTCATGCATGTGTGCGTATGCACGTTGCAGTCTGCTCCAACACTACAGTGGGTTTTATAGCAAAGATTCGGATCAGTTGGCAATTTCTCACACATATTGAGCCATATGCTAAAGAGCTAATTAACAAGGACTGTTATGGAGTTCAGAAGCTCCTCTTACATCTTAATGAGATCTTAATGACATTTCAGTTGGAATGGCTCAACCGAGTATCCTAATATGAGGCAAAACCAGTGCTGATATATGGACGGAAACAAGAATGCGAGTGATACTAGAGATGAGTGCGAGCAGGAAGGAGAGAGGGATTGAATTAAAATGAGAAGGAATTGGAGGACATTTTTATATACAATCATGTACATCTGTCAGTCATTTAGTGTGTCCTGCGTAGGATAACACAAGTTTGAAATTGCATTTGATTAACACTGATATACTTTACGCTTTTTCATTCTATCTGACTTTTTCATCCTGTCATCCCTCGTTCCCTCTCTCCCAGTGGGATGTGGGACTATATGTTGCCCAGTAATTACCTAGCCCCTGTCCCAGTAGCATCACGTTTCTGATAGGGCTCTTAATCAGATTCTTAGCATTCATTACCATGAAATTTCAGTGTACTCACTCTGGAAATAACTAGATATGCACTACGCTGCCAATGGTGATAACATGATAATGGCATTTCTGGCAGATAGATGGCTGATTAGATACAATAATCTTCTGCGGTGCTGTGTTTTGCATTATAGATGGTTTTGCATGGTCTCTCGTGGATTGCAGGAAATTGTCTCTCTTTTTATCTGGTGGGCAGGCTGTGTATTTTTAGCCGAAAGGTTGATGCACCTTTGTGCAACTCGGAATACTGTGAACAGACTGCAAAGAAAGAACAATAGGCTGCAGTGAATGAGCAAGGTAGTCCACAGGCCTGAAACTGCCCGTGTGATTATGGGATTTTTAGTAACTTATAATAACCATCCTCCCATCAGCTGCATAAGCACGCGTACGCAGCACAAAGACAAGCACACCGACAAAATCAACACCTTGACAAGAGAGGGTAATTGATTCAAATCTTCGAAGACAAATATTTATTTACCAGATGAGTTGCTCTCTCTGTGTTTTCCCGGGCTCAGCTGGCCTCCACTGCCCTTCACTCGAGAGCAGCTATTAGAGGAGAAGGGACAAGAAAATAGAGAGAGAAAGAGAGAGAGAGAGAGAGAGAAAACTAGGGGACAATGATGAGGAGCCCTGAGAGAATGCAATCCAGAGATTACATCAGAGAAAATGAGGGAGGAAAGGCTAAATAGAAACTTTGTCTGAGGCCTCTTGCGAGGAGCAGAGGGAGGAATAAACAGAGAGTGTGGATGTGGGTTGAAAGATTGGGCAGCAGGAGACACATTACTAAGAGTCTGCTGGTTGCTACAGATGCTGTTCTGTGTGCAGCCATGTCTGTTTATCACTTCCCTCGTCTCCCCAAGCCCTCCGTCTCATCTCTATTCTACCCCCTCTGTCTAGCCTAAATCTGTCAGAATACAGCCACAAATACCTGGCAACATCCACCATTTACAACCACCCCCTCGTCTACCCATCTTTCCTCCCACACAATGCCTCAAGCTTCCGTTCATTTGGGCTTCCTCCCTGTTACTCTCAGCCTTTATTCATTTTACTTAGCCTTTATGGGTTTTCTTAGCTTTTTATTCACCCATAAAGGGCAATAAAAGGAAGAGCTCGTTTGGTTTTTTTTTTTTTCTGTAGTGCGAACGTCAATTCATTCTTACAGATCTGGGTCCACAGATGCAATGGTAATTTGTTGCTTTTCCTCTCAAGAAGACTTTTTTTTTTTTTCTGTTATAGCTACAAAGTGCAACATCAGACCCACGTGGTCTCTGCTACACTCTCACAACCTACTTGTAGAATAAAGCATCTAGTCTGAGGAGTTTATTCCAATGCTGCAAACGCTAACCATTGATGTGGCTCTTTTCTCTATTCCAGACAGATGTGCTGTAAATCCAGGTCATGCATAGACTAGCCAAGGGCCCTACAAACTCTAATCTGCTTATGTGTGCCAGTCCAAGCTCTCATCTCCTACTTCTCCTTCCCTTTGTGTACCTTCCTGTCTGTAGTCAAACTGACTGGTGACCTATTAACCCTCATCTGGCAGAGCTTTAACTATCAGACAGCTTGCGCCGCACTCAGACCTTTGGCTGGCAGTCATGAGGAGCGAAAGAATAGCAGTGTGTCACCCTGATAAGCTGTGAGTCATTCATTGACTGACAACAGTGTCAGATACTATAGTGCACTCTATCTGTAGTGAGCGGATAGGGATTGATCTTATTCAGCCCTTCTCATAATCACATCGTGCCCGGCATGCTGTGTGTATTGATCGCGATGGTAGCGATCATAAGGACATGCATATGGTGTGTGACTGCACTGATAAATGTTTCTTCCTGTGTACATTCCAGGTTCACAGAGGCTGATACCATTGTGATGGGGGACGCGACGTACGGGGCCTGCTGCGTGGACGACTTCACCGCTCGAGCCCTGGGAGCCGACTTCATGGTACACTACGGCCACAGCTGTCTCGGTGGGTGACTCTACCTCTCTGTGTGTATGTTTGTCTGTCTCTCTGCATGCAGATTATGCCACACAGAGAAAGTGAGTCAGCATCAAGGACTCCTACCTAAACAGAGTGTGCTGCATGAAAAAGAAGTCAGAGCATAGACTGAGCTATCGATCAACGGAAAACATAACTAATGTAGCCTTCTCAGCTCTAGTATGGAAGGCATATCAGACCTTTGGAGCCTGGACATCACATTTAGCCAGCAGATCAATGAGGAACATGCATTAGAGCTGTTCTTTGAAAACCTCATGCCGTTCTTGAGGACCTTCACCCTCGCCCCGGCTGTCTGTCTTTTGCTGAACATAAGAGGAAATGCTAAATCAATAGTTTTGATATATCCTTGCCAGAACAACCTCACTTCTCCCAAATACCAGAACTGACCAACAGAATTTTAATACACTGAAAAACTCTGCCTGTGTTGTTTTGTGCTTTTTTTTTTTGTTTGTCTTTGTGTGTTTGTGCTGTGTGACCTTCATTTTTTGATATTTGTGAAACATTTCTGAGTGCATGCATATATATGTTTACAAAAAAGAATCAGATTTCACTCACAGCCTTTAATTTACACTCAGAGGAACCCGGCACCCAATAAAAGCAAAGATAAGGACACCAAAGATCATTGCATTGTGGGTTATTAAGTTGGACCAAATGTAAGGGGTTTTTAATAGAAATTGAAACAAGGTCTGGTGATCTTTTGTGCAATGGTGCCAGAACTTATGAGTTAATGGCCTTCATCAATCAATCATGAGGACATCATCTGCACTGTTTGTAACCTGCGGGAGATTAAAGACACTCTGTTCTGACTGAAATAAAGCGAAGCTTTACTTCTCCTCTTTCATTTCCTCTGAGGTTTTCTTTTTTTATGTAATGGTGCCACCTCATCTTTTGTCACTCCTCAATCTAGAGCAGGACATTATGGTAATATCATGCTGTAAAACTGTGTTATATTTAATTTTAGCATGTAGGTAAGGTTGAAACATTTTTGTCACTGAATAACTGACAAATCTGAACAAAAACTTTTTAGAGATACAAAGGGAGAAGGTGTGAGAGTGTGTGGGCAAGAGAGGGAGAAACCAAAATTTATCTTATTTTTATTTTCCACATGTTCCTGGGTGGATATTTTCCAGCATAGAAAAAACACCTGGAGGAAATTAAACTGGCAAGACATGACAACCTTGCTCAGATAAAACCATACCAGCTGCCACAGCTGTTCAGTCTTTCTGGACCTGCTTCCACAACATAAACAGGCCCTCACTATTTCGGTGGCATGACTCACTTAAGAAGAGCTTTGTAAAGCAAAACTTAGCCAAGGCACTAACTTTAGTCTGAGCTATTGTTATTTATATGGACCAGCAAGATACTAGGGTTTGAATAACAGGCCAGTTAAACAGGTCCCATCCATAGACATGGATAACAACGCCCATTTCCGATGATATAATCACAACATACAGCCTGTTGTTTGCCACAAGGTGGGATCAAAAACTTCTGGGACTGATCCTGGAGTTGTTCCTGCCATAACAGGAAGCTGCACAGTAATGTGCATGTAACAGGTGCAAGCATAAGTGCTCCAGGTTATATAATTTGCCCATTTTATATCACATCTGAGTTACATTTGCTTTTGTGCCCACTGTGCCGGAAAACATGTGATTCAGATGCTGATGATGCACAAGCCGATGTAACTTGGAATATTTACTCCAGCTGAAAGTTCCAGCTTGGTTACAGCTACAGCGCTATATTTACTACAACAGGGAGCACTTTTGTAAGTTTTTGATTCCACCTTGTATTTTTTAATTGATTTGTAAACAAGCCAGTGTGCCATTAAGTCCAACCAATCGTAGTCCCCTTGTTATGAACGTCCCTACATATTTGTTTACATGAGCATTCACTCTGCTGAGTGACCTATAGCCATAACACATAGATGAATAAAACCACTGATGGGTCAAGTGAGTCCTGTCCATCTCATTGACTGTGTCTCTAATTGCAGCGTCTAAGTGCTCTTAGGCTACCATGCTAATGTGAACGCAGATCGATGTCGCTTTCTCTTTTCCCTTTATGTTTTGGGAGTGCCTATAAACAAGCAACAGACAGCTGTTCGCCTCAGTCTGGATCTTTTTTTTTTTTCTTTGCTCAACTCCTTCAAACCCTTTTTAGCCTCATGATATATTTAACTCCTTGGTTTCTCACTCAACATGTGGCCTGCAGCAAAGCCCACCTTTTTAAATCCCAATCCATCTCTTTTCTTTCCTCTCTGCTCGGATGTGAGCCCATTCATCACTTGTGTTGCCAGTTAATTGACAGCCCCCACCCTCCCAACCTTGTACACACACACACACACACACACA
>JAQNCA010000029.1:18392521-18424796 GCA_029783725.1 Acanthurus tractus | reverse complement strand
GTGTGTGTGTGTGTGTGTGTGTGTGTGTGTGTGTGTGTGTGTGTGTGTGTGTGTGTGTGAGAGAGAGAGAGAGAGAGTGCATGTGTGTTTGTGTGAGAAATAAGTGGAAGCGGAAGGGTTAGGGTGCGCTTCACCTACTAATCCAATGTGCGTTGTCTTTGATGTGTGATTTGGGATGTGCAGGGATATGATGGGAGAGAGAATCAATTAGGATGAGTTGCTATCTCTCTCTTTCTCTCTCGCCCTCTCTCTCTCTTTCTCTCTCTGTCTCTCTCTCTCTCTCACCCTCTCTCTCTCCCCTGAATGTAGTTTTAAATCAAATAGCATTTAGTGTAAAGGAGTGAAATAAAAGCTAAAAGAGTAAAAAAATAACTTGAACAAAAAAATATAGGTTTGCATTTTAAATGGATATAAACACAAATAGGTAAGAGTGAGAGTATTTAGAGACATTTGTTTTGTACCCAGTTCAAATGGTCACTGCAGGGATAAACAGGTGACTGATGGTGTTCATGCTGGTGGTTTTCCATTTCATGCCTTATTTTGTTCACAGAAGCAGCTCATTGCTGGATTACAAACAGCTGAGTAGGAATGTTTTTTATCAACCATGTTTAAAGTCTGTTGTGGTGGTTTTAATGTTTAGGTTACATTTTGTTCTTTGTGGTTTGGTACAGTTGGCAGGTGGTTAGAAAGTGTAGCTCGGTTTGCACCTCCTGCTGTGTGCAGTGGGTCTTTTTTCTCTGGGGAGCCAAGTCTGCCTGCAGCGGCTGTGCTCACTGAGTCTGTACTCGGTCAAGGATTTACTCACTTGTGGTTCGATCCCAGTGGTCAGGTTTTCTGTATTTTCTGTTTAGAGCCAAATTGCATTCCAGTTTTCTCAGTTTTGTGGGTGTTTTATTTACTATGCGTCGAATCGTTTTCCATTTGTTATTTATCATTTCTATCAGTCTAATGGGGTTTGGGGCTTTCTCTAGGGACTCTCTGTAAGGTGAGGACTTTGTTATGGAGCATGACATGATTGCTGTCATGAAAGTATTTATAAAATTTTAATGCTCGCATGCAGAGTATCATCCTAATTCTGCTCTGCAAGCGTTTGAGGCTTTCCATTGGACACAAAATTCTGTATGCAGAGTTTCAAGTCTGTGTTTTTCTCCCTCCCTCTTCATCTCTCTTTCACACAAACACACACACACCCCCACACACACTCACTGTACATTCAGTACACACTAGTACAGTGCCCCCTGCTTGGCCTCTGGTATTGCTGCTTGCAGCTTTCTTGAGCACCGCTCATCCACCCTGCTTAACACTCAACATTGAATCCAAACAATTATGCCTATTGTAGCCTATTGTATTGTTTTATCACCTCTAATAACAACAAAGAGTTCATTAGTTTATCATTGAGTTAAATGCAATATTAGAAAGGAGTTAGTGCTCAAATGAATGTTAGTTAGAACAGCTATATTATATGCTATATTGTGACTATATTAGGTACTAGTTTGTCTCATTTCCTTAATGAAGAAAAATATTTTGAAAAGCTAAAATATATCTTGAAAGAGCTGCAATAAATGATCAACTGACCTATTCCATGTGATTTTTCTCCTGGCTCCTGTTCGTAATTCAGCCATATGAAGATGCAAATGTGAAGATATAGCGTCGCATAATGCAAAAACACATCAGAGTTCCAGGAATAGCACTTTCACAATTACATGGCAATACTGTGATCGTTGACATGAGCCTCTTATAGAGAACTGAGGACAATCGCAGCTGGACTGCAGGAGGCTTATTGTAGAGAAATAATAATATGAAGGCCTTGGATGCTGCAAAGCAAAGAGAGGCTGCGCAACAGGGGCTGTACTCAGGCTCATATTTGTGTCGTGCAGTGCTATTTGTCCTTTACGTACATGCACAGTGGCACATACATTTGTGCCTACACACACTAACACACAGACACACACACTTGTAAACAAGGTCTTGGCTCGACCTGTCTCGAGGTAGCCTACATGGCAAACCACCCACATCCTGTTCCAAGTTTGCTCTAAAAACTGACCATTAGTGGGTTTAATTGCACATCCTGTCCCAGTAGGCCTCTAGAGACTCTGCAGTAATGAGTGGGGGTACTGACTCAAGCCCCCTCACTGTAACAGCAGGATTTCTCTTAGCCTGACCCAGAGGGGGGATTTATTTGTTACTTTACTGCCTGAGTGTGTGTGTTTATAGGGAACCTACATACCTCTGTGCACTTGCGATCTGTGAGCTCTCTCTCTCTCCACACGGGCTCTTTTGAATCTCTAGCACCAGACCTTGGGTTAATTGCAAGGGCTTGCATTCTCTGTAAACAGCACGCTCCAATCGTTGGGGTCATGTTCTTGGACAGCAAAGAAGAGCAGACCCTCCACCCCAGCCTCAGGCCTTCTGCCTGGTAACACTTTGCACTTCTGTTTGAAAGCATCAGAGGAACAGGGCTTAAAAATAGAATGAGAGAGAAAGCCTGATGGAAAAGATAGGAGAAAACGAAACAGGCTAATATCCATAATTGTTCAATTGAATTTTGATTGTCTAGGAGAGGGATTGTCCTTCCCACAAATTATTTTTCCCGAGTTCTTTTCTTTTACCTCTAACATGAAATTGATTGTATTTTTTTCTGTAGTTATCTGGGAGATGGAAGATTTCACTTGGAGTCCATTATGATTGCAAACCCAGAAATTCCTGCCTACAGGTATTGTGTAACAAAATGGCACCACTCATCCTTATATATTTTAATTTCTCTGTCACTAATATACTGGCATCATCTGGAAATTGTTCATTCTAGTCAATTAGCATTACAGCTCTAATGAATTCGCACAATTCGGGAGCAACTGATAATGTGTAAATGGAATGACGCGAGTGCAGAAGTTAGCAGAACTAAGGAGAGTAAGCAATTTAAAGTAATCACCTATTAAGATACTCAGAAGAATGTTTTATGCATGGGAGAGGTATTCTGTAATTTTATTCACTGCAATTCAAATTAATGACTCCCTCGCAGTCACAATCACTCATCTTATTGCAGTGTCATTTCAGCAGTTCGTAAGGGGTAAAGTTTTTTTCTTGATGAGGTCTTGTTTGTATGCAAAGTGAATTTGTGTTGTTATAGACATATGCACTGCGGCACAGATCACAGGTCTCTCTCATAAACAAGATTCTAATCTCAAGTGAACTTCTTGTACCGGAGAAAAGGAGATTAGATGCTCAGAAATACCCCCATTTTTCCTAAGATACACTAACTCCTGTCATACTTGATGGCTTTTCATGATTGGATTTTTTCATCTTTTCTTGCATTTCCATCCTCAAGGTAGACACCTCAACAATGTAGAAGGTAGAGTGTATAATGTGGTTTGTCTGTTTATGTTGATTTCATCCACCTCTGTGTGCCTCTTCCCCCTTCTGGCTGTGTTCGTTCATAGATATGACCCCTACAGCAAGGTATTCACCAGGGAGTATTATGACCACGAGGCCATGCGCGCCTTGAGGCTCCAGGCTATTGACAAAGCCCGATCGGCTGAGAGATGGGGCCTGATCTTGGGCACGCTGGGCCGGCAGGGTAGCCCCAAAGTCCTGGAGGTGAGTCCGGATCAGCATTTCGACAGGCTACATGTCCTCAGGCCAATTGTGCAATGGCTTGTAATAATTATCAGTGTAAGTTTCGAGTAGTTTTGTGACATACAGCGCTGATAGGACACAGGGAGCTTGTTATTTTCCATTTAGGATGATGCAGCCAAACAGTCATAGACAGTCCTGGCCTTGATTCCGCTGGCCTGAAGGTTACTGTGCTAGGCATGTAAATTTTCGTTATTGTATTGATTTAGTAATACAAATTAAAAGATAATCAATACAAATGTTGAAAAGCTCACAAAAATGTATTTTTTAAATCCTTGCCTGTCTTCAGAAAAAGCATCATTTCACAATTGAAACAATGTTGTTTTTGTATATAGCATAATTCCAGTAACAAAAATTATTGACGATTGTGTCATATTCAACAAATTGTCAGAGAGAACAAAAAAACTAAAGATTAAATTAAGTAATCCCTGGAAACGTATTCATAGATGCTATGTGTGTGCATGTTCAGACGCTTTAGTAAGAAACTTTGCAAAAATAAGCTGTCATGCATTAGCATGCACACAAGTCTGTCTGGAGGTTATAATTGATCGACCGAGAAGGCGTCTTTGGTCACTCATAACCCACAGCTGCTCCTCCTGCTGTTTCCCCTCCACTGCCCACTCCACAGTGTTCACTCTTTCCCCTTTGTTTTATATGGTGTGTGATTGCTTCTGTTTATTAGCTCTGCCCTCTTCACATATTCATGTGTGTTATTAGTATACATTGCAGTGTGGTAGAGTGCATGGACCTCCACATGAATGCTAAATGTACTGTTGAAAGGTTTTAAACCACGCCACACCTATTTTTCATCAGTCAGTGTACATTGTTAGGCTTCTAATGGTCTATTTCTTTTGTTGGTCAATATCCAGGCTTAAAAGTTAGCATTGATGCAGAAATGTCAACCAGAGGGCGAAAAGTTTCATTTCAGAGCCGCAAAAGAGGATGGATTAAAGAAGGGGATTTGAATAAAAAGACCCACCAGCTCTCCCATACAGATCTGTCGAGATTAGGAAGTACATGTCAGATAACCTCTCAAGTAAAGGGACAGAGCTTTCTCCGATAAGAGCACAGTCGTTCAAATGTCTCATGATACTCGCAAGGACAGTGGATATCAGCTACACTCATACCTTTATCTCACCCCAGGATCATTTATACGAATTTTTCACTTGGTTTGGCCTCCTGCGTCCCTTTATAACACCTCAGCTGAAGTACCTGTGCCCAAAACTTCACAGACAGTCAGCAGGGGAGCAGAGTTCCTTGAGCTGGCCAAACAGTTTAATTTATTGATACTGAATGCAAGGCCTGGCCTATGGGCTTTTACCCATGGGCTCGATCCAGCTCCATCTGAGGCAGTAAAGTTGGGCCAGATCTATGAGGGCCCACTACCCTCCAGGGTGCCATGTGAATTGTAAGGCAAAGCTGAGGGCCTTGGTATGCTGAAGTCTTTCCCTTACCTCCACCCACATTGCTGACTCTGAAGCCAAGATGGGATTTATGAGTGGGGAAACTCAAAATTCTCTCACTGAGCATCACTGAAAAGGAATTTTCCCCAACAGAGGGAAAGACAGTCACATCTATCATGGGGGGCAATGCTCAGTCAACTGTTGAACCTCTGAGTCAGAAACGCAAACATTTTTCCTACTGTTTGTCAAATAAACAGTGGAGGGCTGATAGGAATTTTTGGCTAGAAATCAAAGCTTTTTACGCCTTCACCCCAGTTTACAGTTGTGGTCGGAGGCTTTGTGTTTTCAGGGTACCCATCCATCCCATTCTCATCAATGTGATATCTCAAGAACACTTGGATTTGGTGGTCAAAGGTCAAGGTCACTATGACCTTACCAAACACTATAATTTAAGCCACACCTCAAGAAACAAGACACTAATTATGACAAAATTTCACACAAATGTCAAATAGCAAAAATGTATTTACTGATGACAAATCCAAAAGGTCTGTAATGGATGTAAACTGAAAGCTGAATGATTGGCAGGGCATTCAACTGCTTTTATGATGGTGTCCCTCAGGAAGATTTTTGTGTCACTTCACAAATAAGGTGTTACAGACAGAATATCCAGGCAGAGAAAAACACCAGTTTGCTGACCTTAGGCTCGCATCTTTGCAGATGATGTTCTGGTGACCTCATCAGGCTGTAGGTCTCCTTGTTGTGGTTTAAATGCTGAATCTGAAGTGGAAGCACTCAGTCTTTTGTGCTCGGGGTAGAGTGAGTTCTTTGCACTGTGTGTCTGGGCACGTAGTGATTGGTTTGTGAGTTGGAACATCTTTATGGAGGTTGGAGAAGAAACACTGATCTTTTGTTATGAAATGAGCCAGTTGAGGCATTTTGGGCATCCAGTCCAGACGCTCTCCTGTGGAGGCGTTCTGGTTTGAGCCAACTGGAAGTGGACCCAGAGGATCCCCAAAATATGCTGGAGAGATTACACATCCCACCTGGCTTGAGAATGCCAGGAGGAGCTGGAGGAAATGCCTGAGGAGAAGAATCTGCCTGCTACGTTACTTAACTTGCTGTCTCTACCCTGTAATTGTATAAGCAGCAGAAAAAAAAGACAGATGGATATATGAGGCCTCAGAGTGAGAGCTGGATATAATAGTTTTCCTGCTGGGATTGTTACAGTCAAGCAAAAACTTTTGGACGACCCGAGATCAGAATGCTAACAGGCTTGTGCCTGTGTGGGTGGAGGTAATTGGCTATGTTATTTGGAGCTTATCATTCGATGGAGTGGAGTTTCACAACCCTAGAGAGGATTGTTTTTGACTTGTCAATTGCAAATTCTCCATCGGTCCTTTTTATTTTGCTTCTTTCTCTTCTCAGCACCTGGAGTCAAGGCTTCAGACACGGGGCAAGTCCTTCACTCGAGTGCTCCTGTCTGAGATTTTCCCCAGCAAGCTCGATCTGATGTCAGATATAGATGCGTGAGTATAAAGATGCACTGATACATACACCAACACACACCCAAATTAGGACCACAAAGTGAATCCAAACTGCTCCGCCATGGTAGATAAATAAAAACAATGGTCCATATTTGTGCACTCTTTTTTTGCTGCAGTTCATGAATGTATTTAACAAATGAAAGCCTTTCTTTAAGTGCTGGCTGTTGCTGGTTTAACGCTGATTCAGTTGCTCGCACAGAAAAAATTGGTCTACTGCCCTTGACGACACCTGAGATGCTTTTAAGCAATACCACAACGCTCGATGACTAAAGTTCTTCCTAACACAGTGGAAAGGTTGCCATTTTATTCTTGTTGCTGCAAAGACTTTAAGAGTCTCTCACACCACAGTGTATTTGGTAGTTTTTACTCGCCTGTGTGCCTCAACTTGCTGCAACAGAGGAAGGAGATTTCCTTCATTGCCTTCCCTGCATTACTTAAACACTTCTTCCCTTGGCTCATTGTTTTCACTGCTGTGTCTCTTTGTCATAAAGAATGAGTGATTTTATCTCTCACATCATGGACCCCTCCAGACATGTTATCATCAACAGCAAGTTGACACCTTAAAGTTGCGATCAGCAGCGTTTAAAGTGTATTCTGTAGGCATCGTTGAACACATAACAGGGCAGTCAGCATAATTTGCAAGCGCTTAATCTAACAAGGAGCTGACAAACAGAACTTCAGAGCGTGTTGATTCACTAACAAAACTGGCATTTTCGTCTTGGTGAGATTCCATAGTTTTGCCTTAGTTGCAAAAATAAATTGTCCAGCGTGATTAATTTGGATGCTTGATACATTTTCCTTAGTTCTGACGCACATTAAGAAAGAGGTATTTAGAACAATCTGTAAAAGTGCTTATTTTCAGTGAGCTCTTTGGTAGTAAAGTTTAAGTATAATAGGAACAATAAATAATATATAAGCCTGGCCTTCGCTCAGGATGGCTTCTTTAGCTTAAGGCATTCTGTTTCTTTTTAATTATCCCATTACACAGAATAAAAAAAAAATCATACCCCATAACAATATGTTGACTTACCAGAGCCCAGATGAACCTTCAACCCACCTTGCATCCAAACACTCGCTCATTCCCTCACATTTTGTGGAGGAATCAAGGAAATGTGAGGTTGCTGATTCACTCATGGATTTTGTCTTTAATTCATGTATCTGATCATCACAGTGGCAGTTTCCTAAACATAATCTGCCACCGAACCCTGTCATCAAATCCCAGCAACATTCGTTCCTGCCTTCAATAAATAAACTCTTCAAGTTTCTTCAATGAAAGAAACAGTGGTCAGGCTTTTTTATTGTGCAGTTTCTCTGAATATCTGACTTCCAGCCAGAAGAACAGAGGTGAAGATGGACAAGGGGTTAGCGAGACACTGATGTGCACCAGCTCCAATCGCATTCACACCGACACACACACACACACACTCTGCTCGCATTCTCAGATTGGCCTCTCGCTGTGGAGTAATGAGAGGTGTGATGTGTGAGGGAGGAGTGGGTGAGAGAAGGACAGAAGGTCTGAAAGAGATTGAGAGTGAGTTGGAGAGGGAGATAGAGAGATGCAGAGGTAGCTGAGGGGGCTGTGTTTGGAAAGTGAGCGATCATGATAAAAGACTTTTTTCCCTTTGTTTTTTTGTCTCTCCTCTTCAGACTGATGTATGAGTGCAACTCCAAAATTATGTAAGTCAGGCACGATTCACCCAACCAAAACAAACCCTCATTATAGACAAAAAGCTTTTCCACAATGTGAAAACAAATGTGTTTGAATACAAAATTAAGGCCTGTTGTATGCGCGTATATCAGATCAAGTATGCATTATAATTTCCTACCCAATTGCTAGTTTATTAGGTGCCTACTAGGTGTAGCTAGCTGCCCGGTAATAAATCATACGTTGCCGTGTTTTTCACACTTTTCTCATCCTCATAAGGCTGAAAAAGTTCTCATCCGAACTGTTTTTATCGAGCATCATTTCTGCTGGAAGAAATGTCAGCAAAATAATGTCAACAAAGTCCTGTTTGTTGTTTTGCCTGCATAAATTGTATTCATTGTAGTTTCTCTCAGGAGTTTTAAACCCTCCGCAGTTGCCTTTTTGCACCCTCAGACAGCCAGCCTCCAAATCTGAGAAACGCTAAAAGATAGTAAGAAACATTTTTATTATTAAGTCTACCCGTATTGATACAAGTAAAGTGGTTAAATTATTCAAAATTTATCAAATACAATTTAATAACAGCACACAATACAGCCCCAACAGCAACCATAAAGTTTAGTCAGCACCTCATCAACAGAAACCTGAGGATCCCTGCGCACAGCAGGGCTTCTCTCCAGGGTGCCAGCCGGTGCAGGCAGACTATAATAGACTAAAAAATTACAATTCCAGTGCACACCAGGACACTCAGATTGATGCTATTTATTGATAATTTACTTTAAGAAAGAGAAAGAGCAAACTATGCGCTTTCACTTACAGCTTCATTAGATTTTCTCTGTGCTTGAATCTGGTGTCCCTCAAAATAATCCAGTACTGACTGGCAGAGTGTCCCGCGTTTCTAATAATGTACAAAGCAGAGATTATTAAGGAAAGAAAATGTATGAATATGATAAAAGAAAAACGGGACTGCACCCAATAAAAACAGATTTTCTTTTTATGAAAATTGAGCTTGTGCTGAGGTAAGTCTGTTTTTTCAGACTGTGTCAGCTTTTAGCTCAGTGTAAACTGTATCTCCATCAAAATTAAGCAGCAAAAATGAGTCTGGGTCTTGTCACTTGTAAGGTACTACCAAGGTTATGTACATTTCGAAAACAACATTTTCCAATATGTTACTTTGAGGGTTAAGAAACTTGTTGGTTGAACAAAACTTTTTTTCATTTTACTAAAGAAGCATAACTTCTGAAGTCATGACAAAGAAGTCATCCAAGAACTTTGTCTTAAAGTAGCATATTAACTTTTAAAATTCTTATTAACTTTCAAAACTATCTCACCAAATAAAAGAGTAAAATCAGAAAAAGCATTTGATGCTAGTGTTTGGTGCTTGACAGTTTTTGATATATGATGCTGCTGCCTCATTTGGGATGATACCAAAACAGCAGTGAGGTTTGGTTTCCAGCTCAGTTTGAGATCACTGCTTCCATTCATCAAAATAGTGCCTTTGTCGATGACATATAAAAGAAGATTTAGTGCTCTTCGATGAGTGTAGATTAGAGATAAAAGTTAAATGTAACGGTTCATTTTTGAAGATTACTGACTTACTGACAAAAGTGGAAACATCAGTAGTCAGAAGTGTTTAGTCAGAGTGAGATTTTACATCAGGAGGACCTCTTTGGTTTATATTTTGGGGTCTCTTTAGTCTTTTTAGTGTTCAACTACCTGTTTTTCTCTCTTTTGGTTTTGTGTTCTTGTTTTTTTGTATGTACCCTCATGGCTCAGAATAATTTGTAAGTAGACAAGCATCCTACATGAGGCTGCAGTAGACATCACAAAACACTGGGTGTTGGAAGCTGTGCTGCATCGAAGGTGTTTAAGGAGGAATAGACAGAAAGCGAGGGAGGAAAACTGAGAAATAGACGTCGAGCTGGTGGAGGACGCATCAGTGCTCAGCACAAGCCGACGGAGCGCACTGTACAGAGGCCGCCCCCAGGCTTTCAGTGTCATTAGACACACACATACTCATTCATATAAAGAGACAGACACCATTAGCATATGCTCTTAAGTGTGTAATTAGGCTGTCCCCAAGCAGGTTTTAAACTATTGTGCAGATATCTGTACACCGCACACACTTATCTCAACTAGACTGCAAATGCCACCGCGTGCACTGCAGCCTTTTATCTTTCTGTTTGAATCTTAATTTTTTTTCTCTCCATTGAAATGGAATTGTTTGTTTTAATTCAATTAGATTTTTACCATTAGAGGTGAGCGGTTTGCATTTTCCTGCCGCGCTGAAAGGTTAATTGTTCTTGCTTTTTGCCGGGTCAAGACTATGAGTGTAATTGAAGCGAAGCCATGCAGGTGGAGGTCGTCCTAACAGTGTCGGGGTGTAATGGGCCACAGCAGGTAATGCAGCGAGGCCACGGCTGGAGCTCACATTGCAAAAAAACTAAATGTCAAACAGCCTTACCTTTATGTATTGCCTTGCATCCTGCTGCTCAAATCCTCTTGTGTTCTACCAAAGGAAGTAGATCCAAAAGACGAGGTTCCCATCAAACTTCTATTATATAGTTTATTTCAGTTATTCCTTGTTTTTGAATAAGCTGTGAAGTCAAGCCCACATTTTTCATTTTTCTCTGCACCTTTTTTCTTTTTTCCTCAAGCTCTTTCCGTTTCACTGCACCACATGATGTGAGATATCTACTGTTCTAGATATATAGCAAGGTTATTTTACTAAAATAAAGCTAAACAAAAACAATGTGTGAAAAACATTTTGCCAACTGAAATAAATTAAAAACAAGACTCAGGAAAAACTAAAATTCCCTGAAACAATTACATTGATAATAATAGGTCAAATAAATTACAGGTATATACATTTTAGTCTTTAACTTTGGTCAAAATACTCAGCAAAAGCGTGGGGAGGCATCTGTGCATCTACATATTGCTACTGATGTTAACATGACCGTGTGTCAGTGTCACACAGTGCTTCATGTACATGAAACTTATAAAAACTAAACGAAAAGTAAACATTTTTGAACAAGAAATCATCTAACTGATTTGAACACAAAAGCTAAAGTGTTATTAAATAAAAACCAATGAATAATAATAAAAAAAAAAATTGTTATCTCTGTAGGCCAGTTAATGGGCTTGCAATACAGTTAAGATCATGTGGGTTTTATTTAATACACTACTATTTATTGTACTGAACTGAATCACTCAGTTTATGACCAGGCAATATATTGGTATTATATCCATATCACGATTTCAAGTCAAAGCTAGAATCTCCAGGGTTAAAAAATGAAGCCAAAAACTTGAGATAGCTGACCGCTAAAGTCCAATTAAACTTTACAGCCAAAAGAACGTGTTCACAACCTGGTTTTGGTCCCTATAGCTATTATATTTGTTCATGATGACTTTCTGGGGGAGCATTTTTATAGAAGTCACTCATCTTAAGTATTTTAAGGCTAGAAGTTCTGCATAATTCTAGCTAGGTGCCACTTTGAGTGACAGCAGCTGTTCGCTACACGCTCAGGGTCACACAGTCCAGGGTATCAATGCGTAGCCTCTCCGGCTCCACCCTCTTGTATTAATACGGTCACTTCTGGAAAAATATCATCTTTGATTTTTGCTCAACAATATATTTTGATGTGGCACGAATGTTGTATTTTTTGTTTTTGAAGGCAGCAATAATTTAATGACATAATTTTCAGAACTTGGCAGACTGTTTCTAATTTTTCTGATGTTTGCCTTTGTCTCCTTGGTCATTATATCTACATTGCAGATGGTTATAAATTAAAAATTCCACTGCATTAATATATTGTGAAAGCACCAGTTATCATCATTCCAATACTGCTGCAATATCAATCAGGGAACTATTTTGTCCACAAAGCTGTGATAGCTGATTTTGGTCATGTCGCTCAACCCTACTGCAACATCTCAAATCTGACTTTGTCGTACAACTAAACCTTTAACCCACTTCATAGAAACGAAAATATCTTGGATCACCGCTCAGCCTGAAAATACAGAGTAATGATTTTTGTTCCATATTGCCAAGCTCTAATTCAGTCACTCCTTGTTCTAATATTAGCAAAGTCCCTTCTGGCTCCATGTGCCAATCAGCTGTCTGCTCCTTAGGAGGCACCCCTGTCTGCCCTCCTTTATGCTTTCTGTCTTACTTCCCTCCCAGGCTTTTCTCTCAATGCAAGCCCCAAGGATTTAGTGGAGTAGTCTTGGTCCTCTTATTAATCATCCTTCTTTTAACAGCCGCAGTTTTCTTTTCAGCTCATTATACAATTGGGCGGATATACACAGCAGAGGTGCATATACACGTCTGCTCATACTGTATACATGTGCACACATAGATGTAAGCTGCCAGACTCCCCCTCTGTTATTACGTCCTTCTTCCTGTGTGGGCTAAAGCAATTTTGATACATTTTCAGTGTTTAGCCACGTAAATGGCTTCGGTTCTGAATAGTGGCAGATGGATGTTTAAGTCATATTTTAGACTCCACATCCACAGCTCAACTCAGCTAACTTGGGTCTGAGGAAATTGGTGCTTGGTGCAAATATCTCTGACTCAGGAAATTAGGAGGATGAATAAGAATTCGCTCTTTGGGGGGAGACATCTAAAAAAAAAAAAAAAAAAAAAGTGTTATTTGAAAATGAGAAAATGCCATGCGTATGCCCAGAGGGGGTGGAATATTTCTGTGACAAAGAGCAGAGTGGAGCGAGAGCCAAAGCTGCAATCAATTCTTGCAGTTGGGAAATTGTGTGAAAGTTGGAAAATGAAGAATAGACGGATGGGGATTTTGACGCAGTGACATAGACATGAAAGTATTCAAGCGATTACGGCAAAACTTTCTTTCCTTGAATGTCCCTCTTTCATGCACGAATCTACCCAGTCACAAACAGGTGTATTCCTATCGACTTTTACCTAGATCTAAAGCTATCTCTGGGGCTTTAATATGCACTGCAGCTCAATTCATATTTGTCAATATTTCTGATGGAGCTCCATCATTAGAATTAGGGACAAGGGAGGGTCCGCTCCCCCGGTAGAGATGGAGCTGTGGATAGCATCGATCTGTGAAAGCTAACCCCTGTAGCCCTGGCCGCTTCTCTCCGTCTCCATTTTCCCATTGTTCATTTTTTTTCCCCCCTCCAGCTGTTTACATCCATGCCCTCCTCATCCCTCTTTCATGCATTTTCCAGAGTAAACACTTTTCTCCCTGCCAATCTTCCTACTCTTCGGCCTCTGTTCTCTCTCTCCTCTCTTGTTGCTTGTGCCTATTCAGCCTCTTTCGTCTTCATTGCTCTTTCTCCTTATCGCTGTATATCTGTGTCCTCTCTTTCTTTTTTCTTTTTTTTTTTTTTTTTTTTTACTCCTCCCCACACTCCCCACTCTCCACCACCCTGTCTGCCAGCTATGTAGGCTACCTCCGTGGAGACCAGGCTGGTGCAGGTTTTTTATTCACTCTCACCTCACCTCTCCCTCTTTCTTTTACTGCATTTCTTCTCTTTTCACCTCTCCTCTGTTCTTTTCTGTTTTTCTCTGTTTATGCCTGCTGCAAGCACCACCCTCCTCACCCCCACCACCACCACAAGCCTCCCTCCCTCTCTCACTGGCTTGCTGTACGTTCAGACAGTGCAGTGTGGCTGTCTTTTAGAGCTGTTGCAAATCGGGCAGATCCCCCCAACAGATGCTGGACATCAGGTGGAGGGAGGCTCCCTGCTTAACCCATTGCATCACATATCCACATGCAGCATGCAGCTGCAGATGTGCCCAGCCTGTCTAATAGGATCCTGGTTCCATGCCCTCCTCATGCAGCCCCTGTTTTACACACAGATTTTCACCCACTAATGGATGCTCGTGTGAGCACTAATGTGTTCCTTCTCTTTTTCTACAGGTGGATCCAGATCGCTTGTCCACGCCTCTCCATCGACTGGGGCACAGCCTTCTCTAAACCCCTGCTGTCCCCGTACGAGGTAAACACTCAGTCTCTCAGCAAGATCACAGCAGTCGCTGCCTCATGCGTTGCACACACACACACACACACACACTCACACACTCACACACCCACAGATCTTCGATCGAATGAAGGTCCATGTGTAGGACCCATCAAGGCCTGCTTGTGCTGGAGATGGCGCCTTCTGCCCCTCCTCCCCCTCCATTACTGCCATAAATCTCACCAACACACACACACACACACACACACATATCAATCATCAGAAGAACACCAGCCCCCCCTACTGGCCGCAGGACCCCACAGCACCCGCACCCCCCCACCCCCCACCAACCCTGTCTCCCACAACTGTCTTGTTTCTCTAAAGAGACAGAGAGATCGGACAGCAAATCATAAAGATCCATTTCAAAGGGAGCGTTTGTTTGTGTGCTGCTGCAGCTGGTGGAGAAACTTTGTGATGGGTTTGGCAGTTTTGTGTGATTATGTGACTTGGCTGGTTAGCATTTGATGTCAACTGTTAATTCATTTAGCGATTTCCTTCAAAGATATGTTACCGATTTAAATCCCTATGAAATGGCTGAATGGCTGCAAGGGGAATTGCTGTCTCGAATATCTGTTTGTGATTTGAAGTGGCTGCTGCTTTTTCTGCCAACTACACGTCTTTTGTTCACAGCTTGTGCTGCACATACGTTTCAGAATGTGGCCATTAAGAATAATGATAGCATTCACCTTAGAGGGAAAAAAAACATGATTATTTCGAGTTGTTTTCTTCTGAGATCTATAATGGGGCATGTGAAGTCTGAAATTGGCCTCGCTGTAATGAGGAAAGCTGCAGTCAGTTTTCTTTAGCTCCTTTTTTTTTTCGTCAGAGCTCCTTTTGGGAAAAACGTCTGTGCATTTAAATCATTTCCAGCTGTATCTATACCTCTGTGTGTGTTTTTGTGATAAGTCTTAATTCAGCTCCATCTAATACGCATGAGTGTTATGCGTCTCGGCGCGCTGTGCTTTTCACTGTGGCATTTACAATGAAGATGAAGGAGAACGAGATGGGAGGGTGGAGAGAGCAAGGAGAAGGGTGGCGGGTGGGGGGGCAGCAGCATTTATTTTCAGTGCGTCTCATGTTATATTTATAGTCAATAAGACACACTTGGCTCTCCTGTCAGAGCGGGGATTAGCAGGAGAAGCTAGCATCCACAGAGAGGCAGTTGCTGAGAGAGCAGGAGAGCAGTGGGTAAAAAGAAATGAGAGGCGGGTAGAAAAAGAGAGGGAGAAGGAGGAGAGAATGAAGAAGACTAGCAGAAGGATGTCTTGGGAAAGGACAGGCAAAAAATAAGACAATAAAAGATTTATTCCTTATTGCAGTTTGTTTATTTAGGAAGCAACACTACTGACATTAGCTGACCCTCATATGTATTTTTCATAGTTTCATTTTAAAGGAGAATGTCATGTTATTTTTCACATACCGATATATAAAATATTTACCACATTTACCTTTAATAGAATCATTGATCCATAGTGTGCCGTACTCGTGTTACACTTGTATATGAGAAAATATGAGAAAATAGAAAAAATGAACTCCATTAGTCGTGTGAGCACATCTTGATCTCCGCTGTTGTTGCTTGCATTTTCTTTCTTGCTCATGAGGAAGTATAAAAACAGTGTTGTTTACCTGTTTCTATTTAAAGATGCAGTCTGTATGCAACACAACACCACCTTCTCAGTGTCGGTGCACCATACCAGCAAACAAAACTGCACGCACGCTGTGTAACAGTGATGAATTGTGTTTCAGACTGCATTTTTAATATTTCCTTTGAACTGATTTCTCTAAAGTTGGGTTTTTTCATAGTTAACACGGCTCGTTTTCTCATCATATGATGGTATCTTGTCTAATTTACTTAAAATTGTGTAAAGCCGAAGTTGGGTCTTCACATCCAATTAGTCTGCTAGATGAATGAGTAGTTGGGAGTTAATAAATGAACATTCACGTGATTTGTTTGTTCATACAGCACGTTTGTTTATTCATCTGTTCAATCGTTCAGATGCTCTTTCTGTTTTTCAGAATCAATATTCACTTCTGCTCCATATGGAGCAGGCTGCTCTTATGTCATGCCAGCGCTGTCGCTCTCCGCTAACATCTGTTGTGTCACACAGTGCAGCTGGATAACATGACAACTCTGCCTATTATCCAGGCTTAATATTATGACACCTGTCTCGTCCGTTGTGTCTTCTTATCAATCTGTCGTTCGATGCAGCTGGTTTGCCCAAAAACTGCAAGTTCGGTTTTCAATAACTGGGGGGGGAAACGGCAGAATTCTGGAGAACAGCGCCTCACACACGTGGGCCGGTTTTGGCCTTTTCAAGTTGTCAAGCATCGTCTTCTTTTTTGTGTTAACTTTACGAGTTATTATGTGTCTCACTGTCTCCCAGGCAGCTGTGGCTTTACAGGAGGCTGACTGGAAGGACGTCTACCCCATGGACTTCTACTCTAATCAGAGCCTGGGGCCGTGGGCCCCAAATCACCCTGACAACCAACCTGTGCGGCCCCCTCGCAGACAGGTGAGCAGGGGCGGGAGATGAAAGAATGAATGGCAGAGGAAAGATGGGAGGGGGGAGGAGAGGAGGAGGGGGGGTAGGAATAGCTGATGGTGTTCAGTGTGTGTTCAAGGACTTTTATCATTGTGTCACCACACTGACACCCAGTGGCACAATGACAGCACAACATGTAAGTGGGCATCTCTCTTAAAGGCGTGGCTGTGACCTTGACCTTGACATGCATCTTGTTTTTTTTTTACATTTATTTTCCAAAAAATTCAAATTAAACGACAGATATGCAGCTAAATGTCACGTGTTGCTGCTAATCTGTCTGATTTGGATCCTTTACTATTTTAACTGTTAATGCTGTCCCTGCGCCTTCCTGCAGAAACAAGGATCAGAGACGACCCTTCCTGCCAAGCAGTGCGGGCAGAACCAGTGCGCCCCCTGCGGCTGTCAAGGAAAATGATGTACCATGACCTGCACTGTCTTTGACTGGTATCATGGCTGCCAGAGTCCCTCTGCTTTTGCTCACGACAGGAGGGAGGTCAGACCAAAGGAAGGAGAGGGGGGATTTGTCCAGACAGTCTCTGAGCCAGCAGAGCTAAAGCCAGACGAGCCCTCAGCCCCGCCTCAAATGGATTACTAGCCATAAATAATCCCTCATTTCACAGCACAGCAGATCAAACCAAATTCATTGCTCTTATTCACGTTTTCTGCATGTGTTCTGAGCTCCAGATCCACGCAGCTCAGAGAGTAGGCTGTGTGTTTGAACTCACGCAGGATCATGTGTCAAATTCCCATGACGGAGCTTCTCTCTCCGCCGCGTTATTGGAGAAAGTCTTGCTGCACGTGGGTAAATGTGCAGGCCCCTCTTTAATGAAGACACAACTTTTGTAATTGTTACAGAAAGTGCAAGATGACCTTGAGCAGGTTGTATGGAATTAAAGTGTCTGTTAATGTGGGCGGCTTTAGTCAAATGCAATCCACTTGTCCTTGGATAAGGCAGTGTGTGTTGTCAGACACTTCAAATCCCTTCATGCTGTGTGTCAGACGGTGGTAGACACATTATTGTATGGAGCACTTTACTTACTTTTGCTTTGTATGTGTCTTTTCACAAAAAAATCTTCTGCTGAAATGTGGAGAATAAAGATGTGATGCATCAGGACATGACCTTCTCTCTGTATCTCATTTCTGGGCAAATTCTGAAATGATATATCAGAATTGAACCCTGCACCTTTATGCTGAGCAGATCTGTGTGTCTTTAAGGCTGAGGGTTATGAGTATCCAGATGGGTGCAATGCTAGTCACGACTGCTCTCCATTCTCATTTTTTATTGATGAAGGATTCTGTCAATAAGTAAATAAATAAATAAATAAACTCTCTGTTGCCGGTTGGCTGCCACAGCACAATGTGACTGACAGTAGCTGATCCCCAGAACTCGTGAACCCCCTTCCCAGATTGCAGCACATTGTCTCAGGTTGTCACGAACTTCTGTGAGTTTTTTTTTTTTTCTTTTTTTTTTGTTATTTGCCTACAACTACCAGGCTTCTCTAGTCAGATCCATCCTGCATGTGATTTCCACCTCCGTATCTCCCCGGCAACAGAAGCCTGTGTGATGCAGCCTGTACCACCAGATGTCCGTCTTTCTCATGATGTGTCTCACGTGTCCCACTAGTGGCTGTTATTCTGCTCAGTACTTGCTACAGTGCTGTGTGTGATGCGATGGTGGTGAGGAATAAATTATTGGCCAGCAGAGCTCACTCTCCGCTAATGTTTGATTTATTTTGTGGCGCACTCTATCAGGGGGAGACTGAGAGAGACTGATTTTAGCATCAATGAAAGAGCATGTCTTTATAAAAGTGTTGTTGCTGGCTGGCCATACTTTTAGTTAGAGTAATTTTAGCAATTTCAGATTAAACTTCTGTATCTTTAAATACCTTGGTTTGAGTCAATAAGGCCCCTATTATATTACTAACATCAGAGAACAGTATATCAATATTCTGATATATGCTTACAAATGTGGGATGTTCTCACAATTTTGAAATAAATTCAGAAGTGATAACATAAATGTTTTCTGGATTAGATATAATTAGATCAAAATAATTTAGCTCTGAACCAGTCTTGCTGTCATTCTCATTGCTTGTTGGTTATTTGGTTCCCAGTGATTATTGGCAAATATTTTTTCAAAGAAGCATGTTGAACTTATAAAATATAATTGAAAACAGTTTAGACTTGCACCACATAGATATTTATACAGTTGTGCCAATTAACTCCGCCATTTTTCTCGGTGTCACTATGACTCCCGACATAAAATTCCATTGAAAAAAAAAAACAACAACATAGTGTTAAACAAAATCTCATCCTGTTAAGCACGAAAACATATTCTCGGCCTAATTGATGATCTATATTTCAAGAAGACTTCTTTTGCAGGCCACACCTCAAGAAGAACCTCTTCACTCGCTTTTTTTTTTAGCATAATATATAACACTAATGTATAAAGTAAATTTATGTAAGATATTTTTATTTTCTCTATCACTGCAGTGTCTTGTGCTGATTTAGCCTAAAGTCACTCAGCCTCACATTCCTGTCAACTCCTGCTGTTTGTCTGGCTGTCTCTTAATAAGGAACAATAAAGTATTTTACAGAGGCATACCTTAGTGCAAAATGTAAATATCCATCTAGCTAACATTCTGTGTAAAATAGAGAAAAATGGAGTGGCACAGAACCTCCCTAACTCAATAAAAGTGAATTTCTGAGTAGTTGGAACTATTTCAAAGCATATTGTGGTTATTTGATTTGGCTCTTGCAAGCAAAGTAAAAGGGGAGTTGGACTGAAAGTTAATGAGGCTCTGATCCACAAAAATGTTTTTACTCTGCCAGTCACACACAGACAGACGGCCGTGTAAGTAAAGTAAACTCCAGTCAGTCTAGCCTGTTCTCTCAGGTTTTCCACCAGCCATGCAGACAGCTGAATGCCCAGTAGATGGCACTGTTTGCATAGTTTATTTTTTTGATGTCCTGTAAGGCAATTCAAGTCACACATTTTTTACTTTGGTGAGGCATCACATGAGTGAGAGTGCAAGTACCCAGTGTACTTTCTAACCACCGTGTGCAATTCTTTCCAGATGTGGTAGGAATTGGGCTCGATTCCCTTTCATTCTCCTTGGCATCTTATCTTGTCCAATTCTCCCTTGCACCCTCCGTACTCTATGTCTGTAACAGCACTTCCTCTGCCATCAGCACCCAGTTTCCTGTGGGCAGGGCTCAGCTCGCAGTAGAGAAATTCGATGTGTTTATCATGGGTGCTATGACTCTGCAGAGGCCGCAGGTTTAGAGCCTGCACTGAACACAACAGGTGCTCAGGTCACGTATGGCTCACGGTGATGTAGACATACCCTGACTGCGCGGTCAGTTGGTTGCCAGTGGTGTCCAGCGCTTGTTTGCGCAGCCTGCAGCAGTAAGCGGTGATATGACTCAAAAGCCATCCACTAATGCACCCGGAGGAACAACCCGTCACGAGGCGCTGATTGAAATAGCACATTTTCAGTAAATATGAACTGTTTGCCTGGGTTAATGTATCTCTGTGGCTTTGTCTGGAACCTGTGAGCAGATAAAGCATGTCAGAGCCTGTGATGTATTCAGTTGTTTATTTCTCTGACCGAGGAAAGGCTGAGTCACTGCTTTCACTCGCTTTGCCCACCTCTCTTTACATTTACCTTCTTGCTAAGTAAAAGCATTATCACGGGCTCGTGTTTTTTTTTTTTTGTTTCTCATGTGTTCTTCATTTGTTCTTATTACAGAGCTTTTCTTTCCAATATCAGAGAATTTACCTACAGGTGGAAAAAAAGAGAGAGAGGTTTTGAAATATCTTTACAATGACTCACGGCACTACAACAAAAATAAACAGAAGAGGAGGAGATTTTTCTGCCAGTTTGTTTTCTTATATTTTTTTGTTAGCATTGGTGCTGCTTTGAGGCAGAATGTGACTTTAGAAAGCCACATGTGATTGGGTCTGTGCTGAGGAGGGAGTGGCAGGAGAGGAGATGCATGGAAGTCCCTAAAACTGAGGAAACAGAGGTCTGCATCTCAGTGCCTTTCTGTATTTGTCTGTTTCTCTCCATCAGCACGTCCCCTCGATAGCACCAGAACATCACGTGAACAAGAAGAATAAAACAACTGATTTGATTTACCTGGCATGTATTTACATCTGTCAACACACTGTAGGTGGGTGAGAGTGTTTAGGGAAAAGTATGAAGGGAAAATAAATCTGTGCTCGGCTGCAGAGGAGTGCTGTTTGAAAGACTTCTTTGAGGGCGCAGTGGCAATGATGACGGATGTCTGATGTGACAGTGCATGTGCAGTTTCAATTCCAGACGAAGGGCCTATGGAGAGAAGCTGCATGTTGTCAGTGGACAAGCTGTTTCTGCATGATTCAGATTTTTCAGTGGGCATTTTTCTGGAGAGTGATGCACGTAAATGAACCCAGAGCCCGCATCGGCTGTGCTACGTCATGTGTTGTTGATTGAACTGGACTTGCAGATACCAGTGATCACTCACATTGTGTTGCCAGTTGCCACATTCTGCTTTAACAGTTATCAAGTCTGCAGTACAGAGAGAAAAGCAAAGAAGGGTTTCATACATAAACACCAAAACAAAGGCAATCCGTCCCTAAAGGGAAGAATTAGAAGAGATAAATTAGTCAAAACAGCCTGTTGTATTCAAGTTAAAACTCGGCTAATTTCAAGCGTTTCTTCCATTTAGTTTAGTTAAGTAGAATGCTGTAATTGTGGAAATAAGCAAGTATGTATTTAACTACCCCTTGATCTGCATCCCTGTGGAAATTTGAACAATAAATGATTATGTCTAGAGGCTGCTGACTCCGTGTGTGTGTGTGTGTGTGTGTGTGTGTGTGTGTGTGTGTGTGTGTGTGTGTGTGTGTGTGTGGGAGAGAAGAAGCCTGGGCGGACAAACGGCAATGTGAAGGAAGGTTGCTAGAGGGTTGAATAAGAGTCTTTAGCAGGAAAAAAAATAAGTGGTGTAAAGAGATGACTAATTCTGCGTGGGAGGTCGGCCTGTCCCTGATCATTGGGCCAACAGCCACCCCAGCACAGGGCTGTCACAAAGTCACCTTCTTCCTCAAACCCACTCTGTCCTGCCGGGGATTGTCTGTGTTTTCCTCTCATGCTGTGGTCAGCCGGTTCTTATTCATTTATTTAGTCTCATACTCAGTCTACCAGAAGGGCCGGAGTGAAACACCTGTTTAAAAGGGGTTACTGATTTCCATCGGATTTTCCTTTGTTGCTTTACTTTAAGGTTTTTTCTGGTTTTGAATAGTAATGTGAGGGTCATTCAAATACTTACAGGCTCAAGAGAAGTCAGAGAAAAGTTTCGGAATACTATTTTTTCTTTGGAATCAAGTTCTTTGGAATCTTATTTTAATCAATGCTTAAAGATAATTTACAATATCTTACATTGTTAGAATAAAATGTATTTTTTACAGTATATATATATATATATATATATATATATATACACACACACATATATAGTTGAGTTCTGATCTGACATCATGCTTAACGTTTCTAACAACTGTTTGACTCAGAGAAATCTGTCATTTTATTAAATGTAACAGCCCGTTTCATTTTGACTTCCACAGTGACGCCAGTCAGAGAGTGAGGACGAACATTTCTTTCCCACAGTCTGATAGATTTTCATCTACAACAGTGGCCGTTTAACAATGAAATAAACAAATCCCATGATCCCACACTCTCCCACTGACTCATCAAACTACGTCTTTTGTTTTTATTGTTTTGATAGAGAGACCTCTAGTGGCAGGAATAACATACTGTGCATTTGATTCATCATCATTTGAAAGTGCAACCTGTATGATTATCCTGAGCCTTTACACATATGACTCATAATCTATAAGATGTTTACTCTATAGCTGATAAATGTTAGTTAATTGTCAACAGAACAGTCAAACTTTGCGATCACTGGAATTTCTTCAAATTTGTTCAGTTTAGTCACTAAATGCTGAACCACAAGGGTTTGTGGTCTGTTTTCTGCATTTCATCCAAAACCAAGTGAGCATTGCTTCCCAACACTGTAAAAGATGATCAAGCAGATCCAGACCATTCTGTTTCTGAATGTCAGTGAATACACGTGACCCAAATGATTGAATTTAATAATACTGATTTAGTCCAGTTGGCAGCAGCGATCTCTGACTCATTGTCAAAAAGCTGAAATCACTATGCAGCTGTGAGAAATTTAGATGTTAAAATCGGAGAGGAAATATGACTCATAATCATCTTGCATGGCCGTGCTAGCTAATAATACGACATATGGATGTGAATATTAATGTAACTGGGCTTTGAACATGATGAATTTCTTTTCTTCTTGGTGACTGTAGCAGTCCACCTTGTTTCATTGATGAGCTAATGATCTTTTCCCAATAAAAAACTACTTCTACTCCAATAGTGACTGGGGATTTCTTTTGTGGCATTTCGTCCTGATTTAGAGTTATCCAGGGAAGAATTCAGTGAGGCAGCAGTCAGGTTTACACATAATGAAGGACTAATTATCTCTGGCTTCTACAGGTTATTATGGTGGTTGATTTTGTATTGTTTTATTATTCATCAGTCAGCTCCAAAGCTGAGAAAGTTGGGTGGTTTGAACTTAATTAAAGCAGAATATAATAACTGACTGATGCTTTCTGACATGAACTCAACTGAAAACAGTGCAAAGACAGTTTATTTCATGTTTTGCCTCATAAGGTTATTAATCTTTGGTTATTAATTATTAACAGGTTTGTTGGTAACTGGCGACAGTATCAGGATTGATAATGAGGGACATCATTCACGAGCAATGATGCAGCAAAGTTCACCACTCTGTGAAACACACAATTGAATACAGAAGATTTACTTGAAAAAACTGTTGTTAGTAAACAATTTGTTTGCAAATGATCGCTCTCTGTTTTTATATGTTTTTACAGAGTCCCACCTCTTCTTAGTCAGTGTTACGCTGATTATTCTGTTATCTTTCTTTGTGAATTTTGTAGCTACTCAAAAATTTGTAAATTTAATTCTAACATTTTCTTTCAATTTTGTTCTTTTTGAATATTTGACATCTAAATACAAGATGAAGCTTTTATTTAATTTATTTTAAAATAAATGTTCAAATATATGAATAAGTTTAAAAGCAGTTGTCTTCATGACAAAGCCGTTATTTATCATTCGCTTCACAGCTGGCACTGTTTCAAAACGTATGCATAATCAAAGCTTTTCTTGACTTATGAATAAAACGTGATCTCATCATCAGAAATGTCTTGATCCGCTTTAAATTATTAGGATATAATTGAAATTTTAAAGTTCAGTATGGACTATCATTGATGCATCAGAGCATAATAGAACACTGTGTTTGTTTAGTTTATTTTTGTAGACTTTGAAGTCATTAAGTGAACAGCTCTTTGTTTTCTAAGTGCGCGTTAACATCTCTTTATTAAACGTGTTGCTGAAGTCACGTGATTATGATCTGACAGAGCCGTAACAGGTTTAACAAACACAACATGTGACGCAACACTGACGTGTGCTACTGGAGCTGCATTCAAAGGTTAATGTGATTCTTGTTTTCTTTTCCCTCTCAGTGGAGGAGAAGAGACAAACCTCACAACTTCAGGATTTTCTCTTTCTTATTCTGACAAACTTGGATATTCACCAACTACTAAAATCCCATAAAGAAACTCTCAAGTGTTACTGGATAAGATCCATTTGAGCAAATATGAAGTGTGGTATCTCTGATGTACAGGTTAGGTGTTGCACATGTCGAGTCTTTACTTTAAGGATAAGTAAAAAAAGAAAAGTCTGCTCAGAATGTACATATGTGAGGCAGTTTTTAAACCTTTTACACAAAAAAAAGTTGAACTAGCTGAACCTTATGAAAGTTTTCGTCAGGGACAGACAGCAGGTATCGGGGCTTAAATGCCCTTTACTTAGATACAGACTGTGGACCTTCTTACCTTTACAGAACTTTTCTTTGTACATGAGATCCTCGAGCTAAAAATATGAATACCCTCGAGACAACTGCGTAAGAAGCGGAGCGCTTTTCCCATTGTGACAGATTTTTCCGTATTTGCAGGCCACCTGAGAAGAATTATTTAAAGCAGATTTACATCATCATGCCATTCACATGTTTTGGCTCTGAATGTACAGCTTTTCAAGCTGAAACTTTTTTTTTCAAGGATTATCTCAGTAACTAGACTTATAATGTCCTCCATCTTTTCTTCATATTTTTAATCAGCATTACCTCTTTTAATCTTGTGTTATCAAAGACTGTAAAAAAAGGCAAATACTGAAACTTTACCAAGCCCATTGTGAGTTTTAAAATCCGGTTAATTATAACCAGCAGTGCTGCCAAACTCATGGTCTGAGTCTTGGTCTCTGAACAGTGAGAGTCGATGTGCTGCTGGAAAAGAGTCTCACAGTGCAGAGACAACAGCTACTCGAATATAGAAGGACCCCTTACCCAAATTACGACAACTACACCCTTAAGATATTTAAATTCTTAAATAAGTACTTTGATGTTGGCCGGGCCGCTGAAGTGTCCTTCAGTAAGATATCCAATCCCAGTCAAGTCCAAGGTCACTGCTGTGTCTCTAACACTCTGCTTTTACTCCGTTGTTAAAAGAAAATCAAAACCTTATTGCCAACAAAGATACAGAGTCTTGTGTGCTCATGATTAATTAATTTATTGATAGAAAATGATACGTATGCGGGTAAAAATTGTACATTCACGGCACTGAAAGAGGAAAATTAGTTCAGGGATTATTGAAATTGATACTTAAGTGAAAAAATGCGACTGGAAAACCCAACATGCTGCTTTAAAAGCTGATAGGGAGTCAATTTCAGGGTTCACAGCAGCTTCAGGATGCCCCCTGAGCTCTTGTCCTGGCAGAAGTGGATCTGTTTTCATCAAGACTGGACGGGGAGCTTCTGCCTGACACTGCTGCTCTGATAAACCTTCAAAAACCCAGAGACTTTTATCTACATGTCAAGAAGTCTTCCCTCCTCCAAGATATGGGTTCACTTTAATATTCCCTCTCAAATGTACAGCAGCTATGTGAAGCCTTTTTTATTTTAGTTCATTTACATATATTACACTTAATGAAGCCAAGCTCTTCGGTTTGAATTGTACATCATGTATTTCTTATCACCAGGATTCAGGTCAGTCTTTTGTTTTCTTTTCTATTTGTGGATCACTTGAATTCTCCACAGTAACTGCTGTGAAATATCTTCCACCCAAAAAAAAAACAAAAAACACATAAAACAACACTCCTGCAATTAATTCAACATTTCTTTAGTATCTCTCCCTCCTCTGTTGACTCCGGCTTCTCATTCTGCACAGCTTTTTTTTTTGCACCACTCCGATTCAGATGTGCTTTTTGCCCCCTAGCGACCATGGCTGTAGACTGTTACCAGTGGTGCTGTTGCTACAGTAACAATCTAATGCCACGGTCACCATGGAGACAGCGGGAGAAATATGATTGGCTGTGGTAACCACTGACGTCCTCGGTGGTTTGATGATGTTGGTGATGCAGCTTTCAGTAGTGCTGGGCTCCGAGAAGAAACTTCATACAGTAGAGCAGCATCTTCCCACTCAGCTTAACTCTTACAGTCACAAAGGTGGATCTGATCACACAGAGCAGAGGCTTGCCAGACGTCAGTAGCCATGACTGTAGACTGTTACTGTACTTTGGAGGACTTTTAGCAGTAAGCAGTCTAGAGCCAAGGTATTGATGCACTGACTGACAGAATAAAGCAGTAACAAATAATTAAACTGGACTGAAGAGTGTCGGAAAAGCCACACAAGCTGGTAACAACATGCAGAGGGAAAGGTGGCGTGTACGGAGTGTGAGAGACACCATGATTCTGTCCTTTGCTCGACAAAATAAATGTCATTTATAATTGTGTTACATAAACAAATCAAGGTGTGAAGTGCAGAGGGAAAAAGAGCACTTTGGTGCTCTTTGGAGTTGACTGGCACAGCGTGGCACACTCCACAGCCATTAGCCAAATCAGATCATATACAGTGAAACAGTACTGACGGTGGCACACATCCTAGCCTTTCCTGTCAGAGGCCTCGGGCTATGTGAGGCCAGACTGCCGGTTAGATAGCCCACTTGTTGTGTTTGTTGTATTGATTTCCATGCCAATTATCTATGAGTCAGCCACAGGATATGGACGGAAAGGGAGCACAGGGCGGATTGGTGGCTTATGCAAGCTCTACCGAGTAACTCTAGGACTGACGTCAGCAGTCAGGAAATTTGAGTGATCAGAAGCTCTCATCTGATGTTTATGTACTGGCTGTTTGAAGCCATGTGAAGCAGTGATTAGTGTATTTTTCATCTAAACAGGGATCTAGACAGGTGAGGAAGGACAGGAAGGAGCAGTGCCAGTAAGCAAGTCACACAAGTTGCAACTTGAGTGTCACTAGGGGTTATGAGTGATTTGGGCTGTAACTGAGTCCTGTTTTTCTCTCTGTTTATCTCCAGTGGTGTCTCTTATTAGTACTAACATTAGTGACGGTTATCTAGGCAGAGTTTTGACCCATATTTGAAAATACGTGAAAAAAAAAAATCCATTTTAAAGAAAATAGATCGATTTGCTCTGTGACAAATGTATCTGGGCTGTTACTGTCCACGGTCCTGAAGATCATCCACTGTCCGACAAACACTGCTGGCCGAGTTTCTGCTGCTGCGTGAGCCGTAAATATCTCCATAGACGCGCCTCTCTAGTTGTGAGAGACATGCATATGTTAGATAGAGGTCAGAAAGTTAAAAATATACCTGCTGTTCAACTGTCGGACGGAACAGGAACGTGAGAGGAGGACAGAGGAAAGGATTTATAAGGCCATACTGAAAAAAAAAATCTTCAAACATTATAAAATATAAAGAGTATAATATAACATATGAAGACATTTCGGATGGTTTACCGACTGTATGGGCACAAATCGACTTAAGTTTTTGGTGCTTGTGTGGAAGAAATCTGCAGCTCACAATCCCAAATGAGCACACAAGACCGAGTTCAGCACCGCGGACAGCGCCGCGGACGGCTTCAGCTGCTTGCTCCAGCTCTTGGAGAGATGTTGGAAAGGAGACTGCTCCGTCAAGTCACATAAGGCTGGTGTGGATGTAATGCCCCGTGCAGGCGGACATCAGGGCTACAAACAGTGGGAGGGGTTATTAAACCATGCTCATTGTGATTCTTGTCATAGCCCCCCTCCAGGAGTTTACACTGGGGAGTTTTCATCAGACCCCCAGGCCTTCCCACCCCCTCAGCCCCCCCCCCACCTCTCCAATTTCGTATAGGGACACATCGCAATGCAGTTTGAAGACGTATATAGGCGACTCGCGCTGTGTCTTTAAAGCCCTCTGATGGGTGATTGGGAGTCGTCTGCATGTGCGCAGGAATGACGCAAAATTGACTTCATCTCACGAACGCGTCACGATGTCATTTCAACATTAAAAATGGAGAGGAAAAAAAAAAAAAGGTACCGAACTAGAGAGAGGGGGGGTCTCGGCCTGCCAAAGTGAGGAATAATAGGTCACTTTATTTAAAGTAGGTCCCAGGGGTGCATGCGTCTTTGAATGGATGGATTTACACCTCCCGGTCGATTATGTGCTATGTTTTTACATTTTGGTACAGCTTTAACCCTATAAGCAACACATGGGAACATGCTGTCCTAACTCCAGCAGTCTCGGCTGGTCCAGGAGGCAGCCGGTTAGGACTCGTCCCACATCGGTTGACTGATACCGAAAAATAAAGACATTACCCCATGTCGTGATTCGCTATTTGTCGGGATTCAGCCTGGTTAACATGCAGTCAGCGCAGCCTACACCCTACAAGACATTCTCTCCTTTTTTCACATTTGTCACTGCCCATGTGCGCCAAAGTGACTCACACTGCAGTAACTTCCAGCCTCTGTAATCTACCGTAGATTCACGAAATGGCACGCAGGGGAAATTTGGTGACAGGGAAAAGAGCGAGCTTACAGTGATTTTTACCAAACTAAACGTCGGTGTCATTTCTTTCGGCTGCTACACGTGGATTAAGACAGCTATTGTGATCGTTGAGATAACATGTAGAGGACAAGAACTGTCAGAATGAAAAGAAAAACTTACCTCTTGGTCTCTTCATGGGTCCAGCTGAGATTTCTTGAGTTTACCACCTGATCAAACTATTAAGAAAGCATAGTTTTGCCATTTTCCATCCTCACAAATTATAACTTGATGGCGGCAAATTTGCCTTTAGGCCTGATACGGTCCTATCTGCATGCTGTCTAAACTCACAGTTAACACTGGTTCTTAATTTTTCGGCCAAAGTAGCTGAAATCCTGAATTATTTTCTCTGCCTCGCTCCTCGCTTCTCGCACCTCGGTATCTCATGAAATTCAGTGGGCTGTCCCGGTGATCTGCTCTTATAGACATCCCGTAGTACTAGTAATGGAGATGGGAGGGGACACTCATTCATTCAGAAGCATCACCTACATGGACGATGTACGTGGACTCTTACGTCATCGAGGAAATTTAGTCAACAGGAGGACGCTCAGGGTTCCGTGAGGGGAGGAAGGAAGAGCAGAAAAAAAAGAAAAGTGGAGAAGGAAGCATGTCAGCGGGTGCAGATGGAGGAGGGAGTGTGTGGGGATGATGGGGACAATCTTGGGCTTTTTATTGGGTACATTGATGCTGCCCCTCCAGTCCCGTTTGTATTCGTCAAGCATGTTTCAGACCAGAGGATTACTCGTCCCCCAGGAAATTGCTTTAGAGGTGTGAAAGCTTTTGTGCCAATGTGATGCTGGAACTAGAAATCTCTCTCACACACACACACACACACACACACAAACACAGAAAAAGTTAGCTGAAGAATTAGTCATCTGGACCCTCCTGTTGTGGGCTTATTAAACTATTTGTCTGCTGGACTGATATGTATGAGTCTGTGTGTTTGTGCCAAGTAGATTATCAGTAATTCACTTTCCTCTTTGAACCTCTTATGAAATACGTGCCCTTCACTCCTCATCAGGGACCAATTACAAGGATCAAACACATCATTATCATTCCTGGATTATCTCTTGAAGGCACCATGGAGCTGTGGGACCACACTGTATTTGTTCCATCTTCCCTTTAAAGGGGTAGTCCAGCAATTTAGTATAGTACTTTTGGAAAGCTTGTAGGTTTATGAAAAGTGAAGTCAGAGGAACAGAGGATGAGCCTACATTTCCCATAATCCAACTTGACAGCTTTTAATGGAGAAGGAAGTACTCAGATCTTTTACTGAAGTAAAAATACAAATAACAGTTATTTTGAATTGAACGTAAATATATTAGCAAGTACAAGTATTAGCATCAAAACAAACTAAGTAACTAACAAACTAACTAAGTATATGGCCAAAGTTTTAATAATGCTAACTGTGCCCAGCTATGATCCATTTCAGAATTACACATCATATCTAAATAAATTTTAGTTACTGATACAATAATCTCTTTCTCATTTTAATACTGGTAAAGATTGATCTGCATTAGTACATTTTTATTTTTGATTATATATTTACAATATCAATATCCTATGTATATATATATATATTTTGTATCAATAGTATGAATCTTCAAAGTAACCAGTTTCTAAAGCTTCAAATGAAATAAATGTATTGAACTTAAAAGTACAGATTTACATCTGAATTAAACCAAGTTGAGGTACAGAGCAGCATAAAATGGTTCTACTAAATTGAAGTGATAGTACCTCAAAACCTCTTTACTAGCACACATAAAGCCTCTTTACGTGTGCAGAGATTTTTATACTTAAGTTATGTGGAGGGAAAGTAATGGAAATAATGAAAAAGAAGAAATAACAAAGAAAAGAAAACTGAAGGGAAAAAGAAATTAAAAAATGTTGGGTGTTACAAGTTTTGCTCTCTATTTTTTTTTGCCAATGAGGTGAGAGATGCTTTGATATTGTTTGTAGTAATATGTGTGATTGGCATACTGGGAAAACAGGGCACTATTGACATTACACTAGGGGGCATTGTTGTGTTGTGGCTCTTACTCATTTAAGTAGCCAATAAGTTTCACCTGAAGAGGAAAGGAGGGAAACACAGGAAAGAGGAACCTCTGGGTTCCTGTATTTTCGCCAGTTTTCACTAAATGACTACATGGAAGTGTGAGGCAGGCTTAACAAATGCATGCAGCTCCCAAATAAAGCCAACAGCGCTCACCTGTTGATGGAAGAAAGACAGTGACCTGGCTATGCAGGTAAGTTCTCCACACATACATTCATACAGAAAGGGAAATATTATAATTACCAATAATTATAATAAATATTAATAGGCGGAGAAAGACACGAGGTAACAGGCCTGCCAGCCTTAGAATTGTGATTAATCAGTGAAGGTAGCACAGCAAAGTAACAAGAGCCACGTTATTCATCTGTTGGACCAGGCTGATTGATGTCTCAGAGCGCGTGTACTGATCATTGTGTGTAAAATCAGAGCAGAGCCCCTTTACAAATCTGATGTATGTGAGAAGCACAGGAGACAAATCAAATCTATATAGATTTCATCTTTAGGCAAACGGTTGAATAGTTCAGCATCAGTCAAAAACTTTTTCTTATGTCCTTTAGAGACATTTTGGTGAGATATTTAAGTGATGGAGTGGAGCACCAGATAAAAGTGAGTAAGTGCTCCAGAACAGGTGCTGAAGTGGACCATCAATGGAGATTGCTTTATGAATTCATTTAGATTTTTCTAACTTGCTGGACTTGGTGTTTTTAAGCAGAATAGCTCCTTTTCATGTCTTTTCTCACAGCAGACATGTTGCCTTGTCATAGCAGCAAAGGCACAGGTGCAACTAATAATAACGATGGCTCCGTTCCATTCACTGAGCCACATCAGTGGCTTAATAAAACCCAATTAATGTTACCGGTTTCAGCTGTGTTGAACAGGTACTAATGTCCACTATGAGGTCTGAAGTTTGTTTGTCTCAGTTTGCTGACTTTCTTTTAGATGCTAAAGAATTTTTTTGGTTTGGGGAAACAAATAATAAAGTCAAAATGAAGAATTCACCAGAAGCATCAGGACCAGTAGCCACAGAGTCTCAGGGCTGCCAGATGCAGGCAATTTTGGATAATCTTTCAGCAAATAGAAACACTTGAACCAAATTTTTGAGGGAAGTCTTCATGACTCATTGCTGCCTCTTTGACACTTCTCTATCTGTTCCATTCCACATTTTTAACCAAGTGTGTTAGAAAGAATGCACATGGAAAATTTGTTTCAAATCTGCATATCTTCCCTTATTCAGGCCCTTAAACATCCTTCAAATAAAACAACCCAAGGAATAAAATTGGTGATTACCTCAAATTCATGGCTTTATCCTTGCGATGAGGTTCATGGCTTTATCCTTGCGATGAGGACTTACAGGCAAAAATCAGTGAGAGCTACTGACTGAAATGATCAAATAATTACTTGCCTAATGAGTTGAATATTGGTCAACTTATTGTTAAAGTTACAGCAGTTGTTACAGTGGTTT
>JAQNCA010000029.1:18371178-18385939 GCA_029783725.1 Acanthurus tractus | reverse complement strand
CCACCCCCCCCCCCCCCCCCCACCCCCCCCCCCCCCCCCCCCCCCCCCACTCCCCGACCCCTCACAGCCCATCTTCTTTTCCCCACCTCCCAAACCCCCCCAACCCCCCGGGGGGGGGGGGTAGATTCTGATGATTTGCACTTGTGGTTTTTTTACAACACTGTCAAGGTTTTATCTAGGTTTGAGTAAAATGCTGGAGCACAACATGGAAATCTTCATTTTATTACAGTATATGGCACTTGACTGTGTGACAGTTAGGAAAGGCCACTGGAATTCCACATGTCCAACCTTCATAGATTTGTAGGCTAGTTTATGCTAGTACGGAACACTATTTGGCCAGAGTTCGGATACAGACGAAGGGGCCAACATTTTCTTAATACCAAGTCTTTTCCTCAGCCAGAGAGTAGAGGCCCGGAGCTTTAGGATTTAAGTGAAAGAAGGTCAAACAATAGAAAAACAAAGTAAACAGGTATCATACTTTATTTAGTTTTCACTTAAATCTTCCCCGTGAAGCTTCTGGCAAACAAAGAAATTAGAAAGTATTTTTGTGTGTCCTTGAGTTTGAACCAATTTGTTGAGTGCATTTCTTTCCTCTCAAAAGTATTTTCCAAGTTTATCTTTTAGATATTCAGTATTTTGCACTGTTTACATCTACGTTTCCTTGCATCTGTTCACTGATTTTCCTGGTGCATCACCATGTTCCTGAGCATTTTACCAACACCAGCTGTTGATTCGCGTAACACCACATGAGCTACTGCAGGGTCTTAAATGTGCCGAGTACGCGCTTACATCTGTGCATCCTTCTGATTGTGCACGATACAAGCAAACAGGGAACTGTTGTCACATTGCCTCATGGCACTTCTGGTGGTCATAAATTCCACAGGATAACTTTAGCTTGTTATCGGGTAAGCTGACGTGTCAGGGAGAAGTTTACTGAGTCAGTTGGTTGTGGTTATTTCAGGATAAACTCAAGTTTACAATTAAAACTATTTCATCTTGTGACTGGGTTCTGAGAAAAGTCCAGATTAGTTTTACTTCCATTCCGAAAAAGCCAATTGACATGCAGTTCAAACATGTTTGTTCCTGTATGACAGCTACCATGGTTTGTCATGTCAACAAAGGAAACTCTACCTTCGATATAAACAGACAAACTTGTCAAGACGTAATCAACATCGTGACCAAACCTTCTTTTTTGACATCAAGAGTGAGTCAGTCAAGTCCTTCGTTCCCACAGTCTGGGAAGAAAACAAAGTTACATGCTGGGGTTGACTCATAAGTTATATCGAATTTTTAAAAAAAGCAAAGAGAAAATAAAAAGTGAAAAAAAAAATAATTATACCCAAAAAAGATCCAAATTTAAAGCAAACCATGAGGCAGATCCAAAAAAAAAAAACCAGCAGAAAAGACTGAAACTTTGAAACACACGAAACATACACAGATATTTTGATCCAAATGTGTTTTATTTAGATCAGGACACGGCTATGCTGAACACTGAGGGCGAGGCCTCATTCTTGTGAAAACTTACTGATGGTAAGCTAAGAAACATGCTCAAGTGTCACCACATGCAGGTCGCGAGATGATACCTGGCTGAACAAGTTTCCATTTCCTGAAGACTGCTGAGAGATGTAGCTCAGAGCTGAAGCACGAGATGGTTAATGTTGATATTAAAATTTCTTATCACGTACATCACAGGGCTTCAAAAGCCAGATGATTCATGGTGTCTAATTAATTTAACACAACCAGTGCAATTTCTGACGGAGAGCCCGTCGTGTCACTCTCTCCGGCCATGTCTGAAACGTACATGTATGTGTTTGAGTGTATGTGTGTGTATATGTGTCCGCGTTGTGATGCACAGTGCACGCTCCTTGCGGTCTGACTGCAGCAGCTGCATGGCCAGAGTCACGTCCTTCACTGCAATGCTTGTGGGAATGTGGTGAGTTTGGTCGAGACCAGCTCATAAAACATTGCACCCTGGCACTGTCCTGCTTCCCCTGCAGACAGGGAAGCGGCGACCGATGGGGAAGCCACACAGGCGGCCAGCGTCAGGAGCTTCTCTCTACTGCTGCTTTTTTCAGTCCCACACATGTTGCAGCTCAGCTGACTAGGGGGTCAGGACCTTTAGATTTTGGCCGCTGTGGTGTTCTTTTTCTGTCGCTAGTTTCACTTCACATGAACAGAGAAGAATGGACTTAATATTCTCACTGCTTTCGTTGGTGTCGGTTGATTCAGTAAATACTGTAAATTGATTTGATCTGGGGTTTTTTTGAAGCTTTATGGGTTTATTTCTCTTTGCCACTTGCACAGGTTGTGACATGAATGATTAGTGACGAATCAAAGTAAAACTTTTTATATCAGCTAATAAATGTATCGAAAAGACATTTCAATATGTTATTAAAATACCTCAGTGGTGAAACTTAGCATATTAAACTTAAGTAATAAATAATTAGAATGACAGGTTGTATTTTACAAGAATATCAGTTTAGGTTTTTTGCTGAAGTTGCTGCTTTGCTATTGCATAAATCTACAAGTGCCAAATTTGTAAACGAACCAATCAAAAAACAGAAATTACACATTTTCAAGACAAGAACTGTAGTAAAAGGGAACTAAACTTGACTGAAAGTAGGCTCAGGATCATATTTGACCTTTTGTTCCAGTAGAGGTAGCAGAAGTGACTCTGTGGTTTGCTGTCATGTTGCGATGCACAAGTGAGGGTGGAAGTACCTCTGCCCTGTCACTGCACTCTGCGGGTCCTGCTCCCACACTATTGCACAGAAAGACACACTCACACACACACACACACACACACACACACACACACTGTGAATGGGCCAAGCAATAATTAAAAACAAAAGTAAATCAGTGGTTGTTGGATGTTTTATGCATCATTACAGTTCATGGAACACTGCACCACAAGTGTAACTCATCGCTGACAGGTCTTATTTTTATGAAATGAAAAAGCTAAATGGAGACTTATTCACAGCTAGACATGTTAAAATAAGTCTGTGTGTGTGTGTGTCTAAGTGTACTATGCTTATGGAATTGTTTGTCCCTTTGTGTCTGTAGTAGTTGGTACAAAAATTACAATGAAGGCTGCGCGCGTGTGTGTTTGTGTAGCTTTTGTGAATGGGTCAGGGCCGAAACCTAAGCCACCGCTGGCTCCGCAATTCCCAGAGTCCCCGAGCAGAGTCAGCTCCAGTGTTGTCCTGGCCTCAGTTACAGTCTCCATCACTGTGCCTCTGCCATGCCCTCAAACTCTTGGAAGGCCTTCTTCTTGCCATAAATGTCACAAGACTCTCTCAAAAAACAAATGAAGCTGCAGTCATGAGCCAAATGAGATTAACTAACATCAGCAGCAGCATCTTCTTGTACCTTCTATTCCTCTGTAATGATTTTATTATTATTTTTTACTCACAGGCTGCAGTCAGGACTATCAGTGTAAATGTGTCTAAATGGGCCCTTTTCTTTGTGTTTGCATGTATATTTTGTAGACAAGAATCATTAGAAGGCTCTCTGGATAAGGAATAAATGACTTTCATTGCTTAGAACACATTTATATGTTCAGAGATAGAAGATTTTCAGGTCAAACACTGTTTGGTTTTTCATAAAATATTTGACACAGGAATGTCTCATGCATATTTTCTCGGTTCCCCAACCTGTTGGCTACATGACAAAGACTGTCTATTAAAGCAGTCATTAAAGATTGGAAACTACATTTAATTTACTGCAGCAGAGTAGTAAGAAACTGTGCTGTATATTAAAATGTTAATGTTAGTAACTGGCTGCTGTTGAAGACATCACCTGTGGATGAAAATATAAATTACAGTCCACTTCCTGTGATGCCCTCGCTTTTTCCTACTCCATGTGCATGATTTTATATCTCCTTAAACTTGTTCTATTGACTGGTTTTATACAAAGTGCTGGTAGATTTTGATGGTCTGAATCCCACTGAAAAAGATAATTTTACTGCATCTCTCATAAGTCTCATGAGAGATGTATAGAAAAAGGAAGAGTAAAAAGAAGAACTCAAACCCAGTTAGTTTCTATTCAACTATAGACACGTCAGCAGCCCAGTCCTCATGTAAAAGTGTGTGACACCTTTGCAAGATGGCTGCCATCAGGAAACCAATGTGAGACCACACTGGCAGGGTTAACAGTTTAAACCAGCTAATTTTAGCAAATGCAGCAACATTTATGGCCTTTGTGTCTGAGTTGGTGTTTGTACTGAAACAGAGGATTTTCCAGATGTTTTTCTGGTAACAACACTGTAATATTTTAACAACACTGTGAGATTTTTGAGAAATGCTTAAGATGAAAGCAGTTTTTAAGAAAAAGCGACCTAAGTAAATAATAAGATAAAAAAATATTAAGCTTTTGGTCAAGAACTCTATCAACAAGCTAATGCAGCTAGTAACTATTTTACCATCTTACTCATGAATAAGATGGTACTTTACCAAAACACCAGAGAGATAATGAAGGAAAATCCGACAGAGCTGAGAACATGTATAACACTTGCATTTATCATTTATCAATCTTCTTATTCCTGTAAAAAAATAGTGTTGAAATAAAAAGGTCTAAAGTCTGAGTCATAAAGCGAGCATAGGCGCTCTGTTATCTCTCAGCAAAGAGAAGCAATGTTGCTTTTTGGCATCTCTAGTTGGTGTGTTTGCTTATCTGTGGTAGCATTGAGCGTCCTGTTTCTGTCTCACTTGTGGTTTGCTTTTATTCTGAAATGTGCTCTAACTTCGCGGTAGTGTAGGCCACACACACATACACAGACACACAAACACACGTGTGCAGTCACAGACTTGTAGCAATTATCTAGACTTTCATTGCATTTGTACCCGTGTATCCCTCCAATAAAAAGTACACTCTGCTCTCAGAAGTCATTCAAACATCAATGAAACACATGTGCGTCTGCTAAGATGCATACTTCTCATTCACGTTTTTCTCACTGTTCCAGACATAGTGATTGAATCTTGAATGGATGTGATTAGGATATGCTGTCAGAATCTGGGGCCAGATCAGACAGATCTGCACGTGTGCCAAGCCAGCTGTTGTTGGCCATGAATGGGTCTTGGCTAACTAACTAGAGTGGCTCGCCTTTCAAACAGACTTTATCTTCTCGGCATATCAGATGCTGAAAGGCCCTGGATCACAGCATTGGCTGCATGTAGCATTATAAAAATATTCCACCTGTACACACGTATTACAAAGACAACTGGACAGCTCGACTCCAGGGGGAAAACCCTAGAAAGAAAAGCAGAGAAAAGATTTAAATTAATGCAGGTATGCACACAGGTTTGTGCATGTGTAGTATCTGTTAAACATGGGAATTTGCTTCCTGTGTAATGGTCATATTTGGCTCTAAAGTTTAAACCAGTAAGTTTTTAAATCTGCTATCGTGAAAAAAGAAAAAAAAAAATCAAGCTCTGACGTGATGTATTTCATCGCAGTGATGACCACTCACGTCCCACTCGTCACACTCAGGAAAATGTCAGACAGAGGAAACCACATTAAACGACTTGATTTCATAGAAGACGCCTGTAGTTAGGTTTCATAAAGCCTTTTCGCATTTTTGTTCTCTTCCAGCAAAACAAAATGAACTTAGATTTTTGAAAAAAAAACTGCTACACTTCATTTTCAAATTGTACAGAATAAGTAGTGAAAAAGAGAGACGTATTCATGACAAACACATATAAATCATTCATAGCAAAGCTCAAATTTTACAGTCATTTCAATCTGTGGCACATGTACACACGTGTGCACAACACAAAATGTATCCTTGGTGCATTATGGGGGATCAGTGTGAGCTCTTGCACAGGAAGTTGATGAACACCATCATGACTCACTACAGGAGAGAGGGAGAGGTAGAGAGAGGTAGAGCGACCGAAGGGTATCGGTGGGCAGGGAGAAGAGATAGCAGCGCCTTGGCAGCTGTTGCCAGGGTTACCGCCTCTCGTCAGCACACAGGAGCGGTGCTCTTACAAAGGCAAGGCCAGCATGCTTCTTAAAATGTGCAGGTTGAGCGCTGGAAGACCCTTGAAACGTTGTTAATATGCAGTTTTTGTTGTGCTGCATCAACGTCTGTGCTGTGCATGTTTGTGTGTGAGAGTGTGTGTGTGTGTGTGTGTGTAGGAGATGATATGTCTGCATGTATGTTTTTTGTGTTTCTTTTTCATGTACACTCATATTCTTGTGAACCCTTGTTCAAGTTTGAAAAATGAGCCACATTATAAAGTATGAAGTTACAAAACATTAGGAGGTTCAGGTTTGTCACTAGTGGTTTAGAATGTTTCTAAATGCATGAAAGGATTAAAGCAGAAAATGTTTCTGTTCTATCCTACAAAGCATCGTCTTTCCGGCCAAAGCCTGATGTAGATTATTCATCTCTGCTGATATTTACTAAAGCATCAAATCTATAGTTATTGACTGTTTAGCACATATAATGTTTATGAAGTTTACCATCTTAGTGGATGGTTATCATGCTAACATCAGGAGTTCCCTATTAGCACAAAGGTACTTCACTCGATTCTGAAGTGATGCACCAACCAACGCTTTCTAATCCCACTTTGTCAAATATTGCCACTTTTGTCACACACTTTGGGCGTCTAATACCAACACAGTTATCCTTTAGTGTCTGTGTCTGACACACAAAGCCTTCTTGCAACTAAGTCTTTCAAAACGTGGTTTGTTTTTGTTGAATGTTTGGTTAGGTAGTGTAACAAGTACTTGGTTAGGTTAAGGTGATAAAAAAAAAAACTTGATGTTGGTTTTGCACTCTAAGTTTCACACTCTGTTTTGTATAGGCATCAAAGTCAGGTTCCCTGGATGACAGTCTCACATGTGATCAGCCTTGACCTTCAAATATATTAGTACTTTGTTGCTCTTTCTACAACATCGAGTGAAACTGTTCCTATGAGCATCTGATGTTGGCACAAAGGTATTCACAATGAGTTGGTTGAAAGCTTTGTGAGTCTCATACAAACTAGAGATACCAAAGATACCAAGGATCATAGCAAAGCATCCGTATCTATATGCAAGGTTATGAATCTGGGCTGAGCAAACAGCTGCTGAGACTTTTCTCTCAACCCAGAAATGTCATTGAGGTCCTAAAGGCAAAGTCAAATGAAACATCAAATTCATTCGGCTACATCATCTGGGGACCATGACAGCCTAGACAATCCTTTCAACAGTCCAAGAGGTTTTGAGATGTTTCAACAACTGTCCAAGTAAACCAACCAACCATCTGATACTGCCTTACAGCGCCAACCCCCGAGACACACCAACACTCCGCTAGTGAAGTAAAATATTAAAGTTTATCTTTGTTACTTCTCTGTTTTCTGAAACTTAGATCATCAGTAAGATCAGATTGGTTGATAATAGGAAAAATATAGAACAAGTCCAGCCTCCTACCTTGAACCGATGTAAGCATAATGGCCTTTAGAAGTGAATAATGCACCCACTCACTGTATTTCAAACACATTATTTTGTGTGTGTGTGTGTGTGTGTGTGTGTGCCCACATTGTGCTGCGTGTGCATCTCATACTTCTTAGGGCAGCGCTCAGCCTAACAGAGGGATTAGCAGCTGACTGTGGGATAAACAACCTCGCCACTACTTGTGCTAACACTAAAGTGCCAGACCTGCTTGAGGACATCTGTATACACACCTACAAGCGAGTGTGTATAATCTATAGAAACACTCTTATGGTGTGTTGATACTGAAGGTGATTTATGGGCGGCTCAACAGAGACTACTGTATAAACTATTGTTTTAATCCTGCCTGCTCTGGGTCAGTGCTTTGTTAATGTGTGTCTATATGACTCTGCATATTAAAGACGGCCATTAGCTTTTGACTAATAGCCGTTTTACTGTGCCCGAGGCTGCCTTTAAACACACTCCTGACACTGCTTTGGCTCTGCAGTGTCTGACACATAAAGGTGCAGTATTACCACTGTGGCCTGCCGTGCTTGTTGCTCAGTCTACTGTGAGATTGCCCTGATGAAACGAGGGGTTTTTGACACATACCTCGCAGTGTGATGTACTGCAGTGCATTGCGGTGACATTTTTGCATTACATTGTGTACAGTGTGCTAGTCTAATTTTAGAAAGAGGAGAATTACATGGCAGCCCTCTGCTGTTGCATTAGAACAAGAAGAATAGAATTAGATTTTTTTTTTTAATTATTTGTAATAATGCCACAACAACCCATTTTATGGTTATCATATATGCATTTAATAAGCAATGGTAGTAAACTTTTCAACTTTTCCTTTCAAACCTCTGTTGGACAGATACTTAAGAATCAGTGCTGTTACATGAGTTGTATTAATATTGTTCTTTTCATCCTTGCAAAATAAGATATGTGTGAGGGTTTCTGGTACCATAGCAGCCTGACTTTCTTCCACCACGATTATCTCCCTCACACTAAGCAAACGGCGCTAAACTGTCGAGAAGAAGATTGCTCCCATGTGGCAATTGTTAAGCCGTTGTCAAACTTGCTCCTCCAACTAAATGTTTATCTCTTTGTGGTTCTTTGGAATTAAAATGTGCAAAACCTCACTTATTATACATTATGCAGACATTTTTTTTGATTGCTAAAGTGTCTCGAATGCAAATTTATGTTGCGTCTTTCCCTCTCAGAATAGCTTAAAAATAGAGTGTCACAAATTTTACACCGCATATTTTATATGTATCTGATTGCAAGTAAAATGTAAATGTTAGTTTGTCAACAACACAGATCCATTTGATCTTAAAAAAAAAACAGTTTTGGCAGCTGTCCTGTCAACCGAGCAGTTTGATATCAGAGATGCAAAATCCTTCCTGTGTTTGCTACTTCTGCTTAAAGCTCGTGAGGCCCTCTTGTCTTAGATCCACCATCAGGCTGCATAAACAAGTGTTAGGCGTTATGCATGTAGTTAAATAGAGCGGTCAGCAGAGGGCAGACTCCTCCTTTAGCAGAGCTAAAAAACCGTCCCCAGTGGTGTTTGCAGTTCTGGCTGCTTTGCTGCATTAAGTGAGACGCTGATTGACACATTGACTCTGTGACATTCAGTGTCAACTTCATTTAAACCCTTTTTGTCTTTACAGCTCACTTTCTCACTCTCTGTCCTCTCGTGTCAGCCTGACGGGCACCCTAGCTGTCTTTTTTTTTTTCTCTCCTCTCTAGCTCTCTTCCGCTCTTCTTCCCCTCTCTCTCTCTCTCTCTCAGAGCTACGTGTGTGAGAATGTGTGTGTATGCTCTGTCTGGTCTTCAGTGACAGTGTCTAGGAGTTAACCAATCACAAGACAAGAACAACGTCCAAAGAGGGCTCAGGGGCCATGAGAAAGACTCGCCCACCCGTCCAACACCCGCAACCTCTCCCCCAAACCAGCGCTGCTCTCACCCCTGCCGACGTTCAGACACACACACTCGTAGTTCGTCACATGCGCATAACACAAACAGTACAGGCGCGCACACACATTTGTGTACATGCATCAGGCAGCCGTAAAGTCCTGCAATCTTCAACAAAAAGCCTGCTATTTTTCGAGTGATTTTTGTTTCCATAGCCAGAGGTCAGAAGGTTACAGATAAGCTCTATGAGTTGATTAAGAAATAGTCTGACAGTGTGACCATGCAAATGAGGCAAACACAGCTCGTGCTCGTTTCCCAGGGTCAAGTTCCCCATCTCAGTATAACTCTGTACCGTCACCACAAACACATTTTCTCATGTGCTTATTTCCCCTGCAGTGATGTGGGCAAGTCATAGCACTCTCATCTGCTTTCCAAACTCTGATTCTGACAGATTTGCTCTCCCTTAATGAATTACGAGCGACCTGCACACTCTGGCACACAGACACTCTCTTCTCTGGGTCTTTTTCCTGTGTGCGTCACTTTTTTGTTTCTCTCTCTCGTTGGTGCCTTCAGGCCTTCTCACCCCCCTTTTTTTTTTTGCATGAACTCTACTCAGTTCTACTTTATAGATACTGTAGATAAATAATGTAACAATAAATCCAGAACAGTAGGAACCATTTTTGTGCCCAACATTAGCTTATTGTAGTGTCATTTTGCTACCTCATATAACACCCAACTCTATAATTTTATTACATGGAATTAAAATCATGATAAGGATTACACTCGTGTACGTGTGTGTGTGTGCCCTGACCTGTAAATGAACTTTAATCTCGGTGCAGTGGTGTTTCAAGAGTGCTGCCACACCAGGCAGAAGTGAAACCTGTGGGTGTGTGGCTTTGTGTCAGCCTGCTGTGTGTGTGTTTCTAAACATGTGCCTATACGTGTGTCTTTTCATACCCACATTAGTTCAGACGACACTTAACTGCACCTCTGACGCCTGCCTCCCTTTGTGGCAATCATTTTCACTTCAGTGTGGTTACAAATACGTACACTTTTTGTAGTCACACTGGGGCTAAAAGTCAAATGCACACACTTTCACATACACACAAGGGCAGGTCGGCACGTAGTCAGCCTGATTTGTGCACGTACTTTCCTTTGCCCCGTTATCGTAGCAGCCACCTTTGCATGGGAAGGCACATGTGTCCAATTTCACGTTCACACAGACATGTTTACTGTCAGTTTAGATGTGATTACGAATGCAAGTTTTTTTTTTTCCCTTTTCAAGTGACACATGCAACAACAGTTGTCGTATGTGTTGGTGCTTTTAAGAGAGAAATATGAGATGATCACTGGTCTGTAACAGTGTGAAAGTAAAGACAGTGGGAACCAGAAAATGTTGAATGTAACTGCTTTTTACTCAACAAGAAGAACGAAAGAGAAAATCCTCATTACGAAACTGAGGTTACAGACAATACAATATGAGAGTCAACTGAAAACCATGGCGCGAATGTTTGTTAGGAGTGTCTCTTGGAAACCACTTGAAATGAGAAACTGACAGTTTTGATCGTCGTTTGTTAGTGTCGACTAAAGTTCAGTTGATCTAAGAATACACGCGCAAATTCTTTTTAAGGGTTTTTGCATCTAACTGAGCAAATGTAATATCTTTGAAAACAGGTTAAGCGAGTCAAGTGTTCTATTATCCCCATTTTTTGTGGGTTTAATAGTTTAAAAATATATTCATGTTGTATTTATCTATAGTTTTGTATCAACATTTATTTTTCTGTTAGTGTTGATTTGAACAGTCATTTTCAATATTTTCTGTTTTACAAACAAATGAAGTGCAGTGAGAAACAAGAGCGTCCTGTGTGCTTTCAGCAATTCAAACCCCAGCGGCATCATTTTTATCAATGTAAAGACTGAATGAGTGACTTCCTGCTGGGCCAGATTTGGTCACTGGGCTAAAGATATAAAGACATCAAAACTGGACAGAGAGACAAATGCTCAGGACTTGGAAGTGCGCGGCCAGTTTTTTGCTTCTCTGTAAAGTGCAGCTGAGAGTGATTCAGCCACTGATGAAGTTTCCAGTGAAGGTCCTCTCAGTTTTCTGCTCTGCTGCCAACAACCACCAACCCCTTTCTCTTTCCTGGCTTTAGCTCATACCCAGGGGCAACAAGAGTTTGGCCCAGGGGAGGCAGCAAGGGGTCAGAGGGATGAACAGGAACTGGTGTGTGGGTGGCAGTGCCAAGGGATGGACGAAGGAAGGGAGATGGAGAAGGTGGGAGGGCACTCTTGAGGCCCGAAGAGAGGCAGGATTTACCAGCAAACCGAGTGAAACATTGTGTGATTCAGGCCTCAGGCAGGGGGAAGTAGGCAAGAGGGCAAAGGGACGGAGAGGGGGAGGCAAAACATGAGCAGAGAGAGGGCTTGTGGAGTGTAAAGAAAGAGTGTAGGAGAGATGGAGGGAGTGACGGAGCAGGGAGGGGTGGAGGGGTGACGGATGCCACAGTCCAGGCCCACAGCACAGGAAGTCATTCATATTGGGAAGCGCTCACTGCCGGCTCCCACTGTCCACTCCAGAGAGGAGTCAGAGCTCATGGTTACCCAACCTTTGGTGACTGTGTGCCAAAACAGTTTCCACGCAACGCATCAGGCCAGGAAGAGACACCTGAATATGACACACGTCCGCAGACTTACCACATTTCTGAGCAGGCCATGCAACAGTTTCTCTTTGGCGCATCATGTGCATGCTGAAGTGCTCCCCCACACTTAAAATAGCTCATTCTTGTCCATGCAATGACTTTTGGGAATAGCTCAACCAGAAATGGATTTCGCTGCCTACGCCAATGTTTACAAATATTTAAAACTTTAAAAACAAGATAATGATTTTATCAGTCAACCTAAACACAAAAGTTAAGCACATTTTTTTTTGCTATGAGAAGCACAACATCCTCCTGCTGGAAAGAGTTCTCTCTAAAGGTATATTAATAAACTACCTTAATCAACATTATAGGGGCACTTCTGTAATCTAATTTTAATGATGCCTATTGGTAAACGTATATGTTCACATCCAATATCTCTCGCGGCTTGAATTCTCCATGCTGATGTGTGGAAGTTGATGATGTGTCAAACTCCCGAGGGAACTGGGTATAACGTTACAACATGTCTGACTGATTTTTGTGTTTGCCATTTTGCAAAGTTGAGTATGAATGAATGTGTATGCGGAAACACATGGAAATTATCACATAAAAGGAAAAGAGCTGAAGTTCTTAACTTTGTTCTCTATGTGACACTCTCTGTAACTAGAACATGAATATTTACTGTCAGTGGAGGTAACAGAAGCTGTAAACCTGCCTGTGGATGAGAGCGTTGTTGTTGCTGTCAGTGGTCCAGCATCAGGTCTAATGAGTTAATTTAAAAACCATGTGGGTGTGACAGGAGGACCCATCACTCTAGCAGCAGTCAGCTCAGAGGCTGTGTGTGTGTGTGTGTGTGTGTGTGTGTATATGTGCATGTGTGTATGCGTGTGCGTGACAGAGTGATGAGAATGGATGAGGATGAACAGGGATTTTTGGGGGGGGCAGATTGCACTTTGGCAAGGAAATGCAGTTGTGTGCCAGAGAAGGGTCTGCTCGTCTCATTGCCCGCTCGCACACCCACACACACACACACACACACACACACCAAACACACACACACTCACATGCACACACACACAGTACACGCACATGCTAACCCCCTCTCTTAAGCCCATTTCCTTTGCACAGGGCATGGGAACTCCCCTGATCTCTCTCCTCCCACTCTCCTCTCTTCCTCCACATCATCCCTGTCCTCTTGCTCACCCTCTCCTCTTGTTCTCCCTCCTCTGTCTTTTTTACCTCTCTCCATCACATCCTCACCCTGTCCTGCCCTCGCTATGTCACTCTCTCTGGTACCCCCTTCTTCCCTCTACGGTCCCCCTGTCCTCCTCTTAACGCTCTCTTCTCCCAGTGTCTTCTCCTCGCTCATTTTTATTTCCTGCCTCCATCTGTGCCCAATTTATCCCGAGCATGGTCTGTGTTTTTTCCTGATAATTTGCTTTTGATTCCCCAAAATTAGAAAAGCATTGTGTGCACTTTTACTAAGGCGAGCACACATACAAACGCAAGCACAAACATGCGCTCGCACACACGTACGCACACATTTTTATTGTATTATTCTATAAAAGTTCCTATAAATCACTGGTTATTAATCGGCCCCAGACGGCCGTCCCCCTTTAGCTCCCCCTCTCCCTCTCCGCACAAACACAGACCAGATGCATAGGAAATGGGATGGCAAAAAGGGCACCCAAGAGACAGGCTGCACTTTTTTTTTCTTTTTTTTTTCCCCTCTCCTCCTCCTTCTTTCTCCCCACCTCCCTGTTTTCTGAGAACGTTCATTTATGTAGCAATGCCCAGACCCCGGACTCACAGAGGAAATAAAGTTTAAATTAAAGTTTAGAAGAAATAAATTAAATAATAAATACAAACGGTGATCTGCTGCCAAACAGTCCGGTGTGTGGGATAGAGGTTAAACGTCCATCCTCTGTAGTTGAAGGCAAAACGGATTCAATTCCAGCTGTTTGAATACGGCCCAGTTCGTGCGCGCAGTCGACCACACATTCACCCTGCCTCTCTCTGCGTTTCATTCAGCTCTTGCAAGGTTACCCTCATTACTGCTGTGGGTACGCCACTTCCTACATTTGACCTGAATCGTATCTCGCACCTGTACGGCTGGATTAATCGGAAAGCCAGTTTCTTAACTGGCTCAGACATCTGTGTGCCCTCAAACTGACACTTGTCTGTGAGACGGTGCCTGCCAGACGCCCGGTTTCCTCCCTATTAGCTCATACACTTTGATTTTAGCAGCTTTCCCTCATCAAACTACAGTATCGCAGACACTCACACACCTGCACTCTGCTGGCTCCGGCCGAACTGAGCAAAAAGGGCAAGTAACCACCAGAGAGAGGGATTTGGATGGATTGAGAGTGAATTATAGAGAGACTTTGGAGACAGACAAAGAGAGACAGGGAGGATGTGATTGTAATGTAAGTGAGAGGACGTATTTGTCCCACCCTGTCCTGCATTGCCTGGGAGCCTGGATGATGTGAGGAGGCTGAAGTGAACTGTTCACAGAGAGCAGGCAGAAAATGTGAGAAATGTGCGCGTTGGCTGCAGGGACGAGGGGGAGAACGCTGGTTTTTCAGGCACGCAGGGACAGCCTGCAGAGTTCTGCCAAGAGAAACATGGCGCTGTGTTCCTTGCAAGAGCTATGGGGATGAGAGAGGAGGGAAGGGGCAAAAGAGAGAGAGAGGATAGAGGGTGTGTGTGTGTGTGTGTGCATGCATGTGTGTTTGTGCGTGTGTAGGTGGAAAAGCTGGGGGTTAAAGAGGAAGACAAGGGGTTCCCTAGGGCACTTC
>JAQNCA010000029.1:18318708-18339168 GCA_029783725.1 Acanthurus tractus | reverse complement strand
TATTTACACATAGACAACATCGCCAAACCCATGTTTATATAAAATTGCAATAGTAGCACACACAACTGGCATGCCAGAAAAATTAGCTCAAAAGCAACAGTGGTTGCAAGGCCCTTATTAACTTATATATTTATATTACGCTGGTTTCACATGATAGGTTGGCTATTGACTCGGGCTTCGTCCGCCAGGGGCCCTCCTAATTTAATGCTTTCTTGTATTTTTTATTTGATAAAGCATGTTTTACTTTTGTGTCATCCAAAGAATAATAGTCTCTAAAAGATCAAAATGAATCCATCTGTAAGTAATATTGGTCCTAATGAGTTAAATCTGCGTCTGCTACTATTTATTATCACCTACACTTCATACTCATTGGGCTATTCCACTTTGACCTTCGACCTTTGCAAATCAAATAAATTTAGCATCTCGAGTTCCAACCAGAGACAGCAGTAGCCACTGACACGAAGCTTTTTAAAACGAATTTGCAAGGAAAAAGAATGATGAAGATGCCCCTTTCAAGATAAATCTGCTTGAAATGTTCAAATTATTTAATGAACAGCCACAGATTCGCAGACGTAGCAGCAACGAGGAACTTCACTCACAAAATAAACATGGAACGTTAATTGAAGCAGCTAAGCTAGCTAACGTTAGCAGCTTTCCTGTCGCCACGGACAACAACAAAAAAATGTTTAACACCCTTTAAGTGGCGAAGCAAACCGGTGGTCTTGTGGATTGGTTATACTGGGACCGTGAGGATAACTGGACTGGTTTCATTATAGACTGAGAATGTTCAAACAACAAAGGGTCTTGTTGAGGACTTCGCAGTTTAGGAGACTCACTCAGAGCTCGCAGGTGAGTTAACGTAACTTGACAGAAGCCGCTGTTGCCTAGCAACGTACTGTTGCATGTGCGTTTCTCAGGGTGTGAAACTAAGCATGTCTGTTCACGAATGTGAATGTGGTTGTGGTTGTGGTTGGGGTTATAGTTACAATTTATAACCCGGTATACACATAGGCTGCAAAATCTGTCAAATTTCTAGGAGAAAGTTATTGTTAGATTTGGACGAACTGTAAGGGCTCAACATCTTGCGATATTTTTCACTCAGGCCGTCTGATTGATATTAAGTGCAATAATAACGTTAAGTGTATTTTAATTTGCCAGTATCATCAAATATCACCAGATACCCCTAACATTAATACATTTTATCAATTTTTTTTCAAGTAAAAGGTTTTGAAAGTAACAGTACATTTAATTGAGTGTCATATTCTAGCATTTTTCATCTTTGCATCGCTTTGTGTGATTTGCATTGTGCTTTAAAAGAGATGTGCTTAAAAAATTACTTTTCACAACCTATAACTCACAACACCTCATAATTCTAACAAGCCAGATTCCCCTCCAAAACCTGAAATTTGTGCAGCATGTCCAAATACATAACAATGAGAACATTAAATAACAGTATGAACTGGTAAACACTTTGAAAACAGAGGAAAATCAGTCTTAAGTTCAATGTGTTTAAATCTCCCTGGCTGTAAATTTGCTGAGCTGTTGAAGTGTTTTGTTCCTTACAATAAACTGTTTCAGGAGGTTCATCCTGAAAACATGTGCCCAGATTTGTGGGCAGCTAAGTACAGACTACACCAGTGCAAACATAAGCGATGTGATAAATAGTTCAACAGCACTGACCATGGTTTAAGTTCTCATTTGGGTCACTTTTTTAGTATGAGGTTTGTTAAATGAAAACAGCACTCTCCAAATGCTTAATGTTCCTCAGCTGAGATTTCAATCATGGAAATGTGAAAGGGACTCTTCTTGGTCCTTGCCTGGGGCCTCCAAATCACTGATAAAAAGGTCAAAAAGTTCTTAATTGTTTCTCAGTTTTCCCAAGGAAAATAAATCATATTGCTCACCTGCAAACATCATGATACTGTGTGTTAGGAGTTTAATTTCAATTACTGATGCTGATGTCCTTGTATCATGTATCATGTCCTTTTTTTATTCTTTATATTTTATTCTCTTTTTAAATCTTGCTGTACTGCTATCGTTGTCCCTGGTCCTGCTTTTTTTTTCTCTCATGGAGCCTACAGTTATTCAAGTTTTTCTTCATTCATTCTTCATTCTTCTCCTCAATGACATTTGTGGTTGACAGGCTGATGCAGTTTGATATATTTAGATGGGTGACTTTTACTTTAGTGGGATACTGGTGGCACGTGGAAAGATTTTTAAAAAAGGGACTAAAATAACAAAGTATGTAAAGCAAGCGACATGAAAAACAGCAAACAAAACGTGTAAACACATAATGACCTCTGTATACTGTGCAGTCACACTGTGATAAGGTTAGTGCTTTTTTGTGTATTATCTGCTGTACAGCTGTGGTTACAGGCTTCTCATGACAGCAATACAGTTGTTACTCTCTAATCAATTAACAGCCCTGCTCCATGAGTGCACATAATTTCATACTTTTAAATTAAGGTGATGTGTATGTGTAGAGTCCACACGTGGTTAAATACTGCATGGCTGACTAAAAGTAATAGGAGCATGTGCCATTATTTTAGAGTGTGAGATGTAAGTAATTTTAATGAATGAGGATGCTGCAGCAGTGACCGGGTCAAGGGGTTAGCTAATAATGTGTGTGTGGGTGTGGGTGTGTGTGTGTGTGTGTCTGTCTGTCTGTCTGTCTGTCTGTCTGTCTGTCTGTCTGTATGTCTGTATGTCTGTCTGTCTGTTCAGACACACACAAACACACACAAACACACACATATACATACAACCTACAATCTGAGGGGTTTTTTGTTGAGTTACTTAGAGGAAAAAGCCATCAATAGTATCAGTGTTTGTATCCAAACTTGGTGACTCAGCCAGCGTTAACTGGCTTACAGTCTGCACCAAGTCAACCATCTGAGTTAATAGAAAGCAGCTGACCTGAAACCTCAGAGAGCTGCAGGTTACAGCCTGGTGCTCTGCCTGATGACCTCTTGTTTTCATAGCAAGCTGAGTGCCTGGGTGTTACATGTGGCCTCAATAGAACACATTTGTGCTCACCAGCATACACACACGTACACACACGATCAGATGAAAGGAATCTCACTTAACAGCAAGTTCCATGAACTTGGGAGAGTGTTAAATGTGACCTCCACAGTTCTCCACAGTCATTGTGAGATGATGCACTGTGTCAACAGTCTCTGACATTTTTAGATGCTGCATCCTATATTCCTGGTCTGATGTTACATTCATGATGCAAATCTACTGATGAGAAACTGGTCTTTATAAGCCTGTTTGTTTTGTTGCCCAGTTCTGCATTTACTGCTCAAGAGGAAGTGTTCATCATTTCATTGCTTCCTCGCTCCTGCTATCTCTAATGTTCCAGTGGGCGGTTACTGATGCTGAGCTTGTATTAATTTCTGAAATTATTCATCAGTCCGATAGTCCATCAGCTTTCTCACAATTTTATAATCCTTGGTCTCATATTCTGAAAGGTTTGCAAGATATCTATCGTAACAAGTCCTAAGCCAAGCATGTGACTCAGTAAGACTGTGTTCATGGTTAAAAAAAAAGAGAGACTAATGAATTTAAGAAAATAATTAGGGTTAAAAAAAAAAAAGACTGATTAATGTTCTTCGGAGAAAGTCGGGACTAGTGTAGTTTGCGATGAATCAAATATTATGACTGTCTGTTTCACAGATGTTGTAATGTCACACTAGATGGGGGAAAATTTTGACCCACTTGTGGTGCTGGATAAAAAGTTAGGTTTTTAGGAAGGTCATTAGGATATATCATCAAGGTACTCTAGTCATCAGTTTCAAATTTCCTGGCTTATCATCTAGTAGTTGTTGGGATGTTTTTAAAACAAGATTAGGTTAAAACCAAGTACATGGTTGGACTGTATATGGCCAGTTTGAGAAAATATGGTTAATTTTGTTATAGAAGTAGTCAGTATATTATTTGTTTATTGTAGGTGTGGAGATATTTAAAGCCGTGCCACCCATTAAGATAAACTGTATGCATGATTTAATTAATAAAAACTATGAAAAATGCGGTTTGATAAGCTAATTTTTTTTATTTACTTTAAAGGTTAAATTGCTGATCATTACAGAAAAGTAAACCCGCCTCGAGAGAAAAAGATGTCAGCATAAGTTGTGAATGTACCTGAGTGTCCTGCTAAGTTAAAGTTGGGTCTCAGAGAGACTTCTGCAGTCCTCGTCTGGCCTATGTGTGGTTACAGGTGCTTCACATTAAGGCTCGTAAAACTCAGTGAGAGGGAAAAATTACCGCCACAATTTGTTAGAAAGGGAGGGGGAGGCATGTGGGAGGTGTTGGGGTACTAGAGTAATGCTGTATATGGATACAGTATTGACATATGCGACTGTGTGTGTCTGCTGAACGCTTCAGCATTCCAATCCTGTGCCAGGAAAGGCCATATTGTTTTTCAATTGAACTTGTGTCATTTTCTTAGGAATGATTTAGTAGCATGTTTTTGTGTGTGTGTCACATGCCAGCTGGCACACTCCTCCACTGATGGTGTGTGTATGGCATACATACTTGGAGGAAGGTTACAGGGTCATAGGGCCACAGGGTCGCTGGGAGTGCACTGTGGATAAAGGAAACAGGCCTAATCTCAGAAAGGCTGGCAGCTTCCTGTTCTGAGTGGAGGGTACACAGAGGACACTGTCTCTGCTCTGGATACCCAGTTAGTGAGTTTGCTATGTAATTCAATCAGGATTAGTCCACTCGCTCACGCCCTCTAATAATAGTAAAAGGGGAGAGGCCAGACTGAGCTTTAAATCAGTATCTCCTCAACCTGATTTTACATCCAGACAAGGTCCTTCTTTGTTGTTTCCATGTGTTGTCTTACTCATTTAGCTACTGTAAGCAAAACTGGGAGTAAGTTAATTTTCATTACAATAATTCAAAACACTTTAACAAGGTTTAACTATGTAAAAAAATGCACAGTAGTACAGAAAATGTCATTTTAATAATAAGTAATTATTCTATTTTTATGCAAGGCTAATTGAGGTGGTAAGTTCAACATAAACCATTGAAAATATGTTTCCTTAGAAGCCTTTTCCATTGGCATGTACAGGAAACTTGGTTTTCTTGTAACCACAAAAAGTACTTCCAGGAATAGAGAGTAAAAAAAAAGATAATGCAAATGAGTTGCAGGTTAATGCAGATTATATATGATAGTATTGCTAATCAAACTTTTGCTTTTATATTATATTTATTATTATATTATTACAATTTTGAAATATGTCTTTTTAGGGTTAAGGTTGTACTTAATATTATGATAAAAAAAAATAAGGAAACTCATCTACTTCGCCACAGTCATCAATTGGTTAATTTTATAACCTACACAATTCAGAGTTTGAAAAAAAAAAAAATAGAATTGAACAAAGATTGGTGTTTGGTATGATTTTTGAAACTACATTCTTCCCCCACACTAAATTTGTATTTTATAACTAATACACCTAAATAGCCCGGACTTTAATTTTATTCAGTTACGAGGGTGACAATGTCAGGCAACAAAAAGTATGACCAGTTCCCTTTCAACCCATTGGTTAGTTAATAACTAATGACTAGTGCCCCACTTTTACCTGAATATCAGCAGGGATTGGTCTAGATAATGGAGAGATGGATGTTATGGAAATGGGAGCTGTGAAAAAATAAATAATAATGTTACTGACCAAGTTTAAATAGTATCATTTTCTCTCTGTTAATTTCTGTTTTGTATATTTTCAGGTAACTCAGTTTATATTAATACATGTTATCTTGCTTACTTATATTACTGGGTGTGTGCAACACTGTTGTGTTTTTTCAAATGTTACCCTAGGCTGATTCCAAAAAGTTTACAAACTGATCCAGTTAACTTAGTTTGCCAAAATAAACAGAACACTGAGTTTATAGCTCACTAACCAGGTAATTTTACTTCTAAGAAATGTCTTCATCTTTAGTTTCAGCAAACAAGCAATTATGAGGGAAGAGTCCTGTGTTGCTTTGAGTAAGCACACGATTCAGAAACCTTAGACAATGAGTCCTACAGCAAAAATCAAGAGAAGAAAAGTTTGGTTTTTTTTTTTGCTAGAAACAGGCCTGTAGCATAATAACAACAACAATAACTTGATTTGTGTATGCACTCCTGAGAGGTCATTTGCTGTGTGTTTGAGGCCACACAGGATATGAACCTTGGTTCAAGACTAAGGGGTCAGGTTCAGGCTGGAGGGGCGGAGGTCAGGGCCATGAATGGGGTCTGCTTTTTAATCTGCATCAGGATGAGGAGTGAGGGGCTCTGCAGTTACTAGTACTAAATTGGTAGTAAAATAATTCAGCAGCTCATGTGCAAGAGTCCAGACTTGATAAAGGTGGAACAGATCATCAAGGTCAAGAAAAGACAGTCAGATACAAGTAGTAACGAGTAAGACCAGCGTTAGTTGGGATGCACTTGAGAATTAAGGGAGGTTAGGGCTTGACAATGCTGTTTTGGCTGCGGCACTTTGGATGAGCCCCAAGTGTGAAAAGAAAAAAGAGGGAATGCAACCCAGTCTCAGACTAAACATTCACAAATCTGAAAAATCCTGGATAGTGTTTAGTGATGACATTTTTGAACATTTAATGCCAGCGTTTCCATTAATTGTTTTTGCAATATACATGAATAACAACTAAGATATTGTTAGGACATTAAACTACTTACTTAGAGCTTCTGTTTAATTCCAGTGGCCTACAGTAAGTTTTAATCGAATAAAAGCTAATTAGTGTTCAGAGTAAAGTTAAACATCAAATTCACCTCATCCTGACACATGGTTGTCCCTACATGATATTACCATGACCACCTCTAATGATTATTAAATGCATTGAAGTTAGGTGGAAACCCCTTACATTGTACACAGACCTAATGCTGTAACAAGCTGCACAAAGGGACTCTGACCAAACTGCTGCGTGTAATGTCTGAAAGTGAGAATAGCCAGATCTGGATCAGATTGGTGCAGTATCTGCAGAAGGCAAAGTTTGTGATATTTCCCATTCGTAGTTGCAGTCTCCTGTTAGGCTGTAGGTTTCAGTTGTTGCTTTTACTTCAGCTGTAAGTTTTGTCTCAATTTTTACTTTACAAGGGGTTATTAACATGAGTTGCATTATGATATTTCCTAATAATTTTCAACTTTTGTGCACATGCACTGGTTTCTATTGTGTCACTCATCCTAATTACTATTATCATCTATACCAGATACCAGAAATATTGCGTTTTTGTTTAAATATGTATTCCTCAAATAATTAGAGATACAAAGCTAAGCTACTATAGTAAAAACAAAATAGCAAAATCTCTACTGTAACTTACTCTAAGCCTAACCCTAATCTCTAACATCTCATGCACGCTTTATCTCATCATACCCTTCAACACACTGATCGTAATGACTCAGTGGGCATATTTGTTATCAGGAAGGAAGCCACTCAACAGAGGAAGCATGGCATCTGTTGATCTGCTGCACCTATGTCTTCCCTCTATCAGCATGACTGTGTCATGTGATTAGTGGAGTCTTATCTGGCTAACCGTAATAACTGTTTATCAGTAAACTTAGCCATGGCCTTATAAAAATACATTTTTTCCTCTCACAAATTCGTATGTGGTTAAAATTTATCACTTAGTTGACTTATCACTTAGTTGCAACAAAACTAAAGTAGCAGTTTCCAAGAGCTTTCTTTGTTGATTTGCTACTCAGAATATCAGTTCTAATGCAAGATGATATCATTTAGCTTGGAAGTGTTTCAATACTGACCATTTTAATACAGACCTATGTTTTACAAAAGCCACTCTCACTTGTTAGCAGCGTCTGCAGAAAGAAGCAAGTGTTTGCATTTTCTCCGCACTCACATCTGCTGGGTAGCCTCACATCCAAGCTGAGGCAAGTCAGATTTTTGAGAAATCTTTTTTTTTTTCGGTGCAGTGCATGTACACTGCATGGCAAAGAAGTTCTAATGTTCAATAAAACATCCTTACTTGCCTTTTTATTGGCCTGTGCAGCTGGTTTTGAGCTTTAGCGGTATCATGTACGGTCTAAGTTCTCTGTAGATGATTACTTGGCCTACATAAAAGCTTGTTGAACGAGGAAACAGTTACCAAATTACCATTATGAGATCTGGGTGGATTACCATACCACTCACTTCATATAAAACAGAACTAATCTAACATGAGGGTCTTGCAGTCATTGTTTGGGTTAACCATACGTCTGACTACATCAAATGCTTAACAGTGTCAGAACGGCTCAACCCCAGACACTGTAAAAAACAAACCCCGGCTAGGGGGGACTAGGGGGAATATTTCTCTCTACAAATAAATAACAAGTTTCACAAACTTCTGGGTGTGTGAGTGCTGTCACTTACAGTGATAGAAATTGCAGCGCACTAGAGCAGCATGTCATGTCTTGTAATTACAGCATTACCACATAATGAGAGTCATTTGTACTAATCACAGGGGCCATGCTGACTCTTGGAAGTCCCACCAGGAAAAGGTGGAGAATCAAGACCTGCAGGTGCACCATTAAAGCAAAAGGAAAAAAAAAAGTTTACTGAAGCACACCTAATCCCTGTTCCACTAATGTCCCATTTTTCCTCAACTGATTTTGCTTTCCCTTATTTACCCCTGTTTCTTGCAAAATATTTGAGCTTCTCTGGCCCAACACGAGGTCCACATTAATGCTCACATCTAATGAGGAGCTGCCTAGTTATTTTGCTGGGTTATCTGTTTATCCCTCCGTGCTACCTGTGAGTATAATTTTTTTTTTTGCTGTACTCGCAGCATGGTAAAATGAATGACAATACCATTCTGAAATATTTCAATGTGGTGGATTGCGATACAATATCATGCAGTGAAATAATGCATAATATTGCATAATGTTGGATGGATATCCACGATGTTTGGTGCAGATAAACATGATGAAAGGAAACAAAAATGTAATGACTTTTGTAATCCTCTAGCTGTTCTTTAGTGGCATCAGCAGATTAAATGAGAGCAACTAGCATGGGTGTACACATTGAGGCTCAGAGTAAAACCTTTAATATGTGATTAGCTACAATGAAATTTTGAATTCGTAATCACAGAGTAGGTCAGAGGCAGCAGAAAGATACAGCTTTGCAGGCTTGCAATCACTTTTTCCCCCATTTACACCAAAATGTACGGCCAACAGTTTTAGACAATCATATCTTGAGAATGTTGTTTTTACAAAGCTTCCTGGTTGGATGTGCAAAATTACCACCAAACAGAGAGATACCTTTTTTTCTATTTAACTGACTTCAAGTGGATATTCCAAGTTCTTATTCAGCATCCTCACAGCCCTCATCAACTTTTCTCATCCATTTCTCACGCACTTATCCCATCTTTTCCCTCCTCCTACCCAAGGCCCGAGCCAGATGAGTAGTTTAGAGCTGGTGGGCAGCAGCAGGGCTTAAGTGTTTCCTGTAGGGCCTGTGGACAGGAGGAACCGCCGCTGGCCCTCAGCCTTCAGGGGTGGAAAGTATGTGTCGTAGGCTATGCTCCCACCTCCTACCTCCCAGCCTGGGAACGGAAGCTGGGAGCCGCCAGGGAAAACAAGCAGACAATCAGGTATGGCCTGAGCAGGGAGAGAGAAAGAGAGGACAGGAGGGGAGGTGGAGCTGCGAGATACGTCAGGTCCTGAAGACTCAACCAAAGCTCTAGGAAAAGCATACAGATGTAATGGCGTTTGAGATGGAGGTTTTGTTTATATGTTTGTGTGAGCATTTCCTCATCCATCAAAGAAAGTGAAAGGATGTGTGTGTTTTCGGAAGGATCTGTGCACAGAGCATGTGTGCCTGCATGTCTCACGCGCATGTCCATCGCTGAAACATAATCCGATATTAAAGTACAGAGACTGTTTGTACAGTGTGTGTGTGGCTTGGCGTGGGTGTGTGAGAAAGTCGGGTACTCTCTGTGTGTATGCATGTGTGTGTGCATGCGTCCATGCATGCGTTTGTGTGTTGTGTGTTTGGTTAAGGACAGTGGCCAGCAGGGGACAGGGTGGGTTCAGGGCAGGGGAGAGGGGATGCCTAAAGGGAGGAAGATTGTGTGTGTTCAGTTTCCACAAGGGGGGTCCTGTCGGCCTGCACGTAACACTGTGTGTGTGTATGGGTGGGGGGCATGGACCTCTCTGTCTGTATGTCTTTTTCTCTCTGTCTCACTCTCTCTGTCTTGGTGTCTCTCTCAGTCTATCTCTCCGTCTGTCTCTCTTTCTCTCTCTAGCTCTCTCTCTGTATCTCTCTCTCTCTCTGAACTCTTGTGCAGTGTTTCGCTGTAAATGAATAGGGAATGAATGAGGGAAAGTTCCCTCTGATGGTATTTTTGAATGGCTTTTGAAGAGAATGAGAGGCAGGAATGGACAGGGCTGAAAAATTTCTATTTGCCTGTTCCTGTTCACATTAAAGTTCTATTAATAAATCCTGGTTATTCATTTTTAGCTTATTAAATATGCCAAAAGAATCGTTCAGCCAACGAACCCAGTCATCTATTTGACCTATATTTACTTTTAGTTTCATATTACATTTGAGTTCTTTTCTATTAGGCATTCATCATGACAGTTGTTTGGTCTTATGCTGACCTTTAAGACACAAATGAATCTTTGACCAAATGATTTAACTCACTTACTAACCGCATAAAACTGGTTGAAACTTTTTATGAATAAATTACACTGTCCTCATACCTTTTTATAGAAAGCAGCCTTCAATCAAATGAATATTTTATGATGTGATTGAGTGATTTTATAGTGCAGTTTTGTTGTCTTTTGAGTTTAACTCAGAGATTTAATATCCTGTTCATGTCAGTCTCTATATTAAAGTTGTTTGAAACTTTTCTTTTTTTTAACTGAGACCAAAACTTCATTTTTGACTTTCTGACAGTCTTCCTCAGCAGATGAAGCAGCACATGTTACTCTGTTTTAGTTTCAATTTAGTGTTAGAGAATTATTTTCCGTTTTGGTTTAAAAGTTAAGACTGAACGTTGTTCTTGACTTCCTGACCCTTTATATTTGTTTTGATTTATTGGAATAATACTTTAGATAGATTAAGGCTGAATTTGTGATGCCTGTCATCTCTGAATTTATTATCTAGGAAATATATGTAGTAAAGACTTTGTAATGATCCTTATAGGTTAAAAACAGGAGCTGGTTTATCAACTATCAAAAGCACCGGTCATGTACTTGGCTCCCTTTCAGGGAAAACACAGAATTCTTTTCAAGGCATATGCAAACCTTTTCTTTCCGATGAAGGGTGTTACATAAGTGTGTGTCTTCAGATCAAACACCACCACCCCACACTTAGCTTAGCATAGCTTTGAGTTTAAACGATTGGCACAACACAGGCTATGGAAATGACACATAACAATAATAATATCAGGTTACAACAAACACTGCAGAATATGATGGATGCCGTCCTCTCTCTTTCTCTGCAACAGGAACTTGCTGCCATTTCATCTATTTTATGATGGCCCAAACAGGTTGAACGTTCTTAAAGACTTTATATTGTCACATTTGGTTATGAATCTGTCACATATTTCTTCTTCGCAGTGATTCTGCTTTTAAGACACTTTTGAATAGAGTTTATATATTTAGCTCTTTTTACCTGGAAATTGCAGTTTTTAGCAAACGGTTGTATGTAAATCAGTGGGTAATAAACCAAAATTGCAAGATATAAGCAGACAGCTTCACTTTCCCACCTTGTTTCATACCGTGCAGCAGTTATTGTGACAGATAAATCGAAAAAGTTATGACTAGTTAAGACCATCTGTTCAAATCAAGGGGTTTTTCAGACAAAGGTTGATGAGGTCACTGGATCTGGTGCAGTGCAGTCATGTTGCAGTGTTTGCTAGCTGCTCATTTCCTTTTTCTTTTTTATGCAAACAAAAAGTAAGGCAGTGAAATACTGTATGTGTGTATATATATATGTATATATTAATGTATGTGTATATACACGTGTGTGTATAAAATAAATGATTGTGATTTATTTGTTAGAATTCATGTACTAATATTATTAGACTAGATCATTTAAAAGATTTCTGTTTGTGGTTTAGTAGACTTACATGGTTGCTTTTCTATCTGTGTTTGGTACGTGCTTCATTTACAGTCTGGGGTCGCAGCAGGACGCCAGTGATTGAAGCTGGGTTGAGAGGAGGGAGAGAGAGAGGGGATGGGAAGGTGTGGACGTGACATCCCCAGCTGGCCTGTGACATCACTACAGCAGGGACAGGAAGTAAGGGAGTTGGGAGGTTAGGGTACAGTAGGTGACATCAGGACTCTGTCTGGGTCTCTTGGCCCTCTTGCTGGGTAAACTAGACAGAAAAAGCACCCGATCCTACACGGCCGTCCGCCGACCCTTCTATCTCCAGCCTTTGACTCCAACTCACTAGCCCATCTTTGACCCTTTGCCCATCTTCCACGCCTAACCATGCGTTTCTGTGCACAGACACTACCCTCTCCGACTAACACACTTATAATGCTATGCGTTTCCTCATTCAGTCCCCCTTTATCTAAGTCTCTCTTTTATGTGTGTGTATTTTTGTTTGTGTGTGTGTCTGTTCCTCATCCGCTAACTCTGACCTCACAACTCTCATTGAATGCGATCAAACAGACCTCCCACTGGCTTACACGTAGACACACATATACAGTACATGTGCATATAGATGAGGAGTTCACCATTTTATGTCTTGAGGACAGAGCCAACCTCCTCTGGCAAAAGAACTTTAAAGAAAGCCACTGAGACAATCATGATGTAATAACAACCTACTCTTTAAATTCACTTCTGAAGCAAACAAAACATTTAAAATCAGCAGCAAACTGAAGACTTGTCTTGATGTCTTGATGTCAGTGTTAACAGTTGTCCTAGTTGTCCTCATACCGATGTGTTTGTTTGAATGGTGATGCAGTCAGAGTAAGAAAAGACTCCTTTTTTTCTCATCGTAAAACATAAGTATGCAAGTTGATCTTAATTTTGTCAAGAACTTAAACAATCTCATTGAGCATAAAAAGCACACACAAACAAATACACACAGTGTACTTTTGTACATGCAGAGTACTGGTCTGTGAGTTTATTTCTATGACTACAGTGAGAGAGTAAGTGTGAGTGAGCGGGCTGCCAGTCACTCCGAGTGGTTGGCCGTTGGTTTGCACATCTCCGCTTTGAATGCGAAACACATGTTAATGTGTGGGTGGGAGTCAAGAGAATAGAGGAGAGGGTATCCATGTCTCAATATGAAAACGCCCTGTCTGTCCATCTGCGGGAACATTTAATAAGACTTGAACACCAGCAGACCTTTTTTCCATCCTGTCTCTCCAGCCTTGTGCTCTCCTTATCTTTGATCTCCAAGCTCTGATTCTTTTCTATGCAAATTAGGTTTGTCTGCTTGTGAATGTTTGTGCCTGTGTAATGTTTCACTTTCACTGTACTTTCTGGGTTTGTTTAGGTGTGTAAATGTTTACGCAATGATCTCTACTATGTGTCATATGGTGTAAGATCTCTCTAGTGTGCGTACTGCGTATACTCCTCCACATGTGTTTGTTTGAGAGAGGTGTAGTTGTGGGGTTGAATGTGCAAGAGGGGGGGGGGCTGAGTGCGTGGCAGCGCCTGGCCTGCCCCCCCTCAGTGCTCTGTTGTGTGTCTCAGGGCTCTGCAGTGGGTTTATGATGTCTGGCAGAGAGCGTAGCGAGTGCAGATGGCAAGAGTGAGAGAGAAATGAAGAGAGGGGGAGGGAGTGAGGGAGAGAGAGGTGTGTGGTTGCATTAATATGGTCTGCAATTCTCGTTAGCACTAATCAGGGGCTTCCTGTACCGAGAGGAGCATGAGTTCACCTTCCCAAGTAGTACCCCAGTACCGCACACACATTTACACATGAGACACATGCATACACAATTTTAGAAAACACAAGACACACCAAGAGAATGCTCACAAGAACACACACACACACACACACCTGCACACTCCCCTTCAAACCTACTGGCTCTCTCCCATCCCTCTCTCCCTACACGCTGAATGGTGTAAATTCATCTCTGTTTCTCTGTTTCTGCCCCCTCACTATGACCATGTATCCCTCTCTGTTTGTTTGGCTCCTCTTGCTCTGAAACTGGCCATAAAATAAGTTGGAAGGAACTGAGAGCAACTGAAAGTGGAGCTTTTTCCACTCTCAGGGGTGACTTACCATATGCTTAGAATCACGTGAGACTACAGCGAAGAGTTCACGCTCCCTCAGAAAGGCATTCGTCCCCGAGTGAACTCTAAAAGGTCGTGAACTTCAGCTCGAGTGCAGAGGAACTGGCACTCGAGGGTGGAGACTGACAAAGACGGGTAGTTGGCATAAAGGTAGCCCGGATCACATCCTGGAATGTGTAACACAATGACGCACTCCTGAGCAGTAGATCATTTGCTGACATTGGCATATTGCAGCAAAAAAAGCACCTAAGCCTGACACGAATCAAGTCATCTACATGCGCGTGTATGTAATGCCATCTGTGACCGTTTAGCAGCTCGGAGACTTTGTGGCCATGATGGCATGTGGAATCTTTGGGCAATATGTTGACCACAGAAACAATAGAAAAGAGATTCCACAATGAAAATGTCATAAGTACCCTCGCCCCTTTTCCTCTCCCTCCTCCCATCCCTTCCTCTCCCTTCTCCTGAGTTTTAAAGAGCCCCTGGGTAAGATAAATTAATGTATTTAAGATGTGGAAATCAGATATTGAAAACTTTGCCCTCACCATCCTCCCCCTTCTTCCCCTGCCTCTCCCTGAACTCCCAGCCTCCCATTCCCCCTCTCTCCCTGCGCTGCTGCTCTCTTTAATAGAGTTTAATAGTGCACAGGGAGACAGTGTGATAGATAGACTGAGAGAAACTAAAGAGATTTGGTTCAAAATGTTTTTTTTTCACAGTGTGCATTTTGTGTCAAATCTTTCTTTCTGTCTTTCTTTCTTTCTTTCTTTCTGCCTTTCTTTTTTTTTTTTTTTAAATGTGCCCTGGGCTTTGCAATTTATAGCCTTCTCAAAACTCAACCACCTCAACCCTCCTCCTCCTCCTTCTCCACATCTTCCCTCCACACCTTCCCACCCCACTGAACCCTGGCCAGCCACAGCTGCCTGACCAGATGTGAGAGAGAAAGAAAGGGAGGAGAAGGAGAGATGGAGGACAGGGAGAGGCCACCTCCTGCGGGGAATGAGTACTGAAACAGGGGAGAGTTGAGATGGAGGGGATGGAGAAAAGGAGAAGGAGCTAAAGTTTCAGGGAAAAGAAAGCAGATACATAGAGAAAAAGATGGAATAACATAACTGGTAAGCAAATGCAAAAGAACAAACATACTGCAAACTGCACATTATTTCTGTTTTGACAGTACCTGGCCTTGTCGCAAGACCACCTAGCCAGACCATACCCCAGTGCAGTCAGTCATTAAAAATGTCTGACTTATTATTTCTGCAGCTTCACACTTCTTTTCACACCTTTAATCATAACTAAAGACTGAAATAAGAATAAAAAACTAAAAAAAAGACTAAAAATCTACAGCATTTCGTAGCTTCGTCTGCAGGTTAGTGGAGACTGCATGTATCCAGGCTTCTCCACGGGCAGAGCTGATTTATGTAGCAGCTCAGTGCTCTAAACCCCGAGTCCGCGCTCACACCGTACTCCTGGGGGCTGTCTGATTAGAGATGGGGGAAAGAAACCATGCACTAACACACCACGCCATTTGGTTTTCATTACACACATGTACATGCACAAGGATAGGACACACAGCATTCTACATGCACACATTGGCACACACACTCTCACAAAGATGCAGATGGATAGTTGTGCAATCTCAAACATGTAGTGCCAATCCTAATTTACCTGCGTGTTGCGAAATTGGACATTGGCATCTGTAGCTCTGGATAAATGGAGTAACTGCAAAATAAAGAAGTGGAAAACCCTAAAACAGACAAATGCCTCGAAACAAGGATCCAAATCAGTTCGCAAATAATATTTATGATGTATATTTGACAAGGTTCCTGATATAACAGAATAAACTGTGCTCACTTCTTCATCTCTAAAGAATGAAAGTCTAAAGCTAAAATGCTCTTTAAACTTTTCATACTTCTCCTTTTTCTCCAGCTCATTCTCTTCCCTTAACAGCAATATATTCTCTCCAATAAAATCAATAAAATAATGACGTAGGCCTTTCTCTTTCTCTGCCTTAGATGGGCAGATAGTTTGGAAGGTACCATCAAGCTATTATTATCAGCAGCAAAACCAAGTTTTGTAAATTGTCAAAAAAAAAAAAAAAAAAAAAACTGGGACAGGATGGTACCCCATGCTGTTTAACACAAGTGTTAATATGAGAGGACTGTAAACACTCGGCTGTAATCACAGACCGCAGCATGTGGTGGCTTTGACCGCAATGAGATGAAGAGATGCACGTGTAAAAGGTAGAAATTAGAGAGCCTGAGGGGCCAAAGGCTCATTTACTCCGCAGAATGTTGGTTTTAACAGCTGACCAATGTATGACGACCCACGCAGGGTGTGTGTGATCTCTGTTGTCTTCTGGATCATGCACCATTTGCAGCGTGTCAGTAAAGCCTTGTTAAAAATCTGTTCGCTGAGCACTCCCGCCGTTATACATACACTGTCTCTCTCCAGGATGACCTGTGGATGCACTCAGCCCAACTCAGGTTGTGATTTCTCATTCTCAGAGCATTCACCTTGTCACCAAAGTCTCAGACTCCAACAATTGGCAGAAACACATTGCATATTACACGGCCTCACTGTGCTGTGCCCTTCACTAGGTCAGGGCCATGACGTTAGAGCTCTGATTGGTAAACCAGATGCACACATAGACAAACACTCCCATACATTCCACACTCTTGATATGTGTATAGCAAGGACAATACATTGTAGCTACAATCGCTCTGAACATGGCAGAAGAGGGAAAACAGAATTTAATGAAATGTATCAATCAAAGAGTACAAGGAGTGTTAGCTCTTGACCCATATATTTTCCTCTACAATGTGTATTAAATTTAAATAATTAAATTTTTTTTTTAATTCAACTCCTTGTGCAAAAACAGAAGAACAAATTATCATTTGTAGACCACAAATATTATAAAAGTGACAAGATTTGGTGATAAAATTGGAGTATTAGGTATTATTTCGATTTTTTTTATCTATATATATTTATGTGTGAATATATATATATATATATATATGAGCTTATTTTAAATGTATTTGTTTTTATGTATTTAATGTATTTTTTTGTGTGTGTGTGTATGTATGTGTATATATATATATATATATATTTTTTTTTTTTTACTTATATAGAATATACATTATAAACCTCATTTTATGAGGGAGAAGGATTTGGAGGGAGAACAGGGGAACCAAGGAGGGCCTTTTAAAAAAAAGAAACACCAGTTATAATATGTTCTTAATTAAGATTTTCTGTCACAATCCTTTTTTAAATAATTTTTTACAATGTGGAACATAAAAAAATCCGAAAGCAGTATCTGCTTTGAATGAATTAAAAGAATATATTACTTGTTAAATGTATTTTTGTTTTATGTAGTAAAATATATTTTACAACCTCTAACACATTCTCAGAGCCTGTGGTCGGAATATCCAGGTTTTTGCTGCTGCTGGTGCCTCTATGGCGAAGAATGTGTGTCGTTTATCTAACAAAGCACCTGTTCAGGAGGCTGCCTTCCATTCAGCCTTGGTCCCTAGTGATCATGCTCAAGTGCAAAAAGAACAATGAGATGGACAGAAGTGGATGAGAGGATTCTGCCGGGGGACGTAGTGGAGACATATCACGCTCTCTCTCCAAGTGGGTGTCGCTGTCTGAAAGGAAGTGTAGACCAGTGCTAGATGTGTGTGTGTGCGCGGGTGTGTGTGTGTGTGTGTGTGTGTGTCTGTCTCTCTGTGTGGCCAGGTCCACACCAGCAGGTCAGGGTTGTACAGCCAGCAGGAAATGACCCAAAACATGCACATGAAGATTTAACCCCATGTGTACTAAATCACCTTTAATCTGAGGTTCATATGTAAATGATAACTATCATTTCCTGACAGCCGAGATTCAAATTTAATGGTAAACCTGTGTGCTTGTATCTAAAAAACATTATCAAAAGAAAGTATTTAAGTACTTTTTTTTTTATTGAGGATTTAAAAAGTATAGTGTTTTTACAGTGCTCTTACAGTCTGTACTTTAAGTATGAATATATCAAAAGAAAATTATTCCAATCAATAATAATGAAGTAGTAGCTGTGCAATGACGTACTGTTGGAAATGGATGAAGTAATAAACTGTATACGTGAGCATTCAAAACACGTAAGAATATTTGAAATACTTGAGCGGAGGTGCTCTAAATTTAGCTTCCCCTTGACTTTCCCTCGCCTCCTCCCAACACTTCTGCCTTCCAGTCTGAAACAATGGACCCCCTATGTCCCTCCCCCATCCTCCCCCCACCCAACTCACACGCACGCACCTACACACACACTTACTCACACAAACAATCACACATGCACACACTCGCACACACCCTGTGCCATTATTGGATGTTCTACCTCTCCCTATTTAGCTCTGTGTATGTGTGTGTGCTTGGATTCAATCTGGCCTCTGGAGCCTCATAAGGAAGAGCAGAATGCTTAGCGGCTCCTGTACTCACTTTGCAATGTTGTTTCCGTGGCGATAGGGACACTCTGCCTCAGTGGACAGGAAGTGACTCTTGGGGGTGCAGGAATTCTCAGACGGCGAGCCCTGACTGACGTTATGGGGGCAAAAATATGCCATTGGAATTGTGCGTATGACATTCTTGGACAGGATATCACTGCCTGTCAGCAGACACGTTTACATCAGTCTTGTCCAACTCTGATTGACCTATTAATTCATCAGGTTATGTAAGCAGCACTCTGAATATCCAAAGGCACAATGCATCTGCTTTGTGTGCCTATCCGTGTCCTCATCCTGCTGCCACTTTGTAAGGGCACGGTTGTCTACAGTAGCACACAAACAGGAGTTGATGGGGTAATCTAAGGTTCATCCTGTTTTGGTGTGCGGCTGCAACCTTGAAACATGTCATTTTCCTGGAGTGTCTAGGTAAAAACAGATGGTTGTTATCATCAGGGTTTGTGAGGAAACCTCACTGGCAGCTCATTAGTTCATCCTCACTTTCCTGCTTTCTCTTCTCCCCTCCTCTCCCTAGTCTCTTAGGTGATACTGCAACCACTTAACACAGAAGGCTCCAATTTGGTCTCGGATTTAAATACTTTAAAATGATGCTAATTTGCTGTCATGCAGAGAGTTAGATAAGAAGATTTATACCAATCTCATGTCTCCGTGATAAATCCACTGCCAGCTGCCAGTTAGCTTAGCTTAACATAATGACTGGGTGACAGCTAGCCTGCATCTAGCTGGACAGAGAATCCCTGTACCCCTCCTAAAGCTCACTAATAAATATACACGTCTATTCTTCCAAAAGTCAAACTTTGAATGTGAAAATGTGTTGTTAGGGTTGATTGCACTATGTGTCAGGACAAGTAACCCCTCAGAGTCTTCTCTGCCTGGCAGTTGCTCTTTGCCAAGAATGACTCATAACCCTTCCACATTTACATTTTTACACTTGAGGGGACAGAAATAACTGACATATAATATGTTAATTAGATAGCGTTATGGCTGGTTTGTCCTATTTCCAATCTTATTGCTGAGCTAGGCTAACCAGTTGCTTGCTCCAGTGTTATGTTTACCATACAGACATAAGGGTGGTGTCAGTCTTCTCATCTAGCTCGCAAGAAAATGAATCATCCTATTTCAAGTAACATTGAACTATTTCTCCATGGGTGCTTAAATCCAGTAAACCATATTACGTACTGTATGTTGTTAGGGTTTGTTGATATTGTTAAAACTGAGTGCCACATCCAAACCCAGTTCCCCATTTCATATGTCATGTCTTATGGCTGCACTGTGCCATCAAATGTACATTTTTTAGTTCTGCCACTTGTGCATCATACGTTCTTGCCTCTTATGTATTTGGTGTCTGTTGAAACGCTTTGACCTTCTTTGCTGTCCCCTCTGTATTAGCACCGCATGAGCTTGTATTAATTGTCCCCGCAGTAAGCTACTGATTGTAAATATTTTTTTTAAAATGGGATCCTCTGTAACCATCTTCTTAAGTTTCACATTTTTTTTTCACATTCCCTCTCCAGTCACTTCCTCTTTTTCCATGTTCTGCACTCAGTGAACAAATGTGTGTATGCGTATCCAAAGCATGTGTGTCAGTGTGCATCTCGCCATGGCAGCATTCCAGTAAAACTGAGCCAGTGAGGGGTCTCTGTCTCACATCCCTCTTCAATCAAACACAAACACACACGTCCGGCCAGCCTGGCCCACGCTATCTTTCCCTGCCTCCTAGTGCCAGATGCACACACCCTGCACTCTCCCTCTTTTGCTGTCCTCTTCCAACATTCCTCCTCTG
>JAQNCA010000029.1:18289625-18305480 GCA_029783725.1 Acanthurus tractus | reverse complement strand
CAGACTTATCGACGCTTGCTTTGACTGAAGGCACACTCGCACTGATTGACGTGAGAGTCTTTTTCTCATCAATAGCATAAGACTTGATTGTTGCTATTATTTTGCGTTTTTTACATTAAACTGAGTCCTCGTGAAAAGAAATATGTACACTGACAACGGTGGCATGTGGCTGTGAGATCTTGATTCACTACACTGACAATCACTTTCATAACAAGGCAAAGTCATAGTTGGTCAGAAGCTTAGCTCGACAACACAAGCTCTGGAAACTACAGAGATTGCCGCTGAGTTTTGTTTTGAGTATCTGCAACGTCTGCTAAGTGCTTCAGGTCTTTTGGCACGTATCAGAAAATTCAATAAATGTCAAACAGCGGTATGTCTGCGCATCAGGACTATTCAGCCTGTCGGAGTCACACAGGTGACCCCAGCTTGCTGCCGCTGGTGGAAAGCTTAAAGACATGCTTTGAATTTTTTCATGTCAAACGCAAACCCTTTTTTGGTCTACACAGGGCCGCTGGAACTCATCCAGATCATTTTTTATTTCTATATTGTTGGTGTTATGAAAGTTACGAGCCTATGATGGTTGTCATAATTAAAATGGAATGAAACCGCCTAGAAAATAAAATAAATAAAATACCAACTTACACATCATGGTTGATGGTGTCTCTGTATTTCTTTTTATTTATTTTCATAATATCATTCAATTACTAGTAATAAATTACTAATGAAATGTTTTAAATGCCTATTAATTCCTTTTAAAATATTTTTATTCAGACTGCTTTGGTAGCATTGAGAGGTTTCTGGGGTTTGTTTGTCATATAAAAAAGGCATAGTGCATGAAACCCCACGGGTAAGTGGCTTCCCCAGCTAATTGAAACAAGACTCTTGTAATTTAACTTATTGAATCAACCACAGAGCAAAAGAAATACTGTCAGTTTTTTTTAATTATGATTTACATTTCAGTTTTTCAAGCCCTTAATATTGATTAGCCCTGCCCCCAAATTCAAAAATATTTAAAACAAACCAAAAAGATGCCAAAAATGTAATTCAAAACATCCTCAAACTGTAACAAAATGTCTGCATGGCTTCCTCACCGCACAGCCCCTGAAAGCCCACGATGTCGTATCAGCCGTGTTACTGAGCAGAGGCTTATTCCCAAAGAGCAAAAAGGGGAAGGAAAAGAGAAGATACAGTCTAGTTGTTTTCTGAATGGAGAGTTTTAGAAGTACGAACAGGCTTTCATACTAAGACAATGGCTCACGTCCACCCTGCTGCGTTCTCCCTGCTCCTCTCCCTCCCCATTCTCCGTCTCTCTATCTGCCTCTGAGCAGAAACACACGGCACATCCTGCTCAACACAACACAACAGCCAAAAGTTCACTTCCTGCTCCTCAGCTCTTCTCCTTCACACCAACCATATTCACAGGGCACGCATTAACAGCTCTTCATATGCTCTAAGAGCAAGAAACATGCAAACAGACAAGCAATCGCTTCCTCTCTCTATAGATGCACAAACCTCCCCCTCTGTCTGTCATACAAATTAATGCAAATAAGCAAAAAACAGCACATCCTAAAAAAAAATGTTCAGGCATTATCTTTGCTCTTCCCTCCTGCACAGATTTGAAGTGACAGTGGAAACACTTTGTGTTATTTTAATGGTGTAAGGCAAAGGAAAAGGAATGGACACATTTTCATCTGAACTAGTGAATAAAAGGGAGTGAGGGGACTGAAATTCCCACGACTGACATCCGCCCATTCCTACATTTTTAACACGTATGCACGTTTGTGGACCAAGGTCTTGCTGTTAATAATGTTTCCCTTTAGCTTTTTGTCACAGAGCTTAAAAGTCCGAAATCTTGAAGCATCATCTAAAACAAGCCGGCTTCCTGTGTGTGTGTGTGTGTGTTTGTGTGCATGTAAGGTCCCAGTCTAACTATCATTTTAAGTTCACTAACCTCTGGAGAAAAAAAGGGGTCAAACAATACGAGGCTGGTTTTCAGATGCACCCAGTGAAGCCACTGCTGCGCTGCTTAGAGAAATGCTGATAATACATCATCTCTCCTTGAAACATTTCAAAGCACTGCGTTTGTCACCTACTGTCAATTTACCTTTATGTGTGATAGAAACCAAAGATTAATGCCACCATACTAGCTAAAGTGTGGTTTAGAAATTCACAAACAGCCAGTTAAGATACTACCAAAATGACTTTGCCTTATGTTATAACAATAGAATTGATCAGACTGACACAAGCCTCTTAGAGGACAACACAATAAAAAAATGTATACCGCATAGTACAAATTTAAAAAAAAAAAAAAAAAGTTAATATCACATGTTATCTCTCCACCATAAAAACTTCAACAAGAAATGTATAAACACAAAATAACCACAGGTTTAACACAGGACAACTTTCCTGTTGATAAGAAAATATAAAAAGTGTATGTGAGTGTGTGTGGGTGTTTGCATAGGTGTGTTGACATTGTTATTCAAAGGTTTAGTAAAGCTTAGCGTCCCCATGCTGGGTTCAGTCCTGAGGTAAGCACCAGTTTCACGTGCGCTGCTTACAGTTAAAGTAAGTGACAGAACGTCATGTTTGATATGATCATATGCTACAGAGAAGAACCCCTAAATTATTGTTACATGTTTTTTAAAAATCCAAAACGTCAGGCACATTGTCTCTGTTCTTTTGAAGTCTTTTAAGATTCAGTACGTCTATCACAGTGTATTTATGGCTTTAATTTTCACATTCACCCACTGAGGTTGGCATTGGCACTATAGTGGTCAGACATTTCTAATCTGAATAAAGGACCAGTAAAAAAAAAAAAGAAAAGAAAAAAAGAAAAAGAAAAAGAAAACACCAGCATGTTTTTTGGAATAAACACTGAAAGACAAAAATGTGCCGTCTACCCGCAACCTTTAAGTGCTCTTTTGTTTCCAAGCTGGAAGAATTGCTGGTCAGTCAACACAGAAATATGTCATTCTTTGTTTCTGCATTTGATACCAGCGGGGAAGGGAGGCAAGGCCCTGGAGACATTTGCTCGGCTCGGATGTTATGTTAATAAGTGGATCAGAGGGGTAAGATGGCAGGCATGAAATGGGACATCATGCCGGCGAGCAGTGCGAATTGTCCAGGAGAAAGTGAGATTTCACAGGGATTACTGAGGCACAGCAGCTGGGGTGTGCTGTTCACTCGCTGGCTTCTAGGGAAGATCCACAAACCCTCTCTTATGTTCATATCACGGACAGATTAGCAGCTCGCTAAAGTGTATAAAGGGGGGGTTGATATGTGTGTGGTGCGTGGAGCGCTTTTAAGGCAAAGGGCTGAGTGCAGCACTCACTTTGGCTTGTCAACAGTAGCAGGGCTCCCAGGCAACAGGCTACGGGGGAGAAAGGTCAAATGAAAGGTCGGACAGTGAAGCTGCTTTGCGGCATCTGACTTATGCCACAACACAATTAACCATTAGGCTGCTGTGAAAAAAGGAGTAATTGCTCTTGACAGTAAATGACAGATTTCTGTGTGATTATTTCTGACCTGGTCCTTGCCTCGCTGCCCAGCCAAATCCACATATTACACAATGTCAGAGGCAACACCCATGCTCCGTCTACACCATGAGATGAAGCTACACTCATCATGAACAGGGATTAGTGTGTCATCAGTTGGGTATGTGCAATCATGTCCCAGTTATGAGATCACAGGGCTGTGCTTACTGCATCTCAATAACAACTAAAAGCTGAGGGATGTTAGTCAAAATGTAAAGGAAGTTTTAGCTCAAGAAGGGTCACATGCTGAGTGTAGGGCAGATTCAACTACAATTACTGTCATATAGTATGAACATTTATTCAAACACACATGCGGGGAATGGGCTAAGTTTAAAAACCATGGAGAAAATAAAAAGCAGAGGAGACTTTACCAAAATGCTGAAGCAATTGCTCTTATCGTTCAGTCATTTCCTTGCGACTTGGGAAGCAGGAACATGATTTGGAAGCTGGAGAGTGAGATACATAAATTGTCCAGTACCCCAAAAACAGAAAAAAAAAAAGAAAAAAAATGTCCTCCCATTACTTTAAAGTCCAGAAGAGTTGGCTTATTCATTTGGTAAAGTTCCGCTCAGGTCTGGACCAAAACCCTGATTCTTGTCCTTATGTGCTTTTTTCATTTTTTGTACACAATCTTTTGTACACAGGTTTAGGGTCTGATTGCAACTTTTCTTTGCAACCATTTTTCTTTGGATTTCAACATTATACAAAAATAAATAAAACAATTTCATTTTGGTTTTCAATTTGTCACTTTGGCTCAATGGCTGTAATTTTTTTTTTTTTTAAAGTTTGTTTGCATACACGGTACATAAATACTGTACTTCTTTGAGTAAGTGTCCCTTGGTCACTGGATAGCACAAAGCTCCTTTATAAAGGAACTTAAGATACATTAGATGCATAGAAAGGCACTTACAGTCTACACTTTTGGTGTGCATCAACAGACCATTTCCTTTTGGCCTGAGACTGAGGTGCAGAGGAGATACTGAGTTGAGGTGAATGGCTTTTGAATACTGCAAGATGTGTGCACAGACCTATTGGTGATTGACATTTAGACAGGTCGTGTGGTCTTAGCTGGGTGAGTAGCGGTCAATGGTGCGGGCTTCAGAGAGGGCCTGTGGGGGAGGGGGGAGGGGTTGGCCAAGGACATCCATCTTGTCGTGGGAGAGTCCCAGGTGCTCTGAAGCCAGTTTAGACAACGGGTAGAGGCTTTCCATGGCCTTTGCATCAGCTACCAGTTGCTGCTGTGCTTGGATAAGAAGCTCATTGGCCTTCTCCTGCTTCAGCCCCAGATGCTCTGTTGTATATTTAGTCAGAGGATAGATGCCCTCAGTAAAGTCCAGCTTCAGTTTCCCATCTGTGGTCAGCCCCCCTGCAGTCCCTCCACTGCTGTGCATCTTCATGTGGCTGATGAGGTTGCGCTGCTGAGCAAACTTCCCTCCACACACCTGACATTCATAGGGCTTCTCCCCTGAGTGGATGCGCATGTGCTCAGTAAGGCGATACTGCCTGGTAAAGCGCATGCCACAGGAGTCGCAGGCAAAAGGTTTAAGGCCCAGGTGACTACGCATGTGACGTGTCATGGTGCCGCGCTGTGTGAATTTCTTGCCACAGATGCTGCAGGGGTAAGGACGGGTCAGCCAGTGGGTCTTCTCATGCTGGCGCAGAGTCGCTGGATCTTTGTAGGATTTGTCGCAGGTGGAACAGCGGTAGGGTCGTATCATCTCCCCAATGCCCCCTGAAGTCAGACCCTGGCTGGTCTTGGTCTCCAGGTGGGACAGACTGTTTAAACTGTTGCTGTTCAGGCTCCCATAGCCATTTGTATTACTGCTGATGTTTTTGGTGATGCTGTTATTGCTGTTTCCCATCTCCCCACCAGAGTTGCCATACAGTTCTTCTTCTGTGTGTGTTTCCACATGTGCGTTGAGCTGCTCTGAGCTTGGAAAGCCTTTGTCACAGGGAATGCAGACATACAGATTGTCCCCAAAGCTCTCTGGCTCATACGGCATGTGGAACCTTCCCATTGATCCAGGAGGGGACGGGCGGCCTTCACTACTGCCTGTCTCCTCTGTGCCCGACCCGCTCTTGTCATCTGCTCCTTCACTCTCCTCCCCGGCCTTGTGATGGTTATGATGCTGGTCCCCATTCTCACCCCCTTCCTCCTCATCCTCATCCTCATCTTCATCTTCAGCTGTGTATGACAGTGGCTCATGTTTCACCCAGCGGTAGATGTTGCCCATTTCTCTGCCTGCATCTCCACTTTCTGTGGGTGTGTCAGGGCTTGGAGGGCATGGATAGCGATCTGTGCCCTGGGAGCCCTGGCGATGCAGGTGTGGGAGGTGTGGGGCAAGAGGCTGGTTGAGATGGGGGAAAGGAGGAGGAGTGAGGGAATTTGCCTGGTCTGTCGACTCCATTTTTTCAGAGGGGAAGGCTCTTCCATTTGCCCCTTGCAAGGGACTGGTGCGGTCATTCAGAGTCCCGTCTCGCTCCTCATCATTGTGAGTGTTTGCCAGATGGGAGTGAGAGGGTGTGTGCTGGGATTGGGAGTTGGGGCTTTTCTTGGAGAGATCAAGGCCATAGTTAGGGGAGCAGTTTCTCTCAGGGTGGGCTGAGCGCCCCAGCTGGGAAGGCAGAGCTGACTGCAGGGATGGGAACACCTGAGAGCCCTGGGTGGAGGTGGGTGCATACAGCTCCCCTGCATGAAGGGCTAATCGATGGGGCACTAGCTCCTCTAGTGGTGGTGGTGGCCGGGTTGCATGGCTATTCAAAATTCCCCCCGGAGGACAGGACTGAATGACAGGAGTAGAAACCCTATACCTGCCACCATTCCCTAAACCCATACTGTTAGGCCCCATCTTTGGATAGGGCAGAAATGTGGGACCTGGGCGGGGAGGGTACTTATGTCTTTTCAGCTTCTTTTTGCACAAAGCCACTAAGTCGAGTAGCTGAAGGTAGCTGGCTGCTGCCAAGACCGCCCCTAAATTGGGTTCAGTGGGAGAAGTGGGGTCTCCCTCACTAAGGCGGCCTGTGTAGATGTAGTCCAGAATGACCCTGAAGACCCCTGGACTAACCATCTCGTGGTCGAGGTTGATGAGGTTGTCATGAACCACCAATGATTTCAAGTAGAGGCTACTGGCAGCCAGAATGTTCTTGTGAGCTCTGAAGAGGGCGTTCTGCACCACAATGATAACATCACACAGGAAGCCCTTGGTTCTCTGGCTGTTGAGCTGCAGGAGGAGATCCCTAGCATGACTTGGAACTTCCATGGCACCCAGCATCGTCTTCAGTCCGCCACCTGAAACAACAGATATCTGTAAAACGTCATGTGGCAGTCAGCATTTTGGCTCACAAAGGCAACATTAATGTATTATTTTCTGCATCACATGAATGATAATTGATCAATTGTATTAAAGTAATCAATCAAAAGTAATGATATACACATCAGACTGTTTTCAAGAATATTTGATTAGTTCATGTACCAAAATGTGCCAATTCTAAAATGAAATTAAAAAAGGTTTTTGAAGAAAATTACAGCTGTAATCTTGACACAAAAATAGTCTGTGTCAAGATTAATTTATAATTACTCACATACACTGATTAATAAATAAGAGATTTTAGTTTGAGGCAAAGAACAATATAATTTAATTCCTTTCTCATGTAAACTCATATTTACAGATTTATAATTTGATTTTTTTGCCTTGTTTACTTGTTTATTTCTGAATGTAGGAATTAATTTAAAATTCAATCCATAATTTGAAAATTTACATAATGTTTAATTCATAGTTTAAGTTTAATTCCACTTAATGTAACATGAACACAGAGCGGAACTTGTGTGTGGGAAGTGCACATCAAGGCCACTCAGTTAAAGTGAACTTTTACCAAAGGTGAACGGTTGCAGTGGTTTTCTCATTATCAGAAATTCAAGTCTACGCATTCACTTCCTCTGCAGCAGGCACGAAGAGAGAGAGAGCAAAAAAATATATTTTTGTAACTGCTGGCTTCCTGATAAAGTATTCCCGAATATGCTGTGCAAAGTTTTAAACAAAGCAAGGGATGAACGTTTCACAAGTATGATGAACAGCAGGTATAAACCTGTGGGGGAAGGACACATCCAAAAAAAGATAGGTCTTTCAGCTCCCCTTGCTGCCCAGTCATATAAGGAACACTGTGCGCATGGGATGTAAATCAGCATTACATGGTTCAATACTTTTTGTTAAGATTTGCTCAAGGGATTTAATGCACCTACCCACACACGCAAGTGCGCGCACACACACACACTTCCTCACAGACATTCAAATATCAAAGCTAATTGTTTTATCTAGCCAAAAATAAACTTAATCAACTGGATGCATGAAACACCGAGTGTTGAAAACACCATGCATTGTTAAACCAGTGGCATCTGAGGATAGTTTACTTGTGAGATTAAACGTCTCAAACGGTCCCTAAGGGCTTAGTCTCACTGATGGGAAACAAGCAACTAAATAAATACCATGTCATCTGTCTGATCATGCTCTTCCTGACACCAGCTCATTCACTTCTTGTTTATTTCAGTCAGTGCACACGCTCAGAAAATGAGAATAAGGAAGCATGAATCCAAATTTTAAAAAAAAAAACACTGACAGAAAGTAACTAAGGAATTCTGGGATATCCCGGACCAAAAGTCTCTTGCAATGCTGTGCCGATAAAATTGTATTTCCTAATAATCAAGGTCACTCCTATATGCAATTATAGAGGTGTATTTTTGTGAATACATGTTTACATAACATCAGAAAATGTCATAATTGTTTAATGGAAAATGAATAATCAGATTGTGACATCCAGCCAGTGGTCATGAGTAGTCATCGGTGAGAAAGAAAAATACAAAGTAATTTCCTAAAATAGCTATTTTCTCAGTTGTTGTTGTTGTTGTAAAAGGTGCTATTCTCATCTCTAAGTGTATGAGTTGAATGCTATTTTTTAAATAAAAAGGCATATATGGCAAGTTTATGGGTTTTTACGCTTCATCATGTCCTTAGTTGTCATCTAAAGTGTTTCCACTTCTGGTTTTTGTCTGGCTTTGATTACTCAACGGTCATACATTACTATAAATTTCAGCGTCAGATCAAACATGTTTAGAAATGTGTGTGATATGAGGAATAGGCCAAGTGCTTCACACTGCTTGCTGAACTTCTGCAGATTCTACATTGCAATAACGGGTGTTCAGCTAACTGTTACTGGTTACTGTGTGGTGCATGGTGACACATTGTGTACTCACACACACGCAATCAGTTTACATTCTCGTCTGCATGCGGTCAACAGCCCCGTATATGCTACACAGTTCAACTGCAGAAAATTAGGCCTTCTCTATATTCTGATTTATGAGGACAGATTTTTTCAAACAGAGCGTATGAGACATATAAACCCACGTTTAATATATCCTTGCAAATTTTATAGCATCTTTTGTGAAGTAAGAGGAAAAAACTCTATTGCAGAAAGTACATTTCCGTGCACCTGCATTTTGCTGCATGTTTATTAAAAAATTCTCACAGTTTTGTCTTGTGGTGACAACAGGCAGTGTGGTTTCCCCATTAAGACAATAAGGATCTCTTTCTCTCACTGTGATCAAAATGAGTCTTTTGGTATGCTTCAACTTGCATTTTAAGAATATCAGAGCTCACTGTCTGAAGCAGCCTACTGGCAAAAAGTGAACATGTCTTACAAAACTCTTGATCTGGGGGACATGTGTAAGCTCACTCTATCCTGCTAGGAGGCCATCTATTGCAAAGATATTTAGTCTGAGAGCACATGTTAAAGTGAGCTTGCTGCATGAAATGTTCTTGTAAACACACTAAAGCTTGCACTGCAGTTTGTTTTGTTGGTTTATGTTTAACGGGCTGAATGAAATCATTTTTCTAGGTTGCACAAACAGCACAGTCGCCTGAGAGAGGATTACTCGAGTCCCTCTGGGATGCATGGCTGTTTTTTATCTGATAGCCTTCTTTTTGACAACGTGTCAACGTGTTGAGGAAGCGTAGATGATGATGGATATGTAGTTAATGACGATGGCATTTCGTAATTTGCATTAGATTCAAATTCATTGTCTCTGTGTTTTGTCTGCTCTGTTATTTTTTTGTGGTCTGGGGTGAAGCTGGAGACTAAATCTCTACATGCAACCTCAGTCAGATAAACAGTCCAGACATCTGCTTAAAACGTTGTGTTGACATTTTATTTTCTTTAATATCAATTTGTGGCCCATGCTCATGACGCCTTGTATATTTTAGAACCCATGTTCTTAAAGCCCATGTTCAATTTATGAGGAAACGCTGCAATTAAAATTCAGTGTACATTTGCGAGAAGATCTTTTACTGTAGATTTATATTCCTTTAATTCAGCTAATAATTTATTTTCTGTCATTTTTGTTACTCGCAAGAGGCAAACACAGGCTGGGGGAGCTTTACATGCATAAGATAATAGGCGGAGTTGAAGATTAACAGTAAGAAAAACTAAATCCTGAAGCGCAGGTCGAGTAGTAGCACCCATGGTTGGTGTCGGGTTTTAATCAGGTTAGTAAACATCATGGAGAGTTAGAGTCAGTTTCCTGTGTGACTGTTCTGATCGCGCACCTAAAAAAAAAAAAAAACACATCACACACTTCTGAAAGAGTGTTGGAGGTATTTGAGTAACACAGCGTCTAGGTTCGATGGGAACCGTCATGACAGAGTTTATTTAAACAAAGGTCACGCGTAATCATATGTATATGACAATGTAATAATCAGCACTTTTATTCAAGAATTAAGTTTCTATTTTGTTTTTTGGAATACAATCGTGTAACATTGTCCAGGTTTTACAGATAGAAATTTGCACCCAATTTGCGTAAAATTTCTCGTTTTTCATTTCTTCTCATGTACAATTAATTTAAAATTAAACGAAAATTTCCTGCAAATTCGAGATACCTTTCACTCGGTTTTTCTGAAGTAGGATTTCAGAGCTCGTTTCCATGCAGTTTCCTAATCTGACTGCAGCACGTCGCGTTTTGCAAGCATGACATTAAGTTGTCTGCTGACTGCGTGTGTCGCTGTGAGGAGCGGACCTCTCTGTCTCTCTAATCTGTTTTACTCCTCAGTTATTGTACAGTAAACCGAATCACGAGTGAATCCATCTCGAAGAGCCGCAACCCCCAAATCTGTTCAACCTCTCCTTCATCAGCGCCTACAGGAGCCCCAAATCACCTCCAGAAACAGACCGCTTTAGCTCACTGTACTTTAAGGTGTATCAGACAGCTGTTTCTTCTTTAGTCCTGTCAACAGCACCGGGAAGCATCTCTGTCTTTGCGTGGATATAAAATTCGGAAATCGTGAATCCATTTACTGAAAAATCCCCCCCCGAATATTCCTTTAATCTTTATGAGTGCGTCTGTTAAGGCGTGAACTCGGTCCTGACATTATTACACACATGTGATGGGCCTATTTTTTAATGTCCCATGGATGCATCATGATTTTACTGTTGCTTCCCTTTTTATATTTATTATAGGATTACCAAGAAGCAAAAGTTCCCTTTTATCAAAAGTCTTTGTTCCCTTAAACGTGTCAAATAAATAAACAATTTAAAAAAAAACTACACTCGAAGAAGAAATAATGTTCAAAATCCGATTTTTGTTGAGTGACAGAGGCATTTATTTTGGCAGTCGATTTTTAAATAAAAAAACGTTTTGCAATTTTTTTAGGCTTGATACGCCATCCGATTTCACAATTATATTAAAACTGATCGTGATGTATTTTTCGAATTAACATGATCTACGTGTTATTTATTTTCAAAATAAAACAGATGTTTTCAAGCGACTCAAATTAAATGCGGAAAAAAGCTGTAACGGAACCTTTTTTTATCGATATCAAAATCATCCTGGAATAAAAAAAAGAAGAAAACTAACATTTTAAACGAGTGATCAAAAACACATTTCCTCTCTGACAGCATACACGGTACAGTTTAATGAATAAAAACCTGAATGTTGTCCTTTCCCTGCTCTTGTTTGGGTGCCTGTGTGCAGCATATCAGCTCTTACCTGCATGCCCGATGTCTTCTGCCATCCGATCTAAGTCTCCCTTAATGATCATCTCAGCAGTCTCCAGGAGTCATATCTGACGTTTCAGCTTTGAACTGCCAGCCTCCAGAAAACCATGCCAGTTTTCCGAGCGCGTCTGCCAGCTCTTTTTTTATGATTATTAATTGATATGAATTTCTTGTCGCTCCTTAGGTCCGTCCTCCCACCCACTTTCCTCCCTCTCCCTCTTTTTCTCTGTCTCTGCCCCTCCTCTCCCCTCTTTCTCATCCCCTCCTATAAAAAAATACGTGCTTAGACCAGCATCAGTTTCCTATTTTTTTTTCTTCTTCTTCTTCTAGTAATTTCCTTAGCTATTTTTGAGTCGGAGCAATAACGCGCACCGGGATGATAATGGAGCCTCTATGCGCCTTAAGTGTTTTAGCGCCCCGTGTGATGTCAGTCTATAATAAAACTAAAAGGTAAAATCGAGGGCAGGAACTTAGAGTGACCCCGACTTGAACTTCTCAACACATCGTCTTAAAGAGACAGGCAGCTATTGTATACATACGCATATGTGTATTTATGATCACTCAAACCTTACAGTGTAAGGCTCGGAAATAACTGCGCGCATCGAAACTTGTTCAAACTTTTTTCACGTCAAAGACCTTCAAGGAATAAGACTTCAAGGACCTTCAATGAATATGTCCCCCCCCCGCCCCTAAATAATACAGTCTTTTATTTGAATCTGTGCCTGAGGCCAAAGTGAATTCAGACTCAGTCCCGATTTATTGTTTGCTTCTTGTGTAATTTGGGGAAATAAATTCACTACTGTCTGTATTGTGTAGTTGTAAACTTTTTTTAATGAGGCCAATAAAACGGTTAATTGAAGGTGTCTTCCTCCTTCCCTTCAGACCTCCTCTTGGATAATTTGGAGCCTAAATAGCCCCTTGGCTTCACTTTAAGAGTACAATTAGCTAAGTGGAAATTCAAGGAAGGTTTGACAAACTACTTTCCCTCGCTCTCCTTTTCTCTCCCTCTCTCTCTCCCTCCCTCTCCCTCTCTCTCTCTCTCTCAGGTAAAACACCTGCTGACAAAAAAAAAACCTAAGATAAAAAACCGCCATCTGTAACCCGGACATAAAACAGGCAACACGAAGACTTTCGGCCCTGTTTTAATGATTAAGTAATGTGCCTTTCAACTTCAGCATGTCAAGGTTTTTTCCCACTCTGTGGACTGATGACACAGTACTCTATAATGGTCTTGTTATGGGTAATAAAACAAATCAGCTGTTTGTAGCCAACATAACATAGTCTGCTTTGAACACTGTTTTGTCTTTAAAAAATGTTTCTAAATTTATTTAACACAAGCCTATATTTTTCCCTTTTCTGCAGTAGAGCTGTGTAGTTATAGATATGAATTTAATAACTGAAACATTTGAGTTTATTTGCCTGTTTTTAAAATTGTACGTTTATATCTCACAACAGATACGCTGGAAACCCTCTGCACAGGTCCTCCGATGTCTTTGATCAATTTATGAAGCGGATTTAAAGATTCAAAAATGTTGCGCAAAAGTCTGTTGTAGTCGAAGTCATTATTTATCAGATGAGCTTAAGGCCGGATGTGCCCATATGATCCAGATGCTCCAGCTCCGTCTGTACGGAGGGCTTTAACCGGACCATCGGCCCAAAACCAAGAGACATTATAAAACCAGAACGGACTCATTGTGTGGTTCAGTAAAAGCTGCTCATTATGACACGTCGTTTAAGATCACACGTCTGCAAAGATGCCATCGGTGCCTCTGTGCCGTGACACAATCTTACCTCGGACTCATGTCTGGTGCTCTGGCCGTATGTCTGCTCTCCTTTTCGGCATTCCCTCCTCCGTACCTCCGCGGTTTCCCCCAAATTCCAGCTCTCTCTTTTTAAGTCTTCTCTTTCGCGTGTTTCCGCAGCCCTCTGTCTCCCGGTTTTCCCCCTTCTTTCACCCTCTTCCATACACTGAAAATTCTCACGTGTTAACAAGACTATCTGACACTTCGGTATGTGTTGGGGTCCGGTCGGACCAAACCTGCCGGCGGAGACTTTACGCGCACAGCGACACCCAATGGTGCACTCCGCGGCAGCGAGTCCCATCGGACTTACCAAGGGGGGACATACTGAGAAGTGATTATGGGGGGAATTGAAAGGTATTAAAATATGACCCCTATTATGTGAGCAGCATGTAAAACATACACACCGACCTGTCACAGTAAGTCACCCATAGAGAGTAGGTGTTTACGCGGGATGTCGGACTCGTGACGACTCATGTTGGTTTAAAATGTTTGCATTTTTTTGGAAAATTTAAAATTAATAAATTAGTTTAAAGTGAGTTACGGTTTGGTGATTAATATCTCTTATGTTCACAATAAAATGTCCAGTGTGGAAAGAAGTATTCTGATATTGTACTTGGGCAAAAATTACCAGCATCCAATAAAATACTTATTATAAGTCAAAGTTCAGCATTTAAAAAGCTACAAAATGTAGTTTTGTTAGTAAAAATGTTGTTTGTTTAGGTACTTTTTCACATAATACTTTTACTCATATAATATAATTTTAGGTCATAATTACTGATGCTTTTACAAGAAAGGTGTACTCTAAGTTAATTGCAACTTTTTCATAGCCTTACCTGAATGATAGTTCAATCACTAACAATGCATCATATTTTAAAGGCCAATAAATTTTTTCCGTGTGTGCAAAAAGGCTATTTAACATTTAAATAGCTGTCAGATAAAAACAGTGTCATAAAAAGTACAGCTTTGCTCTCAAAAATATGGTGAAGTAGAAGTATTTTGCAGCATAAGATAAATTCCTAGCACCTTAAATACGTTGCCCACAGTACAGCATTTGAGTAAATACACTTAGTTGCAATGCTTTCTACTGCCTTAAAGGTCCTACATAGTCGTAGCCTGATAAAAAAAGTACTGTCAAAAACACGTCACCTCTTTTTTAATGTTTGTTAGTTCATTTGTTCGGGCTCCTTGTTGATGTTTGTTATTTTGTTTTAAACCTTTTTGTTGTAACCACAACATCACTAAAGGCTGCGTTACTTAAGTTTCTATGGTAAATGAGTTGAGAAAACTTCCTCAAATAAATGCAGAGTCTGTAAAGTGCTTCTAGTTGGCCTCAGTGTCTCTAAAAAAAACACATTTTAATTCTTTTGTACACAGTAGTTAGCAGGAATCATTAACTTCCTATCAACACTAATTCTAATGCAGATAAAAATCTACTGTATTTGAGTATCTGTTATTATTTCTCCAAGTCTTTCCACAGCCGTCCTGAGGTGTTTGAAAGACTGCAGATTGAAATTTATGAAAGTAATTATTTTACCATCACTGAGGTCATTAATAGACACCCTATGTTATCCAGTAAAAGACACACACACACACTGACACACACACACACACAAGGCCTATTTATATTTGTTTTGATCACAACAGCAGCTGACAATCTCGTAAGGCATGCGAGGTCTCTTCCTCTTTAAATCATGTGAGTGCAAGGTGCTGGTGTTTCATTGAAGTGATCTGAGGCAGCCAAGGAGCCTGATGGAGTGGAGGCAGGTATTGTCCCTCACTTCCATGTTCCCTTGATGAACTGTTGATAACCTCGCTGACAGAGGTAGGCAGAGCGGTGCCTGAGAGTAGATATGTTGGATCAAGGATGTGACAGTGTGCTTCGATTCAGGATCCAAAATAGTTTTTTTCCACCAAGGGGAGCATATAGTGTCATAAGCTACTTGTCAGGCAGAATTTCTTATTGCTTGATTCCTTGCAGTTTTAATTTATGCACCTTTAAAAACAGTGTAATTTTGGCTGCTGGTGTAATTTAAACCCTTCAGTACTTGGCCCAATACTGAATTTTTGTGCTACTTATGTATCTGACTGTTAAGTCTATTTATCTATGTCTCTTATTGGCATCAGAAATCGATATAGACTATTTCACAATTTATTTTTCAGGACAACCAGGACTATTATAAAAGGAGGAAATATTTCATGTGAATGATGTAGTGTACATATGTAAACTTTTGGTTTGCCCAGAAACTTTTTGTTACAAAAGGCATTTCATTCTGACTGTGGAGGTCATAAAAAGGACAGAAAAATATGTAAAATCTGTGAGGGTTTTGTAATGGAATTGGCAGTAACCGCGCACCTTCAGTAGCCTTATGATCGATAGATAACGCAGCAGTATTTGATTTTGTGCAACAGCATACCATTACTCACAGAAGGCGTTTCAAAAGTAAAGGTCCAAATAGTTGATTGTTATCGAAAACATTAGA
>JAQNCA010000029.1:18276458-18289525 GCA_029783725.1 Acanthurus tractus | reverse complement strand
GATTGTTATCGAAAACATTAGACATTAAAAACATTTTGATGCCACATTTTGCTTGAACCTCCACAACAGATGTATTGATATGTTGTCTGATAGCAAAACCAGACTAAAGCTTGGACAGACAGACTTGAAGCTATGATTCTATGATACCTAAAGTTGCAAAGTATGAGTGTCTCTTTGTGTCTTTGGCAGAGGTGGAAAAAGTGCAAAGATCCTGTTCTTAAGTAAACGTATACCACAGTGTAGAAATAGGCTGTTATAAGTGCAAGTCAAGCATTTAAGTAGAAGTTCAAAAATCAAAAAGCATCATAAAATTCTTAAACTTCTAAAGTAAAATTATTTATTCATGTTTCTAAAGAATGTACATTACATGAGTGGATCTTAATTATTAATGCATCCTTGTGTTCATCACTTCAGTGTGGTTTATCTATTCTATATGGTTTATCTGCAAGTTATCTTGTAAATTTCCCCTCTGGGATCAATGAAATAGTATCTTGATATTATACCATAATATATTTTTTATGTTTTCTATAAATAACCTTAAAATGCAACGTAACAAGTAACTTAAGTTTGGAGACAGTGCAGTGCGTCATACTCTGTAAGATCATGTCGATGATATGTGACGATCACATGCTTTTTACTTGAGAGGAATGGTACGTGAAAGTGAGTGAATTAGAAAAAAAGAGCAGACAAAAGTAATGGAGTAAAGAGTAAAAAGTGCAGTATTTTCCTGTGAACTGCAGTGTAGAAGATATTTAAAGTTGCAGAAAATGGAAATACTCAAAAACAGTACAAGTAACTCAAAACTGTGCTTAAGAACAGTACTTGAGTAAATGTCCGTAGTTACCTTCCCTCGCTGGTTTTTAGGTTAATTTCTTGTCTTTCTGGACAGATTTTATCTCAGTTATCAATCAGCCTCCAGAGGCTCGTGTTGGACATTTAACTTCAGCCTGTCAAAATACAATTTAACATACGGAAATCTGGAGCAGAACAAGCCTTAAACGCTGAACTTTTAATGAACTGAAAAAGCCTCCAAATTGCTGGTTGTAAGCAATGATTCAATTAAAGCTGTGAGAGCTGAGACCCAAACACAGCCAAGAGAGCCCATCCCAAAGACTGTGCATGTCTACTTCCCCACAGTCCAATACTCAGTGAGGAACCAGAGCTGGAGATAAGGCAGGCTGGACAGCTAAATCCCTTAACAGTCTGCTGTCACCCTCTAAATCACACACCTTTCCCACCATTTCTCCAAGTGTGAGCATTGCAGGTTTTACATGTGACATATATCTTGCAGAAGCTTTGTGGGTTGGATATGGAAACACAATGAGGGGGTGAATGCTCTGAATGACTGCAGCCAATTTTTTTTCAAACATCTGTGAGCAGATATGTTGCAGGGTCACCATGTCTCTAAGGCCCACACCACCTCGTTTCAATTTAGGCTTTCAGAGAAGAATATGCGAGACCGGACTGGAATATTGCAATCACCTTATTATTGCTCCATTTCTGTCTGCCAGCACCGGGATAGAGCACGCTGGACAATAGACAGGACAGTCTCAAAGTAATCCTAACACCCCAAAGCAGACCATCTCAGTGTAATGTCCCACACTTCTCTCAACTACTCACACAAGACTTTCTTCTCTCTGTTCTTTCTTTCATTGTAATCAATCATCCCTGTCTTTATTTATTCATTTATTTCCTTCCTTCCTCCCTTCTTTCTTTCTTTCCTTCTGTCCAGTGGACATTGCCACACATATCTCCAGATGCTTGCTGTGACCGCCCCGCCATACCAGACACACCCCCCTAGAGCTTAAGATTCCCTTCACCACCAGAAATTGAACAGTAGGCTCAACATTCACACACAGCCCTCTCTTAATTCATCCTAATGAGCAGTTTTGCGACAGCTTTAGAGCATAGGCATACAAGGCATATCATTTAAATGAGAAGAGTTGATGCGTGTGTTTGGTCGCTATTCTAGTTTGCCCATCTGCTGGTGATGGACTTTAACTATGCCATGATTAGAGCCACATTACAAATACTTGATTTTTTTTTTTTTTCCACAGAGGGAAAAGTGTAAGAGTGCAAAATAGTTTGTGGTTTTGACTGTGCCATGTTTTAGTCTCAAAGTATTTTTGTCCGTCTTGCTTTCATCGGGGTGATGTATGACTTTGTCTCCATTTTTACTGTGCGCAGTCCATCGACAAACTAAAAAAAAAAAATGCAGCCTCTATTGTTTTACAGTTTTTTAGAAATAAATTTATAAGATTTCCTTTGATTTTGATAAAAGGATCAACGCTTCTTTAATGCCTGTACAGTAAAAATGAAACTACAGCCAGAAAACAGTTATCTTAGATGAGCAAAACCACTGGAAACAACTCGCCTGACTCGGTCCTAAGTTTCAAATATCCAGCTTCCAGCACCTGTAAAGCTCACTTTTTGGAAAATTTAAGGGTTGCTTGGGAAAGAGCTATGCATCTCAGAGTTTTCAGTCTATATGCTAAGCTAAGTTCATGGCCTGTTGGCTTAAGCTTCACATTTCCCTTTTGGACATGAGAGTTGTATCAATCAAGAAAATAAGTTTTCTCCTCCTCTTCAAACCTGCTGCAAGTGCAGCACGGTGAATCTCCTCATATTTCACCTGCAGAAGGCAGACAATTTGGGAATACAGCACTGTAGATTGAAGTTATGCAGCCTCTTCATTTTTGATTATATTGAATGAAAAATGATGTCATTTGAGACCAGAGTGAAATAAAAGTTTTACTTTTCATAACACAGGGATAAGGACTAGCGCTCTGGGCTCCAACCCATATCAGAATGACTGTAAGAAGCTGACACAACAATGTTACAAGGTCCAATAAGAGGCTGCTGTGGAGCTTTTGATCACGCCACAGACTCTTCCACAGCTGGAGCTTGCCAGTCGTCGTAGAATCGATTTTTCTCGCAGCCTATGGAAAATTTAAGAATGAAGGAAAATCGCGTGATACAACCGAGAGGCTCTACAACTAAATGCACCCTGTGTAGAGATAGTTGTCTCAACTGCTGTTTCCAAGCTCAAGAATGAACTCATAAATGAAGTCATGTTCTTGGCCACCTGATGAATGTAAATCCAATATTCACTCTCTTTTTCACTGCGGTTTGATCTCCATCATCTCCTGAGGAAAATATTAGCAGCTAAATGTTCACAAGCTGGTCGGACACTTTGTCTGTCTAGTGTTGCTGAGCGGGTGAAGGCACGGTTGCACAGCTGCTCGCTGTGTTCAAAAACAAAGCTGATGAGATCGGGAAGACTAAACCAAAACAATAAAGTTGCGGCCAGGGAGACCAAAACAACGAGCTGAAAGATGCTAAAATTCTTCCTTAAGCTAATGAACTGCAGAGTTGGGTGATAACTCTCTTTTTGGTAAATTCTCTTTTGGTAAACTACTACCAGCGAGTCAGTCGCTCTGTAGGTTTCTGACAATGGATTGCAGCTCAGTTATGTGCATGAATATTGTATGAGACAACAAAAGAAACATTTATTTAATAATGAAGCAGAGAAGGTCGAGCAAAGCACACATCAGCTTTATTAAACAGCACGGCCTTGTCCTTGTTAAATGACTCTGTTTAAATGTTTGTATCTCCTCAAGTATGTGTTTGTGTGGAGGCCAGTGCAGTGTGCGTCTGTGCAGCACATGGCTGTCCGATGCGTGGTCTCTGCTCCCCGGTCTCTCCTCATTAGCCTCACACAGTGCAGCCGTTCCCCTCTTGCCCCCTCACCTCCGCCTTCCCTTCTTCTTCCCTTCCCTTCCCTCCTCTCCATCTCTACCTTCCACTCTCAGCACACACACAAGGGGAAGGGTGAACCTTTTGTTTTCTGTGTCCAACCTGCAACCCGTTCCAGCCCTCCTCCTTTTCTCTCCTTCTCCTCTCCACTGACTAAATCTCTTTTCCGGCTTGATACTGCTGAAAACCATATGGTGTGTGACATCATCAGGGCAGGAAGCAGGGAGAGGGGAATGGTAGAGCAGGGGAGAGATTGGCTTGCCAGGTCTCTGTGCAGTGATGTCAGCAGAAAAGCACTCTGGGAGGCCCGTTGGGGGGTGAGAGGAGAGCAGGTTGGAAATTGTATCTCTCTCTCTCTCTCTCTCTTTTTTTTTTTTTTTTTTCAGATTTCACTCCCACCTGGATAATCAGGGGCTGACGGAGGGCAAGTAGAGAGGCAGCGTGTACCTTGAAAGAAACCCCGATGTGATTTTGTTAACATGTCGGGTCATGAACTGTTTCCCTAGATTACGTTGGTGTGCAGGTGCTGCTCAACACCTTTATCCAAAAATGTTGGAGGAATCTCATTCAGAGGGATTTCAGATTGTTTCTGTAATGCTAAAAACTTCTGCAGATAATCTAACTGCCTCTTCCTTTTAGTCGCTGGCAGTCCCAATCTGCTCACCAGGCTTTATGTCTGTCAACCTCCCTCCCTCCTCCTTTTGTTCTCTGGGTGAACTCCCCAGCTTTGCTTGTGAGACTCTGGTCTCCATACCATCGCTGCCGAACCCATCCAGCTCTCTATCAGCACACACAGAGATACACATAAACACTCACACAGTCAGCATCTCTTTCCTTCACACACAAACACACATGCAGTAAAATACCCTTCCCCTCTGATTAATGGCAGAGCTGGGGAGGGTGCCAGGCAAGGAGCGAAGGCATTCAAGGAGAGGAGAAGGAGAGGCTGCTGCAGCTGTGGTTTTGGAGTTAGTCTCTGCACCCCCTTGCTGCCCCCTCTCTCCATCTCCTCTCTGGCTCCTCCAGGGACACACGCCTTGGCCAGGCCCCAGGAACCAGGGAGTCAGGACCAGGCTAAGGGGGAGAAAAAGGGGAACAAGAGAGGGAAAGAAGGATATCACAAAAGAAAGAGAAAAACAGAGCTGACCTAATACAAAAGCATTGTCAGGCAGCACCTACACAAACAGAAGAGTGCATGAGATGTTCCTCAAAGGTTTTTACGGGCAAAGCGATATTACATTTCCAAAAACATTTTAGCCTGTTCAAGTTTGTTTTATTATTTGATACTGGTGCTGTCATTGGGTTTTGTGTTGCAACAAAATCAGTGCTCGTGTTTCTCAGGGTCGAACTATTTTAACTGCAATTTTTCGACAAAAGCATTTTACTAAAGTATTGCTGTTCCACATGAATTCATATTTTACATTTAGCAGACAGCAGATTCTCCACAGCATGAGCATTACCAGGCGTAATATATATATATATGTGAGTGTGTGACAGGATGTGCCACTTATAGGACAGGAGAGTCTTCGCTGCAGAAGTTTAGATCTTTAAACAAAGACATGAAAGCAGTCTGTAGGTTTCACAATTGCAGGTTCTTTAGAAGCTGCTGTTTGGTGTGTCTTGTTTGACGTTTTACTTTCATCACATCCAGTGGCTGTTAACTGCCTGTGTAAATAGTTGCATGTCCAAAGCTAACTATCTCACAAATTAAAAACAGACATGCAAGCGATTTCATTAGGGACAGCTTTAATTTTGACAAATCAATTGTGATCGGGATCCCCAACTCCTCGCCAAAGGTGGACCATCCTTGGACAGAGGACTTGACTAAAAGCAGCGTAGACTCCGTAGGTCCCTGAATTCAACCGACAGCAGGAAAGACTTATTGCCTGCAGGTGGAACAAGTTTCAAAAACTGCAAATCTTTAAGTGCCCTTGCATGAAAGTGGCGCATCAGGAGCACATCTCCGTCTGCAGCCCTCCGACCAGCAGGTGGCTGAGCGCACATGGACACCGTGAAATCTAAGTGGCTTGAACGATATTCTGGTTGTCTGTTGACAGACACGTAATAATATTTTGATTTTATGACATGTTTAAAAAAGCCTCATGCTTTTTATGTTACACAGCCTCATAGCACTCAGACAGTATCGCTTTACATTGCTTCTCTTTTCTTTAATATGCAGCAGTCTGGTAGAAACTTGCCTAAAGACTTTTTGGTCAATAAATTGTCGATCACACAACATGACACACTGCAGCACACTCACATTTTTTAATGTAATTTCAACCAAAAAATTTTTCCTGTCAACAATAAAATGGCAGCTGAAATCTCCTGCATTTCCTTTATTGCACGGTTAAATTGAAGATAAATTGGCAGCTGAATGTAGTTTTGTATCAAAAAGAAAGAGATGATCCTGTTCAGTGTTAAAAAATATCAAATTGTGGATCTTAATGTGGTCATTTTAAGATGCTGGCAAGTGTCATCGGTGGATTACATGTCAGGAATTTGATTTTAAGCAGAAGGTTGGCTATTTAAATCCATTCGAGTGCAGAAGATGTGAATCACACTCTCGGCCCTGTCAACAATCAGAGCGCTCACTGCCCTCTGAGCAGTTGATTGCAGATTGCTGAAGTGAAATGTTCACCCTCCAACAACAGACCACTGCAGTTGTGATGGCTATCAAATGAAAAAAAAAAGAAAAAGAAAAAAAAAGTGATTTCCTCGGAAGAGCAATGAAAAGAGTTTGCATTCCCAATACTTTTCATCTGCATGTTTGCCAAGACCAGCTCTGGTAACTTTATTCCACAATTCACTGTAACTTCCCAGAGAAGATGAAGAATGATGAGGACGGAAAGAGAAATGGCAGAATGTATCTGCACGTAGGTGGATGAACCTGATTAGAACGGACAATAGACGAACACTTGTGCTCTACACGTGGCTGGCTCGCATCTCTTTTGTAATCTTGTCAGAAGCACTTGTAATATATTCGGCATTAATGCGTGCAGAAGTGGAAAATTTCCTTTTTTAACAGTGAACATTGTGTCATTTTTTTTTTATGGCCAGAGGAGGTGTCTGCTGAGGGCTCGTCCTGACTACGTTTGAGAAAAGCTTGTCAGCTCTCCAGTTCATCCTCACTGTTGAGCATCAACATACAGCTTTATTGGTAGTCAGCCTTTTAACATATGCAGGATGTTTGGGTATGCCTGTGCATGCTTGAACCTCAAGTGTGATCTGCACACCCCCACTGCCCTGGCTGTAGTCTTGGGTGAGTGTGTTTTTGAGGCCTATTCTCTCTCTCTCTCCTCTCCCCCACTACTCTCAGTGTTTTATGGGCTGTGTGCTGCGGTGCAGTGACCTCCCTCTCACCCCGGTGCCACCCAGCCGGTGCAGGATTCAGGCGCGCACGGCCCCTGCCAAAACCCCATAGCGCCACATCTGCAATCCATAAACGCCAGCCACTCTCGCTCTCCTACTCTCTCGCCCACACTGCCTCAGACTCTCACACTCCTCCATTTCTCTCCCTCTCTCTCTCACCCACTAACTTTTTATTTTAATTTCCAAATTCTATCCATTTTTGCATTCCTTTGACTGCTTCCTCCCACCCGTTCTGGTTTTGTTCATGCCGAACATCGACTGGTTCTTCCCTTATCTCTCACTCCCTCGCTGCCCCTTTTCTCCCCTTCCGTTTCTTTATCCGCATCCAACGGAAAAATCTCTCACCCATTATATCTTCAGTGGGAGCCAGCGAAGTGTGGTGGCAGTGAACTGGGAACCACAAGACATTCCTGATCCAAACAGCACTAAGTCACCAGCGTTCGTGTCTTCTGACAGTGGCCTGTGCCAAACACACACTTCACTTATGGGCTGGATTCAGCCTCACCACGTCGCAGTTGGTCCCCAAGCAGCTAAATGTTTATCTGTTTCAAATTGATAGTGTCAGGGAAAAATGTGGAGTACGCATCTAAACTCAGTTCCATTTTTGTACATGTGTTACTTCAACAGCATTCTCCACCAAGGGGGTATTGAATTCCCCCTCCCTTCGCCATGAACTGCTGGCCAGCAGAACACACAACACCCCTCCACTCAACCTTAACAAGATGTGTTCAACACATCACTGTTACCATGCCCTTGCCTTAATACATGTTAAAAAAAAAAAAAAAAAAGAAGCAAAGAAGGAAATAAATTGAGTGTTACCACAAAACTGTCCAGAGCTCCCAGCTTACCCCCCCTGGGCAATAGAGACATTAGTCTTTCTCGATTGTATTATCTTTTTTCTTCAACTTTTTCCACTGTAATCAAATAAAAATGCACGCAGTGAACTTTTGCTCTCCTTCGTTTCTTGGATCGTGTTCTCCTCTCCATCCCAAAGTCTTCACCTTCTGGTTTCCCAGACATATTGGCATGCCTCTGTGGTGCAGTCCCAGCACAGCTCAAGGATGAATCATGTAGCTGCAAGCATGCAAGAGCTCAGTTGAATGATAAATATTGCAATTCATAAATCAGTGTTTTCCTAAAGAAAGCATTGGGTCAAGGAAGGACGCACAACTGGAGAGAGTTCCAGCTTCAGTTTGAAAGCAACGGAGAGGTCGTGATATGAGATTGTGTGTGTTTGTGTGTGTGTGTGTGTGTGTGTTGACCAGAGCTAAAAAGGAGGTTTCAGGTCAGGGCAAGACCACCATGGAGAGTGCAGCCTGAGGCAGTGTTTGTGTGTGCTTGTGTGTGAAGGAGTGTATACCTCTGTTAGTAAGCAAAGTGCTATCAGGATTTCCACTCTTCAATGCTCATACAATTTTTGCACACCGCTTGTGAATTTTTTTTCAGGCTACAGAGAGCGTAACAAGAGTGTTTTTGAAAATTAATTGTTTTTAAAGCTGTTATTTGCTCTCTTGCCCTCACACTGATATGATGTTGGTGCAGCGTAGCTCAAAATAGCTGAAGTGGGTGAAAGAGTCTTGTTTTTTTGTGTTAAATGTTGTTTCATGCGGTATTAAATTCAGTCCAAGCTGGTGATTAATTAGGTCTTTGTAGCCTCTTTTTTGTACATTTCAATGAGGCGTGTTTTGTGATAAATGATCATATAAATAAATGAATCTGACAGCTGCTATTTGTCAAAATCTTACAGGCCACAAGTCACCCATTGAGAATTTATGCTTAAAAGTAAAACTTGGGAGTTCTTTTCCCCTGATTAAAATTCCTCAAACATCTCAAACATTATCTATATAATGATTTTGTCCTAGTTTGTGCATTTTAATGTGGTTGCAGACTGTAAGCTGCAGCTGCATGACTTCAAAGAGTTGCCAGTTAATGGGCTTGATACATGACTAATGTAAAAACTATTACTGACCTGCCAGTCGCTGTGTTCAACACATACACAGCAGTTTGTTCAGTGGCATTCATTCAAATATTTTGACCCATTTCAAACAGAGTTGGGAGTTGCTCAACACGTGTAAGGAAGCTTTCTAAATACTTATTCACTGCTGCCATCTAGTGGCGAAAAGAGAAAACAGCAAGTTAGAGGCTCTAAGGCAAAAAAAATAGAACAAAATAGCTTAAGATGAACATCAGTTTTAGAGGAGAAACTTTGATTCAAAATAATTTCATTTAATAAACATTATTTTATTTTTTGAAAATGTCTTGTGACCACACTGGTGTCAAGTATGTCTGTCACAACATGTCCTGTATCTTTCATGCAATGTCAGGCTGTCTGTCCACTCTATTCCATGTCCAGGTCGTCCATCTCCACAGTGCTCTCTCTCTTGACCCAGGGTAAAGGCAGGGGCACGTAGGGGTCGTATGTCCAGCGAGGGTACACTCTCTTGTACAAGTTCATCAGGACAGTGTCTTGAGAGCGCAGCTGATTATCAAATACACACTTCATGTGGCCGTGTGTTCCTGAACATATGAAATAAGGTCATCAGAATTTACAGGAAGTGACATCGGTGAAAGAAGTCTGGGTTTTTTTTGTTTTTTTTTTAAATTGTTCTCACCTAAAGCCTCCTTGATGTGGCCTCTCCGACCCCACTTTGTCCGCAGTTCCACTGGCTTAAACCACATGATATCATCTGACACAGAAAGACACAAAAGAACAGCAAAACATGAAACATAAAGCCACAGACAAGTCAAACATTATGCAAGGAATATTCTGTGGTCATAAAATATGAGAACGTCTTCTAACCTCTGTTGAAAAACATGTAACGGACAACAGCTGAACGTCTGTTAATTTTGAACGGGTGTCCGCTCAGCACAATCCTCTTCAGCACGACCCGCTGAGGGTCGCAGCTGAGCAGACTGCCGGTAGCCACAAGGTCCTGGGCGCCTAAAAAGACAAAGCAACAAAACCACAAACTCAAACATTCGTGAAAACTTAGCTTAGGTGTATAACGATCAAACTAATCGCCACAGAACAGAATGAACAGTCAGAAGTTTAAAATCAAGGCAGCCACGTTCTCACTGAAATATACTTTTTTTTTTTACAGATGGGACTTTTTATCTCACCATCATTCCTTTGTTTGAAGAGCAAGACTCCTGCAGGGGGGAAAGTGATGGGAGCGTATATTGACACCACGGTGGGAGCATCTGGCCTGAGGAAGCGCTCCATCTTATGCTTGTCAGCTATGGAAGAGCAGAGCCGAGTACAACACTCAATAATTCATATAAGAATGTATATCCAGCAGCTAAATCTGTCTCAAAGCACTTGCCTGTACAATAATTCAGTAAATGTATGTTTTACAGAGAAATAGCAGCAAATCCATAATATTATTGAACAACAAATAGCTGGATCTGGATCAGGGCACTAAGCCATAACCAGAAAACAAGCAAGACATTGAACCCACTGGCTTTCAAGTAGCTGAACGCTGCTTTGGATAAGAGCTTGACAGAATTCCTAGAATACTACATTAAAGTCGTGCTTTTTATGACTACCTTTATGATTTATAGCCCATGTTCCTTTAATTCATGTAGTGGGATGGTTTTAAAAATGAATGTTTATTCAAGTTGAGTAGATGAGGGATGACTTACCACAGTGGTTCATAAACATTTCTGCCCCCCTTCAGAAGTTGAAAAGAGTTCAACAGCCCCCCCCCCCAACTCAAAACTTTAGTCAATCATAAACAATGAATGAAGGGAGAAATAGAGCAACTCACAAAAAAGCACTTCACTTTCTCAATCCAAGTTAATTTATCATTAAGTTAAGGTCAATACAATAGCTTTAGCAAACTTTCTTCTTTGCCTTATGTTAATGATGTTTGTTAAACTTAGTTTAGCTCTGTATTTTTCCCCTGGTTATCTGCACTTTGCCTGTAGCAGCTCTGTGCCCCACAGTTTGAAAACCGCTGGCGCAGAGGTGGGGCAGCTTAAGCTTCAGGACATGTTTGCTGGATTAACTACCTGATGTGTGCTGAGAGAAGATGGGTGAAGCGCGGAACCTCCGAGATCCACAATGAAACACCAACTCTTCCTTAGATTTGATTGGCTCTGTATTGCCGGGGTGCCTCCTCACCAACAGGTGCATCACTGACATCTGAAAAATAAATAATAAGGTCGTAAAAGTCCATAACATTACTGTACTGTCAGCCGTTCAACCAGATGGTGATATATTCAGAAAAAGGCCCTTGGATTTGGAAGCTTGGGATCGTACCTTCTGTTCATGGGGCAAGAGAGACACCAGCATCAGAGGTCTGCCTGACTGCACACTCTCCATCACAGAAAAAGGCACATCAATGATGTGCAGTGTTACATACCAGCCCACCTGAAACAGGAGGGGCAGCAGAGTCAGTGAGTCATGAATCTAAGATCCAAGAAAAGTGCGTTTAAAAATGAAGACAGTCACTCTTTTTTTTTTTTTACCATGGCTCCCTCCTCCTCAGCTGCAGCCTCAGCCAGAATGCGGCGGCGAGTTCTTTCAAAGCTCTGAAACTGGAAGATGCGTGAATAGTTGAGAGGCAAGTTTTCCATGGGGTCCCAGGGCGAGGAGCGGAAGCTTTTTAAGCCTCTATAACGCTGGAATCTAGACAAAAAGAACAGCAACGGGATCAAATGAGGCAACGTTCGTACCGTATAAAATGTGTTAGCTATCTTAGAGCTTGTTTTCCTTCTAAACTTAATTCACAATTCTTCCATGTCCAGTCTTTACTCCGTGTAAAAGCAGCAGAACTGACCTGATTCGAGCTGCTGCATCGAGGGGTGTGTCCACCTCGTCAGGGAACATTTCATTGACTCGAGCCTCACGGTAGCGTTTTAGGCCTTCTTCTTCTGCTGCTTCGTCCATGTGCTCATCGTAGCGCTGATCTGCTCCAGTTCTCTCTGAGGAGCACACCTCTTCCTCCTCCTCCTCTTCCTCTTCTTCTGAGGCATAGTCTGAACCTGCCTCCTGAGCAGACAGAATACAATACAGTACCATTTGTACCAATATATAGCAGCACTGAGCCCCTTTTTTTCTTGCAGGTAGAGAAAGCCCGACTCACTCTGAGGAAACATACCAAGAACCTTGTGCAAGTTAAGAAATGATGATATCGAAAACAGTTCAAGGTTCCCATCACCTTATAATCAGTTAAAAGCAACTAAGCATGAAATTTAAATGGGATGATCACAACTTCTATTTACAATTTTTGCAAAACATAGGTTAATCAAACAAAAGGACATTATTAGATTTTCCAGACAATCAGGTTACCCAAAATACAAGATAGTTTTCGATTCCTTCATTATTTTCTCTGCTGCCTGTGTGTATCTATATTCACCCTGACTGTTTGGGTTTGATCTGTCTACGTTTTCATATATTCCTCCCTTAGATTTTCACCAAACTAACAAAAAGGAAGTTCATGCAATTTCATTTAAAGGTCCTCCAACACTCCATCACCTCCAAGTTGATATTGCAGAGCTGTGCTGTTTAAGTCTCAAAGCTTGGAAAGTATAAATTAAACTGTTTGCATCACTAGATTCCACTTGGGTGTTTCTTTTTCTTAATTGGCTGATCTGACCCCTTTTTTCTGGCCATGGTTAAAACAATGATTCATTACCCCCAAATTATTTAAGTGTTCAGTGGCATAAAAGGCCAAATATACACCAGTCAAAAGTTTGGACACACCTTCTCATTCAATGGCTTTCCTTTATTTTCATGACTATTTACATTGTAGATTCTCACTGAAGGCATCAAAAGTATGAATGAAAACTATGAGTGTGCTTCACACTCTCTGCATTCTCTCGATGAGCTTCGTGAAATGGTTTTCCAGCAGTCTTGAAGGCGTTCCCAGAGATGCTGAGCACTTGCTGGCCCTTTTGCCTTCACTCTGCGGTCCATCTCATCCCAAACCATCTTGATT
>JAQNCA010000029.1:18257330-18270200 GCA_029783725.1 Acanthurus tractus | reverse complement strand
AATAGAAAGTCACTCAGGTTAACACTGTGTGATAACAGACTTTTCTCTTCCTAAAATAATAAGATATTGAGCCCTGATTGGCTCTCCAGTGTTTAGAACTAGTCATGTGTCAACAAAAAATTACAGTACATTACCAATCTAGTTACCAACGCCAGTCGAGAGATAACAAAACTAGTTGTCTTAATAAGACTTGACAATATACGTTGCATTTCTACTCCACTAATTTAACACCTTAATTGAATAGATAACTTAACACGTGTATTTGCAGAGCTGTGACCACAGCTACAAGCTAACACAACACAGCTAACACCGGTCGTGAAGTAACACTTCCTAATTGAACACGGCTCACCTTTGTTTTCTCTCTCAATTTCACCTTTCGTCCGGTGCTTGCCATGTTTGTGACCTTTATTTTTCTGTTTGTACGCGCCGGCTCTGTGACCCTGTTGTTTTTCCCCATTCGCAGCCATTTTCGCCATGTGGGAAAGTTAGACACTTCCGCACTCGCACCGGCGTCATGACATAGGCGTGTCGTCAGACTTTTAGTGAAGCTTTTTCCTTCAAAATAAAAGTTTAGGCTATTACTGTGTTAGTTTTTGTTTGTGGAATGTATTTTTATTGTTATGAACGTACAAGTCAGGCTAAGGACAGCTGTATGTATGAGAAGTATGTGGAGGTAAACAAATATTAATATATAATAATATTTATAATATTAATATATAAAGTTTAGAAAAGGCAGATTAAGATTAGTTTAGTTCTTTTGGAGTGTGTATTTGTGTTGATGTGAACATTGTGTTATTACAGCAAAATAATAAAACACTCACATTTGGATAACAAATTTAAAAATAAATAACAATCACTAATTTTAGCACTTCAAAAGCAGAGTACCCCAAAAATGCTGTGATACAAAAGAACAGATAAGGAGGGGAAATAGATTTAAGAGGAAATTTAAAAGTGGGAAGAGTGATATGCAATTCATTATTGGTTAATGAGTAATGTATGAAACAAACTATGTGATTTGATTTTCAAATAAAAATGTACATAGTTGTGCTTACAGACATATCCTTTAAGCACTCACTAATTTATACTTATTTCATTTTGAATACTACATAGTGTTAAGTTATCTCTCCTTACCCCTTAACTTGGTAGAGAGAATGTCTGCATTGGAAATAGCAAAAAAAATGTAATTTGTAAGTTTCTTTGAATACCTTGTCAATAAAGTGTGTACTGGTCCAACATTTTTGGCTTACTGTTTTGTAGTTTGATCAGAGTTTTGGGCTCAGCCGGACTTACAGCTTTCGCTTTTAGGATTTCTTCTCTTCAAGAAAAATCACCAAGTTATGCAACACATTGCAGTACCAGTCACTTGGGAAGAAGTATTTCAATCAGCGTAGCCCCCTCCACTCGCATTCAGATTCAATAGCCCTCCATACCCTTTGGTAGTACTTACCAATGTGTTGGCTTTGCAACAGGCAGAGTTGCCATGCAGATAGTTCTTGTTGAAGGGATAGAGTTTGAACTTGATATCTTGCACAAACCCACCAAAGGCAGAGAATGCATTAGTAAACAGTAGCTGGCTATTATGCACTGCCTGGAGGGAAAAAAATTATACAGTCGGTCTGCTGATGAAAGATTCTTTTAATATGATGTAAGCACCATCCATACACCCGGTCACCCTTAGAAACCATTATTACATTGATGGAAATTAGATTATAAATTGGTTGCTAATTATCATATTAAAGAAAAAGTAAACAATAAACTATTTCATTTGGGTATTTACCCATCTTAGGATATGTTATGCCTAGTTTGAGCTATTTGTCGTGTATCTAGTTTAAATCCTTAGGAAAAGTACAGTGAAAAGCCTTGAGCACTGTTTGACATTTCAACAACAAGCCTGCTGCAGAGGATCCCCAGGGCAAGATTCAAAGCACACGATGACTCTAGTGAAGCTGCTCTCTTGCCAGCAGTGAAATACTTGAGTTTCATGCTGGTTAATTCCCTGATGTGATCATTAAAGTATTATCTGTGAATGTGTGTATGTTTTGAGATGTGTTGCAACAGTCCAGGAAAGCCTGAAAATAGAAAAATGTGCTTATCTATTTTTTGCCGGGGTACTGTAGATAAGCTGATATCAATAATGCTTATTCACTGCCGGTGAACATGTGTGTTTTTTTAATAATTACGTAATTACAAAAGCCTAAAAAAAAATAGTACATCTGGAATATATGCCTCACATTTTTATGGAGTTTAAGATATTAAACTATTTGATAATACCAAGTGTTATTAAAGCAAACAATGCAAAAAAATAAAAAGAATCTTCCTTAATAGCACTTTTTAAAACTACAGTGCTAAATTATTGGTCAAAAAATGTGATTGACATTCATAAAAGGCCTGCATAGAGAATTAATTATGTTTTTGATTACCCTTTCTCTCATGTAGCTACCAATAATAAAAAACAAAAAAACAAAAATCAGTGAGGCGATTTCTAATGAGAGCTTATACGTGTTTTATATTTTATCATATACCAAGGTAAATCAAACCACCTGTGGTTTAATGGCTACATCACTAAAATTAACCACAAAAAATACAGGGAATACCACAGCACAAAAAAAATATATCATGTGAGAGTTTATATGTACTCAGATTCCCATATATTTTAGGCCGATTGTTTTTTAATTATGTCTCCGCCTCTGGATGTTTTTGGGTCAGAGAGAGTTTACTGCATCTACTCTTCAGGCAGGCAGGGCGGAACTGCAGTTTGCAGTTTACCGAAGGAAGACGGACACTCAGGACAGAGTTACTGCTTAACCAAACCGCTAAACTTGTCATGCCAGTGTGCTAAGTTAAATCCACAGTTTTTATAACGCCATCGCGGACATTATCGCGGCTTGTTTCTGTATGTTTAGGAGGTGTTTGAACTTCCCTCACATTCTCCCCAACGTATTTTCACGAAGGGAGGCGGCGGTGGAGCACTCGGCAGCCATCTTTGGACCTGCCTGGGAGTGGGATCCGACTACTCTGGCAACCCCAGTTACTTCGAGGGTGGGGATTTTAACCTGTAATAATTCACAAATCTGTGCGTTATTTACGACTGACAGCGTTAGGAACCGGGAGGATTTACCGTACGACATTACCGCAACGGGAATGACACAGGAAGAATACTTGTACAATCCCACAGTGTTTTGAAATACACGACATTCTCTACAGTGCTGAAACCTGGCCTGTCAGGAGAGGGTGAGTTTTAGCTAACTGGCTAAGCTAACTTAGCAAACATCACATAGGTTAGAATGTTAATATAGCAGTTTCTCGTTAAAAAACTCTCAAAGTTGTTTTATTTCCACAACATTCATGTAGTTGCTGAACTGTCGATGTATCAAGCACGTCGTGAATATTACTTTGAGGGTTTGATCATATGACACGTAACTTAGCCTGAGCTAACGTTACCTCGTAAGTTTGGTGTGGAGCTAACACTACTGTTGGAGACAACGTTGGCTAACAGGGAGCTCCTTAAACCACTGAGTGTGCTTGCTCACCCATGATACTGATGTTAGTTGTTTTTATAATTCAGACCTACTACTTGGCTTACTTCTGTGGCATCTGAGGCATCTATTGGAAAGTGACATGTTTCAGAAAATTGCACTTAGTGCTCTGTAATTCTCCTCTTGTGTGGCAACTCCAGTGAGGTTTTCACCTAGGCACAGGTAACTTAGGACAAATCGCAGCAACTAAAGCTGGGCTAAGAGTTAACCCTAGAAAAGTTAGTTTATCGTCTGGAAAATCTTGGTCACACTAGAGCAGTGCCAGCACTGTTTTTACAAGCTTTATCTGTCTTCAGTCAGTCAAACAATGATTAAGCCCAATTGCTACACATTCAATTAATGTACTGTGATGTAGGCCTGTACATAATCATACACTGGCTGAAAGATTATAGACTTTGCTTTTGTTCCTTGACGTGGGTGGGAGAGATAAGGAAATACTGACACTGTGGGATCATGTGTTTGTGGTGCCCTGGATTGGAGTGGCATAAAGAAAAGACTTTTCTCCACCAACATTACAGATTAGTTTTAAGTGCGTACTGATATCTAAAAGTAATGGCAGTTGCATTTTCGTTAAAATGCATTATCTGCAAGGCTCAGAACCTTTAAAAACTTGGTCTCTGTGTCTGAAATACAGTGCACATCTGAAAGCATGCCTTTGCAGTTAAGACACACAGATAATCACTAGTCAAAATGCTCACCATGGCCCCTTCCCACCTCCCTATAGCTGTGCGAACAGGAAATGCTGAGCGCAGTGAGGACATACATTGGGAATTCCAGCCCTCCAGCTTTGTTGTCCTGTCCTGCTGCATTCTTGCTCATGTGTGTGTGCGCAATTTGGAACGCAAGGGTGTTTTATGAAGGTATCAGTTATCATCACTTACTTTTGTGCTCACGTGTCCACAGTTGAAAATGCCATCATGAGATATGACAACAAGGCTCATTCATGAGCAACAATGTAGTAAGGGACAATGGCAATAAAGAGGCACAGTCCCACATGGTAATGAGGCTTTATTTCAGGGCCGTGGCTGCATCTGTGTGGAATAGTGAGTTGTTCAGTGTTGTTGTGAGACAAAAGATGTCTGCTTGGACTGGGGGCTGTTTCTCTCAGGCTTGGAAAGGAGTCCTGTGACTTCAGCGTCAGCTCTGCATCTGTTTGCAGCTGATCATCTGAGCTGCATGGACTCAGTAAACTTTGCTCAGTGATCTTTTACAGTCTGTATTACAGCAGTGCAACTGTAAAATAAACCCCTTTTAATAAGCAGCTAATAGTTTAAAATTTAAGCCTGACTTTAGGGTTGTGGACCTATGCTATATTTTGTTTATTTTTAAAGAATGAGTTAACATAAAATTACACACAAAAAAAAACAAATTAAAAGGACACATTTCCTCCTCATATCTCTAGTGGTATCTAGTCATGCAGACAGTTTTGGTTTAACACAGTGAGCTTTTAAGATAAGGATAGTCCACACACCCTACTTTGGATATTTTCTTTTTTTTTTTTTAACTCTACAAGCAAACAGTTCACAATGGTGACTCTTTCCAGATTATTCTGAGTACCAAGGACAATATTTTTTATAATAATGCCTTTTAAGTTTTTCACATGTAATTTTTCAACACACTGAGCATAGCAAACAAATAACTTATCTGCACTTTATAACTATGGATGCCTCAAAACTAGGGCAAATTGTAGTGAAAGTGGGAGAATGGCTAGAAACCACTATAGATGAATGGAAATAGTGTTTTTGTATTTTAATGAGCAGTTCCTTTATTGAACTGTGTAATGGTTATACAAACAATCTATGGTATGTTTGAGAGCATTTTTTCACCGAGTACTTACAGGTTTAACAAGTAGTCCCATCACTGGAATGCTTTGTTTCAGTTCCTAGTCAAGCAGCGTGTTGTTACCTCAGTTTCTTTGTTCGAGCTGGAGATTGTTAGCTACGTGACAGTTCTTTGTATCCTCCTCACATCTGTCTGTCTACATACCAGTCACTGAAGGTGTGAGGGGAGGTTGTCAGGACAAAGCCCACTTATTTTGTTACTGTAGGTGTTGTTGCTATGGAAACAGCAGACCTATCTGTTCCTACCACAGGATTTCCGACTGGCCATTTTCCACATTTGCACTTTGACATCACGGTTCAGTTCGTGTTTTGTGTGTCCTTTCCTCACTCAGTTAATAGGCTCTGGTACATCAAAAATGATAGCTGTGCTTTTGGAGATATATTTTACTTTAACTTTTGGTAATTTTTACTCATTGTTGTGGTTGAGAATACATGAATTTTGCCCCCAAACACCAAAACAGATTTCTTAAACTGCCCATTCAGTTTTTGTAATAAAGTCCTATGGTTTAAACTGGGGGCACATCAATACATAAGGTTATACCACTCGGCTGCTGTTGTGTGTGTTTTTTCCCTTTCACTGATTCTTGTTTTTCTTTATGTTCTTAGCCTTGAACACATATGAGACCACTGTCCTGCAGATGAGCCGTCGGTGGGGGCTTCCAAGTCGCTGTCGCAGACCCAGATAGTTCCTGGCGGCAGCGGCGGCATTGCCCCCCACTCCCCATTATGCCCAACAGCAGTCGGGCGGGGAGCCTGAAGGACCCCGAAATTGCTGATCTCTTCTTTAAAGAGGACCCAGAAAAGCTCTTTGCAGATCTGCGTGAGATCGGACATGGCAGCTTTGGTGCTGTATATTTTGTGAGTATTTTATGATATAAGGCTGTTATCCAAGCCTTAAGTCTGACATTCACCTATACAGACAGAAGTAATCCTTAACATGTAACATAAGTCACTAAACATAACGTCAATCTTTAGTAAGTCTGTAAAGTGAAGATGATATTCAGACCAATATGTAATGTGCTCGTCATTCAGGCACGGGATGTGCGGACAAATGAGGTGGTGGCCATCAAGAAGATGTCCTACAGTGGAAAGCAGTCCACTGAGGTACGATGGCTTTTACTCATCTGTATTATGTTAACAGGCAACTGTGACCCTGCTAACTCATCCATGTCATTTTATCAGTTATAATAGTCTTCAGTCTTCTACTGCTTTGACAGAAATGGCAGGACATAATCAAGGAGGTGAAGTTCCTGCGGAGAATACAACATCCAAACAGCATAGAGTACAAAGGATGTTACCTGCGAGAACACACCGCCTGGGTAAGAGGAGGATGATACTGTGTGACTAAAACATCTTACCTGCTGATTGACAAAGATGAAAGAAGACATTCACACAAAACTGTCTTTCTCATTACAGTTGGTAATGGAGTACTGTCTAGGCTCTGCTTCAGATTTGTTAGAAGGTAAGTTGAAAACCTTTTGAACTCCTGATATTTGCATGAAGCTGCATGAATAAAGCAGAGATGGTTAATCTTCTTTTTTCTCAAATACATATTTGTCGCTGTCTTGATTTACATTGCTGTTGGTGAATGTGTCTCCTCCAGTTCACAAGAAACCTCTGCAAGAGGTTGAAATAGCTGCAATCACCCATGGTGCCCTACAAGGGTTGGCTTATCTTCACTCCCACAACATGATTCACCGGTGAGTGTTTCAAGTGTTGGGAGCATGCTGGGCATCGACTGCTTGCGCTCTCAGGCTCTCTGTCTACTGTGTGGAGTTGTAATCAATTCATTGTATGTGTTTGACAGAGATATCAAGGCAGGAAACATCTTGCTGACTGAGCCAGGGCAGGTAAAACTAGCAGATTTTGGCTCTGCCTCCATTGCCTGTCCTGCTAACTCCTTTGTTGGGACGCCATATTGGTAAGCAACAACAAATAACATGCATATTAAAGGTTCTTCTCAGAGCACTTTTGAAAAATTTTCATTGAATTTCCATCTACACATTTGTAATGTGCCAATTTATTTGTTTTCACAGGATGGCCCCAGAAGTCATCCTCGCGATGGATGAGGGTCAGTACGATGGAAAAGTGGACATTTGGTCTTTGGGCATAACCTGCATTGAATTAGGTACAGTCCCTGATCTCTCTGGCCTGAATTGCATCTCAGATCTAGACCTCATCCATCTCTTTTTACACTTTTACAAACAGCTTACAGCCAGCATTAATTCAGCTCATTCAGTTAGTTGCTAACTAAATGATGCTGCTCTGTTTTTCTTTCCTTCCTGTCTAATCTCAATTTTCTTGTCGATATCCTGACTCATTGATGGAACCTGCTGCTTTGTTTACAGCTGAGAGGAAGCCTCCACTGTTCAACATGAATGCAATGAGTGCCTTATACCACATAGCACAGAATGAGAGCCCAATGCTGCAGTCTAGTGAATGGTGAGTTAAGACATATATGTATATATATATATATGTAAGAGTTAATGTGCTGTTGAGCACTGAGTTCTAATTCTATGCTTTTCTATGCCTTATCTCTCAATTTAGGACGGATTATTTTAGAAACTTTGTAGATTCTTGCCTTCAGAAATTTCCCCAGGACAGGCCAAACTCTGAGGAGCTCTTAAAGGTAAGAACAAGAAAACGACTGTAAAGGACTTAAGTTGTTTTTATGGCTAAATTCTGATAACCACAATAGAACTGAGGATATTAATGCAGGAGCTCTTTTCTTTGTTCCTCCCCCAGCACGCATTTGTCCAGCGTGAACGACCAGAATCGGTTCTAGTTGACCTAATTAATCGGACTAAGGATGCAGTTCGGGAGCTGGACAATCTGCAGTATCGTAAAATGAAGAAGATCTTGTTTCAAGAAGCCCACAATGGCCCGACAACTGAGGCACAAGATGAAGAGGAGGTCTGTCACATGACTGTTTGAACTGCTGCTAGCTTGCTTCAGCGTCTTTATCCATTTCTTTCATCCCCGGATTAGCAAGGATGAATTTTATAGTACCATGTCATGTTATGTTAATAGAAAGCAATGTTGTGACCTTGTTACCGTCTGCTGTGTGTGTTATTTTTAGGAGCCAGAACACAGTGGTCGGACGGGTACAGTGAACAGCGTGGGAAGCAACCAATCCATACCCAGTATGTCAATCAGTGCCAGTTCCCAGAGCAGCTCTGTCAACAGTCTAACAGATGCAGGCGATGACAAGAGCGAGGTGGACATGGAAGGGGACCACACAGTCATGTCCAACAGCTCTGTGATACACCTCAAACCGGTGAGAAGTTCAGGTCCCAGTCTTAACCACAACCTCATCTTGTTCTATGGTGTTCACTGTTAAGAATTGATTAGAGTGATACATTACAATTAAATACGACATTAAAAATAAATTTGCTGTATCTTTTCCTGCTGTTTTACATGTTCTGCATTTTTTTTCCTCTCAGGAGGAGCAGACTTATAATGAAGAGTCAGAACCTCACACTCGGCCCACTGAGGCACAGTCCCCCCCTGCACACACTCCACGGCCGAAACGGAACCGCGAGCACTTTGCTACGATACGCACAGCCTCAGTGGTAATAAAACAGTCCTTGTATTTGCAGATTAATCAAGAAGTTCTTTACTTGCTGGACATTTTTTGCATCCATGCTTGTTCAAAGGCAAATATCTCTGAGCATTTTGTCCCTGTGATCATTAAATCTTTTGCTTTAAGTGTCATAAGAGGTAATTTTGTATGTAAAAGCATCATCATTCATTCTGGAACATTTGTGCACATTAATATTCACTTAAAAAAAGAACCCATTTTTCCCATATTGTTGTAAACACTCTGAAACTTTTTTAAGATGCATGTGGTTGCCTCACAGTCTCCTCTCAAAGACTTGTTCTTTGCCTTCACAACAGTATTGAGAGAATCTGTGTCTTGTGTTTGCCAGCTCACTCGCCAGATCAAGGAGCACGAGCAGGACTCTGAGTTAAGGGAGCAGATATTGGGCTACAAGCGCATGAGGCGGCAGCACCAGAAGCAGCTGATGGCTCTGGAAAACAAGCTGAAGGCTGAGATGGATGAGCACCGACTGCGTCTGGACAAAGAGCTGGAGAACCAGAGGAATAGCTTTGCCCAGGAGATGGAGAAACTGATCAAGAAGCACCAGGCGTCCATGGAGAAAGATGTATGACTCCCACTCAGACCTCAGATTTATAAAACAAGGCTATTATTTTACTTTGAGCAAACTGATTCTGATGTGCCTTTCTCCATTAGGCAAAAACGTTTAGCAATGATGAAAAGAAGTTCCAGCAACATATTCAGAGTCAGCAGAAAAAAGAGCTCAACAGCTTTCTAGAATCCCAGAAGAGGGAGTACAAACTTCGCAAAGAACAACTTAAAGAGGTAAGAGATCTGTGTCTTTTTGCTCAATACGTTAGTCTCCAATAACATGCTTTTCAGTTTATTTGCTGTCAGGAAAAGACATCAGTTTCATTAAGTCTTTTCTACTAATGCACTTTAATTATTCTTCCATTTAGGAGTTGAATGAAAACCAGTCGACACCTAAGAAAGAAAAGCAGGAGTGGTTGTCCAAGCAGAAGGAAAACTTTCAACACTACCAAGCAGAAGAGGAGGCTAATTTGCAGCGCAGACAGAGGCAGTATCTGGAGCTGGAGTGCCGCAGGTTCAAACGGAGGATCTTGTTTGCTCGCCACAATATCGAGCAGGACTTGGTGCGAGAGGTCAGCACTCTGTCTCCCGCTTTGTTGGGCTGCTTCTGAAATTTCAAAAAATATTAATTAATTTATGAACAAACAGAAATTGAGTTATCCGTGCTGCCCGATCCGCCTCATCTCTCTGTTCTTTGTCTCTCCATGCACACATGATTAGGAGCTGAACAAGCGCCAAACCCAGAAGGACTTGGAACATGCCATGCTTCTCCGGCACCATGAGTCCATGCAAGAGCTGGAGTTTCGCCAGCTCAACACCATCCAGAGGACGAGGGCTGAGCTGATCCGCCTGCAGCACCAGACGGAGCTCACCAATCAGCAGGAATACAACAAGAGGAGGGAGAGGGAACTCCGACGCAAACACGTCATGGAGGTTCGCCAGCAACCCAAGAGCCTCAAGGTGATAACTCAGTGTGTGAATCTTCATATTCATAGACTATTGAGCAGAACCTCTCATATCAATAATAATAAAATGTTGCTCTGGTTACTTGTAGGATCTGTCTAATATGCAGATCATTATTTGTCAGGCGGGTTTATTCTTTATTTTGAAGAAGCTTAGATGTGCTGTAACCTTGATCTTTAGAATTGAGAGTAAAAGGAAAGCATTAGAGTAATGAGCGTTTGGCTTTTACCTCCCCTTTGTTATGCAAACATCTTTAAAATAGAGCCGAGACTAGAAGCTGAACCATGCTTCATATTTATGTGTTGCCTGGTTTTTTAGTTTTACTCGCTTTGTCTGAGACCACAATTGTTGTAATTACAAACCTAATATACATGCAAATGCTTGCTTTTGAATGTACAGATATACATAATGAAACCATTTCTTCTAGTCCAAAGAGCTACAGATCAAGAAACAGTTCCAGGACACTTGTAAGATCCAGACCAGGCAGTACAAAGCACTGAGGAACCATCTGTTGGAGACCACACCAAAGTCAGAGCACAAGGCTGTCCTTAAACGGCTGAAGCAGGAGCAGCACCGCAAACTTGCCATCTTGGCAGAGCAGTATGACCACTCCATCAATGAGATGCTTTCCACTCAGGCGGTGAGTCTGGAAATTCCAGGAATGCAGAATTCTTAAGTTTTCAAATAAGAGCAGAAAGGCTCCACCCACTTTTGTATTTTGCTACCTATAGAGGATGTGTCCATATTAATCATGGCTGTATATTTATTTTACTCTTGTATCCTGAACCTGATGTTCTCTCTGTCCACAGCTTCGTCTGGATGAGACTCAGGAGGCTCAGTGCCAAGCCCTACGAATGCAGCTACAGCAGGAGCTGGAGCTTCTCAACGCCTACCAGAGCAAGATCAAGATGCAGACAGATGCCCAGCACGACCGTGAGAGGAAGGACCTGGAGCAGAGGGTGTCACTGCGAAGGGCCCTGCTGGAACAGAAGGTTTTTCCTCTATTAATTATTCTCATGTGGAGGTTGACTTTGGTCTGGCTGTGCAAATATTGGCAAGATTTGAGAACTTCTGTTTTGAAAGCCCAGCATACACACACTTCAGTTATTCTGTTTCATTAGATCTGCTTTGGTTGAAGGTGGGCAAATCTTTAGGTCAGCGAGTGCAATTAAAGTAAAAGGACAGGAAAGGAGATTTAAATAAACCACAGCCTGTGTGCATCATCTCAGTCCTGGCCAGGTTTGGTGCAGTAAAATAAGAAATAACACCTGTTGTTATGTACAAAGGATGTCAGAGTAACCAAAAAATGAGTTTTTAAAAGCAGCCATTTTGACCTGTCTTAGGAGTAAAAGTGACATGAATAACACGCGGATTACTCTGTTTCAAGTTTCCTAGTAAGCCACGACAGTGCGACCGTCCACACTAGAGGATCATCAGGCAGATTTTGAGTCCAATCAGTTAAGATTTGAAAGCCCTCCAGTCAGTGCTTAATTTGTAAATCATGAGGTCCTGGAATACAGAGACTGTGCTGTTCCAGCGAGTCAGGGGGAGAGAAAATGTCACGCAGCACATCAGAAAATCCAGTGTGCCAGGACAACGCCTAGGTGCTCGCTGTTAAATTTGAACAAAAAAAGATTAAAAAAAAAAAAACAAATAAACAAAGACTTATTTATTGAAAAAGAGCATTCACAAGATGCGCTCAAAATCTGCAGGGGGAGCTGTGTATGGTCTGCAGGCAGCTCTCTCTCCTCACTGTCCCTTTGCTGGTCTGTCATTTCCATTATGTTTGTAGTTGCTACAGTGGACAGTGTGACGAAATTGAATCACAACTGAAACTTGTATTTGCAACCACAAAAAGCAAGCAGGCTAAGAAACTCAGTGGCATGTTATGTACATCTCACTGTTTATCAAGTCGGTTTCATTGCAGTACTATGAACAGTCCTTTGCCTGCTAACACACCTCCTAACTGATCCATACCCATTTCACTATTTAACTGCACAAAGGTCCACTTGCTTAACTCATGGGATTACGGTAATCAAAACAGATATTTTGTTGATTTCTTCCCCATTGCAAACTCTCTTTATTTGAACTAATATTTAAACTGAATGCAGAACGGAGAAGGGGATTTATGAGTAACATCAGTCATAAAATATAAACATGTTAGAGGAAATAATTTTGTGAGGTGCCAGATCAAATCGAATAGGTGCTGGTTCCCCTCTGGAAGTTCCTGGAGCCTGAGAGTGTGCATGATCAATACCAGGATCCTGAAGCTGTAAATGGACTTAAGTCATAATGAATTTATTTATTTATTGACTGTGCTGTTCTTAACAGAGTTAAGAGACTCACAGTTGATGGATATAAAGGAGAAAGCCATCTCTAG
>JAQNCA010000029.1:18233115-18243356 GCA_029783725.1 Acanthurus tractus | reverse complement strand
AACCAGTTCATTCTTGCTGCCTGCATACATCATCTGTTGCTCTGGCTTACATCCTGTTAAGATTAAACAGACACTTTTAAAGAGATTTCATAATCTGACCAAACACATCTCTACTATCTCATCGCAACAAATCATTTCAATTAACAGGACTTCAGAGAAGAAGACTTTCTTGATAATTTGACAGTCAAATTAGTCCGAAAGTTCTAAAAGTAATTCTAAAATAGCTGAAGGAGTGACATTACTTGTGCTCTTAGATGCTGTAACGACTCACCCATTGGACTGCAGAAAATGAAGCACAGAGGGTAAGACACCCTCCCATCAGCATGGGCATATTTGTAGCTGTAGACAATGAATGTGAACTGCTGTCAAGGAAGCTCAACTTCAGTTTTCAGTTTGAAAAAGACTCATTGTTACCAAATCAGTAGAAAGGTTTTGCACATATACTTTGGGGGAATTTGAGGATTTTTTTTCACTCAGTCAGGATATCTCGGTTGCCGCTCTGGAAGTTCGTCTCTCAAATCATCCATGGAGATGTCCTGAAAGACAAAGCTGAGCCTGACTGACTTTTATCACAAAACGTACCAACAAAAGGAAGATAAATATATTGTACTTACCTCAAATTCTTCATCAAGGATAACAAGTTTTTTCTCCATGTCTATTTTCACTGAGAAATTAAAAAGAGGTTATTAGTCACACTGCATAACAAAGCATGTGGTTTATAGTGTAATATTCTGACATGTGTGTATTTCCTCTAAACTTAATAGGGGAAATTTTGTCTTGTGAATCATTAAAGAAAACTTACTAGTTCCTGCCGGTGCTTAAATGTAGATACAGAGGAACAAGGAGGCAACTTTATGACTTTAGAGGAAACAGGAAACAACTTGTATGGTAGATATTTTGTAAACAAAGATGACCATTTGACAACCATGGCATCCTGTTACATATCTTATTATATGGCAACTCTCTCATCTGTTATTGACTAGAATAAGGGCACCCTGGCCTGCACCCTGTTACTGTGTTATTATATTGGGTAAAAAGGGGGAAACAGTGCAGACCTTTTAAATAGCCTACAACCTGCTCTCCTAACTGTGCTGTGTAATTACAGGGTAACACAGGGAACAGACTGTTTCTTAAGCTGCTTGCATACCTTACTTTTTTTGTGATATAAAGAACACAAATAATAATGTTCCTCTGCGCTTATTTTAACAGTACAGTTGTATGTCTAAATGTTTGTGGAATTATTAAAATGCTTTTTGATGTCAGCTTGTAGTCCTTGCATGTCATCACAAGCCCTCCTGTGCTGTGCGTTTGCTTTCTACACCAGCCTGTCCAGTGCTGCCTGAACGAGGGACTCCTGTCTCGACTTGTTGACACGCTCAGATCTTGAGTCGCTCAAGAAAGTATTTTTATCCACTTATCCACGCTCAACAGCCGAGTGTATGTACCTTCCATAATGTTAAGTATAAAGTGGGAAAAAAAAAACTTCCCGAATGGATCTCATTCCCAATCAGGCCCAAATCCCTGCAGCGTGGGTGGAGCCCGCAGGAACACCTGTGAAATATGACTGTCACAAGCTCTATGAGGGGGGGGACTCGTCTCTATTGTACTTATTCAATGCCAGAGAATCAGAGAAGTAACGTTCAAGTTACGTAAGAGATACCGCAGAGGGCCACAGATCGAGTCTGTTAAACCAACACTTGACTATGTAAATATCAGTATCCAGTGTGGATAAAATACATTAAGTATGAGTACTTTGTTCTTTCCTCTGAAAAACCTCCCAGCTGGCACTCCTTAGTTCCGCAGTCCACGAGTACCAGCAGGAGCCAGTGGGTGTTTCATGTGCACTGATTCATACGACGAATTTGATCCACAAGTTCAGAGTAATCACACGATCAGTGTCGGGTAACTCCTCTCCAAACTGCGGGGTTTACTCCGGGGAGTGAATTCAACGTGTGGAGATGTGCAAATAACTACAATAGCCATCATTAGTGAGTGACACTTACTCAGTATGGCGGCATTGTTGGTCTCTTTTCGAAATCGGAACTTTTTCAGTTTTTCTTGCAGACTTGGCTCCACCTCACACACAACCAGAGACCCGGACTGAAAAAGTGAAGTGGAACAAAAAAAAAAAAAAAATCACTTAAATTGTGTAAATCTGTCAAATATGAAAAAAAAAAGCCACCATTAAAGTGAGGTGCGTTGGTCCACGGAGCAGAAATAGTAACAAAGGGGGTGCGAAGCATCTGCTCGATCTGTTCAGATGTTGAGGTCTCTCCCCCCCCCCCCTTTGCATGGATGCATTAAACATCAATAAAAACCATTGTGACATATTGAGGGCAGGAAATGTTTTTTTTTTTTTGCTGCAACATGCAAGACTGTAGTTTCCTGTGTGAAAGAGCGCGGGGGATGGTCGACTTGTGTCAAAACGGCAAAGTAAAAATCTATTTAGGTTACACAAAAACCTATGAATGACAGCTCGTCAAATCCAGTACATTTCAACAAAAGCCAAAAACATTTCGAGCAATTGCATCAGTTTCACCTACCATTCTCAAAGGATCTTTTTTCTGTCTTCCTGTCTTCAGGGTGTCACCGCCTTGTCGGGGCTGTTTGGTTGAAAGCTACTCGGGCTGTCAGGATCCTCCTTTATACGGCGAGAGAGGAGGGCAGACACACGGCGTACAGCATGCATGCATCAGTTCTGCTTCCTGTTTTCAACTCACCATGAAGCCAAGGTGCGAACTGAGCCGAGCCTTGTTAGAAAAAAAAAACAACCCGATCATCATCGGATGCACATGTTGAGCTTTTTGGGGGGATAATATGCATAACAACAAAAATGGATCTTAGAAAAAGAGAAAAGATTGTGATGAACAATGCCTTTTCAATTTGTTGTCTATCGCCACCTCCATTGTGTTTTAGGTTATTTTCACTTCCTATTAAAATACAGGGATGGACGTTAAAAAAGAAACGTGCAGAGCTCGAAGAAGTCTTAATTTTTCTGACACCAAATGGATGTGCTTGTTTCAGTAAATAGCCCGCTGAACATAACTTCACACTGGCAGCAGTTCCTGCTCGAGTCTTTCTATGTAAGCAGGTCTGCAGCTCTGGCTTCAAAGTGGGTCCTGGGCCACTTTTACGTGTCGTGTTTTGCTTCAGACAGCTGCTTGGAAATACCTTGACAACTGACAACTGTGGCCCGAAGCATTTCAGTTTTCTTTTATGTTTTATTTGATGCAGAATACCCCTAACAGCATGTCCCGTATGGAGGAAAGACTCAGTTTACCCTCGTGCTGTGAATAAGAAAAAAAAAATGACATAAATGTTAGGAATCCATTGAGTATGTCAGTCATTTAGGAATTTGGAGTCGTTGTAGCTCAAGTGATGGGTATTTATTTGTAGATTTTATGGTCCAATCCCATTGGCTTTGACTTGACATTTAGTTCTTCAAAGTAAGAATCTGTCGCAAAAAGCCAATTAAACGCTTAAGTCCACGTCCATTATGCCCAGTCGAACTACAAATGACCCAAAAAAATGTGTACCTGTCGGGATGGAAGCCTACTCGTTTATCCAGTATCTCCGCTTTTATTTACCAGACTGTGGGTGGGACGAAACACTGCGTACAAGCCAAACGTATGACGTTATACGCACGTCTTACGTCAACTCAAAATCGAAGTAGATTTCTCCAGGCGTACACTCTTTATTTTCTGCATTGCAATAAACATTTTGTACATACATTCTGTAACATAGTATGCTTGAAACCAAGGGAGCTTGTCGCTGTAGAGGAATATCGTTAAGGAATACCTCCTTCGGAATCAAAATCTACGCTTCTTTCAGCTAAGCTATCGTTATTGCATCTATTAGCAAAACTAGCTAGCTAAGAAGCTAGCGCTAGCATTTCTGCTAGCTGTCCCTACCCTATCGTCGAGCTAGCTAATAGCACTTTAGCCTAGCTCGCTAACCAGGGACAACTGACAAAGGTAAACAACAAATCTTTTTAGATTGTATATTGTAGAACGCATCTCACATAACTTTGTCTAGTCAATCAGTTAGAGCTTGCTGTCGATTAAAACTGCATTTAACCTTCTTGATTGCACCGTTTGGATTGTAGCATGAAACGCTGAAAAGGGGCAGCAACAGCGTCAACGCAAAACAATACAAATCCTGAATCCCATATCAGTCACTAGGCCGACCAAGCTAGTGATGGGGAAATTAAGCTTTCTGAAGACTGAGTCACTACAAAGCAATTGCGTTGTAAATGGTTCACTGCTCAGAAACATTTGTGCAGTCAAAAATAAGGACATCTGTTGGCAAAAGCCTTTGTAGAGCATTTGTATGGCTAGATTGAATCTGAGATCTTGATGACTGTTATTGTCATTTTGTTCGTCAAAGGTTGTATTGTTAGAATCGACCCCTTTAGACAGGGTGCACTGTTAAGCTAAAACTCAGGCACTTTGACAGGGCATCCCGTTTTCAAAACTAGCGCGACACCTCACTGATGAGGCCTCGTTTGGTGTGGTCACTTGATTATTTGCGTGGTGAAGCGAGACATTGAAGATCTTGCTCCAAATCTTCTGCCACTAAAGGTCTATTCTGTGTCTAGCAGTCTGCTTCGGGCGTAACATCACTTAACCAAGCTAACTCTGGCTAACCGATGTCTAATGGCAGGCAGACCTGTGTAATGTTCGTCTGTGTCAACTTAACAAACCTGGCAGGGATAGTTACAACAGCAGTCTGCTGACCAAAGCTTATAACCAGACTCTCAGGTTTGTCCTTCAAACAAAATTATAGGTTGCAATGATACAGGTGGTAGTTGTTGCAGTGTTGGCCGTTAGTAGTTTTGACAATGTAATGTTTCCCTTCTAGGTAAGTGATTTTGTTTGTGTTCAACTTGTCCTCAAAATGTAGAACTAGTCTATTACAATTATCTGTTGTTCGTGTTGGGCATCGATTACAGCTCTTGTTCCTTGGACAGAAGCCTATGTTAGTGTTATGCATTAAGCATTATTCCCAGTTTAACTGACCTGGACTCTTATCTCTTGGATAATGTGTTTGGCACACCTTTTGTGCCTTTCATGTTATGATATGATTGTAGAGGAGTCACAGCCAGAAATTGATTTACAAGCTTTGTTTGGGTGATTCTTTAATCACATTTTGATCAGAAGTAAACATATTTTGCCAATTTGATAACACAACAGTTCTTTTTTTAGATTCTAAACAGACTAAATCAATGGGCCATTACCCTGTATTTTTACATTAACCTAGATACCTTGTCTGCAAATTCAGTTTTCCCCTTACTGAAACTAATGAGCCATATGCTTCATGAAAGTCATGACTGTCGCATCTTTGGGACAGAAAAATGTTTGGATCTGAATGCACACAGGAATGTCTAACATTACAGGAATAACATATTTCAGTATGAATGAATTCACTGAATCCAAGGATCACTCTTGTTTGTTCACATGTAAAAGTTTGGATGATGTCACATTTAATCCATGTTAACTAAGATTTTTCTCTGTCTGTTTGTTGATTTAATAGGTCACGGATGATGTGATCCTGAACATGCCAGAGTGAAATACCTTTTCCTATTTGTGTCATAGAAAGTGACAGTTGACACACACTTTCAACCTCACTTCATAAAAAAATTCCCAATAATCCAAACAATATTCCAGACTGCAGTTCCTTCTGCACCTGAACAATGTGAGGGCCCCTCGGTCCAGTCTGAGGGGATCCCAGGACTGTTGCAAATACGACCCCGCTGTGCGGGGTAAGACTGAACCTGTCTGTGTGTGAGAGAGCAGTTCTTTCAATACCCCCTCGCCATCCACACATTCCTGTTCTCCTTACCAAGGAGACACGCCATGATGTTCCGAGACCAGGTAGGTATCCTCACAGATTGGTTCAAGGGCTGGAATGAGTGTGAACAGACGGTGGCACTGTTGTCCCTCCTGAAGAGGGTGTCCCGCACCCAGGCTCGCTTCTTACACATCTGCCTTGAACACTGGCTGGCAGACTGCACAGAGATCCACATCCTAGAAGCTGAAGCCAATAATGCAGGTAGCCAAGAGTTTTTAATTTTTTAGTTAGTTAACTAAATTAACTTAATTAGTTATCTCTTTGCAAACACTGTTGGCACCATTTGTTCTAAAACTAAAGAAGGTGTATATTGATCCAGTAGTAAAGATTAATTGCTGGTTAAATTTTCCTTTTTCCCTTTGTCGTTAGCAATTGTCAGCCAGTGGCATCAGGAGCCAAAGGAGAAGGTTGTGTCCTTGCTGCTGTCCCATCTGCCTCTGCTGCAGCCACGCAACAGCGAGGCCAAATGTGAGTACATGAAGCTGCTTCAGAAGGTGTTGAGTCACACTATTGAAAGTAGTCTGTTTGTGGAAGAAAGCAGACAGCTGCTCTCCTATGCGCTCATCCACCCTGCCACAACGCTGGATGACCGCACCTCTCTGGCCATGTGGCTAAACCACTTGGAGGAACATCTATCTAGTGGCTATGCACCCCGCGCCCCATCTAGCCCTTACCACCCGCGCCAGGGCTCAGATGAATGGCCCAGCTCTGCTGAGGCTCTGGATCCTGGCCATGCCTGGCACGAAAAGTCTCCTTCCTCCAGTACGTCTCCAGCAGGCCAGAACGGACACATGCCTTTCCCAGGTGGGATGTCGTCACCCATCAACAGCAATAACACAGGTAATGTTTGTCATTGAGAGGAAATAGTTTGATGGGGGCATATAACACCATTGTAGACATATCCTTCATATTGTTCAAATAGTGCGTACAGTATTTGACAACCGTTCTCAAAGTTCTCGAATTAGAATTCCTAATCATTTTTATTGTCTGTCATATGTGAATTGTTCCTTTGTTCCATTGTTTCCTTGCCAGGTCTGGGTGGGCAGATGCAGCCCAGCCCTCTGAAGAAGCCCATGTCCGTCATACCTTCTAGTCCCCAGGCATGTGGCTCAGAGTGGGTTAGCCAGGATGATGCAGGGGGCAGGCAAAATTTCATTTCAACAGATCATGCACCCCTTTCACCACAGAGCAGCGTAGCCTCCTCAGGCAGTGAGCAGACAGAAGAACAGGGCTCCAGTCGCAACACGTTCCAGGAGGATGGCAGTGGCATGAAAGGTCAGAGTTCATTACCCAACTGACCCTGAGCACTCTCACCACTTTGCTCTGGTAAAAGCCATGCACAGCCAACAGTTGTAGTGATCTAAGCCATAGTATGACATTACTCTTTTCGCTCTTGTGGTCTGTATTTGTTTCAGATGTTCCTGCATGGTTGAAGAGTCTCCGCCTTCATAAATATGCATCACTTTTCTCCCAGATGACCTATGAAGAGATGATGATTCTCACAGAGCAGCACCTGGAGTCGCAGGTTACTTAGCCTCCCTTTTACGAACACTACAGCTGCGATTTGATTTTTCCACCCTCCTTATCAACTGTAAACATTACTGTCCTCAAACCTGATGATACATCAACTCTCAATGAGGCATGAAATTAAGCAACGCGCCCCACAGTTATATGGAGGCAGTCACACAAGCAAATGGTGTGATTTTGCCTCTGCCCCTTGTCTTTAATGAAACAAATGGTGATTAGGTTTGTTATTTAGTAACTGTATAAATTGCCCAGTGTTCATATAAGAGATAACTCACCTGCTTCTCAAGACTTCTTGTTACTTTCTATCTCTGCTTTTTAGAACGTCACCAAAGGAGCGCGGCATAAGATTGCCTTGAGTATCCAGAAACTGCGAGAGAGACAGAGTGTGCTCAAGTCTTTAGAAAAGGTAATTCAAGTGTAATGATGGTTTTTCTTCTCCTTCTGATGAAAAAAGGGACACCAGTATTTTGGCCTGACAAATTTTTCATGCGTACTAATCAAAATCCTGAAAATTTAGTTCCTTTAAGAAATTCCTTTTCTCCTTGTTGGCACAGAAACGGACACAGAGCAGGAATGTTGAGGATTTTGTGTCTTTCACTTTGATATTTCAAAAGGACAAATATTTTCTGTCTCCAAGGTCTAAATCCAGATCTGTAGCTTTCATGTCTTCCTCTCAACTCAACAACATTAGCCTTACACCCAGAGTGTACCTCTGATACAGCATGTTACAGCACAGTGCATTAATGTTGTCTCCCTGTGGTAGGATATTTTGGAAGGGGGAAACTTGCGAAATGCCCTTCAGGAGCTGCAACAGATCATCATCACACCCATCAAGGCCTACAGCCCTCCCAGTGCAGCACAGACCACGCCAGACACAACCACCAACCCAGACACAGCAACCTCATCTTCAGAAGCCACAAAAACAGGAGCAGACAAAGAGCAGGTCTCAGAGGGGTACCAGACCCACAACCCGCCTCCCTGTGACGGAGACTCCCCAGCCACACCCATATCAGACGGCGACATTGCTGGACAGTTCACCCGAGTCATGGGTAAAGGTGAGAGAAAGCTGTTTTTCCCACATTTAAATTAATGTGATTCCTTGCAAAAAGTGTTCTTAATACTATGTTTACACACACACACAAAACGAAAGCAGCAGAATAAGAAAACACTGTGACAGTTGAAAGACATGAATACATAAACTGTATCTTTTATCCCTTATTTTCAGTGTGCACCCAGCTGCTGGTGTCAAGGCCAGACGAAGAGAATATCAGCTGTTACCTTCAGCTCATTGAGAAATGTCTAGCACATGAGGTGAAACCCTGGAGATCTACTTATTTATTTGCTGAGTATACTTAGGTCTTTTGTATACTGTTGTGCATTGATGTAAACTTAATTGTAGACTTGTAGCACAAAAATATAAACAGTATTAAATCATAAAAATAGCATGTTAAAATTTTCAATCAGTTGTTAGCAATGTAGAACCTTGTAATTATTTGAAATAATTTCCTAAAATGAAGAAGATAACTTTCCTTTCCCATTAAAAAATCACAAAAAATCATGAAGCATCTGGCAAACCCTGTGAGTGCTCTTTGAAAATTCGATTCCTTTGTTCTCCTGCTGTCCCTTTCTGCGTGTCAGGCTTTCTCAGAAACTCACAAGAAAAGACTGGTGTCCTGGAAGCAGCAGGTCCTTAAACTGCTCCGCCTGTTCCCTCGGAAAGCTATGCTGGACATGCCTGTGTACCGACAGAAAGGGTGAGGCTCTGCTCGCCCTCTTTCACTTTGATCTCCCTCTTTAGCAGGGGAGATGTCGCACCCACTGAATCTTACAGTCTCCCTGCACTCGTCCCCACAGTCTACTTTGATTTTCTCTCCCTTCCCTTTTCTCTTTCACTCTCTCTTCCCCATTTAGATAATAAGCACCATTTCCAGTGAAGTAGATTCAGCAGTTAAACATGCAGTTCTCTTAACTCTTCTTGATTTCTGATGAGTGTTCCTTATTTTTGCTTTTATTTTTTAACTCTAGCTGGACGTACGGATCCAACTCCCTCCCCACAGCAGGCTCTGTGAGTGGAGGTGTAGCACGACGGGGCCAAAGGCAGTTCCAGATGACCCCTCGTGGACTCCCAGCAGGGCGCATGGGTCTCCTGAGTCCCAGTGGGATTGGGGGGGCATCTCCACGCCACACACTCGCTAGTCCTGCACTGGCAGGCCAGGGTAGACAAGTCAGTATTCATGTCACTGGATGAGCATTCTAACACCAGTTTTATTTTTTGTGGCCTCCTATGCAGTAATAATAAACTTTATTTACATGGCACATTGCATAATTTAAAAAGCAGCTCAAAGAGCTTTGTGAAAAAAGGCATTAAAAACTACATAACAGGTTTAAATTAGAAAAAATAAAAATAATAAAATCCTAGACAGTAAAAAGAGTTAAAAACAGAAAAAACAATATATTAGGTATTAGTGAAAATATTTGATAGTCAAGTGTAATAACAATAATAGCAAGTGTCAGATGTTAAAAAAGAGTTCTTTGCTGCTTCTGAAATTGTTAAACTGAGTTTGCTCGTCTAATATGTGGTAGGAATATGTTTCAAATCCTTAATGTTTAGCCCAGAAACACATAATTGAGGAAGCCAGCCAATTTTGTTTACTTGACCAGCTTGTCCACCTCTGTGTTTGTTATGCACCCTTTTGTTTTAGCCCATCTATTTAACTTACAATATGTAGCATTTCCATTCAAATGTCTAAAAATCTTTTTTTTTATATATTATGCTGAGTTGTGCACTAAACATTATTCTAAACGTATCCACTATGTTTAAACTAGGATAAATCCATAACTTAATCAATGTATTGATGTGTTTC
>JAQNCA010000029.1:18209286-18220287 GCA_029783725.1 Acanthurus tractus | reverse complement strand
TTTATTCTCTATCAAAGACAAATATGTGCACTTTAAACAGGACAAGTTTGGCAAAAAAAACCTTTTACACATTTAAACGTACGAGTAAATCAATAAGTCTCAACATTATAATGGCAAAGAATATAAAGTATTTCATGCTAGATAGATTTGAATGATCCAGAATTTATTCAAGAATTAATTGCAATTTTTTTCTGAGAGAGATCTAAATGCTAATTGTTGTGTGTGTATTTAGTTATAATCACGTAAGGCACATATTCCAGTGTTCGAAAGGAAGTGTGGAGAATAGTCCCAGATCATCCTCTGGACCACTGCAATGCTGTTTTCTCCTATTTGATATGCAGGATGCAAATCATCCATGACAAGCACTCATCCACTAATGAACCTGCTGTGATTTAAATAGCAGCACCAAGGAGGTGTGAAGTCTGCATTCAAAGTCAGGACCTCTGACCTTTATATACCTTCTTCAGTCATGGTAAGAAGTAAATCATAAATATCATTTACTGCATTGAAAAGCAACTAATCTGTCATTCATACTGTGTGTGTGGCGTATGAACCCTCTCCTCAAGCTATTTCAGCCCGTTGACAGTTCAAGGTTGAAGTCTTGCATTTCAAGCACAAAACAATGCTCTGCAACATGGTAATTAAGATATAGCAATATTTTGTGTCTGGATCACATAGGACTTTTAATACGAGTGCCATTGTTTCTCAGGTAAAGCTAAAAATATGCAGATATGCATCTGTAATTCAGCATAAGATATACTATAATGTGGTTGGCTTAGTGCCTCAAGCAAAGAAACTTATTGGTTTGGACTCAGCCACTGTGGGTGGAGTGTGCCTGTTTTCTCCCGCATCTTTGTGGGGTTCCTGTAGCTTCTTCAGCCTCGTCTCACAGTCCAAATATATGCAGGTTATCTTAATTGCAACTCTAAATTGCACAGAGTTGTGAATGTGAATGGTTGTCTCTATGTGTCATCCGTTTGTTGAACTGGAAACCAATCAAGGGTGAACCCCAACGTCAGCAGGATCAGCTACAGGCCCAAAGCATGGGCTGTTGTACTCGATGGATGGATGGACTGTTGATAAACTGAAACAAAACAACCACTGTGAGAAAGTGGTCTCAAACTGGGGGCTGGGGACTCCTAGGGGTCCTTGAGGGGGTTTAAGGGAGTCCCCAGCAAAAAAGGGGAATAAGTTATGTTTACTATGCTTATTTATAGGTAACACAACGACAGACTGTTCTATTTTGTTCATGGGATACGTGCGCTTTCTGTAGTAAATTATCCAAAATGAAAATCTCTTCAGCAAAGGGACCCTTAGACAAGATCTTATCCAATAGGGGTCCACATGTGACAGTGTTGGCATCCTTAACAGGAAATAGAGAGTTAGAGTGCAGCAGGTCAGCTAAAAAAAACAAACAAAGAAATAAATATGAACTTTGTTTACAGACAAGCATGCAGTTCAACATATGAGACTAGCTATGAATTAATAATGAATGAATAATGAGCTGTGTTTGAATAGAGCAGGTTATTGTGGTAGATCCTGTGTGGACTCAATACAACCACTGAAACTCTCATTTTTGTGTCCTTCCAATCTTACTCATTTAACTCCAGGAAATTTTCCTAGACCTTATTAGGGAATTGTAAACATGTAAGATGAAGTGTAACCCTAACCCCCAAATAAATTTAGACTTAAAAAGAAATTATGTACGTTACCTAATAGTTTATTTATTTAGGCAAAGCAGTGCATAGAGATTAATTTTGATGTATTCAAGTGTTTCAATCAGAGCTAAATGCTGTATTACATTAAGCACAGCAGGTGGCTGTAAAGAGCTTCAGTGTGTTTCACACCGACTGCTCAGGCCCGTCTGTTCTCTGTGTGTGGTGTGTTCAAGTGGTGGGATTGAGAGAGAGTGCTGCAGCTGGCTGCACTGTGGCACTCATCATGCAGGTATTACGGGTCCTGGGGGGGAAAAAGAGGACTTTTCTCTGCCTGGATCATTGGGCCCAGAGGGACAGCATGCTCAAGCAAAGGAGAAAGCTGATTGGCTACACATACTTAAAGTGTTTGTGCCTGTTTGGACCTCTTTTTCCCCTTCCTCCATTGAGGGAAGAGATTTTCCTCAGAGCCTAATCTCTACAGTTGAGCATCATGGGGGTGGAGAATAAGCTTGGAATGTTTATAACACCTGGGGACAATTACTTTCTCAAATAATCTGCCAGTTATAATCTAACAAATGCTCTAAAAGGGCTTGACTTGACACAGACTTGGCTGCTTTAAGACTGAAAGAGTGCACGGCCACTAAGTCTCTTTTTAAGTCTATTCTTTGGGCTGCCATATGTAGATATAGATTGTGAACTGAACTACCATGAAATGCGGTATGTATCTAGGCCATTCATTCAGGGGAGGGCATGTCAAACTGATTATGAATTCTTGCAAGATGCATGCAGCCACACTCGATTTCTCTTATCTGCCTAGAGAAGAGGAATACATTTCTGTGACAGATGAAACACTGGATACATGAGTTATTTTTGGTCAGTAAATGAATCCAGCTGCATTTCAACCTTGAACATAAATAAGGACATTCTTGCCTATTTTGAGTCACACCTTAAAAAACAGGGCACTTCTTGTCAAAGCCAAGTAATGATTTCCCGAGTTACCCCCCAGGAGGTACACTGTCACATGGTGACATGCTTACGTTTGATGTTTCCTCTCCTGGAAGCATGCAGGCCGTTAACAAAACAATATTTCCATTCCCTCCTATTTCAAATCCGAATGCACCCCCATTCTTTTCTGGCATCTGAAACTTATATGAGGCCTTTGCCACAGGAAAAGCACCACTACTGTAATTTGGAGCTGCTTGTGTTCTTCCTGTGTAATCTCTTGCTGCCTCTGCTTTTCACTCTACTCTGCACTGACAGGTTGCTGATGGAATAATAGGGGCGTTTAGGCATGATACAACTAAGCCAACGGATACAACATTGATTGATGGGATTGTGGTGTAAATGACACACATCAGCCAATATCCTAGGTTTTAGCCCATGAAGTCATTAACAAACAGCTTGCAAATAATACAGGGATATACCGTGGACAGATGATTATGTTTAGTTATGGAGGCTTTGCACATTAACGCATCACATACCCTGTAATTTGACATCAAAATGGTGTAATGTGTGTCTGTTATATGGCCGTTCAAATGGTAATAGAGGTACAGATAACACAAATATAATTATAGATAAACATTGTTTTTTTAAAGAATGTTGATTATAACAAACCTTCAAAATGACTGCTAAAAATGGTCCTTGCATCATTGATATGAATATAGGGGAAAATGCATAATTGCATAAATAAAAAAATTCAATGGCATAACTCCTGCTCTCTGTGTCTAATTATGCTGTTGCACCACATTGACCAATGTGTTACAATGAAAAAGTACAGATGAGAAAGGAATGTGTAGATCTTGCCAGCCAGTTACTCAAAGAGTCATGTCTCACAATGAGCGCCGTTTGGACTCAGTGATTTATTCAGACATTAATTTTTCATCCTTTTAACTTTCCATTATAGATTGGACACGTTTCATTTGCAGGAATGTTGGCGGAGCACAACAGCTAATTTATCTGGACTCCAAGCTATTCACACAAACCATAGCTTACTGTGTATCAGCTCAGGTACCATCATCCACTCACTTGTATTGCAAAGAATTGCTCTGACCATGTTATAAGAGAGTTTGTGTTTAATGGCAATCCTTTTTACTGCATTAATTCGACAATTTTTTCATAACCTTGTTAAGATGCGTCATCACCACTCTCATTATTGTGATGATACGTTACTCGAGTACTCGAGTCTGTTTTCATTTTCATATCCCATCTATCCAATAGTTACATCATATTTGTTGAGACAAGAGGCTGTATGGTAGAACCATTATCCAAATATAACATACTAACAGAAGTCAATAAAGTTGTTTGAAATGAAACATGTAAAATTAACATTTATCAATACTAATTCTTTTCCAAATAAAATTAGTATTCAAGACCATTTTGTCTTTAAATCTGGTTTAGATAACAACGTATCATTTCTGACTTGTCAAGGAAGGAAAAGCAGAGGTGTTACTCATGACACTGACAATGACATCTAATCAAGTAACATGACAATGTGACAGTAAAAAAACAAAGTGAAATCAGGAAACTGAGGCCAAAACAGATAAATGCAATACAGCCACCAAAAATTTTGTGCTAAAAGATAATGGTGTTTATTAGTGTAAATCAAATGACTGTGTCATTTTTAGTGCATTTTGCAATAGAATTTTGTTTGTTTCTCTCATGTAATCAGTGTTTATTGATAGTTAAAACAGAAATTTAACAGTGCTGTCCTGGAGATTCAACACCTATAAAACCAATGTATTTCATGCTTAGAAAGTAGCTACAACTCTCTTATCATTTTACTTATGTTGTTCGCTTGAAAGAAAAACATTCGGAATAATTAAAAAAAATGTTTGAAATAAATAAATTACTACACATAAAATGAAAATTAATTGGACTAGATTTGTGGAAAAGTAACTGCAATATAAAACGTTCAGCTTAGGTGATAAGAGGTTGTAGGCTACATCCCAAGATTTATTACTGCGGCGGCCATATTTGTTTGGCAAAATTAGTTAAATATATACAGTAAGTTTTTTAAATACCAACTCGATGGTGGACTCTTTCTGGTGTCTTTAAAGGTCTTTTAATAAACGGTAGGTGTCGAGAAACTTTCTGTTTTGAACATTTCTGTCGGTCTTTGCAGGCTCTATGATTTCAGCTAGCTGCTAACATTAATCAGCCATGAGCAAGTAAGTTAAGTTATCAAACAGATTGAAAAAAAAGCTCGTTATATGTGCGAAAGGGAGACCGTAGACTGACCAGTATCGACCCAACAAAAAACAAACAAACGTGTACGTTTTCTCTTTTTCGAGGACACAGGAAGCAACAAGTCAAAACACAACTGAACACCTGCTAAGAACAGGATGAGGACATTAGCATAGACAGCTTAGTCTCAGGCCCCGACATTGACTTTGGTTGTACAGAAGTCTGGACCGGCTACATGTGACAGAGGACAAGAGAGATTCTCCCATTGTTTGAGTAACATTTGCAAGGCTTATTTCTCCCTACAGTACAATGAACTGGACTGTCAGGTAAATGCCACACTTTTATATCCAGACACCGTGGAGAATACAAGAAGACAACTCTAATGCCTCCCAGCTGCACGCCACAGAATGGACAGTTTATATGATGAGGCACTGAAGAAAGGTGTGCTTGTTGTACAGTGAGATGAAGAGAAACCCGCTCAGAACGGCCTGACTCCCTTTGGCGATATCTGTGGAGAAGTCTGAAGACAAAGTAAGTCTTTTAAAATGATGTCTTGCAACATCAGCCGTGAAAAATGTTGTTTTTTATTCTATGCTTTATTTACGGTACAGTGCCTTTTCTGAGTGTCAGACAGTTGTAGGAGCTTGGGATGGTTTGTTGAGCAGCGTTATAGTTGTGGTCAGTGATTGTTGAGCGAGGCCAGCGAGGTTTTGAATTGTGTTTGGTTTGTCTGGGTTATGGATTGTTGTTTTTTACTTTTTGTTGTTTTTTTTTTTGTTGACAGTATATCTGCTTTATTCTTGAGCTATGTGTGCCTGCCAGCAAGTTGTTTTAGCTTTGTGTGATGAGCTTTGGCACATAAGACTGGTAAATAACATGATTAGAAAATGTGGAAAATGAAGATCTCTTATTATATTCCACTGCCATCCGAGTATGCACAACAGGCGCTGTCTTCATAAGTTGATGTTATACTTATTATATTCCTTTTTTTAAATAATGGTTGATGTAGTTGAGGGAAAATGGAGCATATTGGCCACATTACACGTCAGCAGTGCTTTTGAGTGTAGCTTTCCTATTTTAACTGTCTGCCTCTTCAGTGTTTCTGTTAGATCAAGAGAGAATGATTAACCTCTAAGTAGGCATTATTCTGTGTGGGTGACACATACGTGATACATGTTGGGAAATGAGATTGACCAACTTCAGTGGAGAAGGGAGGGTCAAATAAAAGCGTGTTACCTAATAGCCTTATACCATAGTGCATCAACATTATTACAACATGACACGTCTAGCATACCAACTTGTTTTTCCTTACAGTGATTGATGCATTTCTGTCACAAAATGACATGTCAGTCTGTGAAAAGTTTCTCGCTCCTCAGTGCTCCAACTGTTTATTTCTGAAGCTTGCTCACTGAAACCTGGTGAAAACAGTGCAACACCCTGCAGCTTGCAGAGTAAACTGAGTTAAGAGACAAAACTGCAGACTCAACCACTTTCAGTTTCTTTAAATGAGTATTCTCCTCTAAAATTGGCAGCATGATTATGTAGTTCAGTGTACTTCCAATAAATTACAATCACTGGGCATAGCAGGAGTGAAATAGTCTCTTATTATGTCAACTATGAAAGCCAACAGGAATCTGCCATTATTTTTTTTATCGTTCAATCAATGCTTCCTATATCAAACACTACACTGTAACAAATTGCTGTAAAAATACAGCAATTTACAGCAAAATACAGGGTATTTTGAACAGTAGTATGCCGTTTTCCATTCATATAGCTGAATACTGTAAATTCAAACGTCTTTGAGGAACAAAATATTAACAGCAAGCTTCTGTAAAATCTTACAAAGCAGTACTCTTTTTTTTTTTTTTTTTTTTTTTTTTTACAGCAAGCTACCTTAATCCTACGGTATAATATAGCATTTATTTTCAGTTCAGTCCTATTAATCTGAGCAAAATTAAAAATTAAGTATAATTAAAAACTAGGCCTAAACATCAGTGTTTTAATTTGAGATGGAGGAAACAATAACAAGAAGACGAAGAATGAGTTTTCATCCGGACTCTTAAACTGAAAGCACCAAACTGGACGGAGCACTTGAGGAGGCCCCACCTGCTGCTTTCCCGCTTCTTTCCTCTCGTCAACTGTGCAGCGCACCATCATCCATCCTGCCCACGTGGGTTTCTTAAGAAGGTAAATATATCTTGCCAAAGTCAGAATAACGCTATCATGTGATTTTGTGTTGGATTAACATTTTATTGACAACTTTTTTTTTTTTTTTTGCCGAAAAACGTCTAGTCAAAATTACCAGCTGCAAACTAGCATAACGTTATGTTTTTCACTAGCTAATTTAGCAAAGCTGTGTGGACAAAAGTTTAGCTTTTCTCTGAGACATGTTACTTAAATTTGATTTGCTGGCCACCATTTGTTGTGGTACTCTTTTAAACAAAACAATTTAGGGAGACGCTTGTTATGCAGGTTGAGGCAAAAAGCTAAGTAATAGCTTCTTATGTGTACTAATGTAATATAGTTAACAGTTAACAAGTTGACTTTTTTTCTTGAGAGTGTACTTTAAAGATTGTGTGTAGTTGAGATCATTTTGTTGTGAAGGACTGTAGTGAAAACATGCTAACTTGCAACATATGTGGTAAGACTTGCAGGAATACATTTGCACATGTCAGGCACATGCGGACTCATAGTTGTCTGCCCAATGCATCTTTCAAGTGTGGTTTCCCTGAATGCACAAGAACTTTTTCTCATCGCCATAAATATTTAAAGAATGTAACTAAACTGGATAATGCGGGAGATTTGAGCTGCCATGTGGACTTATGTAGTATAAAGTAGTGAAGTATATATATATAGTTTCTCAAAATGAAATCATTCTCTCATAATTATGAGACACTGGGGTGTAATCATGAAGGCGTCCTAATACACCTAATATCTTATGTACTGTCTATTATTTCATTTTAGGCACCTCATTGGTATCAATCCCGAGAGGGGAAGCAAGACCGGCCAGGAGAAGGTGGTGTCAAAGAAGACAGGGAAGCTGGTCCACAAAAAAGCAACAACGGTGAATACCCATGTGGCTGCTCTCCTAAAAAATTTGATGGACTTTGAGTGGGGCTTTATTTAAGCAGTATAGCTCAGTCCATCTGTCTCAGATGTCAAGGTTTTGGACACAGCATTGTTGAGAACCTGATTGATATGTTTGGTTGTTATTGTTATGAAATGTCTGTAATTAAGTTAACTTTTACATAGTTTTTTTTAGCTGCTATGCAATTGATGCAGTGACTTTAACCCAACTGTTATCTCTGGGTGAAGGGAGGAAGGAGGAAGGAAAAAAAACAAGCAGTAAAGTTAAATGAAGTTGAACTGGCTGATTATTTGTTCTCTATATTTTGCAAACAGTCAAACCACACCCGGTCAATTTTGCCCCATGAGGACAAAACAAAGTTTGATAAATGTAACGTTAGCCATCTCTTGTCATAGTTCCAGTTTGAAGCTGGCAACTGTAGCCGCCAGTAGTTTACTGTAATTTAACAGGAAAATTTGTTACAGTGTGTATATATATAGCTTACTGTGAGCAGTGTTTCAAGATTTCAGAAACCCATCATAAACATGATTTTGCATCATTACTGACAGGTTAAGCAAGGCTAAAGCTCTGTTTTGTTGTATTAATAAGAGAAAGGAGTGCATATCCCAAGAACACTTTATGTTCAACAAGTATAGATAGCATGTACATTATTTACACTTTGCTTACAGCCACTGTGCAGTGTGAGTGTTGTGCAGGGTTGTTCATGCTTGCTACTTCCGTGTGCTCGCAGGACCACATCTGAACGAGCAGAACAGAAACGCTCCCCTGTTGTTTTTTATGTGTACTGATTTTTTGACTAATTATACAGCCCTACACTACCACAAGCTACAGAATAATACTGCACATGTAGAATGAGTCTTCTTGTCAGAATCTAGGATGTAGTATAAGCAGAACTACTATGTTTCTGTGGTGTAAGCAGCTGTCTGTGTCCTTCTTTCAAGTACTAAAGTGCGTGTCAATAGCCGTGGCAGAGGTAGAAGTTAATCCGACTATGTATGCTGTCTCATTGTTGGCGTATGCTAGAATATAATAGAGCCATCTTTAATTTAAATAATAACACCTCAGTCTTCCCCACAAAAAAAGTTGAAATGTCATCAGTGACAGAAGTCCATGGTAAGGTAAAAGTGTAGCTACTAAAATCACGCAAAGTTAGAAAAGCTCATCATACACAAAAGCTCTGCATATCCACACAGGTGTTTTTATCCTGGCAGAAAAGATCTCTAACGAGTACAGATATGATTGCAATTACATCATGCCAGGTGTCTCTATAGATAAATATCATCTATAACATTTTAAGTTGCCTCACTGCAACAGGTTCAACAGACTTAGTATAGGAGCGATGAGGATGCCAGGAGTAATCAATGCTTGTCTATACAGTCTATTTGGAAAGTCCAGTAGATGCAAAGTGGACAAGTGTTATTAGAAGAACATTTGTTGGTATTGTTTACCCATTTAACCTTCAATAGAGAGAAAACCTCTGAATTGTGTTCAAAGTTTTAGAAAGCTTGATGAAAGAAACCAATTAGATCGAACTAATTAGCAAATGAAAAATGACTTTCCTTTTATTAGCTCTGCATGTCTGTACTGTTTTATACTAAGTGTACCAGACAACTCTTGTGTATGGACTTCTCAGTCTGTAATTTTTCTTTATCTTCATTATTTACTACATTGTAGATTAATACCAAAGACATCAAAGCTGAAAATAAACACATGAAAATATGTGGACAACAAAAAAATACTAAGATGAAACTGGTTTACACGAAGAGCTCTTCAGGAAAGGAAGAACTTAAGTAACCTCTGCTGCAGAGGATAAGTCCGCAACAGCTACTAGCCTCAGAAATCGCCAATTAACGCCACCTCAGATGAGAGCCCACATAAATGCTTCACAAAGTTCATGTAGCAGACACATCTCAACATCAGCTGTTAAGAGGAGACTGTGTACATCAGGCCTTCATGCTTGAATTGCTGCAAAGACACCACTCCTGAGGGACGCCAACATGGAGAAGAGAGTTTCTTGAGCCAAGAAACAAAAGAATTGTGGGCTATCAGACAAGTAAAATCAGTACTTTGGTCTGATGTGCTCAGGTTTGAGATTTTTGGTCTTTGTGTGATGCAGGTGAATGATATTTACATTGTCTATTTCTACATTAAAGTTTGAAGGAGGAGGAGGTGTGATGGTGTTACTTTGTTTACACTTCATGGCTTACCACACAAGTTAACATGCTATTGCATAGATTTGATGTCCTCATTATTGGTCAGCAATATAGAAAACAATAAAAAAAGGAAAAAACCTCTAAGTTAGAGGCTTTCTTAGATCTTTTTGCTTATACTGTACATAGGTCAAGTAAAAACTGTTATCATAAACACTGACATGATTGAGCGCCAAAGCACCAACTGCTTGTTGATCAAATACCAACTGGAGACTATTGAAAAAAAACGTAGCTAGTTTAACAGACTAAAGGATAAAAAAAAGCCCAGACAAAACAAATTGCATCATGGTAATGTTTTGTGTGTGGGGGTACTGTGGCTGTAATAAAACTGCAGAAAGAAAAATATTCAAAACAGAAACGAGAGAAATCAATACAAAAATTTGAAAGATCTTGAAGTTGAAAAAAGACTGGTACACTGGACTATGAAGACAGACTTCAAAAGCAGTCTCTGTAAAAGACCATCAGTTTTTGGTTAATTTTGTAAATCGCACATCAGTGGTATGGAACCATTTCGTACATGCAGGCTTGCAGAAGTTCAGCATATTATTTATATGCTCCTACGAGGTCCGACTCTGACTTATATGTTAGGAGTATTTGCACTGTGCAATGTTTAATTGGAGGCTGTTGAAGGGTCCACAGGACTCAGTCAATTTAATCAATTTGATCATTTCTAGTCAGTCTGTCAGCTATGTTTAACCAAACTGCACATTTTTGATGATTCACAGTCACAGACCCCAGCTAATATGGCAATAAAATCAAAATGAACTTTAAGGTTGTTGAATTTTTAAAGTGCCAGTAGAAGTGTTTTTCTAGCATACTTACAAGGTGTAGTAGAGGGTCAGTTCAGCATACTGGATGAGTT
>JAQNCA010000029.1:18179795-18200197 GCA_029783725.1 Acanthurus tractus | reverse complement strand
AGCATATTGATTCTGTGAGGTCATTTTATGTAGAGAGAGATCTGGAAGCTTTTTGGACTTTTCTTCAAGTTCTCTGTCAGATCTGAATTGTTTTCGGTATGTTTCATTTGTAGCATGGGGTGTGTAAATTCAGCTCAGATTTCTGAGAATACTTGTATGATTTCTTGAGGTGATAATTAATTTTCCATAAAGCTTATAATCTACCCATCTCAGTGCAAAGCACCTAAACCATTTTGTGTTCTTTTTGACTATTAATAATTCCTTACTTTGCTCAGCTTGCTGTCAGTTGGAAATAATTTATGATGGGGTGCTGCTAATCCCTCAGATTCAGCGTTTGCAGTGATTGGTATTCTCCAGACGTGAGTATTCATAGTATTTTAATACACAACTACACTGTGCTCTAATAAAGTACCCGTGTTACCAGTACAGAACTAGAATACAAATGAAGGATTTTGTCTTTTTTTTTCCTCTCTGGCTTGGGTTTAGTTCCTCCAAGTGTCACTTGGTGACTGGTGGAAAAATCTCCTGACTGAATATCCCACAGGTTCTCAGCAATGTCACTGATGACCTAATTCAATGCAATATGGAAAATATAAGCTTAATAACAATGGCAGCATGTAACAGAGATACTTCTGATCCTTTTAAGTGATGTTTTGCAGCATTCTTTTTCCCATTGGTGTATTTGATGTTCATAAATAATGTGTTCGCATAATACAGATGTTGATGTTTCAAGTCTTATATTTTTTGTTAGAGTGAATTTTCATTTGGCCTCATATGATTGTTACACTTTTATTATTGTTTTGACCAGACAAAATAGTTTGAACAGTAGTAATTCAGAATTTAATGTAACCAAGGTAAACTACTGCAAATATAGAAAGAAAAACAAACATAATGTAAGTATAAACTTTTAGAAATTTTAACTACCAGTATTTCTGGTTTTTATTTACAGTTGCATTAAGGAGTATATTTTGTTGTTGCTCACTAGTGAAATTTTCCAATGTGTCATTTTAATGCATTCAAAATGCAAATGCAAAACCTAAAGAGGGAAACAGTGTTTGATTCCCAAACTTTAAACCAAAAATAGCTTCAGGGAGTCAGAGCCCCAGTCTACATTGGTGCGTCAGAGGCATCAGAGCCTCCGGTTTTAGACCTCCTGTCATTCCCATTTAATATTTTCATTAGAGTGATTACATACAGGATGCTTTATCAAATTCATGTCATTGTTGTGTCAAATGTTACTCGCTGACCCTCAGGAAATTGACTGGGTGATAAAGATAAATCCTCATCTCTGTGGATTTTTTGCATGAGGACACCACCATCCTGAAATAGAATAAATTGATTTATCATGCTTCAGTAGTACCTAAATAGTAAAACAATATTGCAGTTAGTGCTCTTTGGTGCGCATCCACTCTCTTTTTTCTTTCTTCACTCATAACTTTCACATCACAACCTACGGCTAAAGCCAACAGCGAGTCTTCGGCTGCAAGATCAAATGTGTTCTGATTTGGGACCAGTCCAGTCAGCAAGAAAGTTCTGAGACACTGTGAAACTCTGTAATATGATTTTTATAATCACCACTTTTCTCAGTTTTAGAGTGCTATAATCACAGCAGTTTTGGCTTCAATCTTCTCCTTGCCTTGTGTGATGTTGCGAGGGTGTGATTTTACTTGGCAGCAGGATCTTCTTTGACTTACCGTGTTTGTTTGCCTGCATCATAAAAAATACATTTGCAAATAATTTTTTTACATTTTGTTTCTAGATTCCTTTTTGATTTATAAGATTACTTATTAAACAGATTTTAGTTTTTAGTTTTTTAAAATCTGGCATCATAAATAAGCAAGCAAATATATTTTTCATTGGTTAAACCTGGTCATTAAAGAACAACAACTGCGGAGAATCAAAAGAATCAAAGGAGCCTTACAGGGAAGTGAAGTATACCTGTGGGAGCCACTTTTCTTCAAACATTCAAGGCTTTTGAAAGTTAAAAAGGTAGAAATCTCCTATGTCAAGTACCTTGCAACATAAGCAGCTTGCTGACTAACATGCTTCCAGTCCTCATGGTGGGCTCCTTTGCTTTGATGCTAATCACTTCAAAACAGAATGTAGACAACTACTGTATAATCTGGCCTACAGGTACCACTTTGCTGCCTTAATACATGTTCCTTTTGTGTAAAAACAAAAATGGCTGAAGCATGATGCCTAAGGAACAACAAAGTACTTTCTGACTAAAGCTAATGAACAACAAGTGAATCCATGGTAAATAATGACCTTTGGCTCTGGGATTAATTATCTCAATTATACTGGACTCTGCAGACAGTTAAACACAACAGACAGCCCCACACCCTTTTCATCAGTCCCTTATTGACTTTGTGTGAACCTTTAGAAGGAGCCCAACCTATCGAAAAGATAGAAACATATGCAGTACGCAGCATGCTGTGCTTGATGCTCATCCCACTCAGCAGGGCTGACAACACCATCACACTACATGTTAAGTGTTCACCGGCCACAATAGATCATCTCTCTCTGCCTGCTGGTAGATTTGGGAGATATACTAACAGAGCAGCTGTGTTTTTTGTAGATGGGGGCTTTCCATTTAAGCCATTAGAAAAACACACGATTGTTCAGTGTGATGGATATGCATTGTATGTTCCATATATCATGGCAAAGCATGTCATGGGCATTGCACATTCACTTTTGCCTTGCTATCTTGTGCTTAGAGTGGAGGACAAAATACAGTTTCAACTGTTCCAACTGTTTTACTCACAATCTGAAAAGGCTCCTTGTGTTCTCTGGAATAAGGAAGGGGTTCAGTCTGCGTTGCTGACCTCACAAAACAGCATGCAGCTAAGGTTGACAATTTTTGCAGAGATGAAAGGAGGTCGTGCCTAGCGAGCAGGCCTGCAGAAGCCCTGACAAAGACAGCTCAGGTGGAAGTGGCAGTGGCAGGGGAAGCCCTGCTTGCTGTGCATCACCTTTGAGAAGTCAAGGCGGAAAGAGGACGGGGAATTTTCTCATCAACTGACATCCGAAAGGAGATGAGGAGGAGAGTATTACCAGAGCCTGTTTAAGATAGAACAACTATTGTCAATTCTACTCTACACATGCAGGGAGCTCATCACCAAAACACTCAACACCACATTTTTACAAGCATTAATCTAACCAACTGTAATTGCAGCACAGCATTTAAGGTGTTGACAGAGTAAAAAAAGAAATTATAAATTGACAGTGACTATCCATACAGTCTAATTCCTATGTGGGAAGCCAACTGACAGCACAATTTAGATAACTGTGTGCATGCATTAGGATTTCTGCTTTTAACTGTGCCTTTCTGTCCCATGGATGCAACTTGTCAGATGGAGTGCATTGAATAATTACCCCTATTGTAATTACCTTTATCACACTGCATGTTAAAATACAGGCAAGCCATAAAATAAAACTGTTAAGTTTAATCTCTGTAATGTCTGTCTATAATCTGTGATGGTAATTGTTCCATTGTGAGAAAGAACAAAATGTATTATTAAAAATCTAGTCTTGCACCATGAAATCATTTAGGTTGCCAGGCTATATTGATTTTTGCCCTATCCATATAAAAACTGAACCTGGTAGTTAGTAGTAAAATAAACCTTTCTTGTCAATTTCCCCATTACTACATCACCCTTGAAAACCTGCGATGGATACTGAACCAAAGGAAGAGTGATAGCTTTTGGTAGCAGCATGTGCAGAGCCTGATAAGAAGTCTAGGTGGTGTTAGTGAATCAAGACCCTTGGCTATCTCCATAAGCCCTGTTGCAGTGGCCGGCTCCTAGATGTGGGTCTGGATAAGCCCTGGCCAGCACATCATTTACAGCTTTCAGGAAGGGATAACCAAAAGGATAAGGAAAGAAAATAAGTTATGATACAAGTTTTACGGGTCATCGCACCTTGATAGTGAGACCACAGACCCCCACCTTCATTCGGCTGCTTTGTATCCTGCTTGAAAATGTGACACACGGTCAGAGTCTGTCACCCCTGCAGCTGCAACATGCTCTTTGGCAGGTGCAGGGATAGTACAGAGTAAGATAGGATTTTCAGAGACCTCAAATGCTAGTTGTTTACAATATAACATGAGATTGTGTACAGAGAGTCAAATGTGTGTATGAGGTTTTCCCTCACATACAACCCATCCTAGGAATCACAGCCAAATACTAGGTTAAAAAATTCAATTGTTCTTTGTTTTGTTCAGTGGCAATACTTTTTCCAGGAGGTGTTATGTCCACATACCACACAGTTGTAGGAGGGTGGTCAGGGTCAACAGTGGGTGTAAAAAGCAGATAAATTTAACAAAGGAGAACGTGGTTTGCAGCCTCCCTCGTGTGGTTAGGTTGCAGTTATTGAAACACATCAAGGTATGCAGAAATGATGAATGATCTTGGCTTGGAAAAGGTTATAGGTAAAGGTGTTTGTTGTTCGACTGAGAGTGTAAAAAAGTAAACACATCCTTCTTGTTTTAGTTCAGCCCATTACAAAGGTGCCATACCATTGAATGGTTTCTACCAAAATCAGCATTTAAAGGAAAAGAAAATAAATATCTTGCCCTTTTCAATAGATCCGCAAAAAAACATCCCTGCCATAACAGTGTTTTTATTTCATTTTGCAGTTTCCTGATCAGGGTCTACATTTGACATTAGCAAAAAGGTAACAGTGGCATGGGCAATGTTGATCAGTGTTCAGTGTCCTCGTAAAAATAACCATAATAAACCTAAAATTTTAACTCTGTGTGCAACTTTAATTAAAAGAACCCATAATTTATTCAAGAAGAACCAGGGGCAAAAAGTACTAATTGTGTATGAGAAAAACAGAGCTGCCACTGAATTCTTATTTTACTTTAGCCTGCAGGATACACCTGACATTTGAAAAGGTTGAGCATAGACGACGCCTCAGAACAAGTTAAGAGAAAGACCTCAATGTCAAACACAGGCTTTTCTTCACACTTTAAACCTGAAAAATAAATGCATCCACCTTTCATTTTTTGTGTTGTTACCATCTTTCAACAACGCTTAAAATAAGTCTTATCTTGTATCCTCATTGAGTTGTTTGTCAGTGCAAAATGGAAAAAGTGGTATTTGAAAAAAAAAACAAGTCTGAGGTGTTAGTGGAAATTGGAATACAACAGAGTTGCTCTTTGTATTGCAGCAATATCAAGCATAACCCTATAGGTCTGTTATCAGTTCACTGTTCATACTGTGAATGCGAATTTGGTTTCCTTTTATATAGGCGCATTCAAATACTTTTTTTTTTAGACATGAAGGACAGAGGTGTTCCCTTTAGGGTTGGTGAAGGATTAAATAACAATGCTATTACCTGCCATAAACGCTTTGCTTTGTATTATATGTTCGAGGTGCAATTTCTCCAACAGAGTAATGCAGAACAATGGCTGTGTGGTGTGTGTGTGTTTGTGTGCAGAGGCGTGGGTGTGCGCTAATGGGAAGCTAAATCATGGTGCCTTGTCTTAATCACTGCCCTGTAAATTACTTCAGTGCATGGTAGTTCCTTTTAGTGCAGGTATCTTTGGCTGCACACTCTCTGTTGCAGTCTCTGCTTTCTATAAACTCTCCTACTGAGTATCAGATCAACATTTGGCACATTTGTTTGTGTTTGTTTGGAGGTGTGCTTTGTTGACCAAACTACTTGGGCATCTGCTCAAAAGAAGAGCAGAGCTTGACTGTAAACGATTTAACAGATGTTATTAGTGTTTCATCACAAAGGCATGAATGAATATTCATCTGTATATTTTTGCAAATATTAATAAATTACTGCAGCAGTCGTCATAAGCGTTACTTTCGGTAATTAGACAAATGTTGAACTGCGTATTTGGCCTTGTTTTGTTCACATGAATGTGAATTTGATGATCCCTTTATGAATGCTGTCAGAGATGACCATTTGTTTCGTTCTTAGGTTGCATAAAATAATCATATTAAATGTGCAAAGACATTACTGTGCATTATTCAGTGCTACCTGTCTTTGAAAAAGAGCAATCATTTTTTTTAAACTGTTGCAAGGTCAGCAATAAAACAAGGCAGGTCCTTTAAGGTAGATATGTGAGCTTTGATAGGGTGTATTCAGTGCAGCTGTAGTGAATTGTGAGGTTTGTGTTACCTGGTCTCATGGAAATGAGTTCCTTGCTGCTTTTTGTTCTATCTAATTTTTCTTTCTCCAGGTAATCAGGTTTGTCACGGTGAAGCTGTAATGAGCTCTTGTTAAAATGACACAGCCAGGCTGCTAGACTCATTTCACTTCTCTCATCAGAAAATCCTCCTAAAATTAACTTCTGCCTCATGTATTAATTAAGCTGACATGACTGCAGTTACAAATAGCTGTGAGATAGAAAACAGTGGCTCCCACTGTTGTGGTCAAGACCAACGGTTCACATGATAAGTCTGAAATGTCAGAAGCATATTAACATGAGAAAGAGCTAAAATAAAAAATCCTCTCTGATACAGAAAATGCCTTTTTTTTTCCAAACTTTTCTCAATGTTTGCTACTTCCATGTCAATTTTTTTAGACCTCATTTGGCCTTAAAAAAATGATTTTACTTATTACCGAAAATTAAATTCATACTTGAATTGCAAAGTGTTTGACTACAAAGAGGTCTCTTTTTAAGGGTTAACAAGCCAAACTTTGGAATTCATTAACAGACTTTCCAACCTGCACACATTTTGTTATGCATTCTATGCAATTCTTTAATTCTCCTGCAAAGATAAACAGCCCGGAGGAGATGCAGAAAATTGAGATTGTAAATTAAGTGAATAATTATTAACTGTGTTGATAATTTAGACAAATGTTGCATCATTTAAGGATTGCTAGAAAGATAATGGCCAAAATGAGAATCACAGTTATTTGAGTCAGTATTTAGACCGCAATTATTTATCAAGACAATTCATTGATAGTAGGAACAAAGCATTTTTATTGCACATTACATCTAAATAAACAGAGCACTGCTTTTAATGTCCTTGTTGTGCTTCATTCTTGTTAATTCACAAATCTTTGCATCAAAACAAGAATAGTCCTTATTCACAGTGCGCCTTCAAAAAACAAAATTTGTATTGTCTTTATACTTTTTACTCAGAATTAAAACAACAGAGCACTACTCTCATTAAAACTGCAGCACCATGCATCTGAACATTGTGTGATTATGATTTTGACATCAGCCAGCAAGCATGTAGCTAAGCCTCTAGCTATAAAAGTCTAAATAATCTTTCACTTAAACAGGCTATTTTTTCCCATTAGGCCTATATATTGTGTGCCTGTATAAACTGATTCAATTATTTAATTACTAAGAAAAATGGAAATCCTGCACAGAAGCAGAGACAGGGTTTTTTAATCATATTTGACAATGTTTTACATCTCATATATGATTGTATAATTTTCTCCTTTTTATATGTGAAATAACTTAATAATGGAGCTGTGAGTGGGAATTTTGTGCCCGTGGAGTTGTGTCAAAGCATGTGAGGTGTTGCGGTTCTCTCAATGTTTTTCCTGAGGTTGGCAGGTCTGTATTGACCTAGAATATAGAACAGTGTGTCCTGCAGCACACAGCACTACTTCATGTGTCTGACACTGCATTTTCAAACCTATTTTATATCGCTAAATCTGGTCTGTTAAATGTTGTAAAATACCATCCATTTATAAAAAGAAGAGTGTCAAAATAATGTAAAGGGGAATTAGTTTACAGTAAGTAAAAAAGGTATTGTACTAGCTGTTAATATGCATAGCACTGATTGTTTGAAGGAGAGATGCTCTTAACTACTAACTAAAATCTGTTGAAATAAGTTCTTAATTTACTTGTTGTGCAGCTAAATTAATAAAAAATAAATGATTATAATAATGACCAAGCCATCAGGAATAATGCAATATAATTTGGCTGTTATAACAAGTTGTACACAATCCATTATAGATAAATTTTACTTTTAGATAAGGCTTAAGGACAAAAAATCATTATAAAATGTTTGTTTTTCTCTTTGTTACATTAGAATGAATAACCTTATCCATATTTACAATGTGTTTGTTTGTATGAAGTGATGCAATTGTTCATACAACTCAGCAACACCTGAGAGTGATAAGCTTTGCTCAGTCTGTCATTTTTTAGGCCTGTAATTGTGTCACACATACACAAATGCTATCTGGTCTGATCAGCAAAAATGCTGATAAATGCTTGATTAACATGTAAATACATGCAAATTTCTCAAGCGGCACTGTTAACTTGAGATTTTCACAAGATATTTGCTCTGCTGGGATGGATTTTGACCCTGGTGATTCAGTGGCTGAATCAAGAAGCCTCTGGTAGGAGCTCTGTTGCAGATCTGATGAAACCAGAGATGGGAGTGAGGGGAGTGCTAGGACGAGATTCTTTGATCTCCATCTACTCGAATGAGCACTGGCATAAATTGCCGCATCCACTATCAGCAGTGAAAATCAAATGAGATCTACAAAGCATGGGCCTGGTTCAGCTGATGTGCTCTAAATATTGGCGGGGTCCAGTGAGATATCATTAACCCATTGTAGAGGGACGCCAGAGATAAGATTGACAGATGGGCTGCAGAAATGAGATAGTTGATTGTTTATGTCCCTCTGATACTTTGTCCCTTTTGTTTTCTTTCAGCTCGCTTTCACTCTGCACGGTGACAGTGACAGATGTGTGTAGTGTATGCATATTTTACAAGAAGATACTGGCAGATAACAAACGGGTGATGTACTCTGTAGGCCAGCAAGTTTGGCAGTGAGTTGAACTATATCACTGTCAAACTATCAGTAAAAAACATCGCCATACACTTTAAAGATTGTTGGCTGACACACACTAGCCTGCAGCAAATGTACACAGCCACGGATAAATTATTTTCAGAGCAAGCAGTGATTTTTCTATGATAAATCAACAATGTGGGCTGCCAAGAAAACACTTTTTTTTTTGGAAAAGACGCAGCACAATCAATCTCAGCCATCGCCTTTCCCTGATGATGAGATCACAATCCCTCTTCCTAAAAATCTGGTTGGGGATTTTACGCCTACTTCTGTACGTATATACTGCACATCAGTAAAACAATGTTGCAAAGCTTAAAGTATTTATCCAGTGTACTTTTTTATGATTGTGAGTGAGTAATGCACTTACCAGCCAAAAAAATGTCTTTCCAGATATGAGAAGCATTTTAGGAATCTCTTGAAGATTAAAAATGTTGATGTGATTGTTCTTTGAGTTCTTTTAGCTGATGCATGAATGCTAGAATCACAAAGGGAAGCTGAATTTTAAAAATGTACTTTATTATATAACTCAGAAATCAATGTCCTCTTATAGAAAATACCTCCTTAAACATCCAAGTTATTTTTATTTGTTCCTTTTGGGTTAGACACAACAGAACTTTGTAATTGCTTTTCGTCATCTGCTGACCAGTGGTTTTGTAAAGATTCAGCATCACTTCAGCCCATCAATACAGAACTACTGGGATTTATTAAAGTGAGCGTGTCCTTGATGTGGCTGAACAACATTTCAGCAACAAATGAACGACGTCTGTGTTCTGCTGGAAACTGGAAACAGTTTCACACTGTCTGGTCCTGCATTGAAATTCCAGTCCTGTAAAAGACACAAACGTGGAGAGGAAAGATAACAAGCTCACTCCTAATCTCCCTAAATGTGTTTGAGGCAGGTGTTTCCTGTAAAAAAAAGAGAGAGAGAGTGAGAGAAAATGAGGACAACACAACAAGATCAAAGCACATTGCTTCATATATTCTATCGTCTCATTCTGCATTCAGAAAAATGACCTAAAAGCTATTTGCTCTTCGGAAATATTCAAAAATAAATACAGATGTGTTTGCTGTTGGGTGCTGGAGTCAGTATTGGCACAAAAAAGCCATAGGGTTTACTTTACGTTTGCACTGAGGGAATGCTTGCACTATGCTTTTACTACTGGATGCAGCTAATGGATAATACAGTGCAGCATGGGGAAACATTCAGAGCTGCAAGAGCAAATGTTACTCCCAAGAAGTCACCCTTGCCTTGAGAAAGGTCAACATATAAATAAATGCAATGTTAACAGAAGTGGCTCTAAATTGTTTTCTATCAGAAGAAGCACTGCCACCATGGAACAAAATTGAGTGGATTGCATTCAGTGGGTGAAACCTTAATCTGCACAAACCACAAGTATACTATTTTTGGAGGAAAGCAGGGCTCTTTTTGCACAGATGTCCTTCTTTGCTGTTCACTGTGAGATGTTGACTTTCCTGTCTAGACTAGATATAGTATCTTTGATCGAAAAAAAGGAAAACACACAGGTTTCCAATATTTCTGTCTCATTTTAATCATGAATTGATCTTACCTTGAATCAAGACCAGTGGGAAGAATTTCTGCTATATTTAGACCGGTTACATTGTAGTTATGATAGTGATCTGTTTTTGTTTTTTTGTTTGTTGGCATTTGAACTGAATAAAAATAGAAGAATCTAGGGCCTTATTTTTGTTTAGTCACATCCTTTAACCAAGGGGAAACGGGCTCTTGGAGCTGTACAGCTTATCTATCCATAATGTTAGTCTACATTAAAGTTATTTTTTATCTGAAAGAGCAAATATCACACACTGACTTTTACTCAAAGCAGTTCAACATCGTCTCACTCATATGCAACACTGTGCCTTTCAAACGCTGCCTCTGTAATGAGAAATAGATTTGATTTCACATGGCAAAAAATTACTCTGGTGTCGAGAGGAAATGCACAAACAATATGCAGCTTTTTTCCCCAACAGCCAAAATTAAATCAGTTCTTCTTTGCATTGTACGATTTGTATACCAAAAGCAAACTGCTGTGTTGTGGTGTTTTGTTTTTTGAAGGCAACACTTTGACTGCAGTGATTTTAAAATTCAGGTCATATCCCTGCAGACAACATCTGAAATGAGTGACCATATGATCCTGTCCACAGTGATTACCTGCAGCTTTGTTAAGTGATTACTTTGGCTAATAAGTTGTGTAAAGAGAAGAGTATGATATCTGCCACACAGTCATTTCTGTCCTTCCTGATGGAGACATCAACACAGCTGTCGGCTTTTACAGCTCTTGTTGCTGGTATCAGTGCTTATTTGCGCCTTGTTTATGAAGCTGTAAACTGATTTGACAGGAGGCAAGGGGTATGTATCTGTCTCTGTCTTTTTGTCTGTGTGTGTGTGTGTGTGTTTGTGTGTAGGGGTGTGTGTGTGTGTTTGTGTGTAGGGGTGTGTGTGTGTGTGTGTGTGTGTGTGTGTGTGTGCAAGCAGTGTGCAGAATTATGTATGAGTGTTACAGTGACTGCTTGAGGATCACAGGATTAAACACACATTGTTAATCACAGATTTGTCACCAGGTTTTTGTCCAATTAGGCATTCAGTTTTTGGAATGTCTTCATTGTCTGTGGACGGTTTTAATTAGGCGAAGCACACAGGCATCAACAGACATAAACAACTTCCTTAATGAAAGAAATGTTGATGTGAAAGCAAAGCAAAGCAACGTGGTAAGAAAGTCTTAAATTAAAAGTGCTAGAAGTTAATAATTGTTCAGTCTTTATGTTTAACCAGCTCTGTTGTACGCATAGCTTTAGCAGGAAAGGTTTTTTTTAAAAAAAACCAGACATCTAGCATCTTTAATTCAAAGGTTTTTTAAAAAAACCCCAAAACATTTGCACAGACAAATTACAGGTTGAAGTTGTCTAAATAGTCCAATCATGGCTGACTCCCATCTCAGCTGGAGACCTATTCAGTTGTTGAATAACTTTCAATTTTATAATCATTTATTTAAAGGGAACAAAGGTAAAATGACGCTGAGTAAATGTGGCCACACGAATTAGACTAAATCTGGTTGTAATGAGGCTTTGATTTATAATGTTTATTTGTGTGTGTGCGTGTGCGTGTGCGTGTGTGTGTGTGAGTTTGTGTCAGAGGACCTCTTTGCTGGGCTGCTGTCTCTACCATTTTTAATGTTCTAATTCTATGTGCAGCGTTTTAAAGTTGTGTTCTTGTAGATGTACATAGTACTATGAGGAGATAGATGTGGTTAGTTTTTTTGTTAGTAAAAGGGTTCTTTTTTGGGAGAAAAATTTGCAGTGTTTGCGTGCTATGATGGATTTTTTCGAGATTTCTTTGCTGCAATTTTTTCCTTTTTTGTGTTGTCGGGAATGTAATAGCCTATTATTAAGTTGAGAGTTGTTTTGGGAGTTAAAAATTGAACTGAAATGATGCAGGCAATTTTAAAAAACTAACATTAAGTGCTTTGCCAATATAAATAGATGACAGAGCTTCTGGGTCAGTAAAATTGAGCCAATGCGTAAGTGTCATAAATTTGCACTCTACTGGCCAACAGGGGGCGACTCCACTGGTTGCGAAAAGGAGCTTGATTGTTTGTAAGCTGATAAGAAAATGAAAGACTCTACTTCATTCTTGATTTATTATGTCAAAACTACTTATGAGGTTATGGGCTCTTTAGCCTGATGTTTATTTTGTAATTTATGGTCCAATTAAGTAAGTCTGTTGTGCAAAAACAATGTTGTTATGACTTTATTCAAGCAACTTTTTGTAGTGTTTCTAAATAAATATATATTTAAAATCTAATATTTCAACACTGTTGTGAAAAAAATTGACTTTTTTAAATTCCAAAACAATTTTTAAAATGGAAGAATATCAAATGTTAGAAAAACAGTCTAAAAAACAATAAGTCTAGGTGACAGGACATAGGAACTCAATGTGAGTGATGCTTGAGCTTGAGGTGTCGTCTGCTGAAGCAGCTGAGGCGCGATATGAGTGGATTTTTAATTTGTTGTTGGGACGCAGTTAATTGAGGTTTAAATTGGACTCACCTGCTACAAATGAAAACTATAAGGGAAAAAGGATGCCAAATACAGAGTGTTTAATAAATCACAGACTGCTAAGAAATATTTCACTTAAGTTGGCTGTAAAGCTGTCCGCTTAGCTTGCACTACATGTGTGGCTTTAATCAAAGACTACAACTGAGCCACCACTTCAAGACAAACACAGAAAAATGCAGACATCTATCGGAAGATTAGAGAGAGAAATCAGTCGAGGCATTGTCAGATAAGCTGCAAACTGGGCAAGTACTTGTTACAGTGCCTCATGCAAGGGCCTCCCTGCTGTAGTTTAAAAGACTGTCATTATGACCAATGTACTCGTCAAGGTAAGAATTCATTTCAAAGACACTAACAGGAATACAGGATGGGTTGTTTGTGTCCATGAAAGCATAAACAGTCCACATGCATGAATGTGCTTTGAATATTAACATTAATTTGCAAGACTTTTTTTTTTTTAGGAATTAATGGATTATCTGAAAAACAAATGCATGCTGTCATAAATTCTGAGAAAATGCAACATGTGCATGTGTGTATAGGTCATGAAATTGTGTACAGATCTGGGGGGGTTTTTTCCCCGTCAGATTTGTTTGGTTTTTCAGCCTATGTTTTTGGACCTGTAGGGCATGTTTTATCCCCCCTCTTGCCATGCTGAGAATTATCTTGCCATGAATTTATTATTTTGTTTGAAATGATTTTATATATCATGAAGGCTAAAAAAAATGCAAAGTATGTTTTCTGTGGTTTAATCTAGTGATATAGAGTTAGAGGTTACTACATGACAAAATGAGTTTGCTCCCAGCTGCAGTCTGGGTTTCTCAACAGGCCTTGCAGGAAAAATAATTCCCCACTAATGCCCCAGAGCGTAAATACCTTGTGACTGGCAAGTCACCACTACATTGTGAGTCTATGGATACTCAGTCAGTTCCAGTTGCATTGCATATCCTCCCTACCTCCTTTTGTCCGCATGTAGTCACTTCTGGCTTTAAAAAAACAGGACTGGAATGGCGAAACTCAGAGACTTATGGCAGCCCACAAACAATGCAAAATGTCTATTTGCACTTGATCAGAAAGTATAAATTCAATCATATTTCTTACAGAGCTCCACTAACTAATACTGATCATGTTGAACTCTCTTAACCACCTCATCACCTTCATCTCCACCATAAAAAAGTCATTCAAAGCCAATCAAAGATGCATTAAACAAGCAACGCATAAAGAGTTAGTGCAGTTTGCTGTGAGTTTTGCATATTGTTTTTGAAATAAAATTTCAATCAAAGATCAAATATTCCCCTTTCCATTCAAGTAAATTGAATAGTGTCTGTTCCTTTGTAAACACTGCCACTCCACTGCGCTCTGCTCCATTATGACACACACACACACACACATAAACACAGCAGCTGCTTTTAGAGGAAATTAATGCTACAGCTTGATTTGATAAATGCTTGTGTGCAGCATAAAACATCTGAATCTTCTCATCTATGGGAAATATCCAAAATGGGTGAACTGAGGTGACAGCTTAGCCAGCTTGTTTACCAGGCAGATGGAAATGCTGTTTTCTATTTATGCTGGGCATGACACACCAACCTCCTGAAGCAACTGAGAGGGTGGGAGAAGGGGGGTGGGGAGATGCAGTTGTTTGACAGTGATTAGTCTGTCTTAAGTAAAGGGTTGTTAGCATTAGACCAGTTTCACCGCAGCTGTTTAGGCCTCTTTTTCTCACAACTAGCCTGTCCTTAGTTATGAAAGGAAGTTCTGATACACACAGAATCCCTTTTGACAAATTGAGGCCACTGGGAAGTAAAATTGCAGTGGTGGGTACAGAGCTATGACATGCTGCAGCTAACCAAGTGTCTGGACTGTTAACAGTTTTTGTGACCCCACGCTAAAGTCCACTCTTGCATCCATTCAGCATGTCCCCTCTCACCACTTCATCCCTGCTCTGCCTCCCCTCCAGGCCCTGGATTAGTATCGTTGTGAGTCAAGGAGCTCCTTCAGAAACTGCCAGAGTTTTTTCACAAATTGACATCAGCACCCTGCCAGAGAATATGAGGGCTAGACAGCCAACTTTTAACTGATACATGGCACTATGGTAATCAGCCGTGACAGCTCATTGTGAATCAGGGAAAACTTGCATCTGTACTCATGCATGTGTACAGTAATTATGGCTAGTGCAGCCAGTGTGTGAGACATATGCCTCATGGGCAGCAGGGTAATACAGTGAGAAGCCCTTCAATTCTCAGGGCTGTAGACTAACTTTTCCAGTCGTTGCACTTGTGTTTCCCACTGAAATCTAGGATGGACCAGCGCAAAATTTAGAAGCACCACTTAAATCAATCACTCTGTGCCCTGATCGAGGCTTACTTCACTTTGTTTCTTAGGGAAGTGGTTAGTAAACCCTGCGTCTTGCTTCAAGGCACCCTGCCTTAGAAATCAGCTGATATCACTGTTTTTGTTAAAACTAGAACATGTTTATTTGTTAAAATGCTTTGTGGTTTGGCCTCTGATGTTCTTTGCTCCTTTGTGGTTTACACAGTTTTCTGGTTACCTGTAATTTCTGCCACTGTAGCTGCTGCTTAGCTCTGTTATTTGTGTGGCTAGCTGACTGTTCATAGCACAGGGCAGAGTATGTTTTCACACCATGTCACAGCACCTCAGGATTGCCATGAGGCAAATTCTCAGTGTCCAGGCCAGAGGCAGATCCAGTGGAGACAGGTGATGGAGTGCGGGAGGGAATAGGCTGTAGAGAGGAAGCCAGGCAAGTTTGGCAACGAAAACAGGCTCAGCAGCATTAATGGACATTGTGACAAGGCAAAGGTTCATTGACATTGATGGAGTGTCCCACTGATTCCATGTAACAGACACTGTGACACTTACAGCAGTTTTTTTCAAAAAGAGGTGTTGTGTGGTTAAAGCTCTTAATTATAAAACAGATCTGACAACAACAGCATGCTCCAAAACACAAAGTTTGCAAGAGGGTATTAATTTAATAATGTTTGAACTTACTGTACTCCCCTTGGGGAAGATGGGAGGGAGAGAGTGCTCATGTGGATGAAAGCATGTGGATGAGTGTGCCAGATTGAAGTCTAAACATTGGAGAAGCTCAATGTTTTGTTATAATTCTTTAGTTTATCAGCCAAGTGTATTACTAGCCTAACCGGCTGATTGGATTCTTTCCTGATAGACACACAGAGTTAATGATGACACACAGAGTGAATAATGACCCATCTGAATGGTATAAGTGCAAGTTTCATCCACATCTGTAGATCAGCTTTATAAGACCTAATTCTCATGTATGATGCTATATCCTCCTCACTATGCTGCATGATGTTATTACTATAGATCACCTCTTTTGCATGCGTGCAGGTGCTGTCTTTCTCTCTCTCTCGCTTACCTTCCATTTGCCAGACTCGGTCTTACTGGTTAAAAACCACATATGTAATGAGAAAGTGGATCGGATGACTAATTATGCGAGGTTTTGTGGTTTTGTGGGGTTTTTTGTGTGCAATTTTGTTTTGTTGTCGTGGAGGCCATAGTAAAGCAGTACCAACAGACACACTGCCCCTGGTTTTTCACATAATAAAAAATATGATGAAATAGGACTGAGGGTGGGTTTTAAAGCAACTAACTGAGAGTTGGAGAATTTAGTGACAGTGTCTCAAAAATGATCCCAAAATGCAACTTATTAGTTGCCGTCTGGAGCTCTAGTTTGAAAAAGCTTTTTGAAGACCTTTGAGGTGCTGGTGAGCATCTGCTCCTGCTCATCTCCTTGAGCAAGAAAATGTAACTCTGACCCTGCAATCTGGCCTCTCAGTGGAGCAAAAGAGGACTTTAGAAATAATGTTGCCATAAAGTATCACAAGCTTCCTGAAATACCTGTTGGAATAAATTTTTTTTTCTGCAGACGCAGCTGTCATCCCCCCACCCCCAAACCCTCCAACCCAATAATCAAGACAAAACAAACAGATGGGATGAACAGCAGAAGAATCTATGGTTTATCATGACTAAACATAATAGCTGAATAAGTGTTTAACTTTAAACAGTAAAAATCGCTTTCCTCTCCTCCAATGTATTTGAAAGACTTGTGTTGTATCAATGTTTTCATGGAGACCACTGTTAAATGTACATGTTGGTAGGAGCTGGTTGTTGCTGGTGTGTGACATGCTGTAATGGGGGGGGGGGGCAGGTCCTTCTCCTTTAAGTGAAAAGTTATACTGGAGAGCCTGATGTGCACATGCTGCACAGATTCCCCATGATAGCCTTTGGAGCCTGACAGCGTGGTGCTGCAGCTATCGGGGTGAAAAGTTGTCATGGTTCTGGGTGCCGACAGCTGGAAATAAAGAAGAAAAGAAAAGTGAGGGGTGTTGATGATAAAAGAAGCAGGGGTGGTGGAGCACTTTTTCTGGGGGCAGAAGAATCTTCTATCAGGAGACTTGACACTTTGAACCCACACCTGTTTATATAGACATTCATCTTACTACTGGTGAAGGAAAAAAAGTATCTGACATAAAAGTAAAACCTTCAATTTTTCTCCTTACTGATCACAATATCTACCACTGATCTCATGTGACAGTCAAAAGAAATGAGACTTATTTCATGATGGATCGGGGGGGCATAAGAGGCAACATTTCCACTAAGAGAAAAATAAATACATGCATTGGGTGTCAGATTTAGCCCATCAAGGACCACTGTGTAATCCTCCTTTTAAAAAATGGACATCAGCATTTTTCAGCAAATTATTATTACAGACCGTGCAGTGATTTATGTGTTCCTGTCCTTCCTTAATGAGCAGTGCTTTGTTAAAGCAGGGCTTTATTGGTAATAATGCCGATGCTGGTAATTACTGGGACAATATTATTTTACAGTCTAATGTTCTTGTGCCCAATTGTGTTTTAGGCCTGTAATATTGATATTTTGTAAAGGCTATATCCACAGGCAGATGGCCAATTTCTCATCAATTTCTTCAACACTGAGACAAAGACGTTCACAGAGTCTTTTTCTGAGTGTCCATTATTTGTAAATTCTTACATCCAGAGAGGCTGTTGACAGGGTCACTTCCCAGACCAGTAAGAAACCCCCTGGCCAAAGTTCTTCAGCCACAGAGAATGGCATCATTTGGGCATATGGTGGTGTGTACACAATTATTAAATGTATTTTGCTGTTAGGTTGGAAGCACGACTACACAATCTGACATATCTGCTATGTTATTTTGCTTGTAAATCTGTGCAATGGTGCACTGAGACTCAGTAACCTTCACGTAGGCTAATTTCATCTGTTGGAAGCATCAGCTGCTGACTGTGATCCACCCAACCACGCATGCTTTCACTGTAAATAAAAATATGAAACACTGCATCAGAGGTTTGTAGGATATCAGGTTGTCAAGACAAAAAAAAACCCCCAAAACAACTACATTGATGAAATTGTTTAAATTATTCTGAGTTGAACCTCATTATAGGTCCTTTTCCTCTTCAGATATGTAATAGAAAAGTTACATGGACATTCTAAATTACCTGCCATTGTGAGCTGCCTGAGACACCTGTTGATGTTTTTATTTTTTATTAGTTAACTGTGATGCATCAACCTGTCTCCTGCACATCAGCAATGGATTCTTTATTCAAGTGGAAAAAAGACATAGACTCTTCTGTTTGAAGGCTGAGTGCCTTTCTTATCCTAATTGTCTGACAGGCCAAACCGGTAAATACAAGTATGCTGTATGCAATTTACTATAATTATATTATTTCAGGCTACAAATAAAGAACAGTTGCATCATTTTACTGTTCGGAACTATCGGTGAATACATTTTCAACTCTAAGCTGTTTTCTGCCAGAAAAAAATAACAGGGCATTTCTCAGAATCCTTCCTTGTGCAGGTAGACAGCTGAGCAAGACACTTGAGGGGAACTTTGCTGTCATAAGACTGAACACAGATTTACCTTCAGTCCATATCAGATGTGAAAGACATTGACATGCTGACAGTGATGTGCGTGACCTATGGTGGAAGGAGCAATAGCAAATGCTGCTTAACTGTATTGAAACTCCAGTCACGGATGACAGATATTATTATATACACAGACCAGAGCTGCAACCCCTCATCACTATTTATGACTGCTGATCATTTTTTTTCATTTTTCCGAAAAACAAAAAGCAAAACTAAAGGCAAAAAAACCCACATTTTTTTTGGCAAAGATGTATGTTTTTCTGGTTCCTTTGTTGTGTAAAATCCTATGACCCCTCAGACTTGGCAGAAGACCCCTTGTGGGGAATAGGACCTCTGCTATAGGCTAGAAACCAATAATTCAGTCTATCCAATATCAGAAAGTAATAAAAAATCACCCCCTCGCAGTTTATTAGAACCCAGAGTGAAAACCTCAATTTGCTTTTTTCGTTCATTCAGTGGTTCCAAAAAATTTACCTTCTTTACTTTAATACAAAACAATGAAAAGCCACCAATTCCCACAATTAAGGACCAGAAAGTATTTAGCATATTTGTTAGATAAATGACCAAGACAATTAACTAATGATCCGCTTTCTGACAGTTTACCAGTTTGTTCAGCACTAGACGAATGCCAGACAGCCAACAGTATTTCAGTAGTTTTGCAATTTAAAGTACATGTATAAAAACCATCTTCTTTGCCTGCAGTGCCTTGTCACTCTCCATCTTCGGGCTATAGTTGACTGACAGGTTTGGCCCAGACGGAGAAAAAAAAAAACAGACAACCACTTTTCCCCGTCAGTTCAGGCCAACGTTTGATTTAGTGAAGTTAAAATGGCAGCGAGTGAGGCAGGATTCTGAGTGAGCAGGATTCTCTCAGGACATCCTTATCATCTATTCTTCCATTTGTCCTAGTCGAGGTTTGAGACCCGGAAATTCAGGGGATTAATGTCTGCTGCGATAACAGACAGGATGTGCCGTTGGACTTGAGGCTGCAATCCACAGGACTGCTGAACCATGACGCCCTTGCGAAGCATTTCATTTATATTTTAGAAATGAAATAAAAGGAAATAACTGAATCACATGAATGATAAATGAAAGGACAAGGAAAATGGAAAAAAAACACATCAGTGTAATTTAAATGCTGACTGTGTAGGAAAAGTAAAAATTGGAAGTGGAGGCACAAGAAATGCTAACCTTGTCCTCTCTGCTAAAGCTGAAGCACTTGATTCGTCAAATATGGGGTCAGGCTGCCCTCATCACCACCAGGTGGGTTTCATTAAGTTGTCATCCTCGGCTGCGGTGAGAAAGCTGTTTGTGTGTCACTTGCTCTCCATGGTGCTGAAATTCTTCATATTGGCTGACTGTGTTCAACGGAGTTGGAAATCCACCTTAAACATTCACAATGTGTTCTCTCAGCAAATGTGCATGTCCACTAGTATAATGTTTGATTAGATTCATGTGGTGTTACTGTAATATGGTTATTGGTTAAATAGTAAAGCTTTTTATCCAGAATATGTCATTTAAATAAATATATTTTCCAAGACCAGAACACCTCACAACATATTAAATATATCTAGAGACTATATTATTTCAACACAATGCACATAGACATATATATCTTG
>JAQNCA010000029.1:18154686-18172770 GCA_029783725.1 Acanthurus tractus | reverse complement strand
AAAAAAATAAAATTCATTAAAACAACAAAACATGCATTTGTCCAGTTTTATAAATCTGACAAAAATCTGCATGTTTCTCTCCTTGTGCGTACTGAAAAATTTTACCCTTGAGTCAGTGTGGTTTTATGCATCTGATCCTTGGTCTCACTCCTGTTTCATCATCACTGATGTTCAACTAAATGTCATGTAAAACTATGAGTGCAGAAAAAAAGTTCACATCCCTCATCTCATTATTTTTTTATGAGTCACTGACATTCTGTATTAAATAAATACAGATCCATATCACATTTTTGTAAAATAAAGGCCAGTGTGATAGCAAACTTTTGTTTATCCTGCCGCACTCATCTGCAGTCAACTTTTTTAAACTCCATATTCTTCTTTGTGTGCTTGTTCTGTCAGTGAAACATTTATATTTTCTGATATTAAGAGGTATCGGAAAAACCCTCCCATCCAAGGACTTTTGTTATGCAAAGACAGTTGCCTCCATATTGAAGTTTTGTCTTTGTGTTCTTGTCATACATATTTTATTAAAGTAATTAGCTGAAACAAAGTCTTCAGAGCAGAACTTTAAGAATGTTTAATCAGAGGATAAAATTCATCCCACAGCCAGTCTTTAAATAATGGCAAATAAATGGAAAAATCTGCGTAAATTTGCATGTTATCATTTCAAGTTAAAAGTAATAGCGCATTTATTGTCTCTTTTCTTGAAAGGGACAAAGTTACATGGACCATGAAGCCAGAATATTTAAAATTATTACGGATAAATTGGATTTACCATCATTACTCAGTAACTGAGATACACTGATCCCTTTTACTCAGTCTTTTTTGAGGGCTTTACATGGTGGTCTGAAAGTGATGCAAGCAGAGAGTGCGAGAGCTCACTGCGTACTCATCTGAATCATGCTCAGTTCATAAAAATGTAAGCTGCAAATTGGAGGTAATTATGCTCCACTTACCACAGAATCACCTCTTTGAAGACTCTTACTAGCTAAAATGTTTGAACAGCATTAAAAGACAGAACATTTTATTTTCTGATTTGTTTATATAATTAAAATAATAAACTAAAATGATGACGTTACATTTAGTAAATGCTTAGGAATATACCTTGCTCTCATTCGACAGTGTTTAGATAAAGTGAAAGCAACAGCTTAGGTTGTACTGTAGAATCATTAAAAAGCAACTCTCAAGATTTTCTGGCTTACCATTGCATAAATCCATTGACAGTGTGATGTTAAGCCACATTTCTGAGATTCTTGGCAGGACCAATGTAGAGAAATCTGTGCACAAAAGACCCTGCCAAATTTCCACCAAATTAATAACCTCAACTAAATTACAGTTGCTCAGATGTGGATTCACACAAAGCTTAGTTTAGATTCAGCAAATAAAGATTAAGATATTTTATTACTACACAGGTACTTTGTGATAGGAACCAACAGATGCTTTTATGTCCAATGGGAGAAGTTTTTGGTAGATTTAGCATTACAGTAGATTAATTAAACACAACCTAGTTCTGCATTTTTCCAGCTGTCTGAAGAAAATTAGAGGCAAATGTTGCCATTTCTGTTTGTATCGGTTTGCCAGATGCAACATCCACCTTGGTATCCGGCAGCTGCAGCCTAGGTATCAGTAAAGATATGGGCATCATCAAAACATATTCTAGATGACCTAAAGTATGTGGATTTTTGATTCTTAAACACCTCATTCAAAAACCAGTCTATAACAGCTCTGTGAAAAAGCTTTCCACAAGCATTTGATGCCTGACTGGCCTCACGTTTATCCACAAGAGAGGAAGCAAAGGTCATGAGACTGATGTTGTGCAACGAGGCCTGACTTGCTGTTGGCGTTCAAAATCATCCCTAAAGTATTGGTTATGTTCGAGGTCAGGGTCAAAACCCTTCACACCAAACCTGATACACTGTTATGTTATGGTCACTGCTTTGGCATAAGACACTGTCACAGTCAGGGGTCTTACCAAAACAAAGACGGAAGTACACTATTACTTAAAATACTTTTGTAAACTATTGCTTTAGGATGACTTTAAATAGAGCAAAACACCCAGACCACAGAGAAGAGCCCCAAACAAAGTACACAAAGTACAGCTGTCTAAATACTTCTAGGAAAAGAAAACAAGATCACAGAATTTTTTTTAATTATTTCTTGTATTCAAAAATGAAAAAGACACTTCACTTTAGTTTTGCCTTTCCACACCTTCTCAACGGATTTGAAATGAAGCAGTCCGGATGTGATTGAAGTGTGGACTTGAAGCTATAAATCAAGGGGTTTAAAAAAAGAAAACTACATCAGTTAAATGTTAAGAAGTATCTGCCATTTTTATACATAGTCTCTCCTGTTTTGGAGGTTTAAAACTAACTGGACAAATGACTGACAAGCAGTGTAATGACAGCCTGTGGCCTGCCCTCTTATTATTCAGTGACAAATTAAGGAGATACAAGGTCTTGAGTTGATTTAAAATGTTGGAATTTGCATTTTGTTGCTGGTCCTTAAAACTCTCAGCAAGCAGTTCATAGAGGTGTCAATACAAGTGAATGAGGCCATCATTGATAATCATATCAAGCTTTATTTGCAAAGCGCCTTTCAAAGAACAAGTTTATAATGTTCATTACATTAAGACTTAACTTAACAATGTACTTTTAAATATATATATCTTTAGGCTACGTAGGGCAGGTCGTAAGGTTGTTATTAAGCTTAGGGAGTTATTTACTGAGTCTGGTCCATTTTCTGGAGCACAAGTTTCTTCTGTTCACTTTGAATTAGTTTGAACTACAGGCATAAAAGATAAAATGCATAATGCAATAAATATGAATACATAAATTATGCCTTAAAACAACTGTACGCACACATAAAGTAAAATGTTGATCATCCAGTATTTTTAGATTATGTTTCCACATTGAGCATCTGAGTAAGCAGATATTTTTACCCACACGTTGGATTCTGTTTCAATTTCTCTGGTTGTCATTTACTTCCCACAAAGCAGGACTCACATGGAGGCACATGAGGGATTAATTTTCTCTCATTCTGTCCTGCTATAAGGTTCCCATAGTGTTTGTTTGACCACGATCACGGCCAACTGTCTTGAGTCATGTACCAGAGCTAAACATGGATTCACTTGCAAATTTCACCAAATGTACCTCCTTGGTCTCATCAGAAGTCAGAACTGAGTGCCGTTTTTCTGTTTTGGCAGTGAACAGTTGAGGATTAACTACCAAATAAAACAATTTCCTGTTTATCCAAAAAGGCATTTCCTTCTTAAGGAGTAAGGAGAAACAAATGTTTTAGGCCACCCATTACAGCACAGATATATGTTAACCTTTACTGGTTATTTGCATACTTTGGCCTCCCTTCAGTGGCCTCACATCTCATACATTGATCTCATATTGATTTAGAAGAACAAGCTGTATCCAGCTTTAGGTTGGAAGGGGCTTTACTCAGGTTTCACTGCAGCAAGCTTCAAATTATTTTCAACAGGAAATATTACTAATAAACGGGAGACATCAAGTTTTCAGATAAAGTCATTTTAAAGAATGTTAGAAATTAAATGTTGTGGTGAAAAAGTTTTTTAACATCATTTACAACTTGTGTTCTCTCTGCTTATCTAGCTTATATGGTACAGAATGGAGGGCTATCTGTGCAATACCCTTGAGGAAGAGTTTGACATTTTGGTTGATTTACTTTCTTGACAAGAGATAATGAGACGATCAACACCACTCCCATATCCGTGAGTTTGGAGCTACTGCCAGAAGATATTTGGCTTTGCATAAAGACTGGAAAGGGGAAGAAACAGCCTGGCTTGTTATCTACAGGTAACAAAAGTTTAAGAGGTGTTGGGAGGTGAATTATGTAAATTTTTCTTTCTTTGGACTGACTGTTTCTAGTCTTGCTTAGCTGAGATAAATTGTCCTATTTATTGCTTCACATTTACTGGACAGATCAAAGTGACTATTCGTCTCTTCTAATCGCATCAAGACATTTAAGAAGGGTATGTATCCATATTCCATTTGTTCACTTGTTTGATTGTTTTCCCGACAGAAAAATTGCTTGCAGGGCATTTGAAGTTTCTGCACGGAAACTTTTTTGTGGTGAGAGAAAAACACTGCGTGGGTTTTGATCTGGGTTGAATGTGATGAAAACTAGCCATGCAGCTAACTTAATGCTACCGTAACAGAAGGTATACTAAGTTCATCCAGGCAAGTCCTGCCACTCAGCGGCCATCTTGGCAACAGCTCGGGGCAGTGTGTTTCTGGCAAACAACCAGGCCATGATTTAAACCATCCACCCAAAAATAAGGTTTAAATGCTTTTATTTCCTATTGGCCATGTCCTAACTATGCATGCTCAAAGTTTTGTGAGACTAACTTCTTGGTGGCTCAATCCAGCATACCCTCACATATAGCTAGATATGTTTCCTGGTTCTTCTAAAGCTGCCGAATGGCTTTAAAGTGAAAGGAGCAGCTCATACAACATGTCTGACAGTATGGACATTTCTTTTCCAAATGCTTCAAGTTGTTTGTAAATGTAGGAGGTGAGTATGTCGAAAAACAAATGTGCAAAATCTTCTAAAATAATACTCCATTGTACTGCAGAGTAAGCAAAATTCCTCTCCAGGTCACACATTTTCTCACCTACTTGTGATGTAACACATTGTACAATTCTTGCTGAATAACTGAAGCGCTATGAGAACAGGTTTTTCAGTGACTAAATAAGATAGAAACTTGAATCTTATATTAGATCTGACATTGTTTCATTTATACTGCTCACAGCCACTGAATGAATTGAGAATTCACTAAACTCCAGGGGTTGGGAATGATGAGAAGTCTGAATCGAAAAAAGACAATTTATACCCTACCTGCCTTTCTATTGACTCCAATACTGGCTGCTCTCCAGCAACTGGTCTTAATCACTCACAAACTGCGAAACTCTCTGACTTGTTTAGTGCTAAAAGCTTGAAGTGGAAGTTGCTGCTGCCAGGAGCCTTTTATTTCCAAGATTATCTGAATAAATTGGTTGGCAAAGGAGTTCGTCTGTAATTGTTGCAGATTCAGAAAAAAAAGTTGCTTGACTAAGACATGACTCATTTAACGGAATTCCTCAAGCTGAACAAAATTAACAAGTGGGTCACACTGGGTCATGGTTAGTTTTACTTATCCTTTTTTTTTCATCTAATAGGCTTTTTTTTTTAGGGTAACAATTATTTTAAGGGTTATTTTAGAAATGAGGAAGCATGTACTGCTGTTTATTGGCTTGACTGAAGACTGTTAATGATCATCCATCATTTTGTACTTAAACAAAATTAATCCTATAATGTGACATGATTATTGTCAGTGAAATTAGACGAAAATTAGATCATCTTAATTTGTCACTAAGATGCTCATATTTGAAGTGTTTACAAGGTGTGCAAAGCTTTTGAACTCTATCTGTTTATTTCCCTCTCCAGCCGTCACTCACACAGATACTCCATGGGCATTATTTGACATCCTCTTTCTGCTGTTTCCCCTTTTTAAAATTTTCCATTTCAGCCTACAAGCCATGCCTTTTGTTGCTTCAAGTAAACACATTTTTTGGCAGCAGTATTCCACCGATTGCAAAAGCTCAGGAAGGATCTCTTGGCTTTTTAAACACAACACATGGAATTGATGATTACCAGACCTTGAGCGGGTTTTTTGTTGCATATAAAGCTCTACCCTGCATATCTGTGGTCTGGGAGTAACATCATGGGCTCACACTGCTGAGAGAACAAAATGCAACTGTGTGTTTTTTTAATGTGATAGAGCCCTCACACTATTGATGACTTTTTCCATTGGAAAAAAAAGTGCTTAACACTTCACACATCACAGCAAGCTATGAAAAAACATCCAAAACTCTTTAAGAGGATGCAGTGGTGTGAAAAGATTTTGAATTTACAAATTCAAAGACTACCTCAGTGCTGTGTGTTTAGTTTAAACAATTAGAATAGACTCTATCATCTTTTAAATGGACATTTGTTACTCCTCTGTCCAACCCTTTTCTCTATTGACTGTTTACTGCATACACTATTGATTCACAACAGCACAAACATTCTGACAGAAGCACAATGCTGCAACAAGTCCTTCAAGCTGCACAACAAAATACGTTCCATAGATTTTTGATGCTGTTTGACTGTCTGACAAGCAGTTTTAAACAAGTATAGTGGCCGAGTTAGGTCAAAGGAACAAGGTGTGAGTTAAAATGACTATTTTGTTTTGACCTGGTTATAACATCAACTGTGTGATTATGGTAAAGGAATTGTAATGGTCAAGGTTAAAGGAAACCAATCTGCAGGAAAACAATGCTGGTCAATTTTCAAGGCTGCGTCCAAAATCCCTCTGTTGTTCCATAATCCATTACTTGCTTGGGAACAGACACTCAGTAGTTTATTGAAAAGTGAGAAGCTGTTAATTATGATTTTAAACACTGATAAGAAACTATAGTTTTTGTCACTGACAGATTTAGAGGTGAGCAAATGTGATTGTTGCATCCATAAAATGTGCCCCATTGTTCCATTATGAGACTAGTCATGGATCTATAAATAAAATAATGAATGAATGAACAAAGAAATAAATGAATGAATAAATAAATAAAACTTGTTAAGCAAAGATCAGGTTTGTCTTAAAACTAGGTATAATATTACATAATACAGTGTAAGGGAAAGCCACTCAGTGTGAACATCATATCCAGGACAAATTGTTGCTTCTAGTGCAGCATTTTTTCCCGCCCTTATTAAGTCATTGAATGTGTAAGGGTTTCCCAATCACACATAGCTTCCGTCTTTTTATTTACATCAATGAATTTGACACAACGGTTTCAACACTGTCATGATGTGCAAAGTGATTTCATGCCGTCTCAGCCGTCATTGCTAGGGTTAATTGCTAGAGTCCCTTTGCAGTAAAATCAAAAGAGGATTAAACACCAACTGATCTTCCCCCTCATGTTTACACTGACATCCTTTACCAGTAAATGTATACTGTGAAGACACTAACAAGCATGAGCCCTTACTGCAATTCACCCTCTCTTTGAAAGAGCTGGAGAGTTTGGCTGGTATATTTTGTGACTGCAGCCCAATAAGAAATTAATCTGTCTTGAGCTACTAAATCAACCACCTTCTTTTTAAAAAAAAAGAAAAAAAAAGGCAACACAGGGCAACTGTGCATGTTTTTTTTACTGGACGATTTAACACCTATAACCTTTTTATAATGCTCTGAAAAATCAGACAGGGTTTAAGAAATGATGAGGTCCTTCATGTCTGCTTGTGCTTCCTCTATTTTAAGAGTATTTGAAAGAACATTTAGTACATCATAAAGTAGATTTTGTCAATTGTTTTTTTATGTTTCATATCTTCCAAATGTGCTTATTTAAGATTTACCAATAAAAGGGGTTCAAGAGGGTAGCCATGTCTCAGCACGCTAGTGTATTGCTATCATTATTCGACAAAGAAAAACACAGTATTTTTTATTTACCGTCTATGCTTGGTGCATCAATATTGTGTTGTATCCAAGTCACGTGTGAGCCTCTGTGTCATTACACTTTAGAGTCACACGGGCGTTTGTCCAAGGGGAGACAGTTATTGAAAGTTAGCCCACGGATAAATCATTGATGTTCAATAAAAGCCATTAAAATTACGGTGGTCATCAGTGAGATCCCAACAGCAGTATTCTTTTGACAATATCACAGCATTTTGTTCCATTTAACATTATTATTATTATAACAATTCAAATCACGTCCATAACATTAACTACTCTACAATTAGCACAAACCTATCACAGAGATGTCACATAGATAAACATATGTATTCAGAAAGATTGGCCCTGTAAAATGTGTCACAGTTTATCTATAATCTATCCTCTGATGCGAAGACATTTTTTTCTTCATGTATATTAATGTGGAACAAATGTATTTTGCATGTAAATGCAGCCACAGCCAGGCTGACAGCTGAAAGAGATTTTCAAAAACAAGGTTTATTTTTGTGTGTCTGGGCTTCGGTCTGATCTTGTGATCCCCTTGCAGAGATTGTTTTGAGCTCTGATGATATTGTCAGGGAGAGCAGCCTCAGTAGCTTAATCCACAGTTGGAGCTGCATAACAGTAGCTATTGAATATTGAATGATCAGCCCCTGGGGAAATTAATGGGGTATCACAGCAAACAGGCTCTATCACAAAGTCCGGTTAAAATGACACTGGCAGGAAAGAGAGAAAAAGGGAGCCCTGGGCCAAAATGCTCAGCATACTTAGTGTTATCTATTGAAGTTGCAGAGCTGCAGGTTCCCAAGGCTCAACTCTTCCTCCCTCACTCTTCCTGTGTGTACACTCGACTCCTGTGTGGAAAGAGCAACAACAGCTGTTTAACCTGAAGCACTACTGTCCAACTGGGGGATTTACGGATAAAGGGCCGTCAATGCAGAGCAGAGAGAGAGAGAGCCATCGCAGTCAGCCTTTGAATACGCCACATTCACTCTTCCAATAACAAGCACGGTGCCTGAACAGCTGCTCTTGCATTTACATTTTGCAGAACTTGGAAGATTATCAAACAAAAGCACATCCTTTGAGAAAGAAGGGTGAGCTTGAAACAACAGTATTAAACAAGGCTTCCTATGTTGAGAGTTTTTTTTTTTTAATGGCTGCTATGTACACAGAGAACCCTGAACAGGCTGCCTCCCTGTTGGACAGCTGTACTAATGGAAACCTGCATAGTCTCTATTATAGCCAAGTCCCACATCTACTCTAAGTGCCAGGTGGAATGAAAACCATGTGTATTTACAGTTTTATTTCTCTGTTGGGACCAAGCAAAAAAACACACGCACACACACACAAGAGGAGAAATGAGTTTGGAGCGTAAAGGAAAAACTTGTGCCACTGCAGACCAAATTAGATAAATATATTAAAATCAAGTTAAGTGATTGTTGCACACAGATATTAGGCAAAGACCAGGAATTCAAAGATAGTTTTAGTGATTTTATTAAGCAGAAAGTGGGCTAGGAAATCTGCAGAGTAAGGAAAATTTCACAACATTGATTCCTAAGAGCAACACTTCTCATGCGAGAGCACCAGATGTTTTCTATGTGGTGGGTGAAGACCCCTGGAGTGCAGGGGAACATGTAGCTCTGCTGTATCATTTTTATGAGATATGAGTGCATTGCCTTTGATAGCATAGCGAGAGACACAAGACTGACCAGAAATGAAAAAAGGTTGTTGCTGTGGCTCAGGAAGTCATTTTAACTCATTTTGGATAAATGTCTTTGACAGCCATTTTGCTTTTGTTTGTGAAGGATCCCAAAGAGTCAAGTAATTTGGTGAGGAAGAGTAGCATGCTCTATAAAATATTTACCTTTTTTACAAGACTCATATTGACACACGTTATGACATACAGATGCAGCTGATATCATATTTAGAACATCTGGATGAAGATAATGTACAGTCTCATCCATTTTTAGGCTTGTTTACTTAACACGATCTTTGCTAACTTCACTTCACCTACTTCTTTGATCTGCAGACGACCTAAACCATAAATCCACAGTACTCAACATACAAAAGCATAAATTCACACCCTTTGATCTCTGTAGATTGCTCATCGTGAACTGCTCAGTTTAATATGTCGTTGCACCATTGAACACAAGAAATGCATAAATCAGCGCCTGCCCTGGGGGTTGACTCACCCTCCACCCTGGAGTGTTCCCCTGTGATTCAAGCCGCTTTGGCATTCACCCGCCTGCCCTCATGGGCGCGGTAACAGACCAGTAGCTCTAACCTTTACCCAACCCGTGATTTAGCTTGCCTGTCTGCACTGATAACACACTCTATCAGAGTAAGCCTCAGAAGAGGAGATGAGGGTTGCTCTGTGGCACTGCTGTGCTCAGGTAGGGCCTTTAGTCACTGCCACCCATCCACTGTGTGTTAGTCGGCATCCTTTTTTTTCTCAGCCTTGGTAGCTTCTATCCATACACCTACTGAGCCTTAACAGTCATCTGTTCGACAGCACAAAACTGTGGAATGGAACCTTGAAACTCACCTACGTGAACTCCCACAATGGCAGCCTCCAGATTCATCCAGTCAGATGTCCTTTCACTGACTCTTAAGCTCAATTCCCTCACATGTTTGGGGTGAATGCAGTGTGATTGGATGCTGACATTTGGATTATATTACGTCATAACTTGCATAAGAAATGCTCATATGCTTTAGACATACACAACAATAGAACAATAAAGTTTTATATTACGGACCTTGATGTACTCGGTTAAGCTGTAACAGTGGCGAATCTCACCTGTCCCAGCAGTAAGTGTCAAAGAAAGGTTTGTGATGCTTTTCTGCTATTCTCTTTAACCTCCATAAGTTGGCCTACATAAAATGATTATTAGATAAAACCTTTTTGTTAAAAATGCATTAACAGATAACACACGGTAGAAGTGGTGATTTTTGCAACAGCAATACAAGTTTCAGGATATGATTTTAATTTTTCAATTAACAGTCAAGATTTATGTGACATGAAACAAGTCTTAATTTTTCATGTAAAACATCAGATATAAATATTCATTCGGCCATTATGACATCAATGATTCTCTTTGAGTGGCTTTGCAAATCAGCATGGGCAAAGTCTACTCAATGCTTTCTGTCAAACTTCCTGACAACAGGACCTTTTACAGAACAATCATCATCCGATAATGTGCTGCAGAGAGTTGTATTTCCAGCACAAAAAGGTGTTTAACTGAATGTGTATACAGACTTTTTTTCTCAAAGCTCTTTTTCCCCGCAGACAGATGCTGTCTGAATTGGTGCCGTGAGTGATTATGTTTGTCAGGACGGTGGTCTGTTTGCCGAGCCCTGGAGAGTGAGATTGGAAAGTGAGAATAGCCACCCAAGATAGACAGCTGCGGTGCTGTGCTGATTGCCTCTTCCTCTTGTGTGATTTTAAATGGAGTTTCTCAGATTTAAATTAAAAAGAAAAAGAAAAAGTCTACGCCCACTGCATATCTGGTGCTCATCCTACCGCACTGTCAATCAAAGCTGTCCACACCTTGCGTCACTATGCCAACGCTTTTGCTGCTAAATGAGCCTTGTTGCAACTACAACCGAGACTGAGCCCTCGTCACCACACCAGGATGCTCCGACCGCTCACTCGTGCTCTGACTGAAGGGCCATAATAGGACAGTGTTTTTACACAGCGGTCCAGAAACAGTGCACGACACAATGCTTGTGTGTGTAAGTGCAATCAGACATTGTTGCTCATGCAGTTGGAGTAACAAAATTGTCTCCCTTGTAATCAGCCTCTCTTTGCCTGCTGTTCTCATCAAAATTCTTTTGAATGTACTGTTGCCATGGTACCTTTAAAAATCTGCTGCTGTGATTTTTTTTTTTTCTTCCTGAGATAGCAATTCCCATTTTTCTGTCTGCTTACCTCACAGACAAAGCCATTGTGGATCAATTTGAGACAAAATTAGCACATAATGTAAAAATAGATTGTTTCGGGAGGAAAAAGAAAAATATACACTGAGAGAAGAAAAGATTTAATGTTCTATTGTGCAACTTCTGCTGGAGTTTTGTTGAATTAATTCTGTTTGAATGCATACACAAACACTCAGAGAATTATGGGGTTTGAAATTGCTCTCGGCAGGACTTTGGAGACTCCATCAGTGGCAGAGGTTGAAATCATGGTCACTTCACCCGCTGCTTGCACACAGATCTCACAGTTTAATATCTAGTGTGTACCAAACCAACATTGCAGGTTTATAGAGAAATACTCGGTCAAACTTTCCAATCTTTCTTTTAAAACATTTCCCTCTAAAAGTGCAGGTGAATCAAATTTACTTAAAGTGCCTGACTTTTTAAATAGCCTTGTAATCCATCAAGACTTAAGTGAATTACATTTAAGAAATACTAATGCCACTTGTTTTGACTGAGTATCAGCTGGTTCCTAATTGAAACTTGGAGTCAAAATAGTATTTTAAAGGTAAAATGATTTGTACATAATGAATCAAATGACTATTTGCAGTGTTTAAGCTGATGTTGGTCCTGGCTCAGTTCAGTGCCTTTCAGCTCAGTGTTTTGGTTGGTTTAAGGACTCAAGACTTTGCAGTTCGCTTACCAGTCTCACCATCAAGTCATTGCAAGCTGATGTGTTTTTGCGAAGAATAAGAATTAGCTTTGATAAACCAACTGTACACTGCCTTCCCAGCACCAAATAGCAGACTGAAAGTTGGCAACTAGTCTGTAAACATAGCAAAGCATTTAGCAGCTTAAGAATCATATTTTTTTCTGCAAGAGTTGGTTGAGACCAGTGGGACTAAACGGAGAACTTGGATTTGTGAGAATGATGTAAATGATAGCTGGTGTGAGCTTGATGTGTAAATAGGTAACTGTTTAACATATTTGCATAACAATTTGTTGCAAGTGTCAATATCTCCAGCTTGTGCGGACATTCCCCAAGTGATCAAAAAAATTAATGATCGCAGCCCCACAGAGAAAAAAACAACAACTTGTCTGACAAAGTGGAGAGTATTATTTAAAATCAATACATGTGAATCTACAGGTTAGTGAAATCCTTAAATACATGTTATTAGCTTTATGCAGTTTTCAATTTCTCAATAACAGATTACAATACTAATTAATTACACATTTTGTTGTTTAACCAAGTGAAATGTTGATTTTGTAATTATTTAGTCTAGTCTATAAATACTTAACAAATTATTGTTTGCTCTCTTGGCCTGTGTGAACTTACATGTATCTTTATGTTTAAGAGTAAAAACACATCTGTCACAATCTTGCTGCTCCTCCAAGGTTCAAGATCAAAATTCCAGTTGCACATGAAGAACGAAAGATGCAGCTTTGATGCTGAAAACCCTCACTCCCAGCCTGAGTCTGGGTAACGTGATATTTGCTTTAAAAAATAACAATGTTCAGCCGCATCCAAGTAGCCTATATTCTTAATTGACCATAGTAAGAAGTATGGAATACTTTCCTAAGCATGAAGGCATGCAGGGATTCATTAAGTGTAAAACAACAGCTGTGATGGATGATTTTATACCCCTGTGGAAAGTGAAACAGAGTGCTCTCTGAAAAACTGAATTACTGCAGGAGCTCCATTAAGATAGTGGATGTCAGAAATCATGTAGAAAGCCCCTTTAAAGAGGCCAGACATCCCATTTTTGCTTTTTCTTTTATTGCCATTGAGAAGGTATCTTTTGGTCCAGGAGATGGTGATGTAAATTTTATTAGAAAAGAAGGAAAAAGGCTCCTTTTAGATCTTTTTGTTCCAAATGTCTACACCCTTGACAAATAAATGGGGAACCTGGTATTTAAACATTGTCTAACTGATTTAATGTGTTACAGTATCAGGTCCTTAATTACACTAAGTGATATCATTTTTCATGTTTTTTAAACCCTGGCATCTAAGCTGCTATTTTTCAGTGTCGCTGAGAATTAACCTACCATGTTATCTTGTAACACTAATGAAAGCTTTTGCAGCTAAAACATGCTGGTCTTCACACTCGGAGCTTTGTCTTCTGTCCCTAAAGAGCAGCAGGAGTCTTTTCATAACTTCAGGCTTAAAGGCAAACTCAGAGGATCGCCTGTGTGTGAGCTGTACCACACTTCCCCAGATGGCTCATGTCTATCTTTAAGAGTTCCTCTACAAGGACACATTGAAGAGCCCTTAAAGCCACAGCATTTGTTTAATTTAGCTTAGAGAAAGCCGAGGCGGAGATACAGTACGTATGAAACATGGCTTGTAGGAGGGGAATAATGCATAACTTTTGTGTTGTTTGTGACACAGGCACCAATAAAAAAGACCTTTAATGTTTAGCTAACGGCAATTGAAGAAGATCCCTGTGGTTTGTTGTACGCTGACCTGCCAACCTGTGTGCATTTTGCACAGCAGGTATGCAATTTTGACATCAAAGTAGGCTGGAACAGCTTGTTACTCTAAACTATGCAAAAAGCCATTGGTGTCTGACAGCAAGAAAACAGCTGCATCTAGCCTCCTGAAATGCAAAAAAAGAAGTATTCAACCAATCCTCATCCAGGATTTCATAACCTGCCGTCAAGCAGTCATAATCATAGCTGGCAAGTCAAAAGTGACCAGAACTTCAATTCTATCCCTCTCACTGTCCCTCCTCACTCTGGTTTCTCATATGAGGAAGTTGTTTCGGCTCTTCTGCAGTTGCACATGGACAAGAGTGGCAGTAGAGAGTTAAAATTTTGAACTGAGGTAATTTAACCTAACACAGACCTGCTAACATGGTAAAAATAAAACAATAATAATAGTTTAATTGTTTTTCAAAAATAGGTTTGCCAGTGTAAATACTTTGCATTTAAATTGGCAAAGTAACCTGAAGGGTTTTGACCTTGTGTGGCAGACGGTTCAATGTAAATTTTCATAGTTCTGTTTTCATTATTTTTGAGGCTAAATCTGTGCCTGCAATAAGAAAAGTTGATAATAACAAGGTAAGATAAAAGCATCTGGATGTGCCACAGAAATAACTTAAAAAGTTGAAGTTAGGGTGTGTGTATATGTGTGTGCAGGTATAAGTGTGTGGGTGGTTGGGTGTTCTAGCCAGCCTTGCAGTTAGGAGATAATTATGACGTGAGATCACAAGGGTACAGACATGGATGAACATGCAATCCATTGCCCCAGATATAATGAGCAAATTGCCATGCCTCCGCCCCTCAAAACTGTTGCACCATGAGTTTTGCATGTTCAACGCTCGGCATTCAGCTTCCTGCTTACACCTGTTAAAAAAGCACCACAAGTCAATTAGCAGCCCTCGTCGTGGGATTCACATCAACAGCGCTTCCGCATTTGATGGCAGGCTGCAGAGTTTAAAGTACATTAAGAGAAACTTCTTGAACTGTGAGAGAGAGTGCTAATGTACAGGGTGAGTGAGTGGTATAAACAAGACAACTCTAATCCACTATAGAGCACTGTAAACTCTGTAATGATGTTGATGTTCCTGCAGACAGCATTTTATTGTCTCTGACACTGCACTAATTCTAATCCCAATTCAAAGTACACACACGCATGAGACCATTCTCTGATACAGGCTGATGGAGCGTCACATTATGGGTCCTTTGGGCTCAGCCAGGGAGAAGAAATTGGAAATTTCACTGTCCTTAATGGAAATTGATCAGGGCAATTTGTTAATACAGTGACAAGGGCAACTGTGTTGTGTCAAAAATGGCAGCTTTGAGGTGAGGACACATACAAAGACTGTATTGAGCTGAACCTAAATTGAGCAACCTCAGTATGTAATATGTTCCAGGTCATTAAACACACCCTCTGAGGGTATCAGGGGCTGGGTGGTGCGCACTGGATCGGAGTGCAGACCTCCCTCTTATGTTTTGCACTTTAGGGAACGGCAAGTTTCCTTATTAGAGTGGATGGATCACACTGACCTAATCTGCTATTATGCTTTCAAAGACTAGTGTGCAGTAATTCCATCACTTTGGCGAGTGAAGACAGTTAAATTGAACAATCTCTCAATATCGCACTAATCAATCACTTTTACAGTGCATTACTGTGAGAAGGAGCTTTGCCCCATGGAGTGCAGCCTGATAAAAATAGCAGATTGGCTTCCTTCGTGGCTCTTTTTCAATTTCCATCAGTATTCTCTGCATGTGTCCTATGCACCCACCCACCTAATGAACACACATGTGCAACCCGACTGGGGCTCGGAGAAATCACATAATGAGTTGTAATGTCTTCAGTTTGTTCTCTGACGCAGTGAAGTTTTTAAGGAGCTGTGTTCTCCAAAACATCAAAGAATTTCAATAAAAATTTCCAGCCATTTTAAAAATAATTATGTGGTGAAAATGTATTGATGTACAATTAGTAAGTCTGGGAGGTTTTGATAGAAATCATGCTTCTTCGAAAAAAGGGAGAGTTTTTAAGTGCACAAATCTCCCCAAATGAGTTTGTATCACATCTCATGGATCCATTTAAAATGCCCTGAGGGTGCTCCACCCATCATGACCTGCCCTTTAATTACAACATGCAGCTGCTAATGTACAAAGAGTTGCATATCAGAGAATTGTGACACCTGCTTTCTGGCAGCTGTGTGACAAAGATGATGGGAAAGTTACGGCTTCACAGGTGGGAGGTATTTATTTTTAAACAATTTTGAAAAAAAGAAGAAGATGTATTTCTGTAAAAATGTATCGCTCCTATTAGTTTCATTTTAAGGATATAACATTTTGCCTGTGCTACTCTATAATGAGCACTTACCTTAATATTTATGGAACTTTTATTTTTTAATATTGCAGCATTATTATAGTCTTATATTTGAAACCTGTTATAGATGATATTTCCACTGTATCTTAAATTTTCTTAAATGATGAGGTACTTTTTATGGCAAATTAATTCAGCTCACAGCAGTCATATTCCCTTTAAATCAACTCTGCTTTAAAAGTGAATTTCAGCTTTTCTCTCGGGTCTCTGATATCCACCATTTCATATATATTTACAGTGCAAGTCTGTGCAGCATGCGTGATGCTCCTACAGTGAAATCAATCGGATTTGAAGGGATTTGTCAAGTCGACCAGAAATTCCTTTTCTCAACACATGTCCTGTGGCCTCTATGCAGGCAGACAATACATTTGGGGATGAATATGCACAAAAAAGACGTTATCCTCTTCTTAGAGGCACATTGAACATCAAGGATAGGTTGTCTCTGGCTTTTTTCTGCCACTCTGAGAGGATTACCCTTTGTTTTTCTTCTGGTGGGAGGATATCCATGTTCATTTTCCTTTACAGAGAATATTCATTTCCATTTGATCTGGGCCAAGAGGAGGACTGCTCTTGTCCCACAGCGGAGTAAAGCATGAGGTGCTGTCTGAGTCATGTGGGTGGTCAGTTTGTTTGTTTTCCTGCTTTATCATGAAGGACATTCAAGACCGAGAAGGATAGGGAAATAAAAGGGTATTTATTACAGCCTGAACACAAAGCACTGAACACGTCTGAAGCCTTTAGGGGGCTGAGTGTGATTTTTCAAGTGCAGCAGTAATGACAAAACACCCCATCTTCATCCTCCCTCCCTCCATCCCCACCGTTGCAGTATCTTGTGCCTGACCATAAGCTGCCAGCCCATCCTGGAGTATCACAAACACCTCACAGCGCCTCCTCTCTGTATGAACCCACCGAACATTTCCTTCTCATCTCCACCACAGAAAAGAGAAAGTCTCACTTCGGCGTGTATGTGCTTTAAAAGCAGCCCAAATGACATCACATTGCTGCAGTGCTGCACTGTCCATGAAAGGTGCCAGTCGTTTCCTCTGATACCAAGAATTTGTCCACTGGCCACTTGGCTCTGCTCTGCTCCAGACATCATGGCGTGACAACATGTATTCATTTATATCGGGCTCTTATTACGCAGATGGACGCCCGCAATGAGGAGTAGAGGCGCATTCTCAGAGGCTGCCTGTTCTCCAGGACACAGCAAGATTTCCAGACACATCCCGCCCGGGGAGGAATCGACCGCATTGCTTTGTTTGAAGGAGCGGATAGACCAAGTCATGTATGAAAACTAATTGCTCGCATGGGTACGCATAGTATTAGAGGAGAAAGGGGGGAAAAAAGCAGGGTTATCAGTGAGTGCTTGGGTGGGATTCCTTCATTGCGCTACAGACAGAGGAAGTTATGACAACAAATGGCTCCACTAATGGCAAACAACTGCCTCTGAAACAGGCGTGATAACTGCTCCGTGGTGCCGAAATTCTTGGAAAAACTGGCGTGGACGGAGAGTTTTTCGATCTTCGTGGTTTTTGTCGGACTTGAAGCCTCAATTTGACGCCAACCTTCAACCGTCAGAGGCTTTTTTTTTTCTCTCTCTAAGAGCACAGCCCATCGCTTCGCAAACAGCCCCGGACTGCAGTTTTCTGTCCTGACACACCATCTGTGGTCTGCAATTCATAATAAGGCAGTTTGTTGGAAATTGAATCGGCCGTGTTCCTGCGTTACAAACCCGTACGCGGGGGACTTGATACGACCACGTACTGACGCTTTTGGGGGGGGGGGGGGGGGGGGGGGGGGGGGGGGGGGGGGGGGGGGGGGGGGGGGGGGGGGGGGGGGGGGG
>JAQNCA010000029.1:18126178-18145158 GCA_029783725.1 Acanthurus tractus | reverse complement strand
CCAGATAGTCTTGAGTATGAAAAAAAAGAAGCAAATTTTCAAATACTTGTAGTAGACCGAAAAATCTAGTTCAGCTGACAAAGGTCTAATGATAGCCCTGCTAAAATGTAAGAGTTTTTATTTTAATGCTGTTTTTTTGTGATTGCTGGTACTGTTAAATTACCACTGTGTGTTCATTTCAAAATGTGTGCCACCTCGAGCAGCTTTCCCACTTTCTTGTGTGTCTTCTTTTTTCAGTTTGCTTTATTTTGCCACATTGACAAAGTGAGATGCTCATTAGATGAGTATGATTGAAGTATATTTGGGACTCAGCTTTAGACATTTTGTCCTTCTACTTTGACAAAATTTAAGTATTTTACTAATGTTTTATGCCCAATAACAGGTCCAAATGCCAAAAATGCCCAACACTTGGGTCACAGCCTCTAACACTCTGTGTGTGCTTGCTAAATTTAATTGGCACTTGGACTAATTTGTACATTAGCCTGCCTTAGCCAGCTATGGGAAAAGCCAAAGGGACCCTTGAAATAAAAACAACTATAGGACAAATGGTGAATGGGAATACATTTAGCCTGTAATTGCGTTTAACTCTTCAGTACTGAGATTAAAACCGGGTGTTACACTGTTTTTTCAAGACAGCGAACATTGACATTGTTGAGAACAGGAAGGAAAAAAACAACCAGGACCTAAGAGAGGATTTCTTGTTGAGAAGATGCTCCTGTCTTTTAGCGGAGCACTGAAAACATCCAAAAATGTATCTTTTTTTATTTTGGAACAGCCCAAGTGTTTGTGCAGCTATTGCCAAGTCATTCTCAGCCAAATATAAACTATAATAGACTGCAGGGCTACAGATATTGAATAACTCAGTAATAACAGTATAAGTATTCATATCTTGTCTTTCTTATTCTTAGTAAATAGTATATTACAAATTATTCCACTGATAAATCAAGCGATCAGAGTATTTTCACTCAACTTTTCACCCAACCCTAACCCAAGTTTGTCCAATTGTGGTAAACTAAAATGATCCTAGACTTTGTTGACTTATATACATTTTTACAGACATTCTGTAAGTTTTTCTCTTTTTTTGGTAACAGTGATTCTTCTGCCTCCTTTGCCCCTTTGTGTTTTCTCTCCATCCATTTTGAAATCCATGCCTTCTAATCACCTTCTCCCTTGTCACCTGTCCACAGCATGAACACACTTATTATGTGAGACTCAATTCACTGTGTTTTGATTAAATATTGCTAATTCTTTGTGTTGATGCTTCTTTAGTGAAGGAACTGCTCAAGTTACATGAAGAAATGTTTCAGCCCTAATAAACTATAATAATACAAACTCCAGACCATCCTCTTTAAAATGCCCAATATAAGAAACAATTTAATGGACAATCCTGTTTTACTGTTCAGCATGAAAAAACTGCATGGCTGTCAAAGTGAGCACTTTGTTCAGCATATTTTTACAGCAAAGACAGTCTCCTTGATTGCGGTAAGTGAATTGATTCTGCCTATTGTGTCTCCCAAAGACGGAAATCTGTTCTGGTGAGGAGTTGAAGCATGTAAGCCCAGCACACCAGTTTACTCTCTGTTAGACTCTTGCGGTCAGCAGAAAGCTGGAATGATTAGGTCTCTGCCAAACGCCTCAGTTGATCCGCTGCTGTTGTTTTAATTATGAATAGTGAACAAGTCGCTCAGGATAAGCATGTCTGCCAAAAGCCATACATGCAAATGCTAATGGGATGTTTGTAAATATTTTAAAGAAATGGAAATTTTCTTTTCTAAACAAGTACAAGCGTTGGTAATTGTAAGGTTAATACTCTGCCCAACAGACCTCTGTCCTAAATTGGAAATCCCTCTCCAGAGTTCAATTAACCCACAGCACTGTGTTTCCTAACTTGCCTAATTTTTAAACTGGCATGCGTATCTGAGGCAGATCAGCAGAAGGATGAGTGGTTTTAGCATGCCAGTGTTCTCCACTGAATCTTTTGTGATGTGTGCAATCATCTGTAACGGCCTGTATTGAGGGCAGGTGGATGACGTTGACTTACAGGAGATACGAACTGGCAAAACAAAGGCTACACCATCACAAACCTTGCTGTTGACAGAAAAAAACAGCAGTATAACAGTCTTAGCCTGCAACGAACCCGACTGTCAAGATGCATTGAGACATGCCAACCAAAGTCTTGTCAGAGGAAAACAATGCCCGGCAGAAGGTCAGCTGTTCATCATGTTCATATGAGCGGTGCCGAGACGTGAAACGATATGAAAGCTTTATGGGTTGAAACCAACATCAATACACAACGAAGCAAACTAGCAAACACAACGGCCCAGCGATGTAAAGTGATAATCTTAGAGTTATTATCTTCCAACAGGGAATAGCTGCATGCTTTCGGCCTTTCAGAGCTGTTCATGCTTACAGTTATTGATGATGCACTTTGACGAGCTTCAGCAAGATCAGGTCATTAGATCAGTCTGACAAACTACTCTCTCTATCGAAGGACTTGATAGATGAAGACTGGATGTAGTTGCTGTGATCTGGGTGTCTATTGACTAAAGGGGTCTCATTTATGGTGGCCAAGATTAGTGATGTTGGGCATTCATAAACCATGTCGGCCTCATCGGCCTGCTCCTGAATGTTTGGATAGATGGATGGTTGACAACTCCAGCCTTATTCCGCAGAGCTTCATGTATCATTTAACTTAGAGGTAGGAAGTCTACTGATTTACTGTAAAGGTATTGGTACTTCACTTCAGGTTTACCATGCTGCCTGAATACATTTACCCATGTTTCAGAGGCAACTGTTGAACTTTTTGCTGCACTGCATTCGTCTGATAGCTGTTGGTACATATTTTTTAAATGGACAATCTTAAATCAACTCTCATATAAGTCTAAAGAATTTATTCTTCAAAGTGCTTTACTGAGGTAAATTAATGATTACAGGGAGTTTTCCCCGCTGTAATAATTTCACAGTGCCTTTTGGGCTGCAATTAGCAGTTATTTTCCATGACTGATTAATCTCCTGTTGTCAACTGTTTTCGACTACTTGTGGCACAACATATGTTGTCTATAGATTTGAATGTGAATGTGTCTGCTTTTATTTACAGTGAGAGACCTTGTGGATTAATATCCTCAGGGCCACTTGCTTCCTAGGCCTAAACAGGGAAATTGACTTGGCTTCATTTCCATAACTTTTCCTACTTAATGTCAGGAGACTGAGTGTTGACGTGACTCTTTTCCAATGCAAGCTCTTACTGGTTTTTCATCAGTAATATTACTTTGCCTAACTACATTGCGATGCCTTACTACATTGTTTGACGCTCTGTGATTTCGTCTTTGTGCAGTTTCATTAAGTCTTGGTATGTTATCATCACATCTCTATTTTTAATGCAAACTGTCATTCTTGCACAAAATGTAAATTTCTACCACTTTATTTTGTTTTGTTTTATTGGAAGCTCTTTGATTGGGCTTTCTTTATAGTTTTGTTCACCTTCACTAATTTTCATCATAGTCTAAGTGTTTCCAGTCCACAATCATAGGCTTTGCTGTTGAATATTGTCTTTTATCTTTTTTTCCTTAAAGCCACTGCGTGTATGGGATTGCATAAGTACATTATTGTCACTTGTACAGCTACTTTTGTTGATATATCCTGTAATTTGTTCAAAGTGATTGAATATATCTGTCAAGACAACTTCATGAGTTTTATACAGAGCACCTGTCTTTATTTCACTTTATACCTTGATGAAGACTCTTCTTCGAGACTCATTTGTTTATCCATGATTCAATTAAGGATTTTTATTGCTATTATCAGACTTCCTGGATTCATTGTCAGACTGCCAGCCAATACAATGAACCTCCACAACAAGACAAGTAAAGCAGACACTCACTGTCTCAGCTAATGGAGTTAGGAGTTAAGAATATCCTCCACATTCGCCCAGACTTTTGGGTGTCATCATCATCCCTATAAATATAACAAGGTCTCACATTTTAGGACTTGCAACCAGAGATCCCATGTAGATATTTTAAAAGGTTACATGAGCTGAATTGTTTTGGTCAAGTAATCATCAAAGTCCTGTCTGTCATAAAACAGAACAAATAAATGCAATAAATATTCACAGTTGAGCTGCACAAGGGGCAGTTTTTCTCAAAAACTGACTCATAAACTTTAATATGAACTCTACCAGTGGAACAGTTTTTAGGTATTAATGCAGATACTACTGCTGCTGGTGTCTCATTCTGCACCAAATTATTTATAACAAGCAACTTAAGAAGGTGTCATATCAGAGATTAAAGGAGTGCTTCTCTAGTTTTCATGGCTTTAGGAAAATCTTGTTTATGTGCAGAAATCTCACCAAAAGTGTCCAAGATCACACCGCAGAGATGATGTGACGTTAATTTAGGGAACATATTTCTGTCAGTGTTTCTAATTAATAATCCTCCTAAGCACAGGCAGCTAAAACTTGTCAGGATTTGCATGCTTGAGCTCAGTGTTGAGGTAAGATTTGAAGTTAATAAACAACAATTACGGACTCAGCTTGTTATCTGTCACCTTAAGTTTTTCTAATAAAATGTCCACAAATTACACAGGTCCATTTTGGTATAATTTCACATGTCAATATGACAAACACTGAAATATAAAACTTTAAACAATCGCTTGTTTGCCTCATACTTTGTTTTGCTGGATGATTGGATGCTGCTTTGTGAGTGCGTGTCTCAGAGGACATAAAGCTCTGGTTCAGGATGAAAAGGAGATAACGTCTTAGAAATCCTCTAACTGAGAGAGCGCATGGCATTAGCTCAGAAATAGCAGATGGATACCTCTTTGATCCCTGGTTGGGGAGGAGAAGTCGATTGAGTGACTGTGATAAGACATGCAGCAGTTAAGTGCTTCCATTGTATCTTGACTTGTATTTAGACTACACAAGCATTTTAATGGTATTGTTAATAAGATAGGGGATTGAAATCGTATTCAACATACACATGTTCTGTACTCTCATCACCACCAGTCTGACAGTATTTGAAATAAGACATAAATGTATAAAAGTGCTCAGAATAACGTATCGACATGAATGAGAGAACATTGGAGGAACGTGTTCATTGAGACTGTGGAGTGCATTGCAGACTTACAGTCTCACAGGGAGTCATGACATTAAATAGTTCCTCTCCCAGATGTCTTTATTAGAGTTTAAAGAAAAAGTACTCACACCAAACTGTTTGAAGCAAGAATTTGGTTGCTTAAAGTAAACTTCAAGAGCTCAAGTTCCAGTCGCAGATTTTTTCATAGCACACAGGGTCAAAGAAAACTTTAATCCGACCTGGGCTTTGAAACTTGCAGGATGTGATTGAGATTTATAAACCTATTAAAACTCTGGCAACCCTTCTCCACATAGATAGCACTGCCCAGCTTGTGAGTGAAGAAGTGGCATCAAATATGGCAAAAGAAAGCTTGTCCCTGGACTGGAACCCACTTCCACTGGGGAAGATTAATGTGTCAAAATATCCTTATCTCAAAACATTAGCAGAAGACTACCATGTTGTATCAGATAGCTCAGTCCCCAGTGAAAGAGTGTTATCAAGTAAGATGTTTTAAGTGCCAGTCTGGACAATGTGAACAACCTGTTTTTTCTTAGAGAAACTGAAATTGAAAAGACTTGAAAATGGTCTTGGCCAAATTTCTTGAAAATGAATCGAATGTTAAAGCTGAAATTGCACCACTTTGCTCAGTGTCTTATTTTAATTAATTATAAGTATACTATGGCCGTATAAAAACAAAGGCTTTTTCTTATTTTTTTATACATGGAAAAACACAAGTCAAAATCTTATGATTTAACATTGATTTTGGACAATATTTTAGCATTTGAGTGCTCTAACTTTTACTATAAGAAATATGGCCAGCAAACAACTAGTGCAAAAATAGAACATCATTTTATTTTCAGCCCTTCCTATTTTTTTCTTTACTCTGCCTTAAATAAACCCAACCTTGATATTAAACTAAGGAACGCACTGAACCATGAATTTTGTTTACTACTCAGTCCCTGTTCTTTATAGCAGCAAATGTCTTTGAATTTTGACATGTCAGTAATTTTTAGATTAGACAGCTGAGCAAGCAAGACACTTGGCAGCTGGTTGTCACTTGAGTAGCTTTGGGGAAGAGACTTCATCATATTAGACAGTGAAATCCGTTGTGTGTTTCACGGTCCTTATGATGTCTCCTGTGATCATTACACATAGCCGCAAGAAATGAAATTTTTTAAAATCATGCATTTAAAGAAATCATGGGGATTGAAATACTAATATAATTCTGGGTATGTGAAAACTTTGCATTGAGAGTAAATGCACAGGCGATATTTAGAGAAAGAAATACAGATATTTTGCCACATTGCTGCTTCATTTTGCTGCAAATAATATAAAAAGCTGTTTCACTAGAATGACGTGGGATGTTAGGGCTCTGAGCATACCTGAGACAATGGCATTAGTTGAATCTCTGAATTGTGGAATTGTGGCTCAGGCTCCTCCATTTTCTTCCCTTCGTAGGCTTGTTGATAAGACACATCAGTGTTATTTGCTGCATTGCCATGGCAGCAAATATCCCTCAGACCTGTGAGGTGTTTGTGGTGTCCTGTTGGTTCAGCTGGAAAAGGTGTGTACCATGTTATCTTGATATGGTCTGTGAGTTCAGAGGGGACACTTTGGTACAGATCACTCTGTTCTCTTTGTCCCACCATTTCAATCTTTGTGTTGTATTTAACCATAGAACTAATCTCTAAAAATGTTAGAAAGTAAAATTCTTCTCAGAAAATTTATGGAAGGAAAGGCATTTTTAAACAAAATTGTCTCAGAACTGCTCTGCCACACTGCTTTTTATCTTGACCTATGTCAGAAAGTCATAAATGTTTATTTAAAAAAAGTTGAAGGAAGTCGCTGTGCTGCCCTTTAAAGCGAATTATGTGTTGGCAGGCAGAGAAACTTTAAATCAACTGTCCCTTTCGATTTAGATATGTAAAAAGGGGACTTTAAGACGTAACACAGGCTTATCCACAACAGATGCACCTCCATGTTTGACTTGAGGGGTAGTGTTTCTCTCAGCATGGCTCTAGTCTAATCGGTGGCCCAACATATGGCTGATGAGCCCGCAGCTCTATCATTCTGGTCCGGGCACACTTAACAGACTCTAAATGATTTGGCTCCAGGTAAAAATACTTTTTGTGTGGTAGAGAAAGGCCTGTAACTGCATACTTCACTGGATTCAAAACAGAAATTTAACATTACAGTAGATGGTCACTCTAATGTCCTCAGCCTTGTATTTTATTCTTTATTTCTGTTGGCGAGAATCCTGATTTTGGCTTTGGTTCCTGGCTGGCCTTCTACATTCGGAAAACTCTCACTAATTCTATGAGTTTGTGCATGTTAATGCACTCCTGCAATGTGAAGATTGCACACATATGTGCACATTTATATTTTGATGATGACATCAAATAAAACTCAGACCTATTTACAAAACAACATGCAACAATTTTCAAACTCAGAGAAATCTGTCATTTATTCAAGGTAATGATGCCTTATATTCTTACTGCTTCATCTCACTATGTCCACTGTTTCCATTGTTTCCATTAAAAACATCTAGTGGCAGATTTACTTACATATTTAACTAAGGTCATACATAAGTTTTGGAGCTGCCTTCAGGCGTTGACCTCTGCCTAATGTTGAATAGTCTCATAATTATTTGCATGTAATTTGACTGATAGCATCATGAATTAGAATGTATGTATTTACCTGTATGCTTGTAATTTGTTGCTACAGCACATCATTTAGTCAGTGTTTACAGAAAATCCTCAATGCACAGTTTATATCATTGACTTTTGCCCATCCTTATGCTTCTCATACAAAAGCCAATCCCAATATTATTCAAATGAGGCATTATTCATAGTAATACGTTTTCTTGAGTTTGCCATTGTTAAAATCTCTCTGCTCATCATGTTGGATCAGATTACTGTGGGATCTTACATAGACAATTATGTTAACTTTGCGCAACAGTGATCTTCACCTGTGATCTCATTGTCACTCATGAATGAAAGTTTTGGTAATGTACTGATAAACAGAATGAAGTCATGAAGATTTCAGTGTTGTGATGAAATATCTCAGCAAGCCATTTATATACATTTTAAAATCAATGTAGACATGCCATAAAAGGGTTAGGAAGGATTAGGAATGTAAATGTAATGAATAATTGATGCTAATGGTATGCAAATGTAAGACCTCGGTTATTTTGGGATCTCAGATGCTGTGGCAAATGAATATATTAGACACCACACAATTTTCATCCCTTATTATCTTGGTTGTATAAAAAATAAAATGCTTACGTAAAAATATAAGGAAAAATGAAAGTGACATCATTTTTTGCATGACTTTATCCACAGCAATAATGACTTTGCTTTGTACTATTATTTAAATACTAGTAGCTAAGAAACGGGTTGAACGGTTTAAAATCTAACCTGATGTTCAAAATGTTCCTATTTCAGGTGAGAGCGTGTAGCGTAACTAAAAAGCACTATGAAAGAGACTTTTGACTTTGAAGTATCAAAATTAAAATGACAGAGGCTCATGGGAAAACCACACTAAGATTAAAAAACAATTAACAGTGTGAGTCAGCTTGTGGATCTCTGGGGATAAAACATTACCTTGAGTTGGAAAACATGAGAGAAATTACAGCCCCGGTTGTCCCATAGTTTTAATTTAGAGTATAAAACATAAAATATCATGTCTACAATGCATATAGAGGTTACCAAATCCAGCCAAAAAGGAGGGATTGTAAATGAAAAACACTGGATGTAAGACTACCTCTCCAATAAAAAGCACAGAAGAGAGCAGTCTGAATTTTAAGGACAGGTGTTTTGCACTGTTTTTGAAATAGGTAACAATCCTTTTCCCTTGTATTACTGTGCAAAATTCATAATTTTAGGTACTCATCCTTGGCAGTGTTCCCTGTGACGGAGGCTGTCCATGAATAATTAGCTCAGTTTGAGCTTACTCGTTAAGAAGCTTAGAAGTGCTATGAGCTAAAGTATAAGCCGGCTTAGCGAGGTAAGTCTTGTACACCAACTATTGACCACATGTTCTCGCAGTGCAAAGATATATTTTCAGCACCTTTTAATAGGTGGTTTGCTGGAGCATGATCACCTATCGGATTACAGGTTTCTTCAAGCTGTACCATAAAGACGTAAGGAACTACTGGAAATATTACAGCATTTGAAGGACTGAGCTGTCACCCCCCTGCCACTACAGCAAAGGCTCACATTCCACATCCTCTAAATGCTTGAAATGATTATGATAGGAGCAATGGTTGGGATTGACACAGAATCAGGCTGCCACGCACGGGTTACACCAACAACCATCACTAAATGAAGTCTTTATGATACCTTTCCCTTCGTTTGGACCGCGCCACTTACAGGAAAGTAATAAGCTAGTGACCCTGTATGTCAGCCTGTCTAAGCTGTGATGGCAGTGTCAGTAGGATAAGAAATGTATAATGGCCTTGTAGTCCCTGTTGCCTTTTAAAGACAGTCAGATTTTCCAAGCCATTACCTTTGAGAGATGAGCACTAGTAAAGAGCAAAATATCCAGTTTGAACGGTGTTTCACTCCAGCATCGACTCACACAGAAGGGGACCCTGTTTTTGTCAGTAAATCAACATGGTCTGTGAGTCTTCTGGTTGCACACAAGGCAGAATCATTGGCAGGTCCCATCCTTCAGACTTCCCTTTGTCCTCTGCACAGCAGACGGTTTCCAATGGTTACCAGGAACCGTCACGAACCTGGAAAGTGCTGCAGTCCAGGCTCAGTTTTCAAAACCTCTGCAATTATGTGTCACATTCTGATTTTCTAGCCTGATTGCAGAAATAATGCAACATACATTTTTCTGCTAACGAGGACAAGAGTTGTAAAGTTGCTATTTCAAGGATATAGAGAATTAAGATGCATTTGCTATTAGAGCAAATGGTGCATTTCACTGCAATGTACCACATATAGGAACCATCTAAGTGCCATTAAATTGATCCTTTTGTAATTCGGGCGTAGACTTCGTCATCCACTTTCCACTTGAGAATGACTGTAAAGCTTCATCTGTGTTGCCATTTTGAAAGCAGTTCATACGGCACCAAAAAACTCTCAAGCCAACTTTAAATGACTGAACTGAATGGGATTTAAATTAAATATAAAGGGAGATCTTGTGTGCCTCAGACACTTCACAGAAGCAGACGGTGCAGCAGAGAATAGCTTCTCTGGGTAATTTCACAAGGACTGATGTCAAAGGAGGCACTACACCACCCATATCAATTTAACACTTTAAGTTTATTAAGCCACTAACATTTTCGTGTGGTGCATCTTCATTAGCAACAAAACATTGGTTAACACATACTTGAGTGTCTTCTTTGGCCCAGATGCAGTATCTTCCCTGCTAGATGTGAGGAAAGTGCTTAATGTTGTTTGATTATGGATGGTTTACTTGTTTGCCTTCTGTTTTAAATATGTTGAGAGATGTAGAAATAGCCCCGAGCAAGTACGTCCACAGCTGGCTAATGGTTTTGTTTCACATGTGGCGCACACAGTATACAATATTTACATGTAAACTAACATTTTTCTGCAGACTTAGCTTCTCCCAGATCACTCTCAGGCTAAAATAAAAACATATGTCTTCAGCACACAGACTCACTTGAAAAAGAAGATTTATCTAAAGGAGAAAGGATTAAGATGTCGCCATCAACAGTCATTTTTCGGCATGTATGCAAATGTGGAGCAGCAGTCTTGTAATATCAGTTTAAATACATGGAGTGCAAACAGTACAGATTCACAGAGAAAAATAGTTTTTTTGGACTGCATCTCTCATCTTAGATTCTAATTTGACAGCTGTTTCATTTTATAAACTGTGTTATAATAGGATGACAACAATGTGAGAAATCCTTTGTGCTGAGCTTTGACACTTTCAAAATCTGCCATGATGTTAATCCACTGTATTCCTGCTGAACATTTGCCAGTATAATACACTGAACAATCAAAAGAACGTAATTTATTTATAGAGGACTTTTGCTCATAATTACATGGACCTCTTGTGTGGATATTGTGCGTATTCTCACACTTGAAAGCAATTTCAGAAATGTTGCACACAGCTGTGATGCAGGTGTAGGGCTGGCTCTGACTACATTATCAGATTTCACTGATTTCCTGTATCCTGCTGCAGCAAAACCACAAGAGAGGATCAATTTAACGTGGCAGAATTTAACTCTTAATTGTCTCGGTCAATTTAAACACACAACATTTGAGATGTGGAGATGGAGGGAGGCATATTTTCAAGCCCGGTGTTGCAGTTCACTGCTCTACAGCTCACCCCAGCTTTTGGCATATAGTCACACTGTATCCATTATTAATCACACGGTTCTCAAGGACGACGTCTGTGCAAATTAGTATGCAGAGAGCGCGAAGATCACTTACCAGCAGTGACTTCAAAATTAAGTATTAAGAACAGAATTGTGCTCTTTCTTTCTGTATGCGGGGGCTGTATCTTCTTACTGGGCTAAATTGCCATGAGGATATAGCTGATTTACAGTGTGTGCAGTGAAACTCTGTACATGACAGATAAAGATGTTGATTCAACATTAATATCTTTACCTTCATCTTCTTGTCATGTTTTGTGAATGGGACTTTGAAAAACAGATGGGAGTTTCACTGAACCCGTTACCTCTTTTAAATGTGAGCCTTTGTGTTATAATCCCTAACGGAGCAAATCTCTTAATAATTTAGTTTGATGTAATTTTGCAATAAGATTAAAAAATGTTAGTATTTAAGACACACTGCATGTAGATCTTTTAAACAACTTTTGATCAAACAATCTCACCTCAAAATTCACTTTATTGCTCTTTGGGACATTTCAGTCATATCAAATGATCGTCATCTGCAGATTGTCCTTAATGTGCATTGTAAAAAAGAAGTTTCTATCATCTACATTTTCATGACAACAGCACAAACCCCATCTGCTGATGGAGATGTGGGGCCAGTTGCACCAGCTGTTCATACATTCAAGCTCAGCCTAGTTATGACATACGTTTTTCACTAAGTAGAGATTTTATGCACTGCTGAATGGAAAAAAAAAAACACACTGCACCAATTAAAGTTGGTTTTGTTTAGTAGAGAATTCGTTGTCTCTAAATATTTACACCCAGTTAGCGGCATGTGTCACTGTGGAACTGCTGCCTGGCTAACTGAGAGGACAAATACAGCTAACCGCTAACTCTGAATCACACATACAGTACTTCTCCATGTAGTCAGATAATCATTCACAAAGTATTGACAAGTTAGTTGAATTAGTTAAATGGATTTTTCTTTTAGCCACTGTTATTGATTTAAAGTTGTGATCAGTGACTTCCTGTTTACTTTGATAGAACTTTGATCATAATCTCATGATGTGTTATGATTAAAAGCTCCAGAACAGCTGCTAAATTGATTTTGCTGGGGTTGTACTGTCAATAAACATAGTCAATTGCAATTGATGCAGTTTGAGTTCTATCTTGTGCTGTGTCCCATACGTACAATCATCTCTTCATGTTGCAGTCCACATTAATTGACAATGGTTTTTAAAGCCTGTGGATTCCTGGACTTGCTAATAGGAGAGACGGGCTGCTTAGAAACCCATATTCACTCTCACTGAGAGCGGAAAATGAAAAGCTTCTATCACAGTAAAAAAATCACTTCATGGAGGGGTGAAGGTTCATAGATAAAGTTTTAGTGAAAATCCCTTATTAAAATACATAAAGCCATTATAGTAAGTTATTAAATTATTGTGTGGATGACATAAGTCTAACTAAAGGTCTTCTTTCATGTAGTGAACTGGTTGAAAGGCAAGGCCTTGTCGGTACACACTTAGTGGCTGACATTCAGCTAATGAATCGTCACGCGGTAATGTATTCATCCCCCCGCTGTTTCTGAGAACAGGTAGGATTTAGATACAGTGGGATTCATCGCTTTGTGGCTGTCTACTCTCTTTCAATGTATCAGTGAGTTAACAACACTGGTGAGAAGGAAACAGCCATTCAACCGCTCAGAGGCATCTGGCTTAAAATTGTGCCACTTTTCCATCAGCAGCAGCGGCGTGACATGGCCGCCTGTCTGAGTTAAAACGAGAAGTCAATTGACCGGCAGGCAGAAGGGGATTTGGGGAGTTTAAAGAAGTCAAAAGTAGCAGTGAAGTTCTCTCTTCCAGTGAGACTCCCCCTTCCTCAAAACCTATTGTGGCACTTAAAGGTAGCAGTGGACCCTAAAGGAATTACACAAGAACAACAGCATCTAATGCCGGCAGCGAGCTTTTTTTTTTCCTGCCTTGAAATACTCTGCTAAAGCTTTACTGTGCCTTCAGAGAACAGAAGTGGACTGTGACCCCTCACCTGCAAATGCAGTGCACTTTGAAGACTCTGGTGGTTTTGAGACTTTTAGGATCTCATTTAGGGAATAGGACTTCTATCTTTTTTTGGCTTTTGTGCAGCTTAGGAAGAGGAAATTTCAAAATACAGCTAATTACATGTCTGAGTCTAAAGATAATCTAACAAACACTGTGTGGTGGCTAGAGGAAACTACCATCTGTCACCTGATGTGTTGTGTGTCTCAAAGACTCAAAGATGAGTGCACAATGCAAAGAGAGAAATCCCCAAAGCCAGCTAACAGTCCATCACTGACTGAGTTGTCTTTGAAATTCTAATTCAAAATATATTTTCCTTAAGTTGCTTTCATGGTCTAATAAGTTGCCATTTTATCAACACTATCCAAATCCCTATTTTTTTTCCCCCAACACACTCATTAAATTTGAATGGGTCGTGGGTGTGTTTCAATCCAGGAGGAATCATCACAGCGTCTGCGTTATGCTGTGACACATTTCCCCCTGTCTAACTCCCCTGGTGTTGTTGGCTCGTGTCCTCATTGTTTCTCACATTCAGTCGTGTAACCGCAAACACAGTCAACTAAATATGTATGATGTGTCACTAACACCGGAGCTGGCATCCCGCTGCTGCACTGATTTTCAAGATAACATGATTTGCTGTACAGGCAATTTGATCCCTAGAGGCAGATAGTATCGTTAGGCCCTCGAGTGCAAGACACTTAACCTGGCCTGTTAATCACCCATGCTAATGATGTCTGCTGCGAGTCCATATGCTGTACATCAGGGGCCAACAATGGGCAGCTTCCAATTTTGTGTACTTTATAATCCTGATGTGTGTTTTGTCAGTTCAGGTTAGTGTCAGCTGAAAAGCTGCATATCTGACTGACAAGATGTAATCATTTTTTTTTATAATTACGTGAATATAATACAGTTATATCTGTTAAGAGGAGAAATAGAAAGGACTTGAATTGAGATTCATCACTTGAGTATCAGTGATATGGGTGAGGTGAGGTGCCTGAGCAGAGCCCAAAAGATGTTTAAAGACAGTTCCCACCAGGGCCACAGCAAATTTGCCCTCCTGCCAATTAACATGTGATACAGAAGTATCCACTGCACTACACAACTACAAGGAGGCTGTGAGCCCACTTAACCCTGACTTGCAAAAATAGTTTTTATTATTTCCAATTTATTCATTATTAATCATTTTCTGTTTTAGTCATAGCATAAAGGAACTACAAACTACATTTAGCTCAGCAAGCTTGTGCTTTAAAATAATAATAAAAAAAAAATCTTGTATCTTGTGATTTTCTGTGACTTGAGAGAGCTTCTCTGGCACAGCTGCAGCTGTTTTCACAGTCTGATTAATGCTCTGAAATTTATTTTGACAGTAACAGAGTACCTATTTATTAAGTTGTTCCAATGTGAAAATTAGTCTTTTTAGATTCCTTTGTCTGTTGTCATTTTCAGTGAAAGATTCAATGTTTAATTAGATCATGTTTTAAAACAATGTCTAACATTTAATTTAAAAACAGAGGAACAGGGATAGTATTAAAGATTCTCTTATTTATTTATATAACCAGGAGGTCCTTTAGATTAAAACCCCTTCTGGTTTTTAGGAGTTTGTAGGATTAACATAAACCTGGGGATTCATTTTTTTTCTATTAGGTTTTTGTAAATTACATTCAAGGGGCTCAACATTAAAAGTATCTTCACGTGTTGAGGCAGTAAGTCCGTAGTGAACGTTATATTGACAGAGAAAGCTGAGTTCTCCTGCAGCAAAATGTTTTCTTCCAGCACCAGTGACGTCATTTGCATCATGCTAATGTTGACACATTAGCGTAGTTGCTGACAAAGATGTAACTTGCTAATTTAGGCTCCAGCTACACAAAGATGATGAAAGTACAAACAAAGCCTGCCAAGATAATAAGTGCTTTAATTGACTCCATTCAGCATTGAAACTGCTTGGACATCCTTGTTAGATGAGGCAAAGTTTCCTCTTAATTGTCTCTGAGGGCCTTCTACGGTAGGGATCATGTCCCCCTCAGCAACATCATGCAGCCAGTGGGGTTTTGTGCAATTCAGTGTCCCACAGTTTGTGACTGAAAAACACTTAAACAAATACAAATTGAGGTTTCTGCAACAGTATTGTTAAATGTGATGAACATGCTAACTGCATACAAAAATTTGCAGCTTAAAATATCACAGTAAAATAAACTTATAGCTACAGTTGCAGTAGTAACAGTGATAATTGTGGCTGAGCGAGAATGAATACCCTTAAATGTTTCACACAGGTAATCTGCCCTCTCAACCAAGAGACTGAGACAGGGACACCATTAAACCTATTACATGTGAACTTAATAAAAAAATGGTTTTGAAGCTGCTATTTTGAGCTTTAATAGTTACATAATGTTGATTTAATTTAGTCTCCTTTTGTCTGCTCTGTAAATCTGTAATCAGGGAAAGGATTTAGACTGAGTCAAGACTTTGATAGAATACAAAAGGCCTAACTCTGACATGCCATTATGTCTGACATTAATGCAAATGTTGTCCTTTTAAAGCAAAAATATGCACAGTGAAGTAATTTTCACGTGTATTACGGCTTTCTTATAACTTTGTAGTGTTTTTCTTCTTTTGTTGATAACTGGGTAAAATACAAAACACATACATACTTTGCTCTGCCTTAAAACACTACATATTCATAGCACAGTCATCTTTTCATTCACCCAACTGACAATGTATAGAGTCATTTGGTTGTACTCAGATTTTCTCTGATATTTACTGTAGGAAAGGAGGTGAAGGTAAAGGATGTGGTGTATTCTTTAATTGGACTTGGGAAAATTGTCATTGTGTGAGTACACTAGTCACATGTTATTTGTTTCTTTATGCCCCTCCCATATTGCAAAACACTTTTTAGTAGTCTGTGACTCGTCTGCCTTTCCTTGCAACAGCCTTTTCAAAGACCACTTAGAAAGACCGCAGTTGGCTCGAGCCATACTGCTCACAGTTAATAGAAGATTTCCAGCAGTGTAATATGATGCCACCAGGCCCAAGCTGTGGAGGACTGGCTCGGCCCCATCCAGCAGCCTAAGCTTTTATGCCAGTTGCCATTCAAATTACCACTGAAGACAAAAACAAGACTGTGCCATCCAGCGCTTATCCAATGTCAGACAGTCATTATGGGGCACTGTAGCTCAATGCAAAAATATAATAAGAAAATTAGTCCAATACTCCACTGCATTTGTTCATTCATGAGATTGTTTGGCCTCCCTGTTAATGCCGCTGAATGGCTAATTGGCTGTTATAATAGAGGAGTAGACCATTTGGAAGGATTTACCAGTTAAATACACGGATGAGAGCAACAACGTATATGCAATACTGTTTTGTATAGAATAATAGTCATAAGCTTTTTTCAGCCAAAGCATTGTAAGGCTATGGGAAGCTGAAGGTTAGAGCTCCAGAGGTTTAAATCCCCACCCTTGTCTGTGAACATGTGTGTGAATGAGGAACCTTTTCCTCTTTCTCTGTCGCTTCTGAAGGTACTGTTGAACAAGAATGGCAGCCAGGCGGCACAGTGCGAAGGAGAGATCACCGACACTGAATATATATTAGCTACAAGGGTGATTGTGCACCTTTTTTCCTGCTCCTTCCAAAGAAAGGAGCATTTAAAAATAGAATTTCTCTATAGAGCTATTGAGATAGAACAGTAAGTTGAACATTCAATTAACCGATCGTCAGAGAATGATCCAGCAGCTACTTTGAAAATTGATATGGATTAAATAAACGTTAAACAACATAAACATATAAAAACAGTATTCAGTCTTGGAAAACTAACATTTCCAACCCGTGCTTCATAATCATTCATTAAAGGCAGCAGGAGGCCTTTATTTTGCAGCAAATTGAGGCATTTAAAACCTCTAGTGCCACACCAGTATATTGCATATAATTTGGTATGTATTACATAAAAGACAGTCTTACAGACTTGTTGTAATTTAAAGTGCAGCCATGCTACTCACAAATACACAAAGTTTATTGCTTTTGATGTATCAAAGAAAATGCATTTAGCAGTCCTCCATTTGTCTTCTCCGATTGCCTTAGTTTTATTGTGTCTGCTGCCTACAAAAGTTCTTTCTGGCATAGAAAGCCCTTACTGATATAACTTTTTTACTAAACATAGATTATAGTCCAACCAAAAGCCATAAAATTGGATTGTAGCTGCAGTAATTCCTTTGAAGTGTAAAGACTTTAGCGATCAGTTGTGGCTTGTTGGTTCGACAGATGTGGGAGCCTGAACATGTTGAGGATGCTCACAGCCAAAATGCAACTGTCGTTCAGCGTCTGATATAGTTGCATCATTTATTGCAATTGTTGTTTTACAAACCTCGCTGTGGGTCTCGACTTACAACTACTCTCATGACTCAGTTTCATTCTAATGTTATTCGGTGCAAATAACTGTGCAAAATTGAAATATGTTTGATATTTATGATTAGATTAAAGACACTTTTGGGAACAATCGAGTGTCGTCAAAAGGGGTGTTAATGATATAAAGGCTTTATCATTTTCAGTCGAATAAAGCCTGGCTGCAGTATAATGAGCTGCTCCTGACCTATTTGGACATTATAATGATGTCCCAGTGGAGCTGATAGTACAATGTAAAATGACTTAACATGGTGAAAGGCATGAACATTATGGGGGCCTATAAAATAGCGATCATATGGGAAAGTTAAATGCAGAGCTAACCTTCTGATAATTTGCTTGTGGCACCCATATCTTTCTAAATTATGATATAACATTTGTAATTTTGTTGTCCGGTGATTACAAGGAATGTAACAGAATCTGAATCAGAGAGTTTAAAGAGAGATTGTGTGCTGTCTTAAAACACTGCTTTTTTGATGCAATGCAGCACCTTGCATTATATAACTTTAGTAACAGCATTGCTACACTACTCCTTAAAAAAAAATCTATGTCGCATCATCCTTTATCTTAAGAAAGGTGTCAGCACTTGTAAGACTTGATATATTTCAAATGCAATCATGGGCTATCCAGTCCTGTGTAGCTATGGCCTGCCTTACAGCGCTATTGGATTTTGTTGTCACTGTAAATTCACTCCGCCTGAAGTGTCTTTGGCATCATCACTCTGCGTGCAGGTTTCTACCTTGCTATCTTTTTCACACCCCTGCTTCGTTCCCGTCTGTCTCCTTTTAGAGAATGTCGGGTTTATGCTTATTTCTCATTCACATTGTAGCTCTTTGTTCCATCCTGTTATATCACCTCTACTCTGAAAAGTTTAACTGTGAAGAAACTAAACATCAACCTCCCAGTGTTTTTCTGGGTCAAGTGCAAAATGAAATACAGTAGTTCTAGTCAGGGATGTACCAGCGCTGGTTTCTATGGTAACTGCAGGGCTGTATTTAGTGCAGTTGTTTCACTGCGCCTGGCTCTCTGTTTTCAACCAGGCGAAGAGGGAAGAGTGAGGACCGTTCCCAAGGGGCTAAGCAGAAAGTGGGGCAACTTCTCCCATCACTGTCAAACAAAATCTTTAAGCTTGAAAGGGGATCATGTCATGAGTTCCTC
>JAQNCA010000029.1:18103998-18122339 GCA_029783725.1 Acanthurus tractus | reverse complement strand
CGGTTATCGGTTATTGGTATCGGCCTTTAGGAGCTGAAAGTTATCGGTTATCGGTATCGGTTTTAAAAAACAGTTATTGTGCATCCCTAGGTATGATGATGATAATAACCTTTCTATACTACATTAATTGACTCATGGCAGTGATCCACCAGTCCTCTGTGTACAATATTGCCACATTACATAGTAAGTGACATTGCTTCCTGTGTTCTGCTTCTCTCCATACCAGCTTAACATTTCCTGCACGTGCCTCAAAATAATTTGTTAAAAACAGCAGGAGGCCTTTACTCTCTAGCGACCTTAGAACAATGCTAGTGAGGTTGGCTGCTATTAAATTAAGACAAGTACATCTCTGACAGAGTGGATAAAAAGACAACAAAGACTGATGTTATCTCAAGCACGATGATACGTTTTTGCAGCTTTTGCAGCTTGTCATTGCAGCCAGACACCAGCAGGACTTTAGTTTTTGCTTTACGACTTAGAAGAGGAATAAAACAGAGCTGTGCACGTGCAGGAGAAGTGGTTAGTGGTTTGATGGCCTGTGGACAGTCAGAGGGCGAGGCTCCTTTCAGGGCTGCTCAGAGCAGCCCAGCGCTGTTTAGATGATTTATATCTGCACATACTACCTATAATCCTATATTATGGTCCGTCTCTGTTTAAAGGTAAAATGTAAAAAAAAGAAACTGAAGTTGAAGTGAGGACACTCAGCAGGTGTTTACAGCAAAAAGATTAATGGGTTTGTTTTGTTTGTTTTTTGAAATACTTATCAGTAATATTTGGCAGAGGGGATGTGTGTTCCATTACTGTTCAATTAAATGGATTTTATTAAAAGAATATCAAAATCCTGTCATTACACAATTAAATTTTACCTCCAAAAGATTAATTTGTGAATATGTATGACTGCCATGATTCAATTAATTTCACTTTGATAATAGTTCAAACAGCTAAACTTTAATCTGTTAGAGTGAGTTATCTTTTACACAATGTTTGTGTATATTATGAAGAATAAGTGCACAATTTTCCATATGAACAACCAAATCGTTTTTATAGAAAATATTGTTCTATCTACAGCCAAAAGGACAAAGTGTGAAAAAAGATAACAAATGTTGAAAACCCTTGCCAACATCGCTGTTGTTAGAACAAATGAACCAAGGGCATGAATACACTTATAAATTGTTTATTCATTCTCTTTTCTCTTAACTCATCACAACCAAATTTCACACTTTTCCTTTTAAATCTAATCACAAGTACTGGAGTCAGCACAGACAGCTGCACAGTTGCAAAACAAATGGTTGTGAAATAAATTTAATGATGTATAGCCTGGTAGAGTGGTCATTTAACGGTCTTTACAGTTTCAGAATTCATATAAGGTCAATGTTGTATTCCAGATGACGGTTCCAAGATTTAAAATGTAGCCGGCCATCCAAGATTCAGTCACAGCAGCATTTTCCATTTTGTGCAATTTATGTCTTAGACGTGCATGTCATTTCAGGGTTCATGACAGATTGAAGAGATTGATGAATGCTCATTTATACGTACTGTATATTCTGTTCTCTGTTTTACTATTTTCTCTCTGCCAAGGAGGTTTCGTCAACAGTTCTGCTCAGTTAGATGTTTGTCATCAGTATTATGTGACAAATACTGGACAGATTTTTATAAATCTTGGTGGAAGAGTTTGGCGTTGGCCATGAAGGAAACCATAAAATTTTTGTGAGGATCTGACTCAGGAGTGGATACACAAATTATTTTCACTTTGGTAACATTGCCAGATAGGCTAAACAGGCTCGGAGGAATAAATGAAATACAGAAGATGGTAGTAAATTTAAATAGTGACAGAGAACAACAAGAAATGTAGAATTGCTTTAACAGTATCCAGATTTTATAGTATATCATAGTAATTTAATACATATTAAAATACAGATGACCTTATTTTTGCTAAAGCGTCTGTTTAATTGATAGTCTTGTAGGTTTAGTCCGAATATCAAGGTGAACCAACCAATGGAGACATGGCTGGATGCAAAATTTGCCTTACTTTGACCCCATCACATTAAATCAATAGCCACAATTAAACTTACTTCAAAGATTATATATAAAGAAGATATGTTATATTTTACAAAATACACTCAATTATCATACAATAAAATAGCCAAGTGCATAGAAAATGTTAAATTATGCTGCATTTGCAACCACAACAAACTGCATACATGGTAATGCAATAGAAGTTATTACTTGCTGTTTTAATATGATGTATAGTCATATAATTCTGGAAGGCTCTAACTTCCTGTAGGGCAATTATTTTGACTAATGAAACCTCAAGCACACTCTACTGATTATACCTCTGTGCTTTTTCTTTATGCAACAGAGTATTTTTTAATGTCGTGGTTTTGCAACTTATTGGATCTGAATACTTTTCTCAGCACTGGAAAAATTCACAGAGAGGTTATTTTATGATCAAGTTTGTCTTACTGCACACACAACATATTATCTTTTAGAATATTGTACTAGCCTGTTTCTACTACCTTTAGCCCGTGTTTACATATGAATTTTAGATAAAGCAAGGATATCCTGGAGATGATGTCTCCTGTTTGATTTATAATGTGTGAATTTGTAGCGGAGTAATCTACTTCTGATGCGCTGGGGCCTGAGGGGAAAGCTGTATGGCTGCAAATAAAACCACCTCCAGACTTCAGAGCCGTCATTAATCAGACCCTTGGCTGGCAGTCCAATGCCTGCTGCTACGTTCCCTTCAGACCCCGTTGTTGGATATTTGTTGATTGTCTGTAGTTGCTCCTCTCCTGTCCTCTCCCATCCTCTGCCTCTCTGTCATTAATTAAAAGCATGTAGAGAATTTCAGCTCAGAGCTCTCTCTCTGAAATATGCAGAATAATTCTCCCATTGGGGTGTTTTGACTCGTCTCTTTGTGTTCGAGAAACTGCCTTTCTCTGTCAGCGATGAGAGCCAACATGCCAGAACATACTGCAGCTCTCTCAGTTTGAATCTAAGACAACATGACTACTTCTGCAGGACAATTAAAATGAGTCTATTGAGTGATTTTTAAGTGACTAATGCTGTGCTGTGGTCATTGTTTAAGCTGTATTCAACACACATAGTCATCACTGGGTTTTCAGCCACTAAGCTTATGGGAAGTGTGACTTAGTGTGCAGAAATGAGCAGTGTCTGACTGTGACAGTGTGTGGTGTTAGACAAGGGATGGCAAAGTGTCATTTACAAAATTACACTTTCACAAGAAGAAAGCAGTTAAGTGGATGCTGCTGCAGTATGTAGATTATTTTAAAAATGTAACTTTTTTTCCTGGAAGAAAATTGAGTGCTGTAACAAGGCAGCAGAGACCGTACTTATTGTACTGTATATGGGCAACCTTAAAACAAACTGCAGCGATTCTTGGAATGAAAGTCTGAAATCTTTTCATGTTTACTCACGCACACCGCTGTATTCACCTCTGCATCTCTAAGTATGCAGCTTGCTTTCATAAGACAACTGAAAGATACCGCCTGTCAGAAGAGTGCTCCATTAGTGATACACCCACACTGCTCTTTCCTCAGACATACAACGTGATACATTTGTGGCTTCTGCAATTGTTTGCCTATGCAGCAGCTTCTCTGAAAATCTGCGGCAGAAATTGTCAAAGATGATTGTTTCATTCCTCGTCATCGCGGGCGTTTCTATGCCGCTGTCGGAGTGCGGCACAGAATCTTGATTCCGTGGCAGACAGATGCCAACTTTCATCCCTTTTTAGTTTCCTTCAGAGAGGCTCTGTTTTGGCAGAGAACATAAATTCAAAGTGAGGCTTAAAGTCGATCTCATGGGGATTTGACCAGTAGAATATTCAAGCCATATATGCACCCTTTGATCACCTCTGCGGGTTCACATTAGGATGGACAGTTTCTATCTACTTAATGAGGCTTCGCCTTCAATTTTTGTGAAAAGTGATCTGGAGGTGTTTTTTCTTAAGCGTTTCAATTGATTGTAATATTCACAAGGATTTCTTGTATTTTGAACTACATTTTTCATAGAAGCTGGCTGAGGACCGTGAGGCAATCTACCTGGATGTGAAGGTCCTGTATTGTGGGTGGTGGTGTGTGCCCTCAGGTTGAGCATTAAAATCATCAAACAAAACACACAATATACTCAAAGCTGGCTTCTCCTCCGAAGTTTGGAGGGCATTGTGTAAGAAAATATTTATGTTCTGGGGAAACAACTCAGATTTCAAGGGAATGCTTTAAGATTTATTAAGTATTGAGTCCATTCAAACTACACAGTCATTTATCAGGCATGAACACTTATTGCAGCGGCAGCGGGGCTATGGAGTGAATAAAACAACAAGTTCATTTGGTATTCTGCTCAGGTCGTCTCACAGGTCAGACCAAGTATGGTTTCAGAGCTTTGCATTGCTCAAATATTTTATTTAACTTGACTTACTCACTTGATTCAACACCCCATTTGTATTTTAAAGTAAAATGTTTTCAAAGAAAGATACTCAAGAGAGAGGTGGAAATAACCTCTACAGGTTAGTGTCATAATTAATGAATGGAACTCAAAGGAGGGTTTTTCGCCCTTAGGTCTGCTGTGGAGATTGAGTAGACTGACATGAGTTGCAAAAGATAGTGAAAAATCTGTGCTTAATGGTTCTACCAATAATATCTGCCAGTTTACTGCGAAGGTAACAGTGTGTGATGATGTTGATTTTTGTAGTAAAGCACTTGGTCAAACCTATTTGAACTAATTAATTGTAAACAGCCGTCTGTGTCGACGACATTTTTTTATACCAAGCTGGTGTAACTGCAACAAGTCCAGGTTGATTCAAAGTTTCACCTCATCTTAAAACGAATTTTAGACATGGCTTTACATAGAAACTAATTAGTGTATTGTTAAAAGAAAGATGCAGATGACAATATGTAAACTTTACATTCAGAGCCTTTGACTGCATTTCTTGTGTTTTTAGATTAGATACACGCCTCATCGCTTTGAATTATTTCCCCCCTCAGGCACTCCAACTATATATCTGATATGAAACGCCTTCTGTAGACTTGAAAAGTAGCTTTGTAGTCTTCACAGAGACTGAACTTCTTAGTTTGCCTGCATTGATGGTGGTTACAGTGAATTCCAGTGCCAAGATTCTCAGTGGAAATTAGTAACAAAATGTCAAAGGAAATACCTTAAAACACTTCCGTAGCATCATGCATGTAAAGAAAAAGTCTTTCTACCTATAAACAGCTAAAATAACAGATTCCCTGTTAATTCTTGCATATGACCCTGTAATGATTATAGTGAGCACATAAATGGTTCACATGTTGGAGAGTTTTCCTCCTGAGAGCCATATTGAAAAAAAAAAAAGCCTCACAATATCATCTTTGAAGTCTCAAATGCTATATAACAACATGACCCTGCCATTAGGTTAACTAAATCCATCTTCCATGCACAATAAGAGACTAGCTTGGTGAGGATGCACAATAATTTGAAGTAGCTGACATGTTGACCGAGGACTGAAACCCTGACCTTTTTTTTCTTTTTATAATACTATGAATCTAGAAAATGGGCCAGTGAAAAAAATAACGTTATTTGAATCTTGATTCATCTAACCCTTTTTGCCGTTGCTCATTGATGAGCACTGACAATCATTGAATGACCTTTACAGTTCCTGTCTCTGGTTTTAACATTGTAGTAATACTGTGAAAAAATCCAACCTGTGTGCTTTAAAACCTCTCTCATCCTGGTATTTTCTCACAACCACTGTAGTGGGCATTGTTAAAATCCTAGGTTTTTACTATTATGAAGAGGCAAACACTCTGAAAGAGCCCAGTGTTGCTTTCTGTAGGTTTTGAACCTGGACATTTATAGTATATTTAGAAATTTGAATGCTCTTAGTGAGCAGCTGGATATGTTAGGATGTCAAGAAAGTCACTGTAGGATTTTCAAGCCGTTGCTGAACTCTGCACCTTCATGTTAACAGCAGAAGCTTCGGGGCTCAGCCAATGTCTCTGTTAATTATTTTAACTCTCATGGTCAGGTCAGGCAGGTTAAGGCTTATTCAAGCATATCTCATCTCTTAAAACACAGCAGCTATTGACTAATTGAGCGTGTTTCTGCATGTTGTAGTTCACTACCCATAAATTACTTTTAGTCTGTTACCTTTTTAATTTCCCAACCTTTCTGTGTGCAGTTGTGTTTTATTTCTTCAACAGATGCTTGTTGTTCACTGCCAAATGTCTTCTAAAGAAAGTAAAACCTCCCCCTCAACACACTTTTCAAAATGTCCATTTCTGCCTATTGTTTGTCCTCTTAGTCATTAAATATTGATATCTTGGGAAAAGAAACAGCAGTTCAGGTTATATTGAGACTCGGATGTGGTAACAAAACTTTAGAGAATTCCTCGATATTGCCTTGATGGAAGCTTACCAACAGAGCATAGCGTCCAGCTTTCCAAGATTCGGCATTCCTTGTTTGTAGTGATAAACCTGATAATATAAAGGTTTTACCTTTCTATTCCCGTGAGCACTGAGCGCTGTTGGAGTCGACTGAAAGCACTGAAGCGTTCCTCTGCTTGACTAAGAGCATGGCGTCTCTGGAGGAGTAAGTCAATATTCAGAGGAGCTGACTCTTTCTCCCCCTTTGAGAGGGAAAAAAGCAGCAAACGTTGACCGAACAAAGTCGTTGGTAAAATGCATGGATGAAACTTGAATGCTCGTGATATGCATTGTTTTTGTCAGAGGAAGTCCTGTCAAGCTCTGTCTTGTCAGATGTGCAGCACTGTAAACCCAGTAGTTACTTATTTATTTCTACCTCAGATCTTCTGTGTGATGATTTGGTGTGATGATTTGATTTGAGAACGAAAAGGCGAAATGGAAGGATGGACTTTCATGGAATAGGAAACAACTGTATTCTTTCCGCTCCTATGCAGATGTCCATTTGGACACAGGAGATTGACAGATCAGATAAGAGCCATTCTCGCTCACTAATTACCATCTCCGATCTTGATAGGATTGTAATTGTAAAGCACTACAACCAACTCATCCAAAACAACGTCCATCTGTTTATATTTTGTCATCTTTTACCTCAGAATTGCTGTAAAATTTGAAAAGAAGATTGTCATATTTGTGCAGACAGTGGGAGCGCCTGTACAGCTCAGAAAACAAACTCTGTCAGTACAATTCATTTGTATTTTAAGAAAGAACGGCAAGCTTAAGCAGATTTGAATTTACCTTGAAAAAATGTGGTATTCAAATTCTCACATCTGCAAATGTCACTTCTTGAAAACACAACCAGTGGTGTTTTTTTTAGCTCTAAATCTTTTATCCATGTCTTGAATTTATTTTTTTTTTCAATTGAGGCCATTATTATGCTTTAAAAAATCTAAAAAGTCAATATTATACTTGACTATATACAGTATTTTGAGGGATATGGATGAAAGGCCCTACTGAACGGTGGATTAGGCCTGGTGACAGGGGTCGTGGCAAACTCCTCCTGCCTGGGTTATCAGTCTCTGACAGCCCACTGCTCTCTGATCGCTGCTGCCGTCACAGAAGCATGCATCACACACTTGTCAAAGCGCCTCTCCTCCACCCACCCCCTTTCCGCTGAAAGTCAACACTACAGTCTCACCACACATATATTTACGTGCTTGCAGACACCCTTACAAGATGTGCATGCACACAGGCACATGCGCACTCATACAGTACACACACACACACACACACACACACACACATACACAGACACCGTTCCCATTTTGGTGACAAATCCTGCCTGAGCTGGCTCCCATCTGTGAGTCATAGCGTGGTGTGTTGTACGAGTCAAACTCCCCCGTCATCTGCCTTTCACAGATGGATCTGCGTGGTGTCCAAGGGCCCTGTCTGGTGGCCACGATTGCAGGGCGGATTGTATTCAAACCTCCTGTGATCCGTATCGAGAACAGACATATTTCACAAACGTTGAGGTGTTCGCAGGCAACCCTCCAACAAGGGGGTCAGGTTAATCATAGCGGCTTGACTGGGTTTAATCCATTAAACCATGAGTTCACCGCTACATAGCTTGCTTGGCTGAATCTCCTCACTGATCCCATTTTCTCTGTATACATATCCGTTCTTTCACTCTGGCTCCTATTTGCCCCCATAATGGGATTAACTCCAGTGACACCAATCTGAAATCTAGCTTTAAACTCTGCAGGGTGAGTCTTATTTCACTGGTTATTCCCATAAGGGATAAAACATGGCTTAGGCTACATAATTAGGTTCCTCTTTCCTCACAACCTAAATGTAAATGATGACAAATTAATGATAAATAGCTCAGTGTATGCCCTTCTTGTTGTCTGCTGGCCCAGTCAAGATGCCTCTAGAAACATAATAACTGACAAACCATGTTAATTAATATGTCTGTTAGAATATGTGGACGGTGCTGTCATAAATAATGGATTCTGTCAAGAGTCACTGCAGTCTAACACTGCCTCAGTGACTTTTGGTCTGGGCAGCAAATAGTGCTTTGACTAGGTAATACTTATTTTGGCAATAAGGATTAAATAGGTTTACTCCACGCCTACACTTAAAAGACAATATGTCCGCAGTCATTGTTGTTGAACCCACCAATAACTTTTGAAACACAGCTATCAAGCAAGCTTATTATCAAGCTCTTTTCCACTTTATAATAAAATCAACGCGGAACAATTGACCTTGGCGGAACAAAAATGCTTTCATTCCTCCCTGCCTTATTGTAATGGTGCAACAAGACATTAGTAAGCCTTTCATTGCTCTGTTTCTCACTCTCCCTCCCGGAGCCATTAACAATCAACAATAATTGTTTTTTTTTCTTAACACCCTCATCTCTTGTTCTTAGTGGTCAAAGGCAGCATCATCCAAGGCTGTCTATTTTGGATTTTTCTGACTAAAATGTGCAGAAAAGCATATGGTTGTTGGTTGATGTTGGAGATTTAATGAAGGGTTAGTAACCACATTTGACCGCATTTATATGAATGTGCCGGAAGGTTGTCATGGGGATTGAAATTTTTTTCTTTTCTCAGAGGAAACTGTGGTTTGTTATAGTTAATTGTTATTTAAATAAATGTATCCATATGCATACTGAATCTATACTGCATCCATATGTACATGGGTCTCAAATAAATAAACTTGATCTGACCGACCAAATACATTTATACTGTATTTGTCACTTAATTTTAGTCATGACTACCTTATTCTGACATCAACTTAGCATAAAAATAATAAAACAGTGCAAGAACCAGCACCAGAAATGTCAGCAGTGAAGCTAAATTAAGAGATAAACCATTTAAGAGGTTGCGTCTTACATTGTGACATGGCAAAGAAAAGCACAGAAATTGCACAAGTGCTTTTATAAAGAGCATACTATCTGCATAGCACAGTATATGGTAATACCACATATACTCCAATTTGATATGGAGACAAAAGTGAGCTGCTTTCAAAGGGGTTCAAAGCATGAAAGTCTAAAGGAAGGCGTGTTAAGATGCCGCTATTACTTGTAATTCAGGTTGGAGAGACCTTCTGTTAAACGCTGAGAAAACAGTTAAATCATGAGTTACCATTACTCCTTCATCTTAGAACTGTATAGAATACATTATCTCAGTGTGAGGTGTGCAGTGTGCAGTCTTTTGTTCACATGCAAAAAGGTCATCTTGGATTGAGAACGAAAAGGCGAATTCCTTTAAACACTGACTTTAAACATTGGTTTGAGTCTAAGAATCAAACCAATGTTTAAAGTCCTTTTAATGCCTTGCACCGGAATATAATGTGTCTGTTATGCTGTAAATGGTGGCGGACCAGCCTCTCCAGCAGGCTCTTTCTCATTTTATGTGACTTCACTTTAACTTCAACCCTCGTGTATATTACCTCGTTCAGCTACAATTCAAGACTGTGGAATACCATATATTGGAGATATTTGGGAGTAGGACACCTTTTAAAGACTTAAATTGACATTTTTGGGAAATCATTTCTCCCCTTTTTTGCTGATTTAGATGAGCAGAAAAAAGCCAGTCCTTAAAAGCTGGTGTTTTATATGAAAAGGACAAGCGTGAAAATGGTTTTTATCTTCTCATCGAACTCTTGACAAGAGATCAAATAAATGTATTTCCTAAAAAGATGAACTATGTGTTTAATAAAGAGTTTAAAGCAAACTTAAAACATAGATTTCATTTAAATTGGAAAAGTTTTCTGCGAGTTGATAATATTTTCTTCAGTCTGCACCGCTAGTTATCATTCATTTTTGTTCTTGTTTTTCTGTGTTGATTCCTTTGCCACTGTCACTACTAGTAAACTTACTGCTCATGTGCATAAACATCAAACTTCATGTAATAAAATCACCTAAAAACTGAGTCAACTTTAAGAAAAAGCACCATTTATTAACCCTTTGTGAGGTTGTTATTAATGACTTTTTTAGCAATTACTAAGTCATTTACTTGCACCTCATAGATCAGTTATAAATCATCAATGGGAGCAACTTTTGGGTTGCCAGGTTGATAAATGTAAGTCGTTAATAAAAAGTAATAAACCATCAATTCTGCTTTTAGAATATTTTAGTAAATCATTAATGAAGGAGTATGAGTCTCCCACTCTCAAATAAGCCGTCAGTGGTATCCATCATCAGTGTTAAAGAGTCATTGATAAAAACTAATTCTGTAGCTTCAAATGTTAATGAATTGCTAATAGACAGATTGTGGCCCAGATGCCCTGCAGCGAAAGGAGAATTGCATCAACCTGGCATCCCAAAAGTTGTTCACAGTAATGGCTCGTAACTGATCCACAAAGCATCAGTAAATAATTCATTACACATCAGTTTGCACATTTGTTACCATTTTTACAAGCAATAACAAATGAGACAGTGATTACAATATATGCTTTTTATTCTAAACTTTCTCTTTTCTCTTCTTATTTTACATCTGTGCGCTCTTTGCAGGCAACCTGACACCACTTGCACCGGAGGGCATAACACATTGATTGACATTTCTTAGCAATTGCGTAGCAGACAGTCTGTTTGACTGCAGTCCTATTTCATCATGGCCTCTCTGCCTCTCGCTGCCCCCCCTCAGAATCTGCCTGATGGTGGTGAGAGCATTTGGCCAGTAATGCCATTTACTCATGCAGACACCTCATATTTCTTTTCCTTTTCCCCTCTGCCTTTTTTCATTTCTCTCATCACCTTCACGTGCTGAACTAAACCCATCTTTGCATGTTATGGAGGAGTATAAAGAGCACGTTTTTGCCATTCCCAAATTCCAATGTAATGTAGAATATAAAAGGGTTTAAATCTGTACTGAACTCTCTCAAAAAAAAAAGCTCAGCATAAACATGTGACAGAAGGTCTGTTTATACCCACAGTCCCTTAGAAGCAGGACTACTGTCAAAAAAACAAATTACTTTTTGTCTTTTTTACAAAACTCTGCAGTAAACAGTGAGGGTTTTTTTGTGGTTTTTCCATCAGAGCTTTTGCCAGTGTTATCTTAATAGAAATCATTCTGCAGCAGCAGAAATATGTTTGAGCTGCATTTTGTGTCCGATGCAAGATGAATAGCAAAGAAATTAAATTGTATAGCACATCCATACACAAGAGAGAATTTCTGATGTTTTAATATTGCACCAGCAACAAACAGGGACTCTGTGGGCCTTGTGCTCTCCATATTCACCAACACATTCCTTATCAGCGATGCCTTTTTATCACAATCACATTAAACGTGATTCATGTTCATGGCACATCATCAGTGACATGTGGAAAAGGTCTACGGTGAGGCACAAAATGGATTGGGCGTCCATGGTGGCTAATTCTGATTCAGGAATTTAGAGAGCTGTGTTAAGGATGTTAGGCATTAAAGAGTTGTCTTTTTCATGGGATTATCTGCGAAGGAGGAAGTCAGTATTCAGACAGGGCTGACTGGCACGGCAAGATCAGCTTCCATCCAAGTAGAACACTTCTTCAGGCATGCAAAACATGCAGACTTAAGTCACATAATCCCTTTCGATATCAGCGAGGATGTCAATACGCTGACGTGAATGGATAGGAGACATCAGTTTTGCAGGCTTACTGTTGTTTCCGATCACTGTCTTTGCAGCGGTAGCTGGCAGGTTGCTATTATTAGCCACTGCAGTGATATAAATGTTACCGTAGATCCACTGACAATATGATGACAAAACATATTTAAACCTTTGCTGAATTGCTGTCTTGTTTAATAAAACATTACCAAGAGGATTCTAGGTCAATTTTTTTTTCTTTGTATCCCAACATTATGGCATTTATTGGGCCTGCAGATATTAAAGTAAATAATTGGACACCCAAAACCAACACTCAAGCACATCTCAGGGGTTTAACTCTGCACATTTGGTGCCTGATTTCAAATGAGACTGTAACTGTGGATCATAACAGGGCTTTTCTGGTGTTTTGTGGAAGCACTGTTCTGTCAGCGTGACTAAGCAAGGCTGTCCAAGTCCGGCTGACCATGACTGTCTGAAAGAGCTATGAAAACAATCGCTTTTCAAAACAAGCAGCTTCAGGCAAATTGTTGACGTTACACATTCAGATGTTGCTAAATGCTGAAAATGGCTTTGTTTTTGCTCTTTTATCCTACTGCCAAGCATTTGAAAGGATGCACTTAACATATCGGAAAAAGCATTCAGTGTTGAGGCAAACTATTCCAGGATGTTCTTATTATATCCTATCAATATTTGCTGCTGCTGCTGAAGCCCGGTTTCTTCATAGAGCTCATTAAAGTTTCATTGAATCTCATCTCAGCATACTTTGCCTCATAATGGCATTGCATTCATAAAGATAGCTAACAGCAGAACGTTTTAAATTTTGAAAATTAATAAATTAGAATGAGAATTGAACTTCTGAATGTAGAAGTGATGCATGTATATTCATTAATCCATCCATTTTGTATACTTACTTATTTCTGAAGCTTAATCCTACACAAGTTCACACATGGTTAAAGCAAAAAGAAAAAAAATCAGCACGGTTGGTTTCAGTTCAAAGCTCCCTTAATTCTAGGGGAATTATTGAGTTTCAAATTAGTAAGCTGCAGCAGCAAATAGAGAACTCTCTGTGATTACAGTTTGAATTAAAGGAGTCACTGTGGAGTTTGATAGATTTCTGGTAATTTTAAGCGCCAAAATTAAATTGTACTTAGCTAAATGTAACTAACCTCTTGTTATAAGTGGTCATTAATAGAGAAAAAAATTAAGCAAGCTATATTGAAGGAAAATTGCTTCGTATGTCTTCTTGCTTTAATATGAAGGAATGGGTTATAGTTTTATTCTTTAAAGACTGTTCTCTTGGATTCGTTTTGCTGTTTACATATCTATTTCAAATTACTAGATGGTAATAAGCATTGGGCGTATAAATAAAACATTATGTTTATGTAGCTGGATATAAACTTTACTCATCGTGGCTCCTCAGTAGGTAGAGCAGTTATTCTGGGGAAGCCACAGTACTCTTTTTACTTCTTTACGTGCTAAAACCTAGCAAGTAATAAGTAATAAGTAAAAAAAAGTAGTAGGTAGTTTTGCAGCTCAGATCAATCTGTATTGCGTAAGTTAGGTACAAAGACAAGAGTTTCCCCAGAACAGCTTGTTGGTGCCACAGAGGCAAAATTGAAAAAGCTCATTCGGTGCTGCATGTAACTTTGTGTTTTTCTCGATCAGAAGGTTAAGTATATTGTCATCTGTTTGGGATACAACTGTTGATGGATTTTATCAGACAATCTGAAAGTTTATAGGCTGCTGCTAGTAGAGTTTTTAATGGCTGCAGTTAATGAAGCCACACATATGGAGACATCGCCAAATCCCTAAAATTACTCAGAAGCCTTAATATAAATGTTTTCTTTCCTTCAGTACATTAAAATTAATGTCAGCTGTTCATTTTAGATTTTCAACCAAAGTTTAATATAATTGCATTTAATGTTTAATGGGTATAATTAATAGGTAATATCTTGCCTGTAATGTCATGCACAACTACATGTATTATGTATGAGAGTCTTCTCTTTCTGCTGATTTAATAACTCTGGCCATCATACAGCAGCTGGAGTGATTTAAAATGTGCTTCATGTTTTCAGAGGGAAATTACAAAAATATTTAAATCAGTGTGGGACACTTAATAATTTTATTTAATCACCTGACATGGCACGAGGCTTTCCTAAGCATTTTACAAAAGCTTTTCTGACATCAAGGGCCATCAGTATACATCAGTATACATCAGTATACATCAGTGCATCAGTACATCAGTATATACACACAACTGTGCACATGCCGTTTCCCACCTATACATTTGGTATTTAAAAAGAGGACTATGAGGTTTGTGTGCACCACACTGATGCTTCAGACCTGGTGTACAGACAGTTCTGGAGATAGCTGCCCGTGATGTTATATGATGTATAAGGCAGAGCTCAACAATAAGGACTGCCTGAATGTCCAGGATGAGAAAAACACAGATTGATCTGGTTAATTTAGCAACCAATGTGCAGCTGCAGTAGTGCACCCATGAGAAAAATGGCGATAGGTAAACATCTTTATGGTCTCAAACACAAGCAACAACTTCAGATAAAGTGAAAACTGGTGTTAGGTTGGTTAGTGATAGAGTGTCTTTAACAATGTTTTGCACAGAACTTGAGAGCAAGGTGGACAAAATGTGGTCTTATATTGAGGTTGCATCAGGTTACTAAAAAAAACTCTTTGAGTGAGTGACATTACAAGCTCTAACAGCATCTTGCTCACATGGCAGATAAAATGGCTGCAGAAAGCCGCTAATGAATGCAGTAAGTTACATAGGATTGACAAAAAATTGAGTCAGAACAAGTAGTAACCCACTTGCCCATCATGTTGAAGCCTGTAAGGGGGGATATGTGGCCCTGTAGTAAAAATATACTTGTTATTTTTGCAGTTTACATAGCCCTCTTTATAAGATGGCTTCTTTGTACTTCTTCTTTTTGATGAGTCTATTGTGTTGTAGAGCGCACACACGTGTCAACATGCATGTATAGATATTAACGGGTGTTTCTACATCTATTGAATCATGCACATGCATAGATTTATACAGAACTAAGCATTCACACGGCTCAGTTAATATGATATATAGAATGTGCAGACATTTTGTTCTGTCTTAGTTTTACTTTTAGGAGTGAATCCGCACAGAGTTTCATGCATCTGGCCCCTTGGTGTTAATCAAGCACACAGACTCCAAATATAGTGTCCTGAGCTCCATCGAGGATCGTTTAAATGGCAAGAATGCGCATTTGTAAACACAACCATGTACTGTATAAATGCAATGAATTATTGAATGCAGTGTTTATTCAGGCATGAAAATGTGAGCACATAGTTTTATGTCACGCTACTTACTTTATTTTTATATAGCACAGATTCCATTGTTTGGCAAATAGCTGCTGCACATGTGCTTGGAAAGAATGCTGAATTTGAGCGTCTCCTTAAAAACACATTAAATTTAAACAGGGACATGTTGTACCCTTGGAATGATATTTGGAGTGCTGTTTAATCGTGTTTGGGGTGCTGTATATTTGTGCTTTCGGCCTTGGCTCCTCTATCACAGACACAGTTTACTAAAAGCAGAAGCCAGACTGGATTCTCCTCACAAACCTTTAGGTAACAGTCTGCTGCTTTAAACCAGAGTTGGTTTGCAGAGGCTATTCTCAATTCAACTTGCTGTACATTTCTTCATGCATTTTTGTCAAAGTGAGTGCACTTTGTCAGTTAGTAGTATCAGTTAGTATTTACTTTAAAAAGCCTGCTTTGTAACCAACATGTTAAAACACATTTTTTTTGGTATTTAAGAGAACAGCAAAAAGAAATGTGAAGATAATTTGGTGGTAAATGTGTTCAGTAGTAGCCTATTTATCATGGATTCACCTCATTAATAATGACAAGCAATGAGAGAGACAGAGTCAGAACTGCAGTGCTGCAGCACACTTCGTTGCAATGTGAAAATAGGTGGCCAGAAATTGCTGTGTTAAAGCAAACCAGTCCTCCTTGCACCCTGTCTTTCATACCTACTGATTATTTATGTGGTCCAGGTAAATGTGCTGAGCATGGCTAAGCATATAAATAGCGGTACAGACATCATCAGAGGCTTCAGCTCACAGAGGAGGGAAAGAGGAGGAGAAAGGCTTACTACCAGAGCATCAGATCATGAGGAACAGAGACAATCCTCCCTGACTCATCAGAAATGGAGGGAAACTCTGATCCCTCGCATGCTCGTAGTCTGCATGTTAGAGGCTCATGGGTAACCCTGCTGACCTCTGTGGTCACTGGTGCACAACTTTGTACTTATTCCATAATTATTCATACGTGATAACCAAGTGCATCATTCAATTACAGTGTTGCCCATGGTCCACTGGTTTGTATATGTGAAGCATAGTTTAGGATAACTTGACTAATAATTGATAACTTGACTTGCAAATGTAACTGTTTTGTTTTGTTTTTTTTTATTAAAAATAGCTGCATAACCGGAGCAATTAGTAGAGCGTGCATTATTTGATGTGATTCTCTCAGGCAACATGTATTATGTCACCGCGGTCACTGTCTGCACCACAGCAACATTTCCTTCCAAACAACGGAGTCACAACACCCCAGTCATGGTAAATGTTAGAGTGAAACATCAGCACAATTTTCTCCTCATCATTTTACACCTCTGCCGTCGCCATTATCTCTGTACACTCATGTGTTCCAGCTCTTTGCAGCGCTGCCCACAGTACTGGCCCTCTACTTTGCCTTGGGTTGTATGCCTTTGTCTGGAGCTCTCTCATCTCTGGAGGTCACATTGGCCACCCTGGAGGTACTGGTAACGGTCTGTGTGCCAACTGTGTGGGCAATCTAAGAGTACCATATGCTGTCTGTTAAATCACGCTCAGCGGAGGCAGCAGAGTAACATGACTGTTTGGTATCTGATAAAAAATGACAACATGTTTAACATGCGCAACAGAGGCAAACGCTGTAGTCAAGCTATCAGTTTAAGCATGCAGTTTACGAGGGCAGATACTGAAGCTCTTGCATCCCTTTTCTTCTCAACACTTCTATTTTTCCACAGGGAAAATAAGCAGGCCTCACTTAGACTTGATAGGCTAGCCCTCATGCCACTGTTTGCAATTCATCCGTCTGGTTAAGTTCACCATGGCACAACATCAAATACATGTTTTTGTATTTGAGTTTTACTCGAGGTTTTATGATAGAAATGTGGGTCTCAGCCTCAAAATGTTTATTTTAGCAGTTTAGAAAGTCAGGCCGAATAATGTGGATGTGCTCTGTGCCGAGCATTTCACACATTTAGACACTAACTATAGAGAAGCCCTGTGGCAGGTTCCTTTTCACTCTTCATTAAGAATTCTAGAGAGTGTTTTCGGCTGAGAGGCGATAATGTTTCAATGGAAATCGCTTGCCTCTAGTCGCACACCAAAGACTAACGGGCACGGCAAAATACAGGCAGTAGCATGTTTCAGTTTTCTGTAAGAAAATGTTTGTGATGAATGCCCATCTGTGAAAATTCTACAGTCAATGAGAAAAATGAGACAGGAAATACACTTTTTGACACTATTTGGAGACGTAATCCAGGTTTACAGTTGTCCAAACGCCTTCTTCACCATGTGCACTGAAGCTCTGAGGTCTTGAACCGCTGAACAAATAGCTGTTTGTCCTTGAGGAAGGCGTGAAAAGGAAGGCTGGGTTGTTATACAAGGTTAAAAAACAGGGGGGGAAAAGCAAACCACCACTTTTAACGGCTGCAATTTCAGTATCTAATGAATCATCAATTATGTATGTATCATCAATCGTATGCCAATTATACTGTATTAACTGCATGTGTGTAGATATGTGTGGATCTAAAGCTGCGATATCATCATAGAGCTCAATCTGTTAGTGGATTACTTGATTTGTTGACTGACAGAAAATTAATTGGCAACTGTTTTGATCATCTATTTATAGTTTTTTTTTTCATTTTCTGAGCAAAGATGTCAAATATTTTCTGGCTCCTGCTTTGCACATGCAGGGATTGGAGGCCTTTTTTGACACATCTTTGCATTTGTATGATATCTTTGGATTTTAGACAGACTGTCAGAAAAAAGGGATCAAATTGAACATTTTTTTAATTTTATGACAGTCTATAGGCAAAAATATATATATATACATGTAGCAAGAAACACTGAAATCCATTGACAGTGAAAATAATCTTCAGTCAAGGCCCTTTTTTCTTAGTTAACTATACTAGTCATGCTTTAAAACCTGCAAGTCCTCTGCTTTTTAAATCCTCTAGCATTTGTGCAAATGAAGACATTGCTGCAGGCAGCGCATGAGCCTCGTAACATTTGATCTTTGAAG
>JAQNCA010000029.1:18038757-18103898 GCA_029783725.1 Acanthurus tractus | reverse complement strand
TTTGATCTTTGAAGGATGATTTGAAGCAAAAGAGCTTTTTGTTTTTGAGTGTGCAGCGCTTCCCCTCTCCTTGCAACATCCCACTACCAATGTTTTTTAATTAGAGAAGTAACTAAATGTAGAGTAGAAAATCCTCTTATAAGCCTAATTGCTGTGTCACTGAATAGAAGCCTGTGTGCGTGCCTGTCTGTGTGTTTGATGTGTCTGCGTGGGAGTTTGATGAATAGATGGAGGGGCAGTTAGCATGCATTCACAATATGTAAGATCACAGCTAAAGCAGCATGAATGCTCTGGTGATATTTGCACATCCAGTGCGTGTGTGTGTGTGTGTGTGCAGTATATTTTAATCAATTCCTTAAGCGCTGCTGGATGCTTCAGGGAACATGGACACAAGATAGACGCTGAAGTGCAGCATGCATTAAATTGTGCTTCTCACATCACTGTCCCAGGTCAGTAGGAAAAGATGGATGTTGGACATTGTGTTATAGCGTTTTGAAAGTAAACGATTTAAGTTGCATTAAAACTTACCACACTGAATGATACTTCATTTATTCCTGAATAATACTAGTAAGATTTTAAATTAAGTTGAATGCTGACGCATCACCTCCATGTTAAAGGAGATCTTTGAGGAAAAAGGTGAGTTGCAAACGTGCTGCTAAGGAAGAGGAAGAGGTACGTCTCCTCTGGTTGTAGTGGATGGCTACGAAACAACTAGTGAAGGTTGCTATCAGTGTAAGGGTCTTTCATGGAGGCACACGGAAGTAGAAGTGAGTGTTTGGGTTGGTAAATATGTCTTGCTTAGACAAACACCCTGTGTTACTTTGGCTTGGGCAAATAAAAAGGGCTGTTGAGATCCTAATCAAGATTGCTGCTCTGGCAATTAAATCTGACAGTGGAGAATCAAAGCTATTCCACTGTTGTCGTTGTTCCTAAAGACGAAAAAAAGGGGGGAAAGTGGTCCCTTTTTCTTCATCTACAAACACTTCAATTAACTGTGTTAGCTCTGTGTCTGTGGTTTTGTATCAGAGGAAGAAAGAGAAGAAACTGAATTGTTTTAGCCTTTGTGCAGAACTCCAGCACTTTAAATGAGTTCCAAGACGTTTGTATGTGTACTGTTTAAAATATTTACACCTAACCTGTTTTGTTTTGCTCATGAGGGACTGATGTTGCTGAAACATTGGTGTGCACCAAACACTGAACAGAGGCACACTTAAAAGTTGATCTTTTTTTTACAACTGCACTGATGCACATATTCGTCTCAGTATTTGTCTGCTGCCAGATGATAAAACCAGGATAGATAGGTAAAATCTATAAATGCAGTTAGGTGCAGCATGATTTTTTGGAGTCAGTCAGTGGAATAAACTCAACTTATTTCTGTTTGCTTAAAAGTGTTTGAATACTTTGCATTAAACAAGTTTTGAGGGGCCTTTTTAAACCAAATACACAAGTAAAAGTGTAAGAAATTGTGTGTTTATCTGCTCCAACATAAGCTACAGTCAATATCTTGTCCAATATACTAGCTTATTGTCAAGAATTGTAAGCTAACTGAACATTACTTGAGGCCAAGCAAGCTTATCATTATCCAACCGGATTACATAAGATTGTAGAGATGTTAACATTAAAAAAAGCCATGTTCATGACCAGCTCATCTATTGTGTAATATTCAGAAGCTGATCCAGGGTGCTTTCTAAATTTATGCGAACATTTAGTAGGACTGTACTGAATATCATTTCCTAAATCTACCTTTTCTCTTGTTTTTTGTTAAAACAATCCTGTCCACTGCCCGGTTTGTCACTTTCCCTGCAGACAGAATCCTGTACGAGTGCTGTTGTTTGATTGTCATGGCTTTGTGAGTGTTTCACACCCTGTCACTTTTCAAGTAGCTCATCCTCAAAGTGGACAGAGCGTACAGCGTTTGTTTGAGTTCAGTGGAGCAAGAGTCTGCTGACTCATATAATGGCGACTTCATGGCATTTTTGAAACAGCAGTTGCAATAGCAACTGCAAAATTCAGCTTGTACAATGGAAAATTTTCAAAATAGTTCAAACTAAAAGAGATTAATTTTAATATACAGTCTAATTCATTAACTTAGTTTTTCATTAACCTGTTGTTGCCGTATGGTTGTGAACAACGGTGAAATAAAAGTACAAAAGAAGACAACTTAGAAAGTGTTTTTTTTTTAATTTTAGTTTGCCGTGATGAACTAGATTTGACATCAAACTGCAGGATAAGTTCAGTTAGCAATTTTGAACTAAAAAGGTAGGGCCCATTAAAAGTAATGACCTGTGTTTGAACAGTCTGTGCACTGACCAGCCCATAAATGCTTCACTTCTATAGTCAGCATGGAGGCTTTTGGAGTATTGAATGCATTTCTTATATTACATTTAATACTGAAAGATATTCCCAGAGTAATTTCTGCCGCGTCACTCTTTTAAATGTATTTGCTTCATTTAACCCAAATGGTAAACGCAATAGGACTTTTTATAGGTGACGGACTAATAACACAGCATAATACAAGGACAACAGCTCAGCCACTGATGGTTAATGTAAAGTACATGTTCGGTATTCAACAGTCTGTATTTATTGAATTCATAAATGGCCTCTAATAGCTCTAATAAAAAATAAATTTGGATGTGGAAGTGTTCGTAAGATCAATCCAAAGTAAAATATTATACAGGCCAATGACAAATATTAGCTATGCGTGTAATGCAGGGAATCATCTTTAAAGAAGGAGACAGGTGAAATTATACCTCTGCTTTGATTTCTCCTCTTCTAAATTTCATCTGGCAGAGAGGCTCCCGGCAGAAAATGATTGTTCCACTGCTACAAGAATATCACATCATTTGTATTGAGTCTGGGATGAAATCAAAGCCTGAACTATAAATTGAACCTTTTTATGATTGTGACACTATTTGTGCCGTATGGCCCCCCAATGTTATTTGTGCTTGCACATTAAGGTGTGACCGTTTATTTCTCTCCGCAGACTACTTTGAAGTGAGCCCTGTGAGGAGGATCCAGAACGACACAGCATTCTGGTGAGTTCCCAAATTGAAATTAAAACCCTCCTCACATTTACATAATATACCCTCACAAATAACCCATACACACTGTGAATGTGAGCAGAAGGGAAGGGACAAAGGGATACAAGGGGAAGGTTCTAATAAATATATTTTATGATGTTAAACGTGTCAAAAAAAGAAAAAGCTCCCTTTCTCTTACTCTATTGATGACTCAATTTTAATGCCACTGTGCCTTTATGTTTGACATACCATTCATGCATGTTGTCAGAACATTAACCACAAAGGTAAATCCTACAGTTATATCCAATTTCTTTCCCTTTTCCCATTCTTCACATACATTAACTCAAATGGAGACCCCAAGGAATGCAAAAACACAGTATTTCGTTCTTCTCCTTCCGTCTCTGTCACATGCGGATTTAACCACATGTTCACACAGAGAGAGAGAGGGAGAGTGAGAATCAGCAGAGCGACACTGTAAGCTATCCTCTCACGCAGGCAGGGTTGGGCTGGCGCCACGGCTGTTTGCCTCATAGCCTGCGCAATGGGAGTCGGCTCCATTATCAGAGCTGCTGCTTCGCCACCCTGCAGCAAACCCAGCATCCTCTGCTCCTGCAAATTTAATTTCTTATCTCAATAGGGAAAACAGCCCCTCTGATTAACAGCAGAAAACACCCTGGGCTGCTCTGAACACGGATTGAGAAAATATACAATAGATGGTTTGATAATCTTTTAAACGGGCAAAGCATTGATATTCCTCATAGGAATTTGTGGTTGGTCACTGATATTCAGGGGAATTCACTTTACACTGTAAATAACAATTCATGGACAGGAAGCCCTTCCCACCATTCGTCCAGCTGTGAAACAGTTATTATGGAGCTTTCATCAAGGATGTATCGAGCCAGAAACAGGATCCATGGCAGATGAATGTCTGTAATGTGCTGCTTCTGTTGTTTGCTTCACATTCTAGGCCAAACCGAGTCTTCACTGTGTTTGCAAATAGATAAAAGCAGCTCTTCAACTGCTGCTCTCACATGACATAAACTCGGCATGAACCGGTGCCACATGTGTTCTCCTTTTGTTGAATGCCTTGTGAGAGCAGTTGCCACCTCTCAAAGAATAGAGTCACAGGATATTCTTATGACATGTTTTCAAATATTGTCTAAGCTTTGTGCTGTGATGTTACTTTGGGAGTTTTTCCCCATTGTTTTGATATTTGCTTCTTTTTTTTTTTTTGACAACCTACAAAATGTCTCAATGTCTGTCTTGCTCCATGTGGCAAGAAGTCGAAGTCTGTGATGGAGCCAAAGGATTTGACTTGTTGTAGCTTTTCCAGCCCTTTACCAACAGTTTTGTCAATGTCATGAAAGGCCATTACATTAGTAATTGTGTGTCAACTTTCCCAGGCTCAAAAACAAGGCTCTAAACAAGAGTTATTATGTAAGAAAATATATATATATATATTTTTTCCTTGCTAAATAAGTTTTCTTGTGTCTTACAGTAATCATCGGGTAGGGCTGTACCTGCCAATAGTAGTGCTACCTTATCTTTGGTGTAACATGTCAAGAGTAATTTTTTACAATGATTTAAGTTTCAGTACCCTCTCTACATACAAGCCCAAGCATTTTTTCTTAAATGTTATTTATAATAAATGCATTCTGTGTGAAGCTGGTTAGTAAAAATACATTTGGATTGCAACATTACATGTATGTGGGCTCATGCAGAAGTAAAATATTGGTAAAATAAAATGAAAAAAATAACAGTACAGCACTGAATTAGAGTATGTACAAGAGACATCAATACACACCATTCATGGCAGATAAGTGTTGCAGATATTGAACCTGATCGTTTTCAGGTCGATGAGGTTTACATAATGTTGTAGAGTGTGAGAGGACATTGATTTTATTTGCCTTGAACTAGCAGTCCTGTTAAAGTCTACTTTTTTCTGCAAAAAGTGTGTCAAGCTTCAGCAGATGTTTGCTACATCAGCTTATTTTGCCAATTGGGTTGAAATAGAAAGTTATGATCCGTAGTTTGAGTGATAGCAAAACTTTCAAAGATCACCACCACTAAAAAAAAAAAAAATCAAATGTTATGTTCCCTTAAATGTCAGATTTTGACTATACTGACATGTATTTGCGTTGCTTGGCACCAATGAGGTGTTTTTACCCTCCTCCACTGTAGGGGGAGATAAACACATTTGGTTGATTTGGTATGTTAGAAATTTCAAAACCAGTAGCAGGCAAGACCTGAAACCTTTAGCTCTGAGTGCACTTGCCAGCACAGAATAAGATTTTGCATTAACACAACCACTAACACTGAAAAATCAATCTACTGCCAGTTACAGAATAACAAGCTAACAAACAATTTAAAAAGAGATGCCAACATCACCAATTCCCAGGATACGTCTTCTGGTTGATGATTTTTGATGCGCAGCTGACTCCTCATCTGAGTCTGAATGTGACTCAGATGTGTATTAGCAAATCTCTTCAGTGTTTCCTTAAATGCTCATGTAAGATTTCTTGATGTACACTGATCTTTCACCACCTTTAACAGTTGTGGGGTAGGAGTATGAAGCCTGCAATTTATGGAAGCTAAATTTCTCAATAAGAGAGAAAAAGTGGATGTGCTTCCAGTCCCCTTTTACTGTTTTTTAAACTTAATATGTATGAAAATCATGTTTAACACAATAATGATAATATTAGAACACTTTTACACACTTTAAAACATGTCTGGAGAGGAGCTTCTCAGGCAAAACCATTAAATTAGCCAGTTTTCTACCTAGAAATATATGAGAGAGGGTTTAAACCGTCATATTTTTAATCAAATGATTAAAATTATATTCTTTAGAGTTCTTAAGATTCTTTGCAATAGATTAAGTTAGCCATTTCCTCTTTGAATAAGCGTTTAGAACAGTTACCAAACAGAATTTGTGAATTAGAGTTTGATTTTTAATTAATCACAAGTTGATGAAGTGGTTATGAGATTAATAATTATCCTCTTCTTCTTTAAAAAGTTGATTGTGGTCTCTTTTGGTTGGAAACTGGGTGCAGGAAATGAGCTTGACATCTCTAATATATGTGAGGTCCAAGTACTTTGATTAATTTTCCATCTAGATGCCTTTTTATGTGGAAAGACTACGTTCAGTAGAACTCAATACAGCTCATACAGATTCATAATGTTGTGGAGTCTGGTTTATGTTTTTGTTATTGTCCTCATATGTCCTTGTTAGTGTGAATGTGTCTGCTCTTACTGAGTCATTTTTAATGAGAAAAACCATTTGCAGACATCGTCTCCGCTAAGATGAACCACAGCTCTTTGAAAACTGTATTTGAAGAATCAAAGAGAAAACCTATACATGAAAATGAGGACACTTGATTTCAAACATTTTTAATGTGTCCTCTGTTTATTTGGAGAGAAAAAAAGAACTGGAAGTAAAATGTTTGTCCTCAAGTACACACCAATAACCATGTTGACTAGATTTCTGTCTGCTCAAACTAACGAGAGATTAAACAAACGTATTTCTTTCTTTCTTGTCAAAGTGTGGTTATATATATCAGGTTTTTCTAGCCCTTTGCTCACTGCTATCATCTTAATGGTGCTGGCTGACAGCCACAGTATAAACACAATAAACAAAAAGTTAAAATGCAATGGCAACAACAAAAACAAATAAGCAAGAAAATAATTAAATATCATGCAATTTAATTAGTGCTGATACTTTGGGATGCTGTTAAATGCTTATTTAACAGTTCTCCCTCCCTTAAGTTTGAAAAGGCTTCATAAGCATTACCTCAGGTTATATATAGAATAAAATAAATACCATAATGCTTAATAATAATAAATCAGCCGTGAGCACGATATTTCAAAGATTATTTATTTATTTGTAATAAACTGCAGAGGATACATCTTGTATTTGAAGACATTTATTACTCTTTATTAAACTCTAAGATTTGACTCCCTGCAGTGTTTCACAGCTGGGTGTCATATTCTTAAGTAAATGGTCTCATGTTTTCATACAGCAAGGAGATGGAAAGCCAATTGACGTGAGCCTGATATCCTGTGAAATTGCAGAGCTCTCGGATTAAAGCCTTCAGCGCACAGAAACTATCAGCACACCAAAGTATAGATTTTCGAGCCAATTTGAAATTAGACTCTTTTTATGCAAATAGTTGTTTTGATGTCTTTTGTTGGCATCTGCTGCTTTTCTCAGGGCGCTATAATTAAACAGGAGGAGGCCACAACCCTTCTTTATTCCATGTCAGTTTGAGGAATGGCTGTTGCAAAAACACATTGTGTCAAAGTAATACAAGTTGAACAACAGCGAGATTTCAAACACAATGAAATGCCCTTTTTTTTGTAATGTGTGAATATGCAGTTTTATGAATTAATTGTCATTACTGTTACAGCGTAGACGTATAAAAAAACACCAAAAATCCATTTGAAGAAAATTTGCTCAACAGCATTAAACCATATTTTGTATTTGTAACAGCAAAGAATCAAATACAAGGGCTGGATAAGTGGAACGTATAAGGACACATTAGGTGTCACTCTACAGAGAAACAAACTAACTGAACTGCTTTGATCCCCTGTGCTGGTAATGGCTTCAGTCGTAACACCACCAATTATAGATAAACACGTTACATAATGGAGGTTAATAGTCAATGTTAAGTTCAATTTAATGTAGTTAAAGCACCTTGAGCTTCTCTCAGTTTTTTTCCTCACACTTTAATAGCAACACTCCATCAAAAATTCTTTTAAAAATATGGAAAAAAATTACTATAGTTTTTATTTACTCTCCACATGTCACTACCCAGGTTTACACCCACAGCACATCCCCTGATCTGACAACATCCTCAGGATAACCTTCATATATCATCATTAAAGAGCACAGACTCAGGCACTTTGTCAGAGTTTGCAGTCCAGTGAAAAGGTACAAAGGGGGCAGAAAATAGATCTCTTTGATAAACAACAGATTATGATGGAGAGGTGAGCAAACTCTCCTCTCCATCGCTGCCCACATGTGCAGTGCAACAAGACTTGACATCTCACACAGCAGCAAATTGCTGTCTGATGCCAAGAAAAGCCTCAGACAGGGTGTAATCCTCTTGGATCTGTGTTAAAAATTACGCTGAGATGTAAATCTCTCCTCTCAATTTTAAATTAAAATGAAAGACTTGTGTTTTCATAAGAGATCAAATGAATATGTTAATTTATTATCACTTTATTATATTTACATTTATTTATTGTCTTTAGTGTGGTTATATACGGTACAAAGGAACACACATTTACATTCCAAAGACTATCTTTCTCCAGCAGTCTGGTGTGTCTGTATTATCCGGGGATCAGCAGTCTCTTTCAGGCTGCTCGTTATAATGCAACGTGAAAATCTGACAGAAAATTTCCTACTGACTCTGCTTCAGCAGCAGTCTGTGTTTGCTCAATTTTAGTTGGCTAACCTGAGGGAGGTGTCTCCGAAATTAGAAACCTTACTGACAACAGCTCTCAGGTGAGACAACATACCAGAGTTCTTTTGTATCCAACCTGAGATTGTTATAAAGAAAAAGAGATTGTTGAAATCAAGTATTCAGGTTTTCTTCACAACTGAGAGCACTGAATAAAATGAACAACTAATCATTGATGGTGTGACATTTCCTAAAACTACAAGCTGTATTTGTCAATTTCACAGAGTATCAGGCTTTGTGTAGCTATTTATTCATTACTATTGGGATTTACATTGAAAGAGGGCTGGGCCAACACAAGGAATCTTTGGCTTATGTCTTAGTATGATAATGAGCTCCAAATTCAGTCCAAAGAGGGATTTTCTCTAATTATTTGATTCATTTGTGTCAAAAAAAGAACAAAAATTTTAAAAACGGCGAAGAGATAAGCATAAATTTATGAAAGTCTCTGTTGTTCTATTGTCTGTTTTGTTTTCTAGAGAAAAATGTAGTTGTGGTTTGAGGTTGGTTTTCGGTGTTTGTTCTTTGTTTGATAGTGTTTCCCACAGACTGCTGATGTCACTGGGGGGGTCATTTATGTACATGGAGCAGAAATTCTTTGGCTTTGCTTTTCGGCCTGCAGACAACTGCTGTGAGCTTTCGTACCACGTTTACATTCATGGATCTCGTGTACTCAGGTTTTGAGACAAATTAAATGCTGTTCTATCCTTTGCTGTTCCTTTTAAACAAAGTCGTACTTTGAGAAGGAGAGCATGAGGTCCAAAGTTGAAAATCAATGCGTGGCAGCAAGTATTGATATTCATGCACAGCCAGCACAAATAAATGAATGTATGGGAAACTGTGTACTGGATTTTTTAGGTTGATGCTGATATAAACAATGATGGTTTTTGTTTAACATAAACACATTAGGACAACAAATTTTGGGGTTTGTTTAACTGTGACTAAGAGCAGGTTAAAAAAAAATTCTTTCAAAACTATGTTTGGATTGAGTTCCCGTAGACCTGGTTTAATATGTCTTTACTGCATTTTTTTGTTATTTATTCATGGACATCTACGCTGACACTGATTATCCGCAATAAAAAGATGGTTTAACAGAGTAGCTCCACAGTTATTCTAGTAGGAAACTCTAGTTCCAAACTCATTTTCTATTCAGATATGATTTATGTATTTGGATGCTTAGGCTGGGGCTTTCACTGACTCTACATAGTTAATGCTTATTAAGCTTTTATCCACTCCAAACAGTATGAAATTAAACTGAATGTTTATGAACATAGTAAGAAAATAGTACAGGAGTGTAATGTGCCACCAGCAAATGGCAAGTTAATAGCCAGTCAGTTGATGAAAATGATGTTCTTGTACAATCTTTAGTCCGGGAGCAGGCTGATATTACGTTTTAAAAGAAATAAACAAGAAATAACAGAAAAACAACACGGGGGAACAAAGCTTAAACCTTGTGTTAGCATTGCAGAAAAGACATGAACAAACACATATAACAACCAGACTGTTAAAGAGAGACCAAAGGCTAAACATCAGAAAGTGTCACAAAGCTAAAGTCCCTCATAACTCACATGACAGACATGACAGCCACAGTCATGATGATAATTGGCACGTGAAGGTCGCTTGCTGTTCTTCGTATCAGTGCTATAAATAGCTAATTCGTCTCAGTTACTTTCGGTTTTTCCATAAGCTGTCCAATAAGGACAACTCAGATTGTCATTTCAGCCTGCAGCAAAGACATGGGATCTTATATAAAGAACAAAACCACTGAGAAATGTTATATGTTGCTGTAAGCAGAGAAAGGTTTGTCAACCGCAAAAAAATCTTTGGAAAGTTACTTGTTCTTTCCTTTGATTATACACATTGTATGTTTCATTGCATGTCACAGCTACTGCAGGAGAGATAATAAATGCGCTGGTTGAATTTGGGCAAGAAAAGGCAAAAAGCCTCTCAGTATGACGCCTCACAAAAGAGCCGTGTTTACCGTTTCATGCTGTGAGTTTCTCTGGAGAATTGTGTCAGTGGGACCTGGCATCTCAGGAGACAGACCTAGCGGGATGTCCCAGGCTGCAGGAAGATGAGAGTTGCCAGATTAAGAGCACGCTGAAATGCAGCTTACCGCTCTCTGATCCAAACGCCCACAATTTCTCTCTTTTTTTTCCTTTTTTTTTAAATATATTTTTTAAACTTGCAAATGCCTCAAAAAGCACAAGCAGCTGAATCAATTACAACCGCTTGTTGGCAGTTTGATAGATCAAATAAAATAAATCAATGGCAAATGAAAATGTGGAGTACAAACATGACAGAATTGAGACAAAGCTTTACAGAAATTCATATCAGACATCATGTTCCCTTTGTTTGAAAAAAAACTCCCCTGATTGTGCAGCACAACAAGGAGAGCTATAAATTATTCAGGCGCTCCCCGATGGCTGCCCATTTACAGCCGCTCACTTGCATCTGACTGGACGAATTCTTCTGCCGTATTCCTCAGTGATCTGCCTGTTTTTAAAATGGCAGCAAAATACATGTGACCTCGGAGTAGGACTTCGCCTTCACTCTAATGCTTAATTTATTCATTACCCTCCGCCTGTATTGGGCATCCGCCGCAAAGCCTGTAATCGTAAATAGTGTAGAATATCAAAATGAATGTGGAGGGAAAGGAACACAGAGGATTATTACAGATATATGTAAATAACAAGGTGAAATATGGCTCCTTCTTCATCACAGTGTGAGCACAACAAAGAGAGGGGTGAGAGAGGAATAACAAAATGCAGTGGTCATACATAATAACACCATTTGCTGTATTGTAGCCCATGAAGGACATCTCTCTCCAGACAGCACAGCATGTCATTTTTCTTCACTGCTGTTCCTTCATTCATGCTGATGTGAGGTTTGCTGTATTGACTGCCAGGAAAAAGGAAAGATGGTTGAATGCCCTCTCTGTGAAGCATTTCTTAGGCTTTTAACGCTTACATCTCCGCGACAAGCTGTCTATACTGTTTCAGGGCTCAGTCGCACAGGAAAATGGCATGTGACAATAAATTCTTGCAGGATATCAGGCTGTCTCTGCTGTGGGACACTCCTGTGGATGCAAATTTGGGGTTTATTATGGGTGTAATCCCTCATAGTTTACTTGAAAACAACTAGCAAAGCCTTCTTTGACACCATTTTTACTCAGTAAATATCTCTCTTCATGGTTGTTTTGTTATTTGCAGTAAAGTCTGCATTTCATATGCTGGACTCAAGTAGTCTTCAAATGCATTCATGAAAACAGGAAAACAATGCATGCGTGTAATCCAGCCAGACTGAACTCTCAGAAAGAACAACAGCATCAGCTGTACACGTTAAGGGCATGTGTTTACATCCGGGTGATAACTCCCTCTTGTAGCGGTGGTAATTATGAAGGGATTCAGGGAACAAGCTAAGCGAGATTTACTGAAAAAGAAAGAAAGTCAGTGTATGAATGACATCAGGGTTGGATGGATGGGTCAACAAAACAAATGACCAGCTTTGGCTTTGATTGGTGCTTGCTTTTTTTGCACTTTTTTTAGCGTGACCACCTTTGTTACAAAACCTTAACTGTGAGGGTATTTTTTGTAAACCATTTCTACAAAGGCCTTAAAACTTTAAAAGAGCCCTCAGTATCCCACCAGTTCTTTTGTAACCAAACTTTAACCATGGCTGGTTGGGATAAGTGATTGAAGCTTTTAAGGCAAGTACTGACCAGTCAGAGCAATCATTTAGTTCGGAAAATGGCATCAACAGTCATGTAAGATCCTTTGAATACCAATGTGCTGATCGTGAGAGGGTTTCTGAGGAGTGTTCACAGACTGACAAACCTTGTCCACTTTGCCTAATGATTTCTCAGAAAGATATGGATTCTTGTCTGAGTGAATGACTTATCTGTATCAGCATTTTGAGCCATATGTTGCAGAGACCGACTGATGCACTAATGCCTCATACTTTTTGGACTTGTAAGATATGAAGGTTAAGCCTTGTTACAGCTACGAATTATGTTTTATGTAATGTCTATTTTTTATATTGCTCCAAAGTCCATTTGACACTGTCAAAACTGTCATACAAACCACTGAAAGACATCAAAGCAGCACATTAATATAATGATTTTGTGTGTCCTAAATTCAATGTAATGTCCTATTTTTTAGCTGTATGTCTGAATGAATGCATAATAGAGTATTCAAATGAAATAATCTGAATCTCCTTCTCTTCTAACTCTGCTTCAAACTAGTTTTTGATCCGGCATCCATTTCATGGATGAGCATTTCTGTTTCGTATCTTTGCAGTGATAGTTTGAAGCTTGTGTATTCACACAGTCTGTGATTTTTTTTTCTTTTTTGATATTCATCCTTCCTGTGTGCTGCAGCTAAAACTATGTTGCTTTTAGCCTGAGTAACTTTGTAACTGAGCTGCTACAACGAGGTAACCTGTGTTGAACTTTCTTATTTTAATTTTTTTAATATTGTTTGCTCTCCCTTTTTAAAAGATTCTGCTGCACTGCCAGGAAATGTACCTGTTTTAGCAACTGGTCCTAAACTGCAAACACTGTCTCTAATAAAGAACATGCTCATGTCTGCATTTAGAAATCATGTTTTTTATGCTGAACTTGTTTCTTAGTACAGGCCTGGATTATTTTGGAGGCCAGAACACATAATGTCGTCCTGCCAATAGGGTTGTCTGAGCAGAAATCATTCGAAGTATTGTTCCAAAATCAAAGCATCGACAAATGACTTCTTTGCTTCTTTTATTTGATGACTCATAGTATCATTAATAATAACATGGAAATTCTACTCCCTTTCCACTGAATCAGAGCCATCTTTATTTACTGCTAATGCCTACAGAACATCTTACTGCCACTGCTTTCCATTAAAAGCACTGATCTGATGAAACATCAGATCCGTAAAGTTTATTGTAAAGCAGTTTAATGGTGACATTTATTGTCAAGAAGCCATGTAGTTGTCACTTTTGTTTTGCGTCAGCCATTACTGTCCATGAAAAATGGTCATTTTCAGCTTCTTTTTTTTTCAAACAATGGATTAGTTTTAAATATTGCAGAGAGTAATGGAATGAGAAGTTAACCGACCCTGATGTGATCCGCTGTTGTGTAGAAAACCACTTGCCCCATATGCAACATAAAATCAAATCACAGTTGCTCTTGGCGTGATGGAAAAAGGCCAATTATGTTGAATGACGCTGTTAATAAAACAAAGTGGGTTTGTTTGACTGCTGTAGAAACAGATACATGGGGTGCTGTTCTGTTGTGTTTCCTGCAAAGCGGCTGCTCAGCAGGTGCTGCTTTAGTGTTATACAATGCATATACTGTCTATGTATAGCATTGTAATCAAAGGTGCTACTAAATCACTCGGGAGAAATTCAAAGGATAACAACTTTAAAGTTTAAATGTAAGATAAATGAAAATTCAGCTGCTTACAAATCTCTCCATCTTTGAATTGCAGTGCAAGTTTTGTGACAAATTTCTTTTTAAATACAACATTGTCTTTTGAATTCACTAGTTTTTATCTAATTTGCAACAATGTAGCATCTCAGAAAAGAAGACCCAAGAATATTATCTTTAATGAAACAAAAACTAAATCCCTTTCCGACTATAAACCCTAATGTGTCGCAGTATAAGTCATTTAGTCATTCACATATTTTGCACTTGACAGTTACAGCCTCTAAGTGTATATACTGTTTGAAAGCAGTCTGCAGACTTGGGAATCGTTTTTTAATGTCTGTTGTCTATTTGATCGTTCTCTGAGTGCACACAGTCATCGAGGGACTTACAGGCACAAATTGAGGTCAAGTCCACTCCCTTTTAGCAGAGACCCTGCCCAAATAAATGGATCAATAACTCCTCTAATCACTTTGCAACTTCGATTCTGTCTGAAAATGCTTTTGTCTGAGGCCAAAATGAAAAATGGCTTGCTGTTTTTACAGAAACACCTCTGTCTTTGCAAAGATTTTAGCAGGATAAACAGTAAATATTGTCTTTGTAATCCCCATAACATGCATTTAAAGCACAGTAAGCTGAAATTGAAATGACATTGAGTCTACATATAAATCAACATTGTTTTTCTTAACCAAACATCTGTCAATAAAACTTGTCACATCCCGACTGTAGTTTCTTTGTCACAGTCACTGATCATTAGACATGCACTGCTGCCCAGATTCAGATGTCATTGCACAGGCTGCAGGCTGTGAACACAACCAGGTTTTCGTATCAGGGTGGCACTCTGATTAAATTCCCAGCCTGTGCTTGTTCCCCTTCTGTCCTCTCTTTTTGACAAATAAATTGAAGTGAGCTGACCTTTCATCAGATATGCACAGCAAACTTGACTGTTAAAGCTGTAGGAACCAGGCACACTAACTTCAATCAATCAAATGAATACCAATACAGCAGGCGACATGAATGAGATGGTTCACTGCACCATCCACATATTTTACTCATCATCACTCTGAGGCATTGCATTCTGACTTTTTCCCAATGGACAAGACTGATCACTGGCTCTTTCTCAGAGTCAGCCACTAGTCTGCAATACTGCAGGTCTGTTTGAACTGAGATTAGTGCCTTGTATTATATTGTAGCTTCAGGATGAGTGCCGCTTTTAAAATGGCAGTAGTAGCTTTACAAGATGCCATAAAATCATGCAGGTTAGGTCCAGAAAACTGTGTTTGGGTTTCAAACAGAGCTACTAAAAAGTCCATTCAACGTAGTTTTCTCAATCAGATTTTTAAACTGCCTCACAGCCACATCGTTGGGAAAAATCTGTCCTATATGATGGAAGGTTAGAGAGGGGAAATTAGGGGAAATGCTATATTCTTGTTTTCTTGTCCAGGCTTTTGAGATTAACAAAACTCAGAACTAAACAACCTTTTTCTAATTTTTCTAAATCTTAGCACTTGATTAGTTCAGGTTTGTATTTGTGGAACTTTCCACTCCTAAATCATCCGTCAGCAACAGCAATCTGCATCGCATCAGTGTGGTTAATATTGAAGTCATGCACTTGTTAGAAATTGAGCAGTTAACTGGTAAAAAAATAAACAGGCATTTTAAAATGGTTTATTTTATTATCAAGAACAAAAAGCAAAAAAAAAAATCTTATTTAAGAGTTTTGAATGTGATGATCTGCTGCTTTCATCTGTTTAAGGCGATTGTAACCTGAATATTTTGTATGTTTAGATTGTTGGGCCAATAGGAACAATTAAAGAAATCAGTCTGGGCTTTTAAACCTGTGATGTGTATTTTTCTCTATTTCTGATATTTAATAGACCAAAGACATGATTTTAAATGTAACAAATAATTGACAGGATGGATTAACTGATGATGAAAATACCAATATCTGCAATAAAGTTGCACTGTTTTGAAGCATAAACCAAGTCACCCTAATTCACCCCATTAGCACCGAGTTGCAATGCAAGACAAGCATCTTGCTCAAGGACACTTCGACATGTGAGTTAGACTGTTTTGCATAGGTTGAACTGTCAATCCTGCTCTGAGGACACACTCTGCCTCCTGCCACATCCAAACCCTATTCAGCATAATTAATACTCAAAAATCATTAGGAAGATCAATACAAGTCAATAAAATAGTTAAAAAAGTGTTTTCTGAGGGGCTTATTTAAATGAAGGGCACAGAAGAAGGGCAGGATAAAGCAGAAGCTAATTATGTAAAAGAAAATGTGTTTTGGTTTGTATTTTATGGTGGTAATATTTTTTCCATTCAAATTCTTCATGGTTTGAATGTCAGAGAGCATTACAGGGAAAAAGTTATCAGTTTTTTACAGGGAAATAGTATCAGTTTTAAAACTAAGGACCCTCTGCAAGAAAATCATTTGGCGGTGAAATAACTTTTGCTCTTACTTGACCTTCCCTTAGATATCCAGCTGGTGTTAAGAGCTGTGTTTATGAAAACAAGATAAAATGAAAGCGTGGATATTTTTCTCAAGGTTGAAAAAATACCTTTTTTAATGCTTTTTATGCAGGAAACATGACAGTACAGTTCTTACATGAATCTCCAGGAAAGCTGCCGATGTTTGAATTTATTTTTACCTTTGATTAGTTGAGGCGAGTGGGTGGAATGCAGCAATCCTAGATTCATAATTACTAACTTGCAGAAAGTTCGGAGATGGTAATTTATATCTGCAGCCAATTATTAAGGTGAATCTGCTGGTGTAATTTGACAAAGGATTCAGTCCTAATAATTTCATTACAGACTGAATATGAACATCTCTGTATTGCAATCCTTTTCAAATATGATTTCAATGGTTTTTTAAAGACTGAAACTGGGTGGGTGTTCACTGGGGTAATTGATATTGTATTTGCAAATAATCTCACCATGTTTGAATCTAATATCTATGTCATCTAATATCGTTACGAGGCAGAAACAATGTGGGTTCAAATACACTGTGGCCTTAAAATAGAAGACATTAAGGCAAAAGTTGAAGTAAATGAACTTTTCATTGAATTGTTGTCATTGAAAAGATTAATCCCACTGTTACAGATATTATTGAGCATTTAGTATTGATTCTTGTAAGGTATTGACCAAACTTGTCTTTTCAATAATTAAATCACAGCGAGAACCTTGTTGCAAACATTTTTGAATATTGACCAAAAGCTACTGAGTATTTAATGGAGAAAGGAGCTCAAATCGATGCATAGGAAACACCAAACACGACATACAGTTGAGATGTTGCACTACCTTCAGCAGCAGAAACAGACAGGCACGATTACGATATGAACCGTTTGAAGGGCAGTCACTGAGACATAAACCCTTTTTCAAGGCTTTCAAGCAAGATGACCTGGTCTGTGGTGTCAACTGCCTCAGTGAGATCAAAAAGGGATTCAACAGAGCAATCATAAACACAAACAGCAACAAGGGGAGCTCAAGAAAACTGACTTTGTGCTTTGGAACGTCTTAAAACCAATTTTCACTTCTGTGTGCATTATTATTCATAGAAGGTGGCAGTTTGGGGACTGCTGGTTTTAAATCTTTGGAGAAATATACGGTTTGTTTGAAATATTGGAAAATGCAACCTTGATGTGCATATTGCTCGTTTTGAAATTTTGAAAATTTAGTCCAGTATATTAAATACTGACTGTATCCATCTTGTTGGAAAAGATCTCCAAAGTGACATACATTTGGGAAAGACATATTTTCTCATTTCAGGCTAAAATCTCTGAAGGCCTGGCAGAGCCCGATTGACATTTTCACACTCTAAGCTGCGGATATTATTCATGAAAATGCTGAGTATATTTGGAGAGGCCAATTTTAACATTTTATAGAGTCCCAGTATCTCACCAGAGGTGACTTGTTCCATCCTACGTGACTCCATATCCATTATAGATGGCTAGCTCAGCCAACCCAGCAGTATACATGTGTTTACAGCTGTCAAAAGCACCAAGAGGACTCACTGAGAGTCCTGAAAAAGCAGCTATCCATTCAAGCTGGATGGATCCTGAAGACACTGTGGTAACATTATCTCCCAAGAATATTAATAATAAATATAGAGATAAATGTGCCCTGGTGCACAGAATCAAATACAGGGTAACCGCTGTATGTTCAAGACTATGAATGATGTTAAAGAGACTAGAGAAAATGGTTTTAAAGAGACTAGTAAAAATTTACTTTGAAATCAATGTTTTTAATATGCACACGTCCACACGTCCCGTAAATTATTACATTTTAAAGTTAAAGCTTACTCTTTGGCTTAATTCATCTATTGACAGAACCTCTATTAATTATTAACTGTATTAGTTAAACCTTGGAATTTTAAATGATGAAAATCTACATTCTGAATTCAGTAGATTAACAGCATATTAACAGTAATATGAGGTTGGAGATGAGAAGGTTGACATCTATTTTGTATGCAGTGAAGGACAGGAAGTGCTTAGTTTCCTTTCTGCTCAAGCAGTTGAATGAGTAAAGGGCTTTGGTCTAAAATGCCATTTTTCTAAGGAAAAATATAGTTGACGCATGGAGTTAAAAAGAATTTATGATTACCGTGAAGTACAAGAAAGTTGCCCCCCAGTTAAACTCTGTTTGGGTGTGAAAGCTTCCTTTGATTGTGTAGTTCAAGACCATGCAGGGCAGTGAGGTGTTCTGAGCGTCCCACTTTTAAGCACATAGCTTTGAATGTGATTAATAGTTGATGTTTTGAAGCCGGTGGCTTTCACCGTTTGTTTTAGGAGCTCGGGAGGTTTTTTTTTTTCCATTTCCAAGACGTTCAGTGAGACGCTGGAGAAACGTCAAGAAAGTTTTTCATCTCAAATTGTGTGTCATTTATTGGAAAAAATGTGCCTATGTATTTGTGAGAAACTAAAAAAGTCAGGCAGAGGAGACAAATTAAGAGGCTCATTTTCCTTAATTGCAATGAAAACTCTAACAGCTTTAACAGTGGCAAGAAACAGGAACAATCATGTTTTAGTTGCTACGAATACAAGTGAAATGTTTTGTCAGGTAGCATTTTGCAGATTCGTTCAGCAACTTGACCGTTACGTCCATCAGCATTGTTTTCTTCCCAGTGTCATAACATTTTTATTTAAGCATTAGTTTGTTTCCTTTAAAACATATTTGCTTTTGCAAATTACTTTGATTAAAAACAGTTTCCAGGAGACAGAGTTAGACAAGGAGACAAAAAGAGAAACAGGACCGCTGTCTGGCTCAATAAGGGACACATGGGGAATATACACTACATCTAACTTAATTAAAGCGACAAGACAAGAGGAAGGAAAAATATTACTTTGTCATGTTTCATTTAACAAGACACAAGTATCTATGGTCATGTTAGCTGCTTTATGCGAGCCTGAAGGCACAACAGCACTTTGAACTAAATGTGAATGTCACTAACATGCTGATGATTAGTGGGTATCATGTTTACCATCTTAGCCATCTTAGTTAGGCTTAGTGTGATAGACAGCCCACTGACATTTACTAATTAGCAAACAAACAAGAACGACAGCTGAGGCTCATGGGAATGTCACCAGTTTTGCATGTATTCAGACATAAGCCATCAAACAAATTACATACCTGATGTTTGTGTTTGAGTTTAAGTCAGAGGATAATCAAAGTTATTGCAATTCAACCTGAGAGGAACCTGACTGTCTTAAACAAATTTCATGGCAATCTACCCAACTTCGCTTAAGATATTTCAGTCTGGACTGAAAAAGGTGCACAGACAGGCCTATTCATATCTAATGACACAGATGAAGTTGTGCCTGAAGTTTTGAGTTCCCCTATGAATCTAGATGAGCTGGTTTGGACCAAATACTTTGCCTCGAGTATGAGGATAAATCAGTGTCTGCTTTTCTCTTTCGCTGTCGTTGGGCCATGCTAGCACACAAGGTAACAGACGGGACGGATCTCAAGCAGGCAGGAAGCCCTAATAACTAATAATAAACATGGTCAGTATGATAAATGAAACAATGTGTCACTGTTCAACTTGTAAATGACTCCTGTGAATGACAAAATGCAGCTGAAATGAAAAAGCTCGCGGAAGCACATTTCATAGTAACATAATGTAATTGAGCCTTTAAAGAGTGCTTATCCTGCTTGTATTGTGATATGAAAAAGGCAATAAGATGAAATGCATATTTTTTATTCAACACCAGTAAAAAAAAAAAGGGCCAGCAGATGAAGTCAGATAAGCTGCTTTTATCCCTCTGTTGACATATTGGAAACAATCTTATCAAACCTCACTTCCCCTTTGGTCCCCTCATCCTGACTCTTGTTTTGACAGACAAATCCTGTTACAGTTGGTAATAAATTCAAGAACTAAAACTGAATTATGGAGGCCTGAGTATTTACCAAGCTACAGAGAATTGGGATGTTTTCACAAGAGGACGGAAACGAAGAGCACTTGTTTTTTAACCTGTTTTGTTGCTGCTACACCACCTCCACAACCTGTCAAAGTGACAGCTCTGCTCTGGAAATGCTCGGGCACAACTCTGACATTATTTGCAGATGGTAAATAAGAAAAAAATAGCTGGCTAGCCACTATGATTCATAGTTAGTCCCGGCTCTTGTTTACAGACAAGTTGTCACATTCATTTAGCAAATTAAGCTTGTGCTTAGGGCTCTGTAAAATGGTTCTGCCTTCCCACTTTATTATGGGAGAGGGGCTAGTAAAATTAATAAAGGCCCTTTTTCTCTCCTCAGCCTTCAAATCTGTTGACTCGGATTACCTCAGAATCATTGATCTCCACAAAGGGATTGTACAGCAAACATGTAAATAATTTATTGCACGTATTTTTTCAGTAATCAATAAATTGTACACAATTTTAACCAGCTAAAAGCAGCTCCATTACTCTCTCATTACCTTGCATAGAGGCTTGTACGCAGCAGAATGCGCTTAGACTTGCTGCACTAAACACTTGTATTGCCTACACTTGAATTTTTGAACTATATCTTCAACACATTGTGCAAATATTGTGACCACAGTATATAGAAAAATTCCCCTTATTTCCCCTGAGTTTCTTAATAATCCCAAAGCATACAGAACAATTGAGCCCACTGTGATGCTGCTACATGGCTGTGCAAGTGCGCTAAAAAAGACTGAATGATTGCAAAATGAATATGTACGGATTAAGGTAATATTCATACGTACTCATATGTGTGATACATTTTCCTGAAGACTGCAGGCCACATGCTTATGTAGCAATCAGTGAACCATGAAATCACTTGGTTTTCATGAAGCTGATTTGCATTCTCAGTTTAAAGCTCAATGGGGCAGGAGAGGTAGTTGTAAAACCTTCATTTAGTATATCAGATCTGTCTTTCCTTATTATAGCTGAACAAAATGATCTAAGTTTCACTATTATTAAAGTGACAGAGCCTATTAATGACATGAGACATGCACACGGCAATACTACCTTGGATTCAGAAACAATCACAGGCTGATTGAATTTTATATTAAATCTCCTTCAGGAGCTGTTTTGTATTCTCATCATTTGCAACAGTTGCTGACTAAATGATGTTGGACGTGAATATTTACCCATGAGGGTCCAAACATATAGAGAATACTTATATCTAAATAATAGGAAAAAAAAATTGGTTAAGTTTTTTTTTTTTTGCCTTTATTTGAGCTGTGGGAGTTGATACTAATCTCATGTCTCAGAGCCACACAGTGTTACTGTTTAGCTCCTTAAGCCCTCAAAATATTTTGCCCAGTTGATGAGACATGACCTGCCCAAAATTTCAATAAACTTCAGCATTTAGTCAGCTGAAGGTGCCTCAACCTGCACACAAGAGTGTCAAGATTTATAAACCTGCCTGTGGAAGGATTACGAATGTAATTGGTGGAACCACATTGAAAAACTGTTCTTTAGGAATTAGGGGAATGTGAAATCTATTCCAAGCAAGCAATTTCTTCTTAAGGATTCTCAGGGATTTTTTTTTCATTGATTTAACTTAATTGCAGGGATGGTTAATATGTGACAGTATCCTTTGGGCCAACTTACGACACAGAAAAAATGTCTACTTAAGGTCCATTTACTGCATTTTTTTTTTAGATTTTTAGTTGTATCACCCCAATTATTCTTCCGTGTAGAATTGGGCTTGTATAACATTGTCAGACACATAAAAGACATCCTTTTTAAACAAAACAAAACATATCATCGTTTACATTCAATTTTTACATTTTTCCTTGAAAAAAAGATGAAAATAACTCAAAATGCAACTTTACTCCTGAGACTACAGTAAGTGATCCAGGTGTGTAATGGTTTTGGATAATGAAGCCTCAAGCTACCAGCCTCAAGCAGAGATGAGGACCATATAGGTCCTGTAATCTCATTTCTTTGTTACTTTGTTACTTTGTATCTTCTTTTTAACCAATAGTTTCATTTTCCTTTTCCAATTTTTTCTGCAGCCCCACCTAACACTGAGCATTGAGTCACATCACTTAGGAAACTCAGATTTCACACAGCTCCATCTTGAGCTAAAAAAACAGTTTTAACAACTTTTTGGATAAAATCAGTGGTACTCATTGAAACCTGTAAACAGGCTTTGAGGGGTATAATCAGTGGAGTTCTCCTTTAAAATTAGGCCACCATAGACCTGAGGTCCTGAAAGTGAAGACCATGTGATTTGGATGCATCTTACAAAAAGGAAATAAGTGGATTTTAAGTTTTGTCAAAATCAGATCTATATGCCCAATAATTAACTACGTTTTACTGTATTTTTTTCCTAAAGAAACAAGCCAGCATCCTATTGCAACCTCTTCAATGTCTCTTTTTATTTTGAATTATAAAAATGCCAACACTCTCAATGGCAAAAATTGTTTTAATTATTCATATCAGCTCACTGCAATCTAAGATTAAATGATTCATCACTTGCCAGTTGCTTTGGATTAATAACATATTAGGATGTTTGATGTTTAGTAAGCTATGACCTACTACAAGGTTTTACAAGATTCAGACTGATTATTTCTTCAAAACATGTCCAATCCTAACCCAAAGTATTCCTATTTAACTGGAGCCAAATTTTTTTTAGAGACGTCTCACAGTGTGGGCGAAAACTTCTGCAAATGAGTATTTCCAAAGTAAAGAATGAAACTTCAACATGTTTTCAACTTATTTATGTCGAAAGATGTCTGTGAATGATTTGTTCAAGTGTCAAGTGTGATCACAACTATGTTAAACTCTGTAGTTATTCAGTTACACATTGACTGTTGATCCTAAAAACTGTCCTCATATATGTGAAGTCACATTAATATACCGATCGACTGGGTCTAAATGTTAAATCATTCTTTCCATTCTGTCTATAGATGGCAGTAATGCAGCTTAATGTTGTTGTTGTCAGAAGTCATTCATTCTGTTTTCAGGCTTTTGTGCAGGTACGGTTACTGAATTTTCCCCAACTCCCTACACTCATATTTTGGGTGCGATTAATTGACCAAAATAGCAAAACAAAATAAAACAATGAACCCAATTAATGTGAATTTAACTAATTATATTTTCTTTAAAGGTATTGCCATAATTATATTTACCATGAATTCTTTTAGCTAGGCTAAAGAATACGTTGAAAAATCTATTGTGACAATTATGAATTAATTATGAATGCAGTTATCAGTGCTTGGTAAGGAACAGCATGTTATATTGTATTTTTTATTTTGTTTTGGTTTTAGACTGTTAGCTGGACAAAACCAGCAATTTTAAAACAACCACCAAAACGTCCGAGAAATACTTTCTGTGACATTTGACAAACCAAGAACATTTATAATTGATTGGCAAATTAAAAGATAATTAAAACATCATTTACTAGTCAGTCACACTGGAGAATTCTGATCTCAATGCAAAGAGCACAATCCCAGAGCTGAGCTTGAGGATCTGATTGCACTGTGAGCAGAATCCAGCTGTTTCCTCAGACCTGTAACTCAACCTGTGATTGGATGAACCCTCATTGAAAAGCTTGTCCTTCCTCAGCTAATGCATCACAAAAGACCTCAACATGCGATCCAGGAGCCTTGTTTGATGGAGTTTTACCACAATGCAACCTACTTTAATTATTGTTTTTTTGTTCCATCTGCTCTTTTAGTTCCGACCTTCTTTTTGTATCTTTGCCCTCTAGCTGCATCGCATTCATGAGTATTGATTGGCTGGATAGCACACATACACACACCATTCATCTTTACTTGACCTCTAATGCCAGAGGTTTGTAGATGCTAATAAAAAGCTAATTATTCAATCAAACTGCTCCACAAGCAGTTTTCCTTGAAACTGTTTTTGTCTCATTTCGAGTGAAGAGCTCATCTCAGTTCGAATCGGGCCAGTGGGAGAGGAGCGTTTATCAGAGTCTGATGGTGTTTTAGATTAGCAGGGAATCGCTCAGACAAAAACAGCTGCTCGTCCTCAATAATCACCTCACTTCCCTGGTTATGTCCCCAGTTGACTTAGAGAATTTTGCATCCACTGAATAAACTGAATATATATAATGCATTTAAAAGCATTAGGGTCCACACTTAGTGACATATTTTCAATATGTTCTCCATTTCCAGGCAGTGCTGTTCATGCACCCGTATGAGAAAGCTGTAATTATACTTTGACTGTGGCAAACACGGCTGCTGAAAATCTATGAATACATAGAGTCTTGTGATTGATATCTTGCCATGTAGTATATATGATCCTGTCTGCAGATCAAGTCATTAATCTAAATGCTGACACAAAGAGTAAATGAGTGTAAAGCCAGGGGAAAAGAGGAATGGTCTGATGGCATTAGGTTTCACAGATCTGCTGAGGATGATTTTGACCTCACAGTTATGACAGCTATCAGGCTACTCTACACCTCCAAACAGCATTGCAGTTTTACTGAAAGAGTGGCTCTGCCAGTCCACTGCTGAGTCATGATGACATTGAGAATGTCCTTTAATAAGCGTGTTACAGCTGCTGTATTGCTTGTCTTCATGTCAGGCACTGTGATCACAGCGGTTAGGGAGAGCAGGTACTCGCTGAAAAATTGAATTCCAACCACAAAAACCTTTACTCCAGTCGAGCAATTTGAAAATAATTAAAGTCTGTAGTAAATACACAAAAAACCTCTTGACATGGTTATGGTGGAATACATTTCCCATATTGTTGTTGTGTGATAAAATGCTTTGGGTCCTGGCTTACTAGCTGGTAAGCCCAAGAACTGCTATCACTTCTTGCTGATATCTGGGGAATGGAGCGCAGAGAAAGGCGACTATATCCAATATGAATGCATTCACTCAAATCTATAATTGATTAAAGCTCCGAGGCTTGTTTTTGTCTCCCTGGGTGGTCAGCAGGATCTGATCTAATGAGATGCCTGAAGGTTGTTTTGCCGAGGTTTTCTTTCGCTGCTTTTGCAGGGCTGATATCTGAGAAGGAAAAAAAAAATCCTCTTTCTTTAAGCCAGGAGAAAGATAATTCTGACATTGTTTTCCGGGTGTGTTGTTTGTAATACTTTGTGCTTGGACAAAAGGTATGAAATGACAATTCTATCATATTCCAATTTCTAAATAAATCAATGTTGCTCTGATCCTCTTTTCTTGATACTCGCTGTAGGCAGAGTCTTCAAAGGAAATCTCAAAGACCATCATAATGTAGAGGATAGCTTGCTTCAGATATCTCACTTTCAAAATAATCTTGCTGTTCCCTCAGCAAGCTAATTGTTAGACAGATTATACTTCCTCTGCAGGTGTATTTATTCCTTTTCACAATCAGTCTTTTATTTCCCCTATCTTCCAAGCTAAGAAAGTACATATTGGTGTGAGTGTTGCTCATCTTTGAAGCCGATACATGATCATGACATTGGATTTCAGGGTTACATTTGTTTTCTTAAGAAGAAATTGAACAAGACATGTTTTTCGTCATTCCTGCAACCTGTCTGGCCTTTCATTCCTCTGTCTGTCGCACACATCAAGTCATCTCTGAGGGGATGGAAAGACAGAATACAACCACAGTGAGGTAAAAGGAAAGTCTCAGCTGCCCCTGTTGTCATACTGGAGTATTTTAAGTAACAAAGCTGGCAGCGCAGGAGGATGAGTGTCTCCTTAACAACTGTCTTTGTCTCGCCAAGATAGGAAGGAATCACTGTGATGGATAATGACTCGACGGAGTATGTCCTTTGGCCAAAGTTGCCCCGGCACTGAGGAATTTCTTGTTCTGTCTTTTCACTTCATATAAGAGCCTTGAGAGGAAAAGAGATAGAAATAGAGAGGTGAAATCGTGTGGCTGCCAGAGGAAAATGGAGCAGGGAAGTGGAATGTTTGATAAAGTGAAGGAGAGCCACGTTGGAGAATAAGTGAGGCTGGCTTGTCCTGGGCTGACACAGGACTTATCACACCACGGCAGGTGATGATTTGATGCTTGAAAATGAAGATAAAACCCAAAAAATCAGTTGTTCGACCATTGTGGAAGTATGAAGGACTTCATGTTCGAAATAGATCTAAAACTCCATGTTCTTCCGAGTGGTTGTTCAGTGTCACATTGCAGTCTCACCACTTCCTTTCACATTGGCTCTAGGAATAGGCCGCAGCGTTGCCATGCACATGAGCGGTTAAAATGCATGGCATGATAGACTGTGAAACTCATGACACCTACATTCTTACTTTGTTTTTCTGCTTCATTTCTTAAACACTGACATGACAGCAGTGGCTCCAGCTAGAGAAGGATCGAAAAGGATCGAGATGATGAATCAAAAAGCAAAAGCTTGCGACATAAATACTTCATTGGCTGGATGAATAGCAGAAGGTGACAGGCCTAAAGTCCCTCTCTGAATACAAATTGAAGTACAGTAGAGCTGGAAGAGGAACCTGAGTGGAGAATTGTGTTCTTAATGCATGAAGGCTTTCCACAGACAAATGCGAGCGATATGGTAATGTCTCTCGGGTTGCGTGCTGCCGTTCTGCAGGCAGAGCTGAGACATGTCATGTAGCTTGTTTAAAATTTCGAGGACAAGTGAGAAACTGAAGTCTTATGACCTTGACAATCACCTTTCTGTGATTTTAGAAAAAAAAAGGGGAAAAAAATTTTGGCCCAAAAAGTAGCCTCATAAAGTGGGTATCAGAACCTCATCCTAATCTATAATGTGGGCGATGTGTGTTTAAATGCAATGTCCATGTGTTAAAACACACGCTAATTACTTGATTACCTTCATCAAACTTCTCTCTTATCACCGGTGGAGAATTCTCACCCGTTCTTTGTTTTGCACAGATAAATTCCAAAGCTGTGTCAAAATATGATAAATTTTTCATTATGCTCCCCTTTACACTTTGTTCTCCGTTAGCTACAATGATGCAGTGAAATATTAATGACAGGACACACATTCATAGTCATGGTATCTCCAACTCTGTTTTTCTGGTGCTTCTCCCGCTGCTTATGCTTCTTTCCTGTTGTTTCATAATCAGATCAGCGTTCATATCGCACCCAAAGCTGCCAAGTGGAAAAAATAGCAAGCTCAGTCAATGAGATTATGAATGTATGACTGCTTCTCCTGTGTGTTGAGGAATGTTACTTCCTTCACCAGAGCGTTGTCTAGAAGTGGATGATAAACATCACAAAGTGATGCTGCAATGTGTCCTAATTCCAACAAAAAGCCTAAATCTGTCTCATGTCCTCTAGGTGGTGTCTTCTTGTGACGACAGTGGGAGTCGCCTGCCTCAGCCCTGACTCTCTGACTGCCAGCTGATGGGGATGCTGATGTGAAACCTGCGATGGAGACCAGGGCTTGATATCTGGTGAGTTTGTCATGTTTTCCAAGTCACTGCATATTGGCTGTGAGCAATTTGCAGCTCTGCTGTTGGCTGGGGCCGCTCGGCTTTAACTGTGCCGAAGAATTTTGTGCTACCAGCGGCGCATCAGCAGACTGAAGATGCAGTAAGTAAAATGTAGATCACCGCTGGGAATTTCTTTTTAACTGAAAAGACTACAGACACTACAGGTGCAAAACAGAACTGGGTCAACTTTGCAGATGCTGTTTTTATTTATTTCTTTTTCTTTTTTGGAGCATTTGTTTTACACAGATTAAACAGCCATATGGGTGGAGTTTGTCAAAACACAATCAGCTTTCTTGGCCAGTATGTTTAGGCGGACAAGCAGTCTGACTCAACTCTCCAGCAGCTCTCAGTGTGCATGTACACAGTGCAGGGAACTCTTTACACGCTGTGCGTCTAACCCAAGATCAAGCTAAACAGAGATAAACAAGCACACAAAATGGCGATTTTGTTCAGAGATATACGTGTGAGAATACCTTGTATACAAACAACTAATGGGTGACAACATGCATTGTCTGCAGGGTTACAAACAGTGTGTGGGAGTATGCTGGATAAATATTGCATAACAAATGTCGTAGGTAACTTGCATACATTAGGTTGTTTATGAACAGTATGTGCAGCCTACCTTTGTTTACATTTGTCAATAATGAATGATGCGTACATGTTATTGCTCAATTTTTATATTACACTGTCATATAAATAGTCTGTATGTGCAGTAGATGTTTTGATTTTATAGATTATTGCACTGCAACTGTTTCCCGACAGCACACGTCTGCTTTATGAGAGTGATGGCCTGGGAAGGAAACTGTGTAGGTTTACTTGAGGAAGTGCAGGGACCCAATAAATCCCGAGGTTTCTTAGCAAAAAAAGAGGAATTCTCAGCTCTAAACACTCACATCAGTCAGACGAATGTGTATGTTGAAACAGGTTATGATGTCTTCTATCATAATGGTAGTTAAAAAACAAAATGTAGAGAGAGAACTAGTGCTTTTTGAGACTTGAGCAGGACCTAAAGTCTTTCTGTCAGACTACATACAACCTCCCAGAATTTTACCAAAGGCTCCAGGGAACACATGTCCAACGTGAAAGGTGAAACAAGGGGCCAAAAACAGCCACAGAAGACTTGCTACACTGCTCCCTGCTATTCATTGAATGTTTTGCTTTTAGGCTGTTGCTATTTTTATCATCTCTTTTCTCATTTTGACAATTACACAATAAAAGTGTTTTTTGCAACGAGATCATAGGGAGAAAATACTGATCCCATCACTATGAAAACAATGCCCTTGTGTGTGTGTGTGTGGGTGGTGCACAGAGCCCTATAGTGTCTAGCAGGATGGTTGACTGGACTTTACCTGCTCAATTTCCCAAATGAGGGTGTTTATAAGTCTTGGAGTTTGGGCAGGTTGGAATCAATGATCTTTTCTGCAGACCTAATCGTCTGTTTGGTTTACACATTTGAACCCCTGAACATAGACATAAAAGCGATCATCTCGGACCGCTTGACTCGACTAACTTCACCCTGCCAAGTTTTTTGAATGACGAGTGGTACAAAAAAAAGGCTGTATATGGAGTTGTAGTGTAATTAACTGCATCTCTAACTCAGCTGAAATGGGCTATGAAATACTTCAAAACGCCGCAGCTGAAACATAAACTCAGTTTCATGTTTCAGTTGTACGTTATATAGCATGAAACTATTAATTAAAACCTGGTACACGAGAGGATTGAGTTAATGATCTGTGCTGCGTCTTCAGAGGGCAGTCAGCCGAGAATAATTGTGTGCAACTGAAGTGCAGTAGGTACCTGTATCCCCTTAACATCTGTCTTATGTACTCAGAGAAGGTTTTGCATCCTGAAAATGTCATTGCACCACATCCAGGCACTGTATCTGATCCAGCCTGCTGCCAGTAAGTGGAGTTTGCTGAGGGCAAAGTTTCCGTAAAAGATCTGAGTAAATTCCCTTTGGGGAGGTCAGCAAGATTATTTTGCCTATCTCTGACCCTCTGTGGTCACAACCCCTGTGGTTTCTGTGGTCAGGAGGGCTTCAAAGAGTGCTGAGAACAAAGAAGTATGTTGGCTCCCACTTGTCCTCCTCTGGTTCAAAGGGAATGGCGGGGCAATGCTAATTAGCCAGCTTGTGTTACCGATTTGAACATAACTGCTGTTCCCTTCAGTGTTTCCCCTCCCCCTCGTCGTACGCCTAACAAGCAGCGTCTACAACAGTCATGCACCCTGCATAACTCTGCATATTTTGTATATCCTGAGACATTCTGTTCTGCTTTCTCCTAAATGATGAAATAATTGCCATAGTTAGATGAATCTTGTGTTGAAGAATAGATATGTAACTTCACTTTTAAGTAAAAGATTTTTTTTTTCTTTTTTGTCCTTTTATAATTCTTTGGACATCTACGCCCAGCTGTTCTTTTGAGTGTAGTTTAATCCTGGTTGTCAAGTTTTAGGGCGATAAGAGGCGGAACAACAGGATTCCTCACCAGTTCATCTCTGCTCACACAAAATTATGGTACTACAGCGGATAAAACTGTGCTCAGTGAGTAGGTAGTGAATACATGTTTTTAATCAGGGATCAAGGGGAGAGTGAGGAGGAGGTCAAGTTATTACCCTCACATATTCAAAATTCCAGTGGTGGCGCAGTGCAAACACGCCTCCCCTCCCCTGTCTTTGCGTTCTGTTGCCTACTTCTCCTGTTTCCTAGAATACCAAGTGTTGAAGGCAGTGACAGGCAGAGCTGAGCAGCATCTCAAGATATTCTTGATGCTCACAAGACATGTTGCCATGTTAACTAATCACCTCTGAAACTGATTCTTCTTACCCGACTCTAATCATCTGCAGAAATTAAGCAATCCACTCCGTGTCATCCTCGTCTCAGAATAACGAGGGCTTTGTGAATTTGAAACAGCATAGCTGCTGACGCTGTTTCAAACAATAGCGCAGGAAAATATGGTGAAATCAAACACACCTGCGTGCGTGCGAGCACAAGTCAGATACAATAGATGCGTAGCTCCGGGGGAGCTGTGCTCAGCATCTTGGTGCTTTCTTTCTCTTCCTCTCTCCCAGTCAAATATCTTTTTGTTGGAGCAGATGCACTCAGGGTTGGCAAACACACTGAAGACTGAGTCACTTAAACAGCCTCATCTCGACACACAGCTGACTCACAGTGTATTGATTCCTTCATACATATTATTTTTCTCTATTGTTTGTTGTTCTGTATGTATACAGCGGGGAGGGCGTTGTTCGAACTCCTCCGAGGCACATATGTTTGTCTCGGAGCAACTTCACATGATTTAAAATTCAGAGGCATCTTAAATGACACATCGAGGTGCAACCTTTTTCGTAGCATCCTTATTAGTTGCAAGGAATGGAGCTGAGTTAAAGAATCAATTTACAGAAATGGCCAAGAATAGCACAATCAGTGTGCGTGAGGAAAAACAAGACTTTCCCCGAGCAGCAAAACAGAAAACCTCTCATCTGTGTTGTCATGCAAGTGTAAAGCCTGGAGCTTATTCATTCAAAATAAAAGGTGCATTACATTTTGATGCAACTTCTACTGCAGTGCTTGTATCCAAAGAGGCAAGCTCTTAACCTAAAAAGGTATCTGTAAATGCAGAAAAAAAAACTACTCGCAGTTTATAAATAAAGCATTTCATTTACTGGGTAGAAGTAAGATGATTTTTTTTTCAAACTAAAGAGCAGGAAAAACTCCTCTGTGTCTTTCTGCTCCTGCAGACAGGGACAGACATTCCTTAACTTGGCTAAAGACAGTGGGTAAAGGTTCAGTTCAGTGATATAGACAGAAGCAGAAGGTGGGAAAAGCCATTTGAATACTGAAAATAATTAAGTTTTTGCTCAAGGCAACTCAGTCCCAAAAAAATATCTCAACCATGTTCATGTTAATTTTCCTGTGTTCATTGTACAATATTATATTACGCTCCTCTTTTTAAGGGATTCAAAGCTTTTCTCTTGAGGTGATAAAATAAGTGTTCACCAAATTCAGATATGATCTTTTATGCAAATAGGTGAGGTTGTTTATTATAAAGGATATTTTTTAATATCCACCATAGCTCAAAGGGAAAGGCCTTTAACCACCTGCAGTGCAGACACGTAGAGAAAAGCGCCCACTGTGCTCCCCTGGCTTCTCTTTCATCATAAAAGTGAATGTCTGAGCCTCCTTCCTCAGGTCTGCACCCTTTACTCCATAACCAGTTCACTATATAATGTGGCCAGCATCATTGTCAGCATGTGTGCATTGTTTAGAAAGAGGCCGTGACAGGAGCCTCCTTCTTTTCATATCATTTACCAAATACAGCAAATGGGAGTAGGCTGCATGATAGTGGCAGACGAGTAGCTGGTTATGAGCCACAGCTCCTCCATTGTCTAGCATGCTGGAGAAAGAGTGGGAGCCCCCAAAGAGGCCTGGCAGAGTCTCTGCTTCCATCTGCCTGCATGCCTCGCCATGGAGCCCAGCTCACACCACTTGAGATTATACTCACGTCCAAGCTGTTACTGTAATTTGCATTGGCTCATAGGCAGAGGAGAGTGAGGAGGAGGAGGAGCTGCACATGAGGCAGGGATGCTATAAGTGGTCCTGGCAGCACAATGAGCTTGCCTTGGTGTAGTATTATGGACAAGTGGCATGGACAGAGCTATCTTAAATTGCAATAATGGCACTGAGCAAGTTGCCCTGCTGTCCAACATTATTGTCTGCGTTAGTGCAGAGAGTGTATTATAGAAATGTACTGTTTGAAACTGTGCCAGTCACATTCAGTCTTGATGTTGCATGCTGTCATTATTCTTAGTTCATCCCCAGCGGCTGTCTCCAGCAGCATATGAAAACTATCAGTTGCAACACATGCCACATGCAAGAAATCTGAAATTCTGAAAGATGATGCTGTTTCCCATGTATTCCACTAATTAGCAAGTGATATATTCATTACTCTGCAATTCATTGAGAAGAAGGGTCACGCACCTGGAGAAAACCCATGCAAAAAAATGCACAAAGTCTGCTCAAGAAGGGATCAGAGCAGTGGATCAAACCCAGAGACAAAAGCACACACAAACTGCTGCGCTGCCCTCGTTTCAGATCACGCATCAAGTATGGGATGTGATCCTAAAATCTTCTTTGAGAATTAATTCAAATCCAAGGCACTAGCTTTATTTACACACCTTTTGTCTGAACTGAGCAGGAATCTGCAAATTAATATGGTAGCAGCGCTCATTTGGGAGATGTTAAAAGTCTGGAAGATACCTGATGCCGGATTTTTGAATTAAATGCAAGTTGTTCCCTATAAAAGGAAACAACACCAAAAACACACTTCCCTACACTAAATGTTCTCTATGTCCTCATTTTTCAGGCCTAATTTTCTCCAAACTTGATAGCTTTTGGAAAGCAATTTGGCTCAGAGGCTAATTTATCAAATTTACTAATTAGCTAGAGACGGACAATAAAGAGCAGTTCCTGATAATGCCACCTCCCTCAAATAGGTTGTGAACTAATTATTTATGGCACAGCCCCAAGAACAATTACGCATAATGAACTTCACTAGCTGGTGGTAAAGTCACTAAATGTATTGTATTTCATGTTTCCTGTGCATCAACATCGACCTGCAGTTATTTCACTTGCAGCTAATCTATTTCCAGGGTTATTATAGAGGTTTAATTAAGACTAAGAACAGTATTGTGAAGACAAGGATGGAGGTTCATGTGTCAACAGGTTTTCATCACTTTATTGCATTTTTAAGAGTTTGACCAGTCTATGCAACACTTAATGAAGACTGACTTTCCATTATATAGAACGTAGAATATTTCACACGGATTTCAGACTTTGAGAATGAGGATGAAAAAAAACATTGCAGATAAATATAATTATGTAAGTGATGACAGCTAAATATATCCACATATTCTCCTCTCAGCCTCAAATAACAGACCTGACAGGTTTGTAACCAGAGATTCACAAAGTGTGGGACGCGCTTGTCCGCTATTGACCCAAACATTTCTGTAACATAATTGCTAATTATACCGATATATCATGGATTTAATGTGTTGACCTGATTTTCCTTAATCAGTGTAATAGGAGGCAGATACGGCAAATAAGGATCTAATTTGCTCAGAAAATCGTGCATATCAGATTTTTTCCAACAGATTCTTGTTGGAACCTTGTAGAAACATGTAAATTAAAAAAACAACTGTGAAAAATAAATAAATTAATTAAAATACAACTTGGGTAAAAATAGTTTTGTTTTTCTTTTTTTAAAACAGTGAAATGTATTGTTATTTTGCACATTTTAAGAATGTATTTGTTTAATTTAGCTCATTACCAGTAAACTCTCTCTAGCCAAGTTCTTCTCAGCAGCCATCTTTGCGATGTCCCAAGGCAGCTTGTCAGCTAACAAGACCAGACCCCTATCTAAATGAATGGGGAGAGAGCTGGAACTTCACTTTTAATGGTCACTGGGATGTAAAAATTGCATGTATGGAATCGCCAGTCAAATCTGATAAAGAAACTCTTTAAAAAATTTGGTGACTTTTCCTCAAAATGTGGTGATGCTTTTTTCCCCCACAACTTAACTTCTACCACTCGTGCATGAGGTTTTACAACAGAGACTTCTTTTACGACTCCATTCAGAGTGCTGATGTGTTCGGCTAGATGTCACCCCGCTCAGCTGTTGTAAAGCAGATGATTGGCTTTTGGGGAGAAGTCATATACCTGACTTCTATCTTTGATGTTACAGACTTTACTGTCTAAAATGCTGTAAGTGATTCGTCTCTTTTCTTATGATGTCCCTTCTTCCAGCACTTTTGAGGGAACCTAGAAACAAGTTTGGGCAAACTTATGACATATTCTGTGAAGTGGGATGCACTTTGTTCCAAATTTGAGCTGAATTAAAAATGCTGAGATTTGGGAGAAAAAGACTTGTGAAAGCCATGTATTTCAGGAAAGATGCATAAGCCTCCTACAGCTTTTCAAATAGTCACTTTCACTTTCGTCATTTCAAAGACTCATTGCTGAGTCCGACCACAGCTGAACACGCGCTCTTAATGGCAAGTATAAATAGCTGCTAGGGAGCTACATAGAACCACAGTAGCCACAATGATGGGAAATACCCCAGTAATAAGCTGGAGTTATTCTTAAAGGAGTTTTTTTTATTAAAAAAACATAAGAAAACACCAACGTAAAAATCGGTTCTTGGCGGTAAAACACAAACAAAAATAAGATTAGGATGATAAAAAATATGCCAATAAAGCTAAGCATATGTTTAAATGCTAATCCAGTATAAATGCTACTTTAAAAGTAACTGCTACACAGAATTCAGTTGTTTTTTTCATTATTTGGAAAAGTCACAGCAGACATTAAAGTGGACTGGCACATAAACATTGGTTCTTGGTAATAAATTGAGGCTGTGGGAGGCAACCAGTGAGCACTTTAATTTCTTTCATTCTCTTGGTACAAAGCCAACTGCAGATAAATCCACACCTTATGTGTATTTACTGCCACACTTCCACCATGCATGTACTGACACTGCAAGGTGCTTTATTTGAAGCAGAGACAGGATTAGTGAAGCTCAGACGCACTGCAGTTTATATGAATATAACACCTACAATGTATGATAACATTTCTATCTAAACCTGCTTTGCAAAGGCTTTTCTATGAGGTGTATCAAATTAAAGCTGTACAGGCTATTATTTATGTGCACTGAGTGAATCACATGAAGTCATAGCTGCCTTATTCTGAGGCTGTAACACACTCAAGCATTAAAAGCCTTGAGTAAATTTGTACCGCTGTCTTCTATATCAATTAGAGCTGTGTGAGTTTCTCATTATTGCACCAGTTTTCACACTAGATTTATTCATGCAGATCCTGTCGGTAATAAATCACAATTGTTTTTGTCAATTAAATGATACTGAAGTCATAAAGGAGAAGGTGCACATTGGATATTTACTTTGTGTTTGTCTGAAGGAACAAAATGATAAATTGGATCATCTACATTAAGAAGAGTCTGGCTGGGAAGCAACACACTGTACTGGCTAAACAAGACACAAGAGTCTAGAGCTGCGTGTGCAGCTCTGTGAAGATTCACTTGTAAAGAACTGAGCTAAATGTGATCATCCTTATTCTGATAATAATAACCTGCTTACATTACCTGAAATAATGTTTGCATTGTTTACCATCTTTGTTTCGCATGTTTGCATAACAGTGTTTGCATATAAGCAGGCTTATTAGAATTTCTCTGGTTTTTGCAGATCTTTGGTCATCAACAAAACTTTTGCAGGTGAGAAAGGATTACCAAAGTCATTACAATTCTTCCCCCATGGACCATGAATGTTTGACATTAACACAAGTGCAATTTGTTCTGCAGTAATCCATTTCAGTCAAGACCAGAGTTTCCTTACAGATTGATGCTGCCATTGCTAAAGTCATTTTACATGCATGACTAAATAAAAAAAAAAGGTTAATGTTCTTCAACCATAAATGAAAAAAAAAAAAACAGAATTGGTCTGTGATAGTGTGTTTTTTTATTGAAAAGAACAATCAAGTTGTATTGTAACTGATACAAAAGAAATTCATTACTTGTTATTCTGTGTGATTATCAGATTGTCTACATTGTTTGTCTCAGACATGGTTCCTTTGTTTTTGAAGAAGCTGGTCTGTAATCCATCTTCAATACGTAACAACAGCTTATGTCAATTATAAATCAGTGGCTGTCTTACTGTAAAAATGAAAACAGCATGTTTCAACCAAGAAGATTTTAGGTTCAGCCATTTTATACATTTTCTCTGCACTGTAAATCTGCTCTCCACTGAGTCTTCTGTGGCAGTGAAGCACAGGCATAAATATTACCCTGCAAGGGTACATACGGAGCAGGATCAATGCCGTATGGAAGCCTTGAGAGTAGGATTTGAAACAAAGTGTTGACTCTTCAGCATCACAGGAGCACAAAGTTGCCCCCCAAGGCACCAATTCAGAGGGTCTATTTGGCTCATCTGCAGAGAGTAGGGAGGGCATGCAGCCACAATGCTAAGGGACAAGAAGACCAAATTAAAATACAGCAGCTAGTCAGTGGATGAAACAATATTTATAAGGGACAAGCGATAAGGAAGTAACAAAACTGTCACCACATGGAACCACAGGCAGACACAACATATAAACGAAACAATCATGCTGCTACAATAGTGGATTTCAAAATAACTAAGCCTAGAAATAGAAATCCCATAAGCCAGGTGTCACTGAGAATCACTGTCTGTCTTTGTATTGTTTGCTGGCAGCTCGTGCTTTTATCATGGCTTGTTTGTCTGTGCTTTTCTCCTCTTTTCTTTCCTCTCGGACTGATATGTCGACTGTACCTCAGCAATCTCTTGGAAGGTGTCAGTGAAAGTGCTACATGCAGAAAAGAGTAACATACACACTGTGTATTGTCAAGATACTTGTTGATGTTCGGAACTGCTACCTTTTTAAATTAGAATTGAAGATGCAGATTCAATGTTTTGGCATGAGTGAAGGAAATATATATTGTTATGCTCAAGTATAACATTAGCAGGAAACTATTCAGTGTTGAAAGGGAAAAGTCCCTTTAGTTTAAGTACATATTTAAGTAAAATACTTACCATAAAATCTGAGTTACTTGCACTTTTGTTCTTGAGCGTTTAAATTTTATGCTGCTTTATATATCTCCCCCACTAAACTCCAGAGGGAAATATTGGGGTAATATGCAACTATATTACATTATGTATTACATTTTACAGTGCTACATTTATTTGGCAGCTGCAGCCACCAGTTACTTTGCAGATGAAGATGTTAAAAGCCTACCTTGTATTACTTATATGTTTTCATTCTTTTGTTCTCAGCAAGTTTGCTTACTGTTTGGCGAAACAGTTTGAGGATGCTCACATTTCGAGAGAGTGAACAGTGTATTTGCAGACCTGTAGCTTATTTTCGAACAATGAAGTCGTTATAAATTATCCAAAAAAAAGGCAATTAAGAAGATTTTCTTGGTGCCACATAATCAGTCTGCTGACCTCAGTACAACTGATCAAGTGTTTTCACCGAAACCAGCAAGGATTGCAGATGGCTGCAGTCGAAGCTAGGCAGAGCATCAACAGAGAGGATAACAAGCTTAAATCTCTAAGTCTGTGGATCATAGACTGAAACTAGTTCTGAAATATGATGAAAGCAAAGGTTCTGCTCACTTATCCTATTGCAGTTTGTCCCCTAATCTACAATTATGTTTAATGAGGATAAAGTGAATCTTATGTATTAATGCATCAATAATTATAATAATAATATTCCAGCAGTATAGTATTATCTATATTTTGAATCCCAGACTTGAATTTGTAGTAGAGTAATTTAAATTGGCACAGTTGCCTTTTATTTTTGTCAAAGATCCTGATGCTTCCTCCACTCATGACATCATTAAACATAAAGCAGTATTGTTCCTCTCAGAGGTTCTGCAGTCTCCTAAACCCAATGTGCGAACTTGAAAAAGGCCAGCCTCCTTCTTAGAGTGTGAAGCGCTGCGAAACCTCTAACGGCAGATCAAAAATAGGCTCGTGGCCACTGGAAATCAGAGGGGCAGCGCATTGTCCTATTTATTCTATTAATCATGACAGCTAACAGATGGAACCCAATCAGAGGTATTTTCAGCTCTGTTGTAGAGGCAATTTGTGCATAAAGTGAATTGACTGGAACAACACCATATCTAATAATTCTATTATGCATCATAAGGTCTTTGTTATTAATGAGAGTATTTCAGTGAAGAATTTATTGAATGTGCAGTTGCCAGTACTGTGTGAGAACATGTGCTGTTAGACTTAAAAGGCAGGACACAATCACTTCTCTTTCATTCGTAATCAAGACCATTTCCTCTTTGATTATTTTAGTGGTTCATTTTGAGAGCAGTGTGCAGCAAGATTTTTCATAAAGATTGTGTGATATTCCCTTACAAGTGGTGAAGCAGACTGCAAGACAAAGCTGAAATGGTCAGTGGATTACTCATATTTGTAATTGATCAATTCTGTAAAGTATTTCTGAAGTCAAATGCCAAGCGAATCAAATATTTGTTGGTTTTTCTTGTCTTTTGTGATTGTAAATTGGGTATTTTCAGATAGCTGCTTGAACAAAACAAATAATATAAAAATCAACCTAAGGCACTGATAAAATTGATGGCCCATGCACAAAAAGGACGATTAATGGAAATAGTGATCAGCAGATTACATGCAGAACATTAGCCCATATTTCTGCTATCTCCTTCACTAAAGCCATATTTCCACAGGGGTGGAATTACCAGGAGACCTCATGTGATTTGAAATAAGTAACTGTAGCAGCGGCTACTGAGAGTTTTGCTTCTTAGCTCGTGTTAAAATTAAATAGCCCAGCAAGCAGCGAAAGGGGAACAATCAATCACCAAAGTATTTAATCAATAAGTGGCACGCCTGACTATACTTACACAGCACCAATGTATTTTCTAATGTTTTCTGTCTTGTTTATGCTACAATCTCTTTCAAATAGAGTTTATGGAGCCAAGATAGTTTGTGTTCCTCAATTCTTTCTCATTGAAAGTTTAAAACAGGATGTGATTGAGAGGGTGGTCTTTGCATATAATATGCAAATGCTCCTCTTGTTTACGATGATGAGACGCGACCAGAAATCTCCAGGGCCGGTGAGCCTCTGTTAAGGCGTCCACTGGTGGAGACGGAGCTGACTCCAATGAACTCGGGCTGTCAATAATTATGCCAGCATCCTGACAAGAGTCGCACGAGGGCAGCCAGCAGTTCACCGCCTGCACCGTCTAATTGGTGTTTACGGTTTCCTGACAAAGTCACGTCCAGAAAATATCCTTACAATGCAGCGGTGCTGGGCAGATGTTTTTCTGAGGAAAGGACAGACTCTGGCATTGTTAGCATTCAATCATTGTTGCCAATGTCACTTTCAGAATAGGCTTTAGGTGTCAACCAAACTGTACTTGAGCATTAATCCAGGTCTGCTGCTAATAATTATTTGAAGTTATGTAAGTGCTAATTATTTCATTCTTTTCATTAATAATTGTTAAATCTATAAAATGTCATAAATCAGTAAAAAATGCCCATCTTAATTTCAAAGTCCAAAAATATTTAGCTTTCTGCCATACATGCTTAAAACGATCAGAACATGTTTAATTTTTTGACATTGTGGCTCTCAGTGGGGCATCATGGCAGCCTAGTGATTAAAATTAATAACTTACTAATGACTGGGACCTTTGTTGAGTGTCATTCTGACAATCTCTCTCTTGCTGTTACGTTTTCTCTGTCATCGCAGTTCACCTTTTGAATAAAAGCAAAATGCCAAAATTACTCTAAAATAATAACTCAGTATTCAATAAAACAAATAAATCAAAGGACATAAATGATTCATTTCTGCTTTTAATTTGGAAATTGGTGGATTTTTGGCACTTGGATTTAAATAAAGACTCACTTGATTAAACATTTGGACCGTAAAGAGTAAAAACATTGGCAAAAATTCGTTGGTTCCTAAAATCCAAGATGACATATTCAAATTGCTATGTTTTTCTAACTAACAATTTACTATCACATAAGCCAAGAAAAGCAGCAAGTCCACACACAAAGAAGCTGGATTTAGATAATACTTTTCATTTGCTTAAAAAAAGTGTTCAAAAATTATCTTTATACTTGCAGATCATTTTTTTATTCACTGATCACTTCCATTCTCCTGCAATCTTATTTGGATTCAGATTTAAATGGCCGTTGGTGTTTCGAGGAAAGCTTTCCTCTAGAAGGGAGCTCTCATCACCATGTGTGTCAGTATGACATCAAGCAGCCGTATTTTATTTTAAGTGAATATAAGATGGCAGGTAATAGCACATTCTTGCACGGTCTAATGAGGTAACGTTCATGTACATCATTCTTGCAGTAAGGCAGTTATTAAAGAGACATTTTTATCAATGTATTTTGCTGTGTGTGTGTGTGTGTGTGTGTGTGTATGCATGTGCTGTGTGTGTGACAGTCTTGTGATTTATGAGATCTTTTGAGTTGTCTTGCGTAACTGTTGAATTCATAAAGCCCTTACTTCTTTCTCGTTATTTAATTATGAGAATATCCTGGAGGATTTACGGATGCCCTAATTACAATTTGCAAAATGAAGTTGGTGTAACTGAGAGGCTGAAAAGCAAACCAGTTCTCTTTTAGTAGTTTTTTCCCCAATAAGAGATGGATTTCAAACATGATGCATTTCACGCCACATGCTTTTAGCTGCTTGGTCCTGTTTTACATGTAAAGTATCGGTTAGAGGCTACGCAGCAGGATGGTGTTTCACAGTCAGAAATAGCATGAGCTGTCGAGACGCCATCTTTCTGCATTCCCACTGATTCCCTTTGCACCATCTATGCTGCTCTCTAAAACCATGTCTTTCAGTCGCTAATTATTTAGGAAAATGCACAAAGACTCAATTTGGTGTCCTATTTTATCACAGCTCTATTGTGAGTTTGTGATAAACATTTTTAGGGAAAGTTTATGTATTCTGTCAATATGTTTGCAATTGTACATCTGACTCTGAAAAACAAAGTTAATTTATTCTTCTCCCTGTTTTCTCCTCTTGAGCTTGTGTTGCTTTTCTGTCCTTGCTCTTAACATCTGTATGAATAGTAATATGTAGATACATTGATCTGCAGGTATGCATATATGTTTTTCAGTGTATTCTCCTGTGTTTGTGTGTGGGCAGCAGTGTGTTTTAAAGTACTCACGTGTACACACCTTGTGTACAACTGTGTTTGTGTGTAGCCTAAAGACAATGGAGCATTGTCTCTTTTGTTTAATGAGGAACATTAAACAACTAACAAACACAGAAACAGAATAATCCAGGTGACTTTTGATAAGAATTAGCTGTATAAAGCTGTATCTGTTTCACATGGTTTATTTGTTCTGGCAGATGCTGTGAAATAAATGTAATTAACCTTTGTTGAAGGAAAGTTATATCCTCAGGTTGCCATTAGGGCTGCAACTAATGGCTAGTTTCAGTATTTTCATCAACCAATTAGTTTTTCAACAAAAATGTCAAAAAGTAGTGAGCTTTGCTTTCTACAATATCCCTGAGCCAAAGTAAATGTCCTAAATTACTTTCTTTGCCCAACCAACAATCCAAAACCCCAAATTATTGTATTTACGCAACATAACCAAAAAATAAATTCACAATTGAGAAGCTGGGACCAAAGACCAGCTAAAATTTTACATTTCCACCTCTTAACTGACCTAATTTGTCATCAGACCGATTCTTGAATAAATTTTCAGTCAGTTGACTTATTGATTAATATGCTCATCATTTCAGCTCCAACAGATCAGTTAAAGGTCTAAGTCTGAGAGAAAGCCCCCACCCAGTTCACTAAAAGACAGCTCCATCCTTGAACCCAAAAATACACAAAGTGTATAAAACAAACCTAATCACATCTGGTAAATGCAACACTAGTCACTGTCCATCTCAGTTATCAAAAAATAGGATCACTCCAAACTAAAGGACCCCATCGCCTGAAGGCGGTATCTGATGTCTCTATGTAACTGTCTTCCATGACAGCAGCACCAAAAGTCGCCAGCAGCATACGCTTCCTCTCCCCTGACTGCCACTGCTGTGAAAGAAAGAGCTTGTTATCTCACACAACCTCCAGCATTTAAATTAACTTTTTTTTTATTCATGCTTGTTTTCCCACCCACTCACACACACACCTCTAATACAGATGAGAGTCATGAGGCATTAAGTGTCCACGGGGAGAGCTACTTAGCTGTCAAATATACCTGAAACTTATTTACTCAGTCGGGCATTCATTTTAAACTCTATAATGGGAAAAAAAACTTAGTAAAAGGATCGCACATGGAAACAAAACCTGTAATAGGCATTGTATTACATAAATCTGAATGGAAATGATTAAAGATTCAATAGTATTGAATTGTTCTTGTATAATTTATATAACATATTTGCTGTTTTTCAGACCCTTTAACTGTAACAAGATTAAAAATAATACAAATATTTTCAGTTTAGATAAAATTGTCAAAAAAGAAGGCATGGTATTTCATCAGTACTTCATTTTGAAAGCCGTCTTAAGTTTAATTTTAGGTCAAGTTTAAAGTTTAAGTTTAAATTTCACATCTTTCTGATCTTCCAATGCTTCTCAAATCTCATATTCAGGTTGTTTCTGCAGGTCTTTGAACTGTTCAGACTCTTAGTTATTCAGCCTTTTGTATCCAACACCAACAAATGTCAAGAAAGCTCGATGGAATAAAAGCTGTGGGATGAATCCATGGTAAGATAACGGAGGCAAAGTGTTGAATGTCAGGTTAACCTCTGGAGGGCTCAGAGCTGTCCACACTTTCAAATTATAACAAACTATAATGCTAATGTCGCTTTATTCACAAGTAAACAGGAATAAAAGAACTTAACCAAAAGTCATAACAAAGCTCCCTTAGAGTCAAGGCATTTACAGAAGTTTTGCAGCTTCTTCTATGTAAGTATGTGTGTATGTATGCATTGTACAAAATGTTTTTTACCACGATAACTATACAAGTTGTTTTTTTTTATTTGAACTACATGCTTCACAGTAATCTTTGTAAGCAGGTCTCCACATGAGGTGGTGCTCCTGCATGACATGACACAAAACAAACTTAAACTCCAGTTCACCTTGTGTTCTCTCCTGTCGTCTACATATCGATCCGGTGACTGCTGCAATAAAACAGAAATAGGAATGTGAGTCAAAGTTGCCCTTTTCTTTCATTTTCCCTCGGCCATTCATTCATCTGTTCACGTCCCTCCTCACCTCCTCAGCACCCATTAAGATTGAAGCCGTGCTTTTTTTTTTTTTTGGACAGCTCAACATCATCTTAATGCAATTCAAAGACCTACATTCTACACCAGAGTTGCCGTGGCAACAAAGTCCCCCTCCACCCCAGCCCCCCCTCCCTCCCTGAGATGCTGAAAGATCAATAGAGTATCCTCAACGGTGTGGCAGGAAATGCTCTGGCACAGATGGTCCTCTGAGAAACCAAGAGCTTTGTGGCCTAGTTAGCATCTGAAAACTAACACAATCAAGCAAGGTCCCTGTTTTATTGAAATTTAACAAACTTGGGCAACACTATGAAATTAAATCTGAACCAATGACCGCAGAGCTGTTGAAATCCTCTGCCGCTCTTATGTAGCAACCTTTTCAGTATTATCTGCACTGCCGTAGCCTACTTTGTTATTTTTGTTTTTCCCAGTGTCTATAAAGGAGGAAATCTGGGGAATTAATTTAAACAAGGCAGACACACTGCTGCCAACAATAAAGGAGCGTTGCTAAATAAATAAATTCTCTCTGGGGGGGAGTTGGAAATATTCTCACACAGCTTACCATCTAGTTTTTCTTTTTTCGAGTGGAAAATAGTTTATTGTGTGTAGTCTTTTTTAACTTGCACAGTAGAATTTTTCAATTTTCCAACAGTTCAGGTGGATCTGTTCCTGAGATAAAGGTTATGAGCCTGTAGAGTCACAACAAGGTGGGAGGGAAGTGTAAACATTATGCAAGCAAAGGTTTGGATTCGCTGACTTTCTTAAGAACAGCCAAATAATCTACCAAAAATGCAGTATATAGCAGAAAAAAATACAACTGTTAGTATTGACGAAATTTTGTCAACAACCTTTGAGAAACTATCCCACTGGTTTAAACTTGTGCTTCAAGCTGTTCCACTTCCCCTTTGAAAACGATATCATTCAAACCCAGATTTTAATGAGAGCACTCATTTGACAGCAGCATTTCATAGTTAACGAGGTGCCCTGTTGTCTGTCAGATAGTAGCCAGCCAGCAGAGTGAGTGCATGTGTGTGCAAGAGAGCAGAAAAGGACGAGCAACTGGGTATTTTTGTTGCTGGCTGACGAATGCAGCACAGGTTGATGTAAAATGACAGCAGTGCAATCACAATTCTCCACTTCTCTCACCATCTTGAACATGCATAACAACTTTAACCAGATCCGTGTTTGTTGTGTTGAAGTCTTTGTGCAGAGCATATGAATAAGGTAAAGCTCCAGAGACTGAGCCTTGTACTTCTGCAATGAAATTTTGTGATGTAGCATTTGCAGCATTTACACAGTAAAACTGAAGCTGAAGATAAAATAATGGGCTCAATGAGGGACAGAATTGTTGGCGTTGAAGACATCAGCACCACCTCCACATGGTGAAACATGGAAACAGAGGCTCTCAAATTAGTCATGACAAATTTGATGGAGCATTAAAAATGGTGAAAATGAGGCATCATTTTTGGTAAAAGAATCCACAGCCAGCTTTTTCTGTATGAATTAAGATAATTATATAGACCTCTATAAAAAGAGAGATTGCTTTTAAATAACACATTGGATCTGGCAAGTGTCGCCCTGTGGGGTTGGATGCAGTGGTGTGCTGCAGCAGCCATTATGCCTTAGCAGAAACCCAGAAAAAATGAAGTTGGTTTCATCCCTTTACTTTATCGGTGTTAACAAGCTCTCTCATCTACAGTGACGCTTAAGGCATTAGCAATCAAGATGGATGCCAGAGAGGGTAAAACCATTGACAATGTGGCATCAGCACATCACTGCATGTGTTCTTCTGAGGTTTCTTATGGTTATTATAGCAAAGAAACACTTTCTCCTCCTGTCACCACAGGCGTGTTCCCTTCAAGAGTGAAATCAATACCTTTAAATGGGAATCAGAGAAACAGAACATCCTCAGCACCTCCATGGGACGGACTCGAAAAAACAAGCAGTATTCCCTCAGTTTTCACCTTCACTTTTTTCCCCACTGTGATTTACAAGACAGGTTTCTGTCTAATTTTGCAGAACATCTCCAAAGCATAGGGAGAGCAGAGAGCACGAAAAGGTCATGAAAATCCTCGAGCACTGTTGACAAGTGCCCTTTTCTACCTTTAATTCTCCATTTTGATGTGGTATTCAGAGCAAGAAAAACACCAAATCCTTTTTGTATGTTGAAAATGGACATGCCATAGTTACCTTATTTAAAAAAAAAAGTCTCGATGTCATTCAAATAATTAAATGGATCAGTAGTGATGAAGCCTGATAGCTCAAAAAAACATTCTATTATTCTCATTAAAGGCTGCAGAGGCTTGGGCTTCTGACAGTGTTGGCGCAGCCTTTCATCATCCTAGGTGCTATTATTTCAGAAAAGCTCCATTTCATTTTATGATTGATACCTTGCTGGCAGTCTCAGCAATCTTGTACAGACCCTGGATTTTTTGCAGCCCTATCATAAAGGCTCTAGTGATTTTTATGAATTCAAAAATCTCTATTTTGTTTCTCTTTTCCCCCCTTTTCTGTTTCATGTACAGGAACTGGAATCTGATCAACAATGGAGCGGCTGGTGGTGTGCGTGCTGTTGTGTGCAGCTCTGGTGAAGGGATACAGCTGCCCCGGCCGATGCATCTGCCAGCACCTCTCCCCCACTCTGACTCTGCTCTGTGCTAAGACAGGCCTGTTGTTCGTGCCCCCAACCATCGACCGCAAGACTGTCGAGCTGCGACTTACTGACAACTTCATCACCATCATCCGCAGAAAAGACTTTTTCAACATGACTAGTTTAGTCCACCTCACCTTGTCCCGCAATACCATCAGCCAGATCACGCCCCACGCCTTTGTGGGCCTGCGGTCCCTGCGAGCGCTCCACATGGACGGAAACCGCCTCAGTGTGATAAAGAACGACCACTTTAAAGGCCTCATTAACCTGCGGCACCTCATTCTTGGAAACAATCAGATCCACCAGGTGGCAGCCACCTCTTTTGATGAGTTTGTTTCCACCATAGAGGACTTGGATCTCTCCAATAACAACCTGCGCAGCCTTCCCTGGGAAGCCATAGCCAGAATGACCAACATCAACACTCTCACGCTGGACCACAACCTGATTGATCACATCGAGGCAGGGACTTTTACACTGCTAACCAAGCTGGTCCGCCTGGATATGACCTCTAACAGGCTGCAGAAGCTGCCGCCAGACAGCCTGTTCCAGCACGCACAGGTGCTGTCTGACACCAAAGGCTCCAGTCCCGCCACTCTGGCCGTGAGTTTTGGTGGAAACCCTCTTCACTGTAACTGTGAGCTGCTGTGGCTTCGCAGGCTGACTAGAGAGGATGATCTGGAGACCTGTGCTTCACCTGAGCACCTCATGGACAAGTATTTTTGGTCCATCCAAGAGGAAGAGTTCATCTGTGAGCCGCCGCTCATCACCAAACATCTTTCTACTAAACCCTTTGTGATGGAAGGGCAAGGTGTGACCCTTAAATGCAAAGCCGTGGGTGATCCAGACCCAGATATTCACTGGCGATCTCCAGATGGCAAGCTGGTGCATAATAACTCCCGCACCATCCTGTATGATAACGGCACCCTTGATATTCTCATCACCACGCTGAAGGACAGCGGGGCATTTAATTGTGTGGCGTCCAATGCCGCAGGCATCGCCACAGCTGCTGTTGAGATCAACATGATCCCCTTACCCTTGTTTGTTAACAACACAGGCCACATGCGTGAGGACCCCGGTCTCTCAGACATTACCACCTCCTCCAAATCTGGTAATGACACCAAGGGCTACGACAAGCACGACAGGAGGGTAATGGTCACCGAGCTGACCTCCTCTTCCGCTGTGATCCGTTGGCCGTCTGAACGCCATATCCCTGGTATCAGGATGTACCAGATTCAGTACAACAGCTCGGCAGATGATACCTTGGTATATAGGTAAGCCACAGTGGAGGTTATGGCGGGGTGGGAAGAGGGGGGAGGGGCAAAGCAGGGAAACGAGGAGAGGTGAGACATCTGGAGTTACCATCTGCTGAATGACACAGCAGTGCAGAATGACAGATTGACAGATCCCAAAGAAGCAAAATGATTAAGTATGTCCAAAAATAAGCAGAACCCCCATAGTGTACTCTGGGAAATAACAAGTGGAAGTATATTTTTTTTTCATAAATTCAAATGCATTTTAATTAATCTGATATGTATAAAGTGTGCAGAACACTTGAGATATCTATAGATTGAGTAAATAATTCTCTGTCTTTTATATTGGTGTTTCTATTTATAATCAGCTGAATAGACTGTGTAGTCCAGCGCTCTAAAAGACTTAAGGGCCTTCTCAGCATCATTAAAACATGGTATGACAATAAACAAAACAGAAGGGGCAACTACTTCACTAAATGTTAGTGCTTGTATCATTAGCAAGGATCTGGATTAATTGGTTGAAACAGAAGAATGTGATTAGATGTGGTTGTGTAATGATAGGCTTGGTTGCAGTTGTGGAAAAAGTACTGACATCATTTATTTGCTTTAGGTAAATTAGCCACAACACACTATAAAAATACCCCACTACAAGTAAAACCCTGAATTCAAGTATTGTCAGAAAAAGTGTCATAAAGTATCAAAAGTAAAAGTAGTTGCTCCACATAAGAAATGGCCCCTGTGACTGATATTTTCCGAAGCTTGATCTTTGACACTGATGCATTAATATGCAAGCAGCATTTTATTGTTGCAGCTTTTAGAGATGAAGCTGGTTTTCAACAGTAAATATCGCTGTGATTTGCATACTTAAGCAAAAGTAGAAGTACAGTGTATCATACAATAAAAAATACATTAAAATTATGCTAATGTACCCCGTACGTTTTTTTTCCACCACAAGGTCATTCTAATGTAAAAAAAATTAGTTGTAGTGTGTAATAAAAGCAAAATCAATACACATGTACTGAAATAAAAAGCTGCTCATGGTTATTCAAAAACCAGCTGACTTTTTTTAAAAATAGACAGTTAAAACATTTGCAGATCTCATTAAAACACTGTTTTAAATATAAGAATATATCTGATGTGCTTTTATTTCAATATGCAATATGTGAAGTGCATAAATTACCAAGAAATACATCAGGATTTATATATTCATGGAGCGAGTTAATAATAGTGGTCTTCATCTTCCTCTTTTTCTTCTTCTTCTTCTTCTTCTTTTTTTTGATTATATCAGATATAATGAGTCGCTCTCCTGTATAATTTTCTCATCCGGTTTAGGCATGGAGCTGAGTGTTGTTTTGTCTTTAGGTGGTACATTATTACCTACAAATGATAACCATCAAAGTCTCCCTTCAGGGAAAAGGAACAAGCTTCTAATTATATTAACGTCAATGTTGACCTGGAGACAATGCCTCTCTCCGTTGTATTTAGAGTCGTGTAATCTTGTGGTTGCCAGCAAAATGTGACCGTAGGTATTCACACATCAAAACTGCCTTCACATCATGCGTCACTTGTCCTGCCGCCTGCAGCTGTTGTGGCATATTCGTTAGACAGCGAGCCTCCTCTGCCTTGTTTATCACCTTGCAGTTTACCCTTGCTGTCATTTCATACACAAACCCAATAGAGCAACTTCTCACTGTTATTTTCTACCATATTTCTCTCACAAGTCAACTTTAATGAATTTTATTGGGCATTTTACTCATATGTTTTTCTAAGAGGTTGAGTGATATTTATTCCTGATGCTGTGATGGCCCTCTTGTCTTTTTGTTGTGCGCAACTGACACCTTTGTGTGATTTAATACACCTTATGCAAATCAGTACATGTGGGTGTTGTAATTCTAATGATTAATCGTCTAAATCTTCACTGTTGCACTATGTTTCCTTTATTTGTAGAATGATCCCATCTACCAGCAAGAACTTCTTAATCAATGATCTGGCTGCAGGCCGGGAGTATGACCTTTGCGTGCTGGCGGTTTACGACGACGGCATCACATCATTAACAGCCACACGTGTTGTTGGCTGTGTGCAGTTCCACACAGCCAGCGAGGTCAGTCAGTGCCGCTTCATGCACAGCCAGTTCCTGGGAGGCACTATGATCATCATTATTGGTGGTATAATTGTTGCGTCAGTGCTGGTTTTCATTATCATCCTGATGATCCGTTACAAGGCCTACAGCAGCCCAGAGGACAGCAAGACCAAGGTCAGCTCCAGCATGCACTCCCAGACCAACGGCAGCCAGCAAAGGCTGCAGCGCTCCGCGTCCAAGCAGCCGTCTGATGAGGGCCAGCGTGAAGCTCAGGTGACCAAAGAGTGCATGGCTCTGGTGCTGAGGGTGGAGACTGAGAAGAGGGAGGATTCAGCAGCCACCACTGCCATCTTGGAGGTGGAGCTGCCACCGCTGAATGTAGACAAGATGAAGAGGAGAACCAGCCTGGATGCACAGCGATCTGGTCCCCCGTCTGAGGACACGCAGACAGACAGTAGCCTGACAGGCTCCACCATGTCCCTCTGTCTCATAGGCCCAAACGCTGGCACCAAGGAGGCTCCCAGGCTCAAGGACAAGAAAAGTGCCCTGGCCAACATGGGATTGCTCCCTAATGAGCTGGCACGAACTAGGCACAGATTCTCCTTTGACGGGGGGGATTACTCCATTTTTCAGAGTCACAGTTACCCACGCAGGGCGAGGACGAGGTGGCACAAGTCCACCAACCAGCTCAACATGGAGTCGTCGCCGCTAGCCAACAGGAGAGTTACGTTCAGCAGCACTGAGTGGATGCTTGAGAGCACAGTCTGAGAAAAAAGCAGTGTAGCTGGGAAAAAAAAGTAACTTGACGGCTCAGCCTCACACAGACATACACATGTAAAAACACAAATGTCTACATGCCATACAACACACTCTTTTTTCCTCTTGCGCACAGCAAACGATAAACACAAGCACATTTACTTACACATGCAAACTGGAGAAGAACAGTCTCTCTCTTCATCCTGCCTCCCCGTCATACTCCCAGAGAGGTTTGTTGGCCATGTCCTTTCTTTATGCAGCAGTGCCTTATTCTAAAAAAGATGTACGAATGGAGGATGCTGCTCACTGTAGTCATAAACCTTCCTCTCTATCATTGCCTCCCACCATGACAATGGGAAGCATTTGTTTGGATTTTTAATTTTGTCCTTTTTCTGTGAGATGCCAAGGGAGTGTGGCGTTTGGATGTGACTGTTTAATTGTTTAAAAAATAAAATGTGAAAAAAAAAAATTTACTTCATCATAACTGTAAAGTGAAACAGCCAGGTATCCTGTTATGTCAATCATGTTTTGGGTTCTTTCAAAAAAAAAAAAAAACTTTTGCACAGAAGACACGAGATACAAGGACAAGTATCACCACCAGTCTATACAATAATAATAAGTAAAAAAAAAAAAGAACAGGATTTTACACATGCCGATTTCTAATGTTAGCATAAAGAGGATGGACCTGGAAACCAAGTGCGGATTCCTCTTTAATGGTCGGACTCTATGATGTTAAATAGGTATTGTTCCAGATGTGGCTGTATAATAATCGGTACTGTATCTGGCTGGTCTAGATAAAAAGACGACAAATGAAAAAGACATATATAAGTATATTAAAACTTTGGTGTATGTGTACTAACTATGTAAGTAAGTAAGTCATATGTCACATGACTTTTTACGAAGCATTTGGGTGTGGCTGCAAGTTTTTACATTAAAAACCTGTGTCATCACACCTCTCCTTATTTAGTATGTCAAAGTTTGGACCATTTATCCCCTCACGAAGGGTATTAAATTTTTTGTGTGGGTTAACTGTATCCCTGGTGTTTTCTTCCTGAATTTTAGGAGCAGCAATATGTGTGTACACTGCAGGGAGGACCATTTGAATTGAGATGATAAATATTTGATTCCTGAGTACTATTTATAAAGCTCCTGTGAAAGCTGCACGGAGCAGAGTGGAGTGTGGGGACGCTGAGGGATGTGATAAATGGACATGATGCTGAATTCAAATGCAGCCAGCTGTTATTAACAAGGGTGTTAGCTCTTTTGCTCCCACCAGGGGGAGACAAAGTGCTGTAAAGTGCTCAATATATTGCAGACTGCAGTGAGGATGCTGTTATGAGGTTATCAGCAAAAAATTTTCCGTAGCATTCAGCTTTTAAAGTCCAGTTTCTTTTTCAGGCTGACTGAAAGCTCAGATCTTATTCTCACTTTACTTAAAATTTAGCTATTCAGCCTTTATAAGTATCTCTGAGTGCGAAGAGTTCATGAATGGTTTTTAACACATTATTTTTTTTTAGGTCATTGTTAGGTCAAGTGTTTCTAAATGTTTCGTCATCTATAATTTTATAAACTACAATTCATTAATAGCTTTAAGTTGTAATCATATTTAATATGAAAAGGGGACAGAAAACTGTAAGGCAACATTTAGTAACGTAATTTAATAGAAAACCACTTTAAGTCAGATTTTAAACAGTTTTAAACACATTTTAGAGCTTTCAGCTGCATCTTATGACCTTCACTCTGAGAAGACATGTTTCACCAAAATACAATACAAAATGTTTTAATGATTACAACTGTTATATTACATTATATTAATCAATTGTCTATTTATGCAGCAGTTACAGAATGCCTTATAAAAGGAGTTGTAGTTGTTAACAAATCAGCCAGTCACCTTTAAACATGTGTTTAAATCTACTCATATCTGCATTATAATGTGTAACCGATCATTTTCATGCACTGCATGTCATAACAGTAAGATATTGTGTAACTGTAAAAAGGCATGGCAGTATAAAAAGATATGATCAGTGTGGATGAGGGGTATTTGTTTACTGCTACAGAAACCCCCTACTCCTTCTGATTACAGCTACTCAAGACATGCTGAGATGAATCTGAGCTGTGTGGACAGCAAAGAGATAAAAGACGGAGCAGAGAGAGAGATAAGTCACACTGGAGGTTTTCAATCCTCTTGAATCTCCTATTTGCATCCTCAGTGATGTAGAGGATTCAGTTTAGGAATGGGGTCATCCCATCCCTTCCCTTCATCCAATTCAGCCATTTTTTAAGCCAATAAGAGACACTGAATTTTCTTTTTTTTCCAGCTAAAAAAAGACTTAACTTTTATGGTTTTAATGCCAAGCTGTCAAATTGTGGTGCTCAAAAAATTTGAACTCTTGTGCATGTTCTCATTAACTATTGATGGTTTCCAGTCTGGAAATGTGCTGCTGACCATTTCTCACAGCAATAGAAGAATTTCTGCCTGCTCCCATCCATAACCATTATTCAGCATAAAGTCTGCTGAGGCTGGAAGAGGCTGAGACTTCACTGGCAGCAAATCAAGCAAAAGCTGTGAGTAAAGCATGTTGTCTCATACCTGCAGCTCTTAGTAACTGCAAAAATGTGTCTTAGTGAGGGTGATATTTTTCACTGGAGATCCCATTATATGTTTAATAATGTATAATAATGTGTGTTTGAAAAGTCCAGATTCTGTAAAGGTTCCAATCTTTTCCATTCCAACCATGAAGTCTGCCCTACAACAACTTGTACCGACTGAGCTAAAATAGTGTGTGCAGATAATGTGTCTGCTGACAATAGAGAATGAAAACACCTGATGGGGTTTCTATGGCAGAGAATTCTCTAAAAAGCAAACTATTGACAGTGTAAATGTGACCAATGAAAAACCTAATGCCACTCTTAACATGTTAAGAGTGTTAAATGTTAAAAATGTTTACTATTGATAACGATCATACTTTAGCATGTTAGCATGCTAACATATCTTAATTAGCTGTAAACACAATATACACTGCCAAAAAGTTGCCATCCTAAAAAAAAAAAGGTCACACACTCTAATATTTCGTTGGACCACCTTTGGCTTTTATTACGGCGCGCATTCGCTGTTGCATTGTTTCGATAAGCTTCTGCAATGTCACAAGATTTATTTCCGTCCAGTGTTGCATTTATTTTTCACCAAGATCTTGTATTGGTGAAGGGCGAGTCAGACCACTGCGCAAATGGGGTCTCAATGGGGTTAAGGTCTGGACTCTGTGGTGGCCAATCCATGTGTGAAAATGATGTCTCATGCTCCCTGAACCACTCTTTCACAATTTGAGCCCAATGAATCCTGGCATTGTCATCTTGGAATATGCCCGTGCCATCAGGGAAGAAAAAAATCCATTGATGGGATAATCTGATCATTCAGTATATTCAGGTAGTCAGCTGACCTCATTCTTTGGGCACATAATATTGCTGAACCCAGACCTGACCAACTGCAGCAACCCCAGATCATAGCACTGCCCCACAGACTTGTACAGTAGGCACTAGGCATGATGGCTGCATCACTTCATGTGCCTCTCTTCTTACCCTGATACACCCATACACTCATCAGACCACATGACCTTCTTCCATTGCTCCAGAGTCCAATCTTTATGCCCCCTTGCCAATTGAAGCCTTTTTTTCTGATTAGCCTCACTGGTTAGTGGTTTTCTTAGGGCTACACACCTGTTCAGTCCCAATCCCTTGAGTTCCTTTTGCATTGTGTGCATGGAAATGCCCTTACTTTCACTATTAAACGTAGCCTTGAGCTCTAGTGTTGTTTTTTTTGTGATTTGATTTCACCAAACGTTGAAATGATCGGTGAACATGATCAGCTAGGATTGTTTTCCGACCACATTTCTTCCTTGAAGATTATGGTTCTCCACTATCCTCTCAGTTTTTAATAATGTGTTGGACAGTTCTTAACCCAATTTTAGTAGTTCCTGCAATCTCCTGCTTGATGCATGCCAATGATTTGAGCCTTCTCAAACAGACTAACATGTTTTCCACAACCACAGGATGTGTCTTTTGACATGGTTAGGAAATGAAAAGCTACTCATTGCATCAGTTCGGGTTAAATAACTTGTTGCCAGCTAAAAGATAATCGCCCATGCAGTAATTATCCAATAGGAGGCTCTTTCCTATTTGCTTAGATAAATGTAGGTGGCGACTTTTTTTTAGCCAGGCAGTGTATTTGACATTATTATCAGGGAGGCATTAATGTCTGTAGTAAATTTCACCGTAATCTATCTTGTATCTGTTGAGACATTTCACTCCAACCTCATGTGGGAGCTAGAGGAAAAGTCAGATGGTCACAAGGCATTAGAATTCATCCTCTGTGAACCAAGACCGTGCAATAAATTTTGTGCCAGTCTGTCCAGCAGATATTTCAGTCAGGATGAAACTGAGCTTTAGAATTGTTTAAGTCTGAAGAAAAAAAGCTGTGTTAATTTTGGAAACAACACTTTTTCTTTTTGCCCTCATAATTATTTTGGGGGATTTGTAGTAATAGATAATAGCAGTCATACTCTGTATTAATTAATGTCTCCTTTAAAAGCTACAGTTAAAAAAAAACAACATACTTATATTTTTTATTACTTATAATGGAACAGTAACACAAAATGTAAATTAGATTTATTTTATTGTCGTCTGAACCAGAGATATTCAGCTGCAAAAACAAACCGTATTGGGATTTTTCCCTTTTGCCAAATGCTTATTAACCTTGTAAATATGTTTTAAAAACTTCTGTCAATACGGGTTTGACCAACTGAATTTATGTGCTTTTTTCCATCTCCAAGATTTGGGCAGTTGCAGCCAAGCTCAACACAGCCCACTCTCTGCTGCTTAGAGAGAACACTTAGCCTATTGACACAGACTCAGCAAAGTGCTTCAGGCTTTTTCCCAACACACACACATCAGAGCAGTTTACCAACACTTCCTTCAGCATCAGATTATCTAAAAATACTCGGACGGCTCCAGCGTATTTGTTTCGAGATTTATTTCAAGTATGTCCATTTAAAAAAATATGTCAAATACAGTCTGACAAGTGTGAGGGAGAGAAACTGACCAGCAGCACAGAACATTATTACGGTTTAAATAGTGATGTTTGAGTTAAATCTTAATGTTCAAGACTGTTTTTGGCAATGTTGAATCTTTTCTTAGGTATTAAGGGAAGGGTAACCTACTGCTCCTCAGTATGTAGCTGAACCGCTGAGAACTTTCTGACTGAAGTCACTACTGCAAATCACTAAGGTAATTCACTTTGATCATGAATTGCAGCTTATTAAGGTATATCTGCTGCATCATAATAAGACTGCATGTTCAAACTAGGACAGGACTGTGCTGAGGTCTTTGATCCATGATGCCCTATGGAGAGGAAGCCGCCCTCTCTTTTTCTCTACAAAAAGCCTTCGAACCCCTCCACCCACAAAAAAAAAAAAAAAATCACAAGACCTCAAATCAGAAAATGTGATTTTTCTCATGCCAGAGGTTATTTTCAACTATCAAAGTATGAATTATTAACTCACTTATCTGGATTTAGACTGCCACCTCATTAGACTGCAGTACTTGGCTCTGAACTCATGTGAGTGTTATCTAACAGATGGGTAGAATCTGTGGTTCCTACATTTATGGTCCTGTATGTTTAGCTATCAGTTACAGATATGACACATAAAAAAAGATGTATAATGTTATCTGTAAGATTAAGGCTGGTGATATTCTATATTTTATGTCAAATGACATCAAGTGAAAGTACATTTCACTGATGTTTTTAACCCTTTTTTGACAGTAGAGGTCTATGGCACAGACTAATGAGAGACCTCTAAAGATTATTTTCACTTAGTAAAAAAATTTGGTCCTCGCCAGAGTTATTAGTATGTTCTTTGACCTTAAATAAGCTGCAGAAATGTCCCCACCCTCCTCAACAAATGTAAAAATAGTGCTTTAAATTGGTGCAGTTTGTTTAATTGTGTATCCCATTTTAAACCTGAATGTCTACATGAAAACTCTTTGTGCCAATAATGAAACACTAACACAGAGGTAGAACTGCAGTCTTCCACATATGGCAAACTGCACATTTATGTGCCACTGTGACCCGCCTAAAATGTCTTTTTTGATCTTGCTGTGAAACTGCCTTCAGCAAAAGGAAAATTACAATCCCCTCCCCATTTAAAATACCTGCACAGGTGCTTAAAATACTTGTCATATAAATTAAATGTTGGTTTTGGTCTTTCAGTGGGATTTGTTGACAATAAGAAAAATACAGAATATCACCAGAAAAAGTACATATTCCACCATTTCAAATATCAAAATTGTTTCTTAAAAAATGCAGAAATATAGAGATTTAATTAAACCTATGGCAAGGTCCTCCATACAAATATTTTAATTTACAAAACTAAAAAAACATGAATAAAAGCAAATGAACATTCTATTAAAACAGGGGAGTGAAGCTGCAGTGGTCAATTCAGGACAGGGGGTCTCATCGTGAGCAGAGGATCTGAGGTGAGAGTCAATGTTAAAATCAATGAGCCTGCAGCCGACAGAATTCTTCCTGAGACAGGCGGTGGATACCCCACCGTCCCTCTTCGTGCTGTCTGAACTGCCGTGCAAGTGTGCTTCAAGGCTCTGCAGAGGCGGGTGAGAGATTGCTGCACAGAACGCCCACAGAGAGGATCGACAGCACAGGTTTGTTGATGTCTTACACAGTACAATACAGAACATCCCTGCAGAGAAAATCCCTCTGCAAAGTTAAGGCGAACAAAGGACTCAGCTTTACTTTTCCTGGTCGTTACCTGAGCTGTTGGTCTGATCATGTCTGTTCATCTTAGTCTCCAGAACTTTCCTGGGAGCTCTCCTCACCAGCTGCTCTCCAGTTTTTTCTCCTCTTCTTTTTTGAGTTGGGCCCTGAGTCTGAAACTCTCTGGGATTCCTGCTTTCGCTTTTTGCGACTGCGAGTCCGTCTTTCCCTTTCCTCCTCATCGTTACTGTCCCCTGAGCTGCTGTCCTCCTCTCTCCCCCTGGTTTTTGCAGTTTTCTTGTTTTTATGTCGACTTTTAGTCCTTTTTCTCCTCTGCTTGTCTTTGGTAGCACCACTGTCATCACTGCTGCTCGAACACTCTGCTCTTTTACGCTTTTCCTCCTCATCTTTCTTCTTTTTTTTCTTCTTTCTAGAAGATTTTTTGGAACGTTTCGATAAGCTTGCTTCTGTGTCAGACTTGGCTTTTTTCAGTTTGTGGCGCCCAATCTTTTTTTTGGGACTGCCCTTTTCCCTAAAGAAAAAAAACAAATTAACTGAGAACTACTCAAAGCATCCATAGAATTCTGCTATAATACCATTAGGGGACAATCTGTCAGTTTTACACATTAAGATCAGTTTTCTGGTCATAAGGGGTACTCTTTCATTAGTTCCTCTCTTTATGGGCTCTGCAAGAGCTATCAAAGATCTGAAAATAAGCTTTTTATGATTTCAAAAGGGTTATCTGTTTGTGGCTTTGAGTTCTTAATGATAATTGTTGGTTGTGTGAGAAATAAAATACTATGTAATGACAATATAACACCATGAAAATTTAATTTGGCTGTAATTTCATGGGATGATTTGTTTTGCTTTCAAGCACTTTAGATGCCAAGTTGGAAACACTGGCACCGATAGCAAAGAAAAGAATTTCCCACTTGACATGGAGACTGTTCATAAATGTTAAACTTCTAATTATAATAAGTTTGATATGACATAATGGGGCACGACAAAAGACAACATCGAGTTGGATAAGGGGGAGCATGGGATTCACATGAATTCAAGGTGGATGTACACTATGTTCAGCAGGAGACAAATAATTGAAGCCATCCTCTCCTCTGTCAAAAATAATGGTAATCTTATATCTACAGACACACCTCTGCTTCCATTTAGTTTATCATTTCGCTCTGAGACTTATTAACAGTATAAGTTACTAAACTTATCATTGCATCTTTTATTAAAACAGTTGATTGGCCATCTCTAACAATAAGATGTGGCAGACTCTGTTTACAGTTACTAAGCTCTGTATGGCATTGTGTCATCACGAACCACTTTTTTTATTAAACTGTAAGAAATAAATTATATTATAAAAAATAATTCAGAAGAAAGTTCACTGAATCTGGGAAAACTGCTTTTAATATTTTTGTGCTGCACATACCAACACTTAACAACAAATTTAAAACTTAATACAGTTGTAGCAATAGGTCAATCTCAAAACATAGCCACAAACTATTCTGCCATTACAGCAAACTGTTTTAAAAGTATCCTCGCCTTTTTCTCAATAATTTTCTGTCCATTAAAAATAAGGGCATGCCCTTAATGATTTCTTATGAAAAGAATAAATGTTGAAAGAATGAAAGACTAAATGCTGGTGACTAAAACCCAGGATATTGCAGCCCCTACAACAAGAATTTTGACAATTTCTTGGGGGTGCCTCTGTTAAAATCTGAGTTGCATATGTAGCTCATTTCTAATCTTGTGCTTATTTAATGCAGTATTGCTTACCTGTCACTTTCAAACTCCTCTGGATAAAGCTCCTTAAAGCCACTGTGGCCCCACCTGTGGAATTAACACATAAAAAGAAGCTTTACAATAAGGAAACCATTTAACTTTCTTCTTTTTACCCTACAGAAACTAGCGGTGAGACTTCCCCCAAGAAAAGCAAAAAGCTATAATAAATTCAGATAAGGATTTAGTCAAGTGCCACACCTGTCAGGATCCTTGGCCTCAAATTCATACAGTTTGCGAGTCCAGAATCGAGCATCTCTGTCATCATGTTCTGAGACTCTGTTTTGACTCAGGTCTCTGTGTTGATCTGGCACTCGATCACAGTGCAATTGCCCCCTGAAATAACCATCATCAATAAACCATAAGGCAACATACAGTAACAGCTCTGTAAGCCAAGAAACTACATCATGAGACATGGCCCTAGGGTCGAATGGGTTCAAGTTCCTCACATTAAACTTAATCGTTCCCACCTTACACTCTTTGTATCAGACACATGTTTGTGGTTGGACATCTCCCAGTCTCGCATTTTCCACATCTCCATCTCCTCCTGGATCTAGAGTGTTTGAGAAAGAGTCAGCACATTAAAGACTGCAACACACTCCCTCACAGACACATACAATAAAATTATCGAAGTAAACAGTATTGCATATGTACTTAAGTTTTCTACATTTCTCAAGACTTCTGGGTAAATACAACAACACATCTGCAAATTAGTCTGTGAAACATTCAGTTTGTTAACCTTGTTAAAGCTGCTGATAATCAGTACAGTCTGTCAATGTTATTCTAATGAGAAAGAACAGAATGTAAGATTCAACAGAATCGTAGCAGCCTCTGAAAATGACCATTATTTTGAAGTGAAAAATCTTTGTAAGAGTTACAGCAAAACCTAGACATTATAACCTCGAATGATTATTTTCACGAATAGGTGCATTCCTTTTAGCTTGGTATACCGTATAAAAGTATATTTCTCATTCGTCAAGCAAACACAAGATGTCAAACGCACCTTGTTGTGGGCATCTGTGTGGCGGATTACGTTCCTCAACAATGTCTTCCCCAGAGTCTGTTTCGACATGATGGCACCTGGTATGAGACAAACGTAAGTCATCGACAGACAATACGGATCGCTGGTCAATAAACCTAGACAGAAGCATGCTTTGTGGTACAAATAAAAAGGTAGTTTAAATGACAACTGCATGAACACTAAACACTACCTGTTAGCCTAGCTCGCTAGCTAACACTTTGATATTCAGATATAATTGAAGCAACAACAATGACCCATGTATTAACTACTCCTGGAAAGTTGTTTAATTACCACAAAAATATCATAACACTTTAACTGCCATTACGTAGATATGTACAAACTGTACCTTTATAAGAGGAGTAGTTTTCAAGAACACCAAACACGACTTACAGCTTCTACCGGTACTTCCGCTTTCCCAATACGCACGCGGCTCTGGTCGTCACATGTGATTGGTCCAATGGTCCGTCAATCATTTTGGCACACTGTAAACACGTTGCAGGCTTTGGGAAGTCAACGCTGCAGTTTTTCAACAAAGGCTTCAAAGTAAAGGATACTAATGCATTTTTCGGTTGCATTCATTGCAACGTTATTCACACATCGTTTTGGCTGACCACCAAAAAACACTCTTAAATTCAAAACAAAATGATATGAGCCATGGACTTGAAATTGATTCAATAGCCTTAGTTAAATATAACAAAACCATTATCTTTTAAAACCACTAGAATGTAGCGTCACTCCTATTCAGCAATATTAAAAACGTATCCGTTTCTGTAGACACGTTTTGGTATTATTGGAATTATATGACCCAAGTAAAAAGTTCCACGAATATATTGTCATTAATAAGGGTAAACAGGCTCCTACATACAAGGAGACCCTTTAGATGTAAGAGCAACCATCCAGGTTGTGATGATTCAAAGCTCTCTGTACACAATGTAACAGTTTTTGTAGTTATTGTAAAATATTCACAAAAATACGCTCTGAAAGACGGATAACTTTGTAATGACCAATTAGGCTCCAGTTGTGCTCAATTATGCAATAGCCTAATTAGGGGTCTTAATAATAGTCTACATGAGTACACGTATGAAGCTGCTCCACATTACCACTGACTGAGAAGATGATTGTGTGCTCTCAATATTACCTGGTGAGAATTAACTTTCTATCTTATTTCATGTGTTTGCACTAGACCTAATTTTAGTTAATTGCCTGTTAGCTTTATGCCTTTATGCATCTGCTGTATGCCTGATATGTAATATTTGAACTGGAGTTTTGTTCTACATTCTTACAGAGTCCTCCTTGAAGCTGCTGTTTTACTGAGTCAGACAATTACCAGTTGGAGCTGCCTGAAACATATAATCACACTGACAAAAACAGGCATTTTCGACCTTGTTGGATTTGTTTCTCCTCGGCCATGAACACCCCCCTCCCCCCCCTTTTTTTAAAGGTGATTGATGATTAGACCCTTCATATTCTGACATCAATCACTGTGGATTGTTTTTGACAATCACAGATGACTGACAAACAAGTATTGAAAATGTGTATTTTTTAAGGAAAATTTAGTAAATTGTAGTTCTTTTCTTCCAAAAGAGGTTATTGGTCCAAACTTTATCAATGCAGGGGTTTTTTTTAAGACCACTATGAAACTAGTATGTATGGACATATATTTACAGTCTTCTGTTATGAAAAATATGATATGGGGTTAATGGGGTTATACCCAACAGTAAAGACAGTCGTCCAATTGTACTCCTTTACAATCAGCGGCAGCACAGTGACAGTAAATGGGAAGAGGATTTTAATGTAAAAAGTGAAGTCTGTTCTTAATGTTTTCAAACATTTTCTGTTAATAATTACTGAGGTTTGCATCTCTGGTTTTTATGATAATAATCAGGCCAGATTCAAAATAAATAGTCTACTTTGCTACTCTTATTTATTGCACAGATATTTTAGACAAAAGCACCTTATTAATTACAGATAATGACTCATGTTTCATTCTCTTCAGTTTTTCTCTCAAACAATAAGCCTAAACACCCCAAAGCTTCTTTTTTCTTCTGTGACATCAAAAATGGATGTAATTCTCAGGGACAAAATCTTATCAGTCTGTGAGGCTTCATGCAAATTTGCCTGAAGGTCACTGAAATAAAAAGATGGTTAACTCTTGTTTCATAGAAGACACAGTAATAATTTCCAATCAGAATTCACAGTGCCCAAGCAAACAATACCTTCTATTTTAGCAACTCATTTGATTTACAAATTGCTCGTCTGCATGCTGTCTCTGTGGCAAACTGGCTCTCTTTCCACCTCCTGGCTTCCCAGTGGTGAGATGACTTTCCTGCCACATTCTTAACAACAAAGTCACTCCTTATATATCATCTATGCATAAATAGATTACTTTCTGTTAGAGGCTTTGTTCCTCCGAATTCCCTCAGTCATTCCCTAGGCCTGCCAAGTCTGCATCCTCGGTCTGTTCTGTACCTGAATTTGTCCTTGTCTTTTTAATATTGGAACAAAAACATTCAAGGGGGCACTAAAAGAGGACAGATAAATGCACTGAGACACAGCAGCAACTGCATGAAGGCTCAGGAAAGGTTTTTTCAAGATGCTGAAAAACTGAATTTTTAAACAAATGTCAACACTCTCCCAGCTGCTCCGTATGCAGTTTACTCCCTCCAGCAGATCGATGGACCTGCAGATTACTTTGACATTTTTTTGTTTCAGTTTGCTCAGAAAAAAACAGCCTAAATGTCCTGAGCGTTCCAATTTGCAATTTTTCAAAGTCTGAGGCAGTAGAACCCATTAAGTGTCTGATTAATGTTGTGATTAGGCCTTTTTTTTCCTTACAAGCACTTTCACTTTTTATACTTTAAGTATTTTTTTAGTTAATTCTGTACCTTTACTCAGGTAAAATCTAATGCTGCATCAGATGGGTGTCTGCGTATGTGTTCATGACTTTTTGCTGCCACTGTACAGTAACGGAGCTCATGGACGCATGTGTTGATGGTGCTCATACAGAATTAAAGGCGCTGTCATTTTGTTCTGTCTAGAACTGTGAGCTCCCACTTAGAGTCCGATTTTCACTTTCTTGCTGATGACACAAGTAGCATTTTCTAACAGTGTAGTGGCGGTGTGTTCAGCCAAAAAGCCTTTCAAAAGAGCACCTAAGACTCACAGCACAGGTCAGAGTAAACACCTTGTTTCTGTTTGTCTGATCCTCAATTTTAAATCTAACACTTTTTCCTTTTTGGTTTAATCTGATGGCTCAAACATTACAGTGCGTTTTCTAAAAAACTCATGTTTTTGAAAGGCTTCTTGTCAAAATTGCAGTAAAAAATGCTGCTGGCTGTGTGCAGCTCACTATGATGAATAATGTGAAGAGAATTGTCATTGCAGCGGCTGATGTGCGCATTCCAGAAATACTGCGTTCTGTTTGTTTACTTCCAGCTCACTCCATACTTCCTCTGACTGTGTCAATATATCATTAACCTCCCTTATGTTTCAGCCCGCGCGGTATGTTGTTGCCATGCAAGCCTGTGAACAAACAAGACTCTACCACACAGATTTTTCATGTTTGTTTCCCAATCCATAACTTGATTGTTATAGCTGCATTGAAATACAGCAGACATGAGGCAAAGGGAAAGAGAAAGAAGGAGAAAAATTGCCCCCCCCCTCCTCCTTGTGAAAGGGGAGAGTGGTGTGGAAAGAAGGGAGGAGGACTGAGGGAGAGGGGGGAGGGTAAACACACCCAGACAGAGCCATGTCTGACATCCTCGCTCACTGAAAGAAGGAAGGACTGATACAAAACACAGTGAGACGGAGCAGAAGAAAAAGAAAAGGAAGGAGGGAGGGAGGGTCGAGGGGATGAATGCAAAAAGACCGGCAGAGAAAAAAGGGTGAAAAAGATGCACAAGAGCTGCATCAGTTCTTGTCCACAAGGAACAAAAAACATTGTGTTCGTGAATGGGAGCTGGTGAGCTCAGGCACAGGGCGAGTGCAATGAGAAACCAGGCAGACTTCAGTCGCTGGTGTTGCTGAGCACCAATCCTCTCTCCCTGTGTCTCTCTGTCTGTCTCTGCCAGCCAGGACTCAGCCTTGGTATGATTTAGGGGAAGGGTTTGGAGCTTTTAATTAGGATTTGGAGCTTTATGTTTTAGAAATATGCTGCTGGAGAGGATTTTAACATGCTGTTTTTTCTGATTGAACACAGTGTGCGACGTGGAGGCTCCTCCGGTGGCTGCTTTCAGGGCTGTTCCCCTCCCTGCTGCCTCTGGCTGTGTTTAGGCTATGGTCCTGACTGAGAGGCAGAGCATCACCCAGATGCAGGGCTGCGACTGTATGGGAGGTTAAGCCTGTAAACACCAGCATGGGAGCCAAACAGATGAAATGGTAAGAGCTGTTTTATGTTATCATTATAACATTATGTCAATCCATGCTGCTATTTTTGTCTCCAGTGCATCAGTAGCGGAGATGCATTAGGCCTGCGTTCAAAAGACGAAACACATCATCTTAATTATCTTGATCAGCATGTGTGTCCCGGTGTTAGCGTTTGAAATGCATTTCATCATGGCAACATGAGTCTAATGCCCTGGCTGTGCAGGTTATTGTTCAGTGTTTACAGTGCAGTAGGTGTGGGTGTGTCCGTATGTGTGTCTGCGTGAGCTGAGCTGCTATTGCCTGGCAACCACAGTCTCCCTGCAATAACTGGCTCTTCCTTAGAAAGATTTAGACAAAGATGACACATTTAAATTAAAATAATAAATACAACTCAATAAAGTTTGCCTTTTGGCTGTGAAGATATTTTAAAAAGCTACCAAAAAAGCTAAAAAAAAGCTACTTACAGATACTTCAAGCTAATGTTTATATTTTTCTTTCTGATTGCTTGAAGTGGAAAAGGTACTCAAATACGAAAGAGTATCCAACCACAATGTAAAAATATTCAATCACAAGTAGAAACCTGAATTCATAACTCTACTTACATTCATTGTGAGAAGAGAAGCATTTTAGCAAAATGGAGTCTTGAAAGTAAAACTTACTTACTTACAGGCTTCACCCTTTTGAAGGACAATTTAATAATCTGAGGAGAGGGAAAGAAGAAAGAGCAAAGTTTGGTCATACAAATGTGGATTCATTTTTAGGACTTCTCTCATTTTTTTCTATTAGAGGTTATTTTTAACCCCTTTATTTAAATATCAAATGAAAAAAAATTGCATCATCTGGGAAATTTAGAGAGTATATCTCTCTTTAGTGAAGCCACTAACAATTCAGAGTCATCTAAAACATGACAGGAGGCCCCAAGCATACACTACTGTTTGTACTGTAAGCGCCA
>JAQNCA010000029.1:18025854-18038657 GCA_029783725.1 Acanthurus tractus | reverse complement strand
GCCACTAACAATTCAGAGTCATCTAAAACATGACAGGAGGCCCCAAGCATACACTACTGTTTGTACTGTAAGCGCCAGTTTAATCCTTATTGTGCATGTTTTATCATGAGAGTACCACTTTTTAAAAGGCAAATCTTACTTGAAAATTAAGAAGTAACTACTGCCGGAGTACTAGGCTGTATGAAATAGAAATACTGCCAAAAAATGTACTTAAGTACAATACTGGAGTAAATGTACTTAGTAGCTTTCCACTACTGCTGATCAAATGATGTTAATCTGATGCTCATCTCATGCAAATCCCAGGGCTTAATCTTTGGCTCAGCCCATATGTTCCAAATCTATCTGTATGTATTTGGTTTATTTTAGTACAACAGATCAGTGGGGAGCCTCTGGAATAAATGTGTTTATTGAACTGCTACACCCTGAGACAATGACAGAGGGTATCTTGATAATGTCATCATCTGTAGTGACAAGATTACAGAGGCAGCTGCTTTGATCTCCTTTGCAGAAACACTTAGGGATAATCACAGCAGCATCTGATAAGTCGCTCAGTTCATGTGTTTTATGTGACCTGGTGCAGTGACTCTTTCTGAGGAGCAAATTGTCTGAAGTTTCACAGTGTGAAACCAAAATTTAAAACTGTAATTATAGCTTTATACTTTTTTTTTACTTAGCAATGCTAATAGTAAGATGGCAATGCCAGCGCTTATCACTTATGTCAACACCTTTGTCCTGACTGAAATATTTCAACAACTATTTGAAAAACTGTCTAAAAATAACGTGCAGATATTAACAAGGCCAAGACTGTAAATCATAGTGTCTTTGCTGAGCATCTGACTCAATAATACTGCCACCATGAGATCATCATATGTGTTTTTGTGTAAGGTCTTTATAAATGTTGTAGTTTGCACAGACATTCATATCTGCTTCAGGATTAATTAGTAAAACATTAAACATCCCTTAATTTCTAATCTAATGCCATCATCGGAATAAATTTGAACTAATTCAGTTTTTTGGTTTGTCATATCTGCAATAGAGTGACATCAGCCTCAGTTCAGTTTAGCACTAATTTGCAAACATTAGCATGCTAGTTTGCCAAACTAGCTGTTAAACACAGTAAACATTGTACCATCACCATGTTTGCATTGTCATTTTAAACCTTGCTGCTGTTGTAGGCCTTTGGTGCAATGTTTGCTTAAGTACAGCCCAACAAAGCTGCTAGCATGCCTCAAAGTCTTGTTTGGTGGTTTGCAGACAGAATTTAGGAGCATATTGTTGTAAGAAATCACAGGAATATGAGCAATATAAATTCATAAAGAGGCTGGGAACACAAAAGTTATGAATAACACAAGTGTTTCTGTTTACTGTCTGATGAGATATTTGCTTGTGCTGAGTAATGCTATTAGATAAGCAGAAAATCTCATAGACTACAATCAAAATCTAGCTGCATATGTATGGGAAGAACGTGCTTAACTGTGCAACTGCAATCCCGCGGGACATTTCTGATTTGTAAACAGTTTAAGACCACAGTTGTTTTTCCTTCTTATGTTTTTTTAGCCTCAGGACCAGCATGAGGAATTGGTGCTTTTCTATTGCTTCTCTTGCATAGAATTTAGTTCTGTTTTTGCAGACACAGGCTTGTTTTTCCATGCAGACACAGAGGGAAAAATGAAGGAATCCTCTGCTAAAGGACCATGCATAATGCCATAGGTCACAGGTCACAGTAGTTGTATCCTGTTTCTACAAACACAGAGGAGTAAAGATGACAGGCGGCCTGAACCTCAGGCTACTGGAGATGCTCTCAGAAAACACAGAATGCATATTCATACAAGCTGCATGGAAACCAGGCATTCAGAAACCACACCATTACTATATTTTGAAATTATGGCCAAAGGGGGAGCGAACCATGGAAAGAATTTTATGTGGGAAAAATCACAGAGTTTCATGCATTTCTGCTCCTATTGTGTGTTTCTGAACAGGTCTCAAACATGTACTATTGTGTATTTTCCTGAATTTTTGTTATTAAGTGTGTGATACACTGTATTCCTATGAGCGCTATGTGTTTAAAGAAATAATATGGTTTCAAGTGTTTTGCCCAGATGGGATTAATTCAATTTTTTCTCTGCTCTTTTGAGAGTTATTAAAGCATCATTCTCCGTTTTATGTAGCTAGGTTTATTTATCGCTGTTCATTTGGCAGGAGTTGCGAACATACTCATTCCTGTCTGTGCCCACCATCTGTTTCAGTCTCAGCTCAGCCAGCCCTGCTCACTCCCCCAAAGAGGAGTATGTTATCACCCAGTCCACTGAAACCCCTAAAGAAGAGACAGTCCATGATCAGTCTGAGGACCAGGGGGAACCTCAGGAAGACAAATCTGAGCTGACAGAGAAGAAATCTGTCACAGGTTGGTTGGCTGCACATCAGCTCTTGTAAAGCAAAATGGGATGCAAAAGAAGCCCAACAAAGAAAGGCCTCGTCTCATGTCCCCTGTGCCTTTCTTCCTTTCAGAGGACGTGTCTCTGTGTGGCTTGTGTCCCTCCCTCGGGCATGATGGGCAGGAGGAGGAGAAATCCTGGGAGGAGCAGCTGGACGCCCACCAGGAACAGCTGGAGAAGGAGATGCAGGAGGCCAGGAGGATGGTGTTCCGCCTACAGGTAAGTCCTGGTGATAAACACTTCAAAAACAAACTGCAGTGCTAGTATGAACACAGGGACGGAGGGTACAAAGACTGCAGAGGCTTCAGAGAAAGATAACAGCTCAAATATAGCAGAGTCGGATTTCAGCTTGGTTTCACAAAGTTACAGATATTTCTAAGGGATTCAAATAGATTGAATTAAACAAAGTAACAGATAAATGCAAATGATAAAAAGATAAAAACATTTTTCAGGTTGTTTTATTTATCATTAAGCAGGTGATTTTTACGATCGCACACAGTATATTCATTAAAACTGTATAAATACTGGTATATTTTCCATATTTTGACCATAAAGTACATTTCTAAATGCAAAATAAAATAATGATATTCAGCCATTGTAAAAAGAAACTAAACAATTTCCTGGCATTTATAGATTCTGCTGTATTTTGTCAGCTACAAGAAGTTACTGCCCACCTCACCCCACACTGTCATGTTTGTGATCAAACACAGTGCAGCTTTTATGCTGAGATGACAAACTTATTTGGTATTTTTGGTTTTCTGGGGTCCAAATCACTGTATTTGTTTTAAATGTGAGGTTTTTTTGCACGATTTCAGGCCTCTGAATCAGTTCCTACATCTCATAATTGTTCAGTGATAAATGAATGAATTAAATAAAATGCAGCATCTTTTAGACACAGTAGATTTTTTCATTCACAGTGAAGCTCAGTGACTTACAGCAACACGTGACCCATGAATGCAAACAGCAAAAAGAGAATGATATCAAACTCTTGGTAATACAATGCAGCAAAAAATAAATTATAAGATGAGCAAATAATATAAGGACATGGTATATGAAGATATATAAAGAAAGTGAGCAGACATTTGTAAATGTTCAATAGTTAATGAAAGGAGGCAATTATTGTTTTAATACACACATATATTATGCAATAAAAAAGTTTGTGTGTATGTAGGTTGGAGCAGGAGAGAGGCTGAAATCTCTGCACTGTTCTTCTGATTTCAATTTGATGCACTTCAGTTCACTTTAATTCACTGGCTTTTTCATTTGAAATGGAAAACTTGTTGTGCAGCCAAGTATCACAATCCAAAACTGCTGTATTTACACATGCATATAGAAATAAATTTGCCTCCTCTGATATGCACGCTTTAATATGACTGTTCTCAGGCCTTCACACTGTGTGTTTGCATGTGTGTCTGTGATTCTTGTCCTCAGGCTTTGCTGCTCCATGGCTCCCTCCCTGAGGAGGACCAGGACGGATCTGTGAGCTTCGGAGATAGTCGGGCTAACGCTGAACAGCAGCTGGTACAGTGCCCTCTCTCTGCTAACTCAAGAAAACAACACTTACTCGCCACTCTTTGTGAAGTGTCAGTGTCAGCCCTTCTGTTGCGATGATGTATGCAGCCATCACTCCTCAGCAGAGTGGCTACAGTAGAGCACAATTGAATCTCTTTGATCTGCTAGCCCGCTGTCATGCAGGCCCACTGTCTCCTCATGTGTTCTGACATTTTTCCATTCTCTAATTACGCTGCTCATACCCTCTCCCTTTGAAGGTCCTAATCCGCAGTCGTCTGGACCAAAGCACGGAGGAAGCCCTTGATCTCAAGGTACAGTAAGTAAATGTAATTAAGTTTAACATAGATGAGCTGCCTCACAAGCAAAGAGTCCTTTCTTCTAATGTGTCTCTTCATTTGTATGGCTCTTAGAGGGAACTCCTGAGACACAAACAGGAGGCACGCCACCTTCAGGCCATCAAGGTAAAACCTCTTACTCTCAGTCTGTCCTTAGTGTGTGAATTAAAAGGGATTAAAGGATATAATTCAACTATTCCGGCTCTTGTGCCATCCCAAGCTGATGACTCTGCAGTCTCTATCACATACAATTTACATTTCGTCCTTTTTTGGGGGAGATAATGAAGTTTAGAGGTGGGCGTATGCTGTCAATAAGACAGGTGGACGTCATGTATCTGTATTCAGGTCTTCTCTGGATGTTTCTTTGATCTCCCATCCTCTTTCTCATTAGGATGCTCTGCAGCAGCGTCTGGCAGTGCAAGAGGGTGCCGTGTTGCAGCTAAAGCAGGAGCTGCTGAGGTGCAACATGGCCAAAGATCAGCTGGAAGGGGAAAATGTGAGACAAGCGGTGTTTTCCGTTTGACATGTTAAAAATATATATAAAACCTGCTTGACCGACATAGATGCAGCTTTACATGAGAATAATATGGCACTCACAGTGTATCATGCTGTTTTTTTTGTTTGCAGGCTGAGCTCAAAAACAAGTTGAGCGAGCGGAACAAACTGCTCAGTGAATATGAGGTACGGTCCTTTATTATTTACATTTGACTGCATTTGTGAGGCACAGACAGAAACAGACTTGATGCAGTTTTTCTCATCATGATAGCAGCAACTGGGGAGGAAGGACAGAATACTGCAGCAACAGCAGCAGAAGCTTGATGAAGCTCAGCATAAATCACATGAAGTCAGCTTGGGACGGGTAGGTCTCATTATATGTTTTAGGTGTATTAACGATATATGTGCTAATATAAATAACATATAGTAATAAAATACAGAACTCTTTATAATCAAGCTGTGACATATTCCACACAAGGCAGAAAATTGAAAATCAACAGATTTTCTAAAATCAGAAAGAAAACAAAAGACATTAAAGGTCCAGTGTGCAGGATTTAGAGGCATTTATTTTATAGAATAGAGCAGATATTACATATATTTTCATCAGTGTATAATTATCTAAAAATGAGATTTCTTTTGTTTTTAATTCTGTGCCTTGAAGAGAACCTTTAATGTCTACAGAGCCAGCAGGTCCTCTCTCACAGTCTGCAGTGTTGCACCACCATGTTTCTCCAGAAGCCCAGAATAGACAAACCAAACCTTGGCTCAATGGAGGGACTTTTGTCTTTCTTTTTTAGTTCTGCAGCCATTGCTGGTTTTCTGTCATACTCGAAAGAAGAGGGTAAGCGGAGAAATATTCCGTCAGGTGTAATCTGCAATGTCACTGCCAGATGCCACTAAATCCTACACACTATACCTTAAATCAGTAGAACCAATTGAAGTGACAAATAAATGATGCAATGCCTTGTCAACAGATTCCAAGAAAAGATCAAAATCAGTAAAGTTTTCCTCAGTTAATTTCTTTCCAACGACCCCACCCTCTCTGTGACATTCAACTCAGAGCCCATTGGTTTTCACTAATTTTGTAATTTTTACAAAGTGGGGTCAAAAATGTATGTATTTTTTAGCGGTCTCAGTAATTTTGATCTGAGCACTGTAGTTTAACATTACTCAAACAGATCTAAAAAGCACATTTGTGAAAGACTAATTTTAGCTGTGGATTTAAACACATTTGGTGAGTATTTACAGCAGCAGGGGTGTGTGTGTGTGTGTGTGTGTGTGTGTGTGTGTGTGTGTGTTGGTTTGTGTGGGACTGCCTTAAAATAAACTTAAGGTCATCAAAATGAAGATACATGTCCCTTGGTGGCTTTTTTTAATGCTTAAAATACTTTTTGGCCACAAATAGATTCTCACAGCAGAGAGGAAAAAGCTATTTCAGGCTTTGCCTAAATGGGTTTGATTTTTACTTTCCATGGTGTTGGTTGATATTAACATAATAATAGAAAACCACAAACCTACTCCTTTAAAAAATGAAAATCAGTCAGCCATATTTTTATGCATTATAACATATTTTGGTTTGTTTTGCAGTCATTCAGGAGTGAAAGTGGTGGTTACAGTAACTCTGTGGCTTCGACGTCTCCTGCAGCATTTCAACACGGTTCACCAGTATGTTCCCTTTTTATTTCAGTCAGTAGTCTGCACTGTCAGCAGCTCACTGTTTGGTTAATTCTTTAAAGCTTTTTAGGGGGGGGGAAGACAAAAGTAGTTAAGAGTTTGTACATGACAACAGTGAAAAAATCTGAAAATGATTGGTCAGAAGAAATTTTTTTTTAATTATGCACTACTGAGTCAGAATAATGAGAAATTGTCATAACACTCATAACACATAATTTATAATCACTAGATACAAAGCAAGAAACATGAGATAATAATAACATTAATCAAAATTTTGAGTTGTTAGCTTAGAATTGTGATGTAAGCCAAAGTTATTAGATATCAAAGCAAAGATTGAACTGTAAAACAATATATAGGATTCACACAAAAATCTCCAAAATATTTGTTATAGTTTATAGTCAGAGAAATCTATAATTTTATTCAAGGTAATGGTGGGTTTCAGTTTTTCACTAATTCCCAGACTACACTTGACATAGAGTGAGGAAGGCAGCCAGCAAACATGACTAAATGTAAGATGAAAAAACTTAAATACATGACCTCATTTGAAAACCCTCTTCCTCAGTAAGATAGATTTTTATCTGGTGGCTGTTTAACGATAAAAATAAAACAAATGCCATGATCCTATGCTACTTCATGACACCATCAAACCACGCTTTTTGTTTTCACGTTTTGATGGAGAGACATCTAGTGGAAGAAATTACATATTGGGCACTTAGTTACTCAAAATTCTGTATTTCAATAGTTGAGAGACTAGTGACTCATCATATGATATAGCATCTGCTCATAATACTAAATATAAGAATACTAAGTTATAACTATACCTCAATCAAAATTTCTATTTTATTGTGTTAAAAAATTTGATGACGTTTTTTTCTCCTGTTGATGGAAATAAGCTTTCATACTTGTGGCTGTAACATGACATGAAAAAAAAAAAACCCATAGAAACTGTATCAAAATGCTTGTTTTCACAGGGTGAAGAGCTGCAGCTGGTCAGAGAGGCACTGCGTAGTTTGAGGGACAGCTTCTCTGGCCATGACCCCCAACATCACACCCTGGACACATTGGAGCAGGGCATGTCCAGTCTCATGGACCGATTACACTCTCTGGACACTCAGCGCAGACAGGACAGAGGGGTACACACACTGTCAAACACACCATTTCAGAGTAAATCTGAAAAGTAGCAACAAATCTGTCACATGATGAATGACAAGTCAATAACAAATGACTTTCAAATGTTTAAATGAATAATTACATCTTTTAGGAGGAATTTAAATCACCAGGACGCAGAGCCAATTCGACAGACCGTGACTCCTGGCCACCGAGCTCAAGTGAGACAAATAAAATCTTTGTTTTGTTCAGGATTTGTAATCCTCTGCAACATCTCAACTCTGGTGGTTAAATTAGATTGTGCTGTTAAATTACACTCCTGTGTATAGAGAGGGTATTATTGGCTGTGAGGCTGGGGCCATTTTAGACTGTGGTTGTGAAAAGCTGTTTGCTGTTTTTTTGTAATTTATTTCCAGAAATGGCCCACTCACACAGCAGCCCGGGATTGGACACAGCCGTCTCCACTAAAGTGCTCTACTTTACCGACCGCTCGCTCACTCCGTTTCTGATTAACATCCCAAAAAGGTGAAAATCAAAACACTTAATCATGGGTTTATATAAGGGTGTTGTTGTTTGTCCCCATTGTCGTGTGCAGGATTTTAAGCAAATTGCTGTTTATGTTCGAGCTGCAGACTGAGGACACAGGGCTTAATTGAGGCGTAACCACAGCTACATATAGCTATGTACTTAGTATCTATGCGGGTAAATGTTTATCCCAGACAAGCCTGATGTCTATGTGGGTGTATATGGGCATGGATCATGACTGACAGCGTGCTCTTACAGGCTGGGTGAGGTGACACTGCGAGACTTCAAGGCCGCTGTGGACAGACAAGGCAGTTTCAGATACCACTTCAAGGCCCTCGACCCAGAGTTTGGCACAGTGAAAGAGGAGGTAGGCGTGGGAGTGAAATTATAGGCCCTACTCCTTTTCACATCAGCTTCAGCAGGCAAATATAAAAATGCCAGTTATAGAGAATGATGTGCTGATAATAACCATGGCTGTGCTATACTTTGAAACACTGCAGGAGAATTGATTTCCATCACAGAATGTTTGACAACAAAGAGCAGTCCTTCTTGCTTTATATCCAACCTTTGCAGTTAAAAATGTGGGTGATTCTTAGACATTTAAATGCTGAATGTTTGCTGTGCAGGTATTTCAGGATGGAGCAGTTGTGCCAGGCTGGGAGGGGAAGATTGTGGCCTGGGTGGAGGAGGACCATGGAGAGAGGAGATAGAGTCCAAAAGCCAGAGATCACCACTACAAACCTCAGTTATTCCCACTGGACCAGAATTACCATGAAAATACTTGTGATGCCATAAAAGTTTTAACACACTAACAGGGACCAATGAATCGAACATAACTCGATACAAAACCATGCTTTAAAAGAGAATGTTTCACAGTAAAAAATTGACTTGACATTTTGGTACCACTTTTTTTCAAGGATGGATATTAGTCATTGTTTGCAGCTCAAAAATTAATTTGTGGGACTACCGATTAACGGTCAGTAATGTGATACTTGAAACTCAATTATAAAAGAAAATGACTGTGATTTACGATAAATAACAAATTCAAAGCTGTGCTCTAAAAAGCTGTAATCAATGCATAGTATGCAAACCTTAAAACAAAAGTGTTATCTGACATTTTTCACTTGTTCCAGATTGCCAAATAGTAATGTTGTTCTGCATCAATTTTGTTGTTTTAATAAACATGAATTATTGCATGGATCACTTTGTTGTCAATTAACTCCAAGCTGTACGGCAACAACACTGTGTACCAGCTCCGAGCCATTAAACACCTCCACTCATACGCCCACACATTAATGACAAAACCCCACAGATTGTAATCAAAGTCAGTAAATATTTTTAGGTTACAAACAACATTTGCTGCTGCAGATAAAACCACACACAGGTGTATTTGTTTCAGTAAAAACAGTCTTTGTGGTAGTGAGAGAGGATCAGTTTACAGAGGAACTGTAAGTGTGTCAGCAAAAGTTTTGAGTCTCTGCATGGCATGATATGTTTACACTGCTTTTCAGGTGGCAAAGCAGGCATCTAGTTTGGTTATTTACTTAGAGGTATTTACAGGGTCTTTCCCAGCAGGACTGATCACCTCTGGGTACTCCTGGTCTTCCATTAAGGTAAATGGTCAGAAATTTCCGCTCTCAAAGTAAGCCTTCGTGTCTTTTTGTTGAAGATGGCAGATGCAGTGTCGTCATTTACAGTTTTTGGAAAGTCCAAAAGCAAATAGTAAACATCCTCCACTTCCAGTAGGACGTCGTCCTGCAGAGGGAAATATGTTCAGCACACTGTAAGACTTACAAACTTAGAAATGGGCCAATTATGTATTTTTTTATGACATCTAACTACGAACTGACACACACTCGGTTAAAAAGTGGTTCATTATAACTGTTCAAGGGAGTGTGTAACCACTAACCTTGGAGATTCTCAGCTGGCAGTCTGACATGGAGCAAACCTTTGGCAGCTCTACTGTCAGCTCCATGCTGCGAGGAACTCCTGCTGTATCAGTCTTCACCTCTAGTTGGTAGTCTGGCTTCTGAGGCTGCACAAACGTAGCGGAGATGACCTGGATCAAATCCTTCTTTTTCTGCTCCGTAGGTCTACAGATAATTTGGGCTGCCGTGCTCTCCTCTTGTTTTTCCGAACATAGAGAGGAGATTTGCTGCAAGAGGGCAACTGGGGTCTGACTGGCTGTAGAAAGGAACACTGTGGATTATTAGAAGCTACGGTAGAAGGTGAAAGATAATACACCAGCAGCGGCAGAGGAAAATAGCTCTGATAAAAGGGGCTTGTAGCACTGGTCAGAGTGTAAGAGTGTAAGACTTCTAGCTCTACCTTACCTATGTCTGGTTGTTTGGAGGTGCGGGGCTTCTGATGAAACCCAAGCCGACGGTGCAAGTCATCTAGGCTACTTTTTGGGCTCCAGCTGACAATGGTGTACTGGTGAGATAACCTCATCCCATGGTGCTGCTGGACAAAGCTCATAACCAGTAGATAAACCTCTTTTTTGTCTTTCTTATTGTCTTGGAGGACAGCAGGGTTTAATGCCACATCCAACACTGTGTACCTGTCTATGATGAAAGAAACACAATATTTTTAATTGTCTTTGATAAGGTCTTTCCTGCAACTTGTGATGAAGCACAGTTTTGTCTTTTACCTTGACCTTCATACACGTCTGTATCCAGGTCTCCAGCACACACAGGTATAGGCCTGCTGGGGTCCTGAGGTGCAGGCACACGCTTCCAGCTGCATATGTTGATGTACAGCAACCCTTTCTTGGGCTCCTGTAGAGGACACAGATGTACTGTCTGTCAAGAAATACTGTCAAAACACACCCTGTCTTTGACCTATAAATGGACACAAGTGTGGCAGCTTCACTATGTTAGTAGTTGTAAAGAAGTAAAAGTCAAATGTTTTATCATTAGGGTTCGACAGTGGGGCTAAAACTATTAAGGTGATAGGTCGATTAAGGTGATCGATTAGTTGATTGATTAACAGGTCGATCAACACAAAGTTAATGTTAAAGGGCAATTTTGATCACCATTATTTGAGTAAATGTTTGCTTGAATATTTGTTTGAACATTTACTGAAATTATGGAGGGTTTCTCAGTCCTCTTTGACAATAAACTGTGTATTTTCAGGTGTTTTATATGCTACAAAGGCAGTTTGTGTTGGGTCTTTTTGACTATTTTCTGATATTTATAGACCAAACAGGTAACTGAGTAACTCAAATATACATAACATTTAGTTGCAGCTCTAGCAGACGGACAGGAGATGGAATTCAAATCAGCCTCATAGACTTTATCACAATGGAAATCTTATATTGTGGCTGCATTAACATAATGGCTGCATTTAATTTTTAAACCAAATTCCTTGACACATGAGCTTCTGTGCTTATTATTTACTTTTTACATTGTCAATTGCAAGAGGGAGCCTTCATTGTATTTTAAGTGACCTGTAAGATTCCTTATTGCCAGAGGACAAAAGGTTAGTGCTCTTTTCAAAGACACTAATACTAGTTTCTACTATTCCAGGTCTCATCTTCTTTGAATCTATGGAGTATTTTTTTCCCTCCTGAAATATTTGACTTTGTGAGACAATTAATATACGGAACCATTGAAACGTTTGCCGCATAGCTTATCCTTCCACCTGGGTAACAGAATTTGGTGCAACACCTGTGTTAAGCCTACTAGCGTAAATGAGACGGAACCTGCATTAATTAGACACACCTGTGCTTTTGCTGCTCTGCCGTGAAATGTTTATGGGGAGAAAACATTTTTTTTTAACTTACCGCTATTTCAGTGCACAAACACGAGTTGAGTTCAGGCGGAGCGATGAATTCTGTTCCTTCCTTCACCTGCTTTTCAATGAAGTTGCGGTAAGCTGCGGGGTCATTTTGACTTAGATCATCCAGCATGGACCAAAACTGATTGGCCTGACGTAAAACATCCTCCTTACTGTTCGTGGAAGACATTTTAAGGTAAATGTCCTCCTTTTTGAAGAAGTAAACAGTAGCCACTAGCTAGGTAACTAATTTATCAGTTAGCTAGCGTTAGCTGCCTGATTAGAAAACAATTAAGCTAGCTAGAAAGTTACAGTTACAACTTACAAAAGTTACAAAACCAGTCTGTTTACCCCGTTGCAATCAAAGACATATGTAATTGTTTCAAAAAAGGAAGAGAAATCTCACACCGAGATGACAAACTAGTGAATCTATTTAAAATTAAAGTGCCAACTAAGGCTTGCTTAGCTAATGTTGTCAGTTGCTATGGAAACGAGATGAGAAGCAACGTCACACCGAAGCCCCCTGGCGGTGAAAAGCAGAGCTGCAGCTCAATGACCACACTGGACACTTTAAGAGGCATCATTTATTATTAATACATGAAAAATATAACGTAAAAATTAGTTTTTAGTTTCCATCTTGTTTGTATGTGAACATTATTCAACGGACATTTAGAGTAAAAATATTTACGGTTATTTTCAAATGTCTGTCAAAATATAACATCAGGACATCAGTATCATCCTCTGCTAGTTGTGCTCCATGGCTCCCCATCAGTAGCTCTGTAAAAGAAACAGTAATTTATGACAATGCAAAAATCATGATAATAGCAGTGTGTTGAATATAATAGGGGTCGCTAATTTAATATTCCTAGTCGATATCCTAATCCTAATTCATTAGCATTTTCAGCATTATGCAGTATCAAAATCACACAAACTTTTGGAGGAG
>JAQNCA010000029.1:17995958-18013716 GCA_029783725.1 Acanthurus tractus | reverse complement strand
ACACACACACACACACACACACACACACACACACACACACACACACACACACACACACACACACACACACTCTCTCAAACATTGCCAGGCTCTCTCCTCTGTGAATTCAGTAATTGTATTGCTCTGCCGGCTGCCAGTGGGCTCTGCCTTCTCTGGAGCAGTAAATCCTCTGTGCTTGAACCCCGCCTGCACGCTAGGCTGGGTGCTTGCTGTGGCTGTGGTGGCATACTGCCCTCTTGTGACGGACTTTAGGACCTCCATTTTAGATCTTCTGAGGATAACCATGCAGTTTTTCCAAGTAAAAGCAGGATTCATTTTTATGTGAATATTTAATAATACATTTATTCAAAAAGACAAAATTCTTACATAGAAATCCATTTGGTTGAACGTGTCGTTGCTGCTGCCAGATGTCACAGTGGATGAAAAGCAGAAAAAGGAGAAATATCTGAGAAAAGAGTTTTTTAAAACACCGCTGTTGGTCAGTTTTGTGTCTTTTATTTTCTAAGACTTTGACAACTCTTTTCACTTGGACATTTTGGTGTGCAGCATATTGTAATTACACTACAATGCATTCATGACAGGTCTGAGCGCGAGCGTGGCCTCATCACGGCCTTCAAACTGTATGCAGTTGTGTCTGTATTGAAAGTGGCAGGCTGAATAAATAACTGTCATGTATGTGTTTGTGTCTTGTCTTGTAGAGGCTAATGAAAGTGAGGGTGGGTAAGAGCAGAGCTGCTCCTCACCAGATGGTGGGTAATGTGGTTTGCTTTAGCTGCCCACCATGCTCACTCTAATTAAACAGAGGAGATTACATTAACACTGGCTCCCACTCAATCTGCTCCTCCACTAAGCATGGCCGTGCACTGACAGCGGGGTTGGGGATCAGGGGTGGAGGGGTCAAGAGGTGATTGTCATTTTTGGCAGAGTCCAAATTACGTATTGGCTTCAGAGCTTAATTAATTTCTTTTAGAGGGAAGGAAAGCTGGGAAAAGGAGAGAAGAAGTGAAAGCTGGAACCATTAGAGCTTTTACCACATTTTTTTTTTTACAACTGCTGTTGATTTTCTAAATGCCCTTAAGCAAGTCACTCAACCTCCATCTGCTCTGGTTATGAGTTGAGCGGTCAAAAACACATGACACTGAATCTACTGTAAAACTGAGCTGGAAAACCTCAAATGGGTATAAAGCAACTTGATTTCATAGAAAAGAAATTAAACTGGGTCGTCTCTTCTGAAACTGCAGATGGAACTTTTTGTTTTTCAGCATTTAAGCTCTTGTGGTTTCCAAACTTTTCTCATCTGTTGTCACATCTTCAAGCTCTCATTGGCTGCTGAGCTTGCTGATGGTGCATGTAGCTGTGATGTTGCAGATGGTTGAGCTCAGCGTTGACTTGTGCGTTTGCCCTGCAGACAGGTTCAAGAGTCTGAGTTTGCTGCCCTCTTCACCCACTTACTGCTTGAGTTGGTTGTTCCCAGCACTTCTGAGCTGTTACCTTTAAAAACAATCCCAATTAACTTCTTGTCAGCATTTTAATACATCTGTATGGTGTGAGCTATACAAGCAAAGCGTACCTTTTTTCCCTCATCAAGTTGTTTAATCAGGATAATTGTAGACAAAAAAGTAAAATTGTTCAAAACAACAATTCACAGGAAATCAGGCTTTGGTTTCTTGTTAATTCCCTTGTGATGCCTGACACATGGTGGCCTGAACACAGTTTGAAAAACACCATGCTGCTGTCTCTTTTTTGGCATCAGCAATTTATTGCATTTACGCTCTGTTAACAATATTTACACTTTTGATCAGTGGACTTGAGTTTGGAGAAAAGAAGTGTAAATAATTCCTGTGGCAAAACTGAGGAAGCTGCAAAATCACACAGCACTGGAAAACAAGATGGTCTGATGATAGAGGAGAAACACTGTCAACGCTGCAGGCTAAAATTTTAATGAAAGGATTTAAATCATCTAGATTGAAAATTACACTATACTGCATTCACAAATAAGGAAGACTGAAAAGAAAACAAAAGCATCACTGCATTAGCTGTAAGCTGTCAATCCCAAAGGCACTGGACAACATAAAAACACAAAAATGTAGTGTAACTGCTGACAGAACTTGTTTAGACATCTTATTTTCACTGTCCTGTGCAGGAGGCTTGGCTGATATACTGAGTCTCAGCTCCTTTCACATCTGGGATAAAACAAACCCAGCTGTGACTCTGGCAAAGGGCCATCAGAGGTCACCACAGAGCCTGGAGTGACTCCAGCTGTTTGCAAGTAGCCTGCATGACACATTAACTGTAAAAATGGCTTGAGACAGTGCAGGTCTGTAGCAGGAGTCAACAAACTGTGTCCAGGTTATGAGAAGAGCCGTGGCAGTGTTGTAACAGTGAAATGTTGAATTAGACCACGCTTGAAATAGTTTGCCCATACCAAAAATAAAAGAGATGGTGAGGCAGAGACACGGAGAGGGAGATTCTTATGCTTAAGAAGTAATAGGTGACAGGTTGGGATGAATAAGTAATAGCCAAACATTTCCCAAAGTGTGAGTCCAGCCTCCTGTTGGGCTGCAGAGGTACTGCAGGTAAGCCTAGGCTATAAAAAATTCTTCCATATAGCAAATTCAACAGAATAAACATTTTTTATCCTTTAAAAATCAAACAAACAAACAAAACTCAGTCTTGCTGCACCGAGCTGTGCCACTAAATTCAGGAATGATTTGTAAATGTTTATTGTACTGTTTATTGTATCACGTCAGCCTTTGTAGGCATTTATTTTGTGCAAAAATGGTCATTTTTGATTACTATCTCGATAAATATCCATGACAAGATGAAATTGGGATAGGTGGAATTGGGCAGTCTTGATATAAAAAGTTAAAATTGGTGGCCAAAAGTATAAGATAACAGCTGAAATTTTTAATGGATAAACAAATAAAATTGATATTGTAGTAATTCACTTGCCAAAGTTAGAGTTATGGTTAAACAGCGGAAACAGTTAGCTGAAAGTCTTTAGAATGTTCAGAAGGGTTAAAACATTTAAAAAAGCTAAAGTATGGCATCTTTTGTCAAAATTGCTGGATTGACAGGTCAGTGGTTTAAATATATACGAATAAATGTTTGAAATGTGCAGCTTGTGCCAGTCTAAGAAGTAGAAGTGTCAATGCAAACTTTATCAGACTTATCAACAGCTCATTTGTATGAAAAACGATAGTAACAGTCACTACTTTTATAAATTCAGTAGTGTTGAATAACTATCCAGTTAAAAAGTGAACACATTTCAAACATGACAAGTGATGTCAGTGAGGGGTCGTCCATCAGTTTGGTGCTTATGAAGATTCACTACTGAACGCAGAGAGCAGAAACAGTTGACAAATCAGACGAGATGCATAAAATAGTAACTGGTTTTATTCTTTTTTTAACCATGCCACCGAACACTGACGCATACAGAGTTGTGCCTGAATCCACACTGAGAAAACACTTTCACACACTGTGTTACAAAGCTGTAATGAAGAGGGATTTTACTGCACACATGGCAAGAAGAACAACCCTGATTGGATACCAGGTCGAGCTTTGATCTGGCCCTGAGGTAGACAGACATTGACATAATCTAAACAATGCTAATCACATCCTTCTAGGACACATCAAATAAAAGGACATCTGCATTATCACAACATAGAAAGATCAAAGAAAAAACCCTTTTCAAACAAAAGTGCTCTATTTCTTTTGGTCCACCAAGGAAATCCAGTTATAGTGCATGTTCATGTAGAATAGATACAGTGACTGTGTGTTTTCATGGCACTGAGTGTTGTTGGCTACTTAAGAAGGCATTGGAAATGCCTGAAGATGCCAAGATTTGCTGTACACACTGTTTTCATCCAAAGATCTAAGTCCATTGTCACTTTGAAGGGAGCAATTTGATGCGAGTTCCAAGTAATTTTCAATGTAAAACTACACGCTTGTCTCGGAGTATCAGCCACTATCACAGTATGTTGCTTCCAGTTGCAATGTTCAGACAAAATGGATCTACATGGCAGTCTATCTTTAATTAAGTAACAATAAACAAACACCCAGAAACAACTACCAATAGCACAGACCCATGTACTCAAGCACATCAATGCTCTACTTATAAAAGAGGCACAAGGGAGGGATCTTAATCAAATCAGAGACTTATAAAACACACACATTAAGATGTTTCTCAAATCATACCAAATGTAAACAGATAGCAAATTACTGTAATACAAAAATACAACATGTTTCAATCTATAAGGCCTGTTTTAGGCTCACATAAGGGAATAACATACCATGACAGTTTGTACATTACAGCTACACTATAACTGACAATAACCTGCTCATAGTGATTCAATGTCAGAATTTTTCTTTTCAGGTTTAGTAGAAAAACAACGACTTCTTTTCATGTTTTCTTCACTTTTCTCCTAGAAAATTCTGATTCTGTGATTTTTATAAGACATTTATATATAGTTAATGATAAAAAACTACACATAAAAGCCATGTTGAGACTGTTTGCATTTTTTACACACTGTTTGACCATTAACCTACGATGCATTTGTTAGAAAATTAAAATTATTGATGGATGAATAATTTGCAGTAGGTCTGAAACAAACATTTAAAAGGGAGGAGAGGTAGAGCTCGCTCTACTAGAAATCATCCCGAGAGACACTGACTGTGTGATGAAAACCAGCACATATTTGGTAACAGATAAACAACATATAAATAGCAAAACCTATTACATTGCAAGAGAAACTCAAATTGTAAGCCAGCTACCTCGAAAAACAATAACACCCACTGCAAGAAAGACAAGGCAATTAAAGAGATCAAGCTTATGAGGTCAAAACGTGGCAGTCATTCAAGTAAAACATGCAGAAAATAAACAACTCCAAAATAAAAATCCAACAGCAGAAAAAAAACAACAACTGAGAAGTCACAGGAATTGAGGAGAGAAAATGTCGCAAAGTTCAGCCAATCAAGCCTTTGTGGAATTATTTTCAACATCGACTGCACAATCATAGCAGATGACTCAGGTTTGCCTGATGGTTTAGCAATCAATCAAAAAAGCTCCAGCTACACGTACAGGTCAGCAGTCGCAGCCATTGTGGCATTGATTTTAACCACAGTAGATCCATTAGAGATAGTTAATATCAAAACTGTGTGTGTGTGTGTGTTTGTGTGCACTAGGGCTGAAACAATGTGGTCAGCGAGTTTGAAAATAAATTTAATTGATTGATGAGTTCCATTTTTTTTTTTTAAGAAAAGGAAAATATTCCTGGTGATCTCTTTTTAAAAATGTAAGAATGTGCTGCTTTTCTGTTTTTTATCCTTCTAAACTGAATCTCTTTGGACTGGACTGTTGTTCACACAAAACCACATGCTGTAGGATGTCACCATGTCACTAAATGTGACCATTTCCTGACTTTTTCAGACTGAAGAATTAATTACTTGAAAGTACAACTAATCTAATTGTTACTGCAAGTATTCATTAGTAGCAGCCCTGTAGTGTAGTGCGAACACAAATTGGTATCGGGCTTGCATGTCTCTGTCATCAGATAAAAACCTTGTAATGACAACTTCCCACATTCTATAGACAGTCTTTTTTTATTTTTTAAACCCTAAGAAAAACATGTAATCTCATTTAATATCAGTATCACTGAATTTACAAGGTTTTTACCCAGCAGTGACTCTGTGTGAGCGGGTGTGTGTGCGTGTGAGACTGTGCGCGGGGTCCAAGTCCTGCTCAGACGTAGCAGACGTACAGGTAAGTCTTTTCTATCCTCCAGTCTGCTGGCACGTCTTCTGGTTTGTGGCCCTTCATGTGCTTCTGCATGGCGGCCAGGCTCGGGCAGAAGTCCTGGCAGATAGTGCACTGGTACGGCGACGCTCCGTTGTGAGTGCGCAGGTGCTTGATCATAGCCGAGTAGTCTCTGGACCGTTGATGACACAGCTTACACTCGAATGGCTTCTCACCTGAAAAATTCAGTAAAAGAGCATTAACCTTGTAAACCTGGAGTCAGAGGCCTGCCTGGTGAAACAGGATTCAGCTCGACTGCAGTCCACTGTACTATTACTTGTGGTGGTATTGTGTGTTAGCTGTGTGTGTGGTGTGAGTGTGTTGGTGATCTAGGATTAGACCTATATCGGTTTGCCCTCAGTTTGATATTAGATATTGGCCAGGCAGCGTCATTTGCTGCAAATACGACAGAGGTTTCTCTGACCTCAGGAAGGAGTCAGATAGCAGTCAGTAAAATGTAGCTTGAAATAAAATAAAGACTTGCATTTTAATGATTTATTTGATGTTTGATAATGTTTTTTTAATAATTTAAATTAAATACACAGCTAAAAAAAGTTAACTCTTCTATAATTTAGTTTTAAAGGCTGCTAAACCATCAAAATTTAATGGCATGGATTTACTGTATTTACCCTCAAATTAAATAAAATCTTTAATACCATAAATGCAATTCTTTTTAAATGACATATTTTTGTAGGATAAAGTACACAGCAGTCTTATGAAAATACCAAAGCCATCTGTTTACATTTGGTGTGAATACAAGAGTACGTATATTAGTCTGACTCTCCGTGGCACTCAGCTTCAAGCCAATTTGTTCCAAGTGAAGATGTAAATAAACAGATTATAATAAAAACAAAGCTGCAATTTATTAGTGAAAAATTTTCTTAGACAACTAAGTTCTGTATTTCTTAATCAAATTTAATTCAAACAGGAGTATTAAGTGCATTTGTGTGGGACTTTATCACATTTCTGAGCCCTCACCTGTATGTACACGGTAGTGTGTTTCTAGCTGGTGTTTGAGGCTGAACCTCTTTCCGCAGCCGTTGCACTCATAAGGCTTCTCTCCTGTGTGGATGCGTTTATGGCCCCTCAGCGTGCCGTCGTCTCTGAAACAGCTCCCGCAGAATTCACACTCAAATGGGTGGTCGCCTGAAAACACGGTTGTGTCACAACAGAAGCAGCGACAGCACCAACAAAGCCCATTATTTCGAGATCGCATTAAAGCCCTGGCACGACGTGGTATGTTGCATATGTAGCTGCATAGGTCAAATAGTTACACAGAGCCCTGTCTGCACATACGTATCAAGCAGAGAAATAATGTGCTTTCAGACATTGCTAATGTTATGACACGAGGACACTCCTCTTGGCTGTCTGCTAATAGCTAATAAAAGTCCTCCAGGCATGTGCTGCTCTGTTCTCTATACTGTAGTTAATCTATTTCTCTCCTAGGCTGAGGATTTGACTCATCTCCAATGACCTATGTGCCTCATTATCTCAGTGTCCACAGCAACAGCCAAGTCAGAGGATACATTGCTCTCCTCATTACAGGCCGATTCTCCCCAATCCCCCACCCCACTGCGGAGCAGATGACATTTACAAAATGTTACTTCCAAGCAGAATGGCATACAAACAAGATACGCTGCCATGGCCAAAAGTCCCTTCACTTCTGTCTCTTCACATCAATTATGTATTTCTCCTGTCTAGACATCAAGCCGTCATGACAGCTGGGAGTGTTATTTAAGGTAAAAGAAGAAAGGGGGACATCTTTTCAGTAAATATCTCTCCGTCTCCTGCGGCTCTAAGACTCACCCTCGGTAGAACACACAGACAAGTCATTTCCATTTGCTTTTCCTTCAATATTTATTTGGGTTTCCTCTATCATTTTGCATGAACCACACTAGAACTGACAGCCGTGAATTGCAGAAGCCCAAAGGCTGTCTAAGAACCCAAAATATAAACAGGATGAAATTGCCCAAAATATGCACCGGCCATAACGGTACAGTTGCTGTCATCAGAGAGGTGAGTCATCTTATAGAGAAGTGGAAAGGAGGGTGGGAGAGGATGCATGCAAATTGACTAAAACCTTAAAGCCAGTAACCTAAGGAAATTAACCCATATACAAAAATAAATAAAGCCGTCTTTGTCTCTTTTCCAACTTAGGCACGTGTTTGACTCCACATGTTTGTGTATTCTGACATGAGATAGACACTGCAGATAATGATGATGGTGCAAGTGATCATTTCTTACCCGTGTGTGAGCGCAAGTGTCTTTTGAGGGTAGTGTGGCTGGGGAAGGGGCGCTCACAGTGGCTACAGATGTAGCTGTGCATGCCCGCATGGACCTCCATGTGCTGCTGCAGGGCCTTCTGGGTCTGGAAGCGCTTTGCACACAGCAGACAGAACACCGCCATGTCAGTCCCTAGAGAACGCACAAGACACAGACACAGTTATTTCAGTACCATACACAGACAGGGCCTTAAGTGGGGAAACTGGGTCACTTCAACTTTGTGTGAGTCCTCTGAGGGAAAAGCTTCTTTCAAAGAGCAAGTGCCTCTACCTAAACTAACTCCCCTAAAAGCCCAGAGGCACTTTCAACTGTGAGTCTTTATACGTTCTATTTTAAACCATGAAAGTCATTGTTTTCTTTAAGAATTTCCCACACAATGCACAGCATGCCAATCACACAATCAATGGCTTCTTCCTGGTGTGTTAGATGTGTAATTATTCTCTTCATTCCCCATCAGGAGTCAGCTTCAGCCTGTGAAGTCCTCTGTCTCTGTGCTCAAAGAGCGGCTGATAGTAGCTCCACCCTAAATGATGCCTACACTATGTGCTCTGTGCAGAATGTTAAGTAGTGATATCAAGCCATTAAAGGCAGGACTGCAGGAAAAAACACAATCCAGTTTAATCCTGTGTGTGACCTGGCATCTCTTTGGGGCTGCTTTCCTGTTGCACAGAGTGTGGAGAGGAATACAGATGGGGAGACGCTGGCAGGGTAGCTCAAGTCAAAATGGCTATGTGAAGAAGATCCATTGGCTGTCATACAGTCAGCACTTGATCTACAGGCTGTGTACGCCAGCACTCAAATCCATTCTGGCATTTACACCGATGCAAATTCATACGTGTGGTACGACTGAGGGACTGGTTAATCAGCTGCATTGGACATAACGTGCATGTCCTAGAGAGTGAGGCTTTAATGTGAGATTATGAGGTCCTTATTTCTCTGTCTGCTCAGGTTGCAGATCATTTACAATGCTAGCAGGTCCCATTGCTCCTGACTCAGATTCAATCAGACATCTCCAGCGGAGGATCATTAGTAAACAGAGGACTGTGCCAGCACTTCATTGGAATTCAAGTGGGGTTGCTGTGTCGCATTTAAAATGCAGTCTGATGAGGTCCACTAAATCAAATCATTTGTTACTGTTATTGAAGTGCCTTGAGGCAACTGGCAATTAAATTGGAATTAACGCAGGGAAAGGGATACAGCACACTCATACTAAGAGGGAAGAGTGTCAGACACTTGCTTTAGGTTCTATCAAGTTAACAGACGAGCCTGTCCAAAGTAGAAAGAAAAAGAAACAAATCAGGCAAATTCATATGTTCAGGAATAAATTGGAAACATTAGCTGTGTATTGTTTGCAAATCCACGTGTCACAATTTGCTTCGGAAAAGCAAGACCCGTTTCTCAGACTTCACATCTTACGGATAAGAATAAATTTGCACAGAATTATTGAGACTACTCTTTGAAATTGTGTCACTTCTTTTTAAATCTCGTTTTGAAATTTCCCTCTCAAAGTGGCACTAATAGAGCTGATGGTCCATAATCATTAACAGAAGGAAGACAGGATGAAAGACATTCCCTGATCTTAGCAATCCTGCAGGGAGGCGATCCGCTGGAATGAACTGCACCTGTTTAGAAGCTTTAGCCTGTGGACCTTTGCACAAAGGGCACACAATGAGGTTCAGGCCCTCATTGACCAAGCCCATTAGTCATAGGCTCCTCATGCAACTCCTACAATCCCTGTCTTTATGCTGTCGCCTAATGACCAAGGCCCTTTCTCACCCACGGATCACAATATTTTAGTTGAAGACAAAAGACCCTCCATTCTCAATGCCTCTGCACCCTACCCACTCTACTTATCCGTTGACCATACAGGAAATCTTTCCTCTGTCTAACCAGCCTTTCTGCCTGCCTGAGTCATACCTAACTAAATCCGGCTATGTGCTTTTCAACAGTGCAGCCTGGATAATGATCCGTCTAAAAATGGCTAAAGACATTACAGAAGCACAAAATACAGTCTCTGCCTGACCTGTGCTGTGGAGCCTTGATCCACTTTAACCAATTTCCTTTGTAATATTTACTGCAGCCAGCAGGGGGAGTGCTTTCTGTTCCAATGTGTCCAGTTAAGTTTAGCTGCAGGCAGAGCCAGCAGAGCCCTCACCAAGTACTGAATAACATATTATCCACCTGGCAGATACTTCAAAGCTACTTTAATCAATCCTCTCCATTCTCTATTTATTAACTATCATATATTGTATGTGCTTGTTTCAATGAAGCCTGCGTGCTTTGTTCTGTTGCTCTGAAAGTTTCAACACCCGAGTTTCTTTGTGGAGGTAAAGCGTTACTCCCTGACACACTTGCACACTCTTACAGATGTATATCCTGATCCTTCTGTCACCAACTATACTGAAACCTGAGTAAAGAAATGTGACAAACATTCTGTCACAGGAATCTCACTCTTGATCTCAGGTTGACACTCGGTGACAACAGCTCAGCAGTCATTTTCAGTTTTATTCTGCGCACTCGATGCTTAAAATAAAAATAACAAATAATATCTTGAAGTGTAAACAAAAAAAAAAACCTTCGGAGGCAGGGGAGTGTTTGTATGTGGTATGTGGCATTTTGCCTTGCTGCGCTCTGTTAACTTTTCAAACAAAAAGGATTTGCAGTTGCAGAGTTTTCCAGTAAGCCTGGGTAATAAGTGCAGAGGAGCTTCTTTTATGAGAGAATAAGCCCTAAAGTTGGCTGTCATTGCCCCCTGCTTTCTCACCCTTAACCAGACAATGGGCTCAGGATTTGGGTTTTAAGGCACAGGATGACCCCTGACCCTTGGTCCTCAATGGGGTAAATACCATGTAATCAATGGTATTCCTCAAAGGCTGGAGAGTTGACTGAGCATTGTGTTTAGTGGGAGGGAGCCGTAACAGTGAGAATAATGATTTACTTTCAAGCAATTCTTCAGGACAAAAATATAACATTTACCGTGTGGATTATATTACTGAGCTGCTTGTCTAATTCACAATTAGGCTGGTTATTCAGGATGGTTTGAGGTTGTTATGCTATTTCAGCACATCTCCACTAAGACCATGTGCATGCTCGTGATTTAACATAGTCTGCCTTCATACATCTGCCACTTATTCAGTCCAACCGAGGTGGGAGCCAGCCACGCTCTCACGCTGCCTAAGAAACAAAACCATGTGTCTAGGCAACCAGATAGGATCATGGTCCTTGTTGGGGTGAAGTGTTCAAGCTAATCCCTTCATTCACAAATAAGCGCAGCCTGTTTCTTTTCAAGCAGCAAACAAAAGTTTTCCCACCCTGAGAATCTGGGAGTAAACCCACTGCAAATTGAACAAGAGATTGTATTGAGTGACGACTGCAAATCTGTATAATTTCTTCTGTGTTAATCTTAACTTTAGTGTCCCGAGGCTACTAATTAAACTGATTGATTTCTGAATAATTTGGCTCTCATATATGCTGAAATATACGGCGGTAAAACATATGATTTAAACTGTGACTTAGCAAATAATTGGCATCCTTTTAACAAATGCTCGCAGAATCTGATATATCGCAGTATTTCTTTAGCTAAAAGCTTAACAAATCCTCTGCTATAAAATGGGTGAATATTTCCATACAGATTTCACAAATGATGTTACATCATGGCTAATCATGTCTACCAGCAAGAATATACAACGTGGAGACACTTTAAACTATGTCCTGAAGCCCTGCTCAGCGTAAATACAGTGTGCTCTGCCTGCTCACTGAAATGACTCAGTTAAACATACACAGCCATGCAGGCAGGCTACATTATGTGCTGGACCTCACATGACCCTGTGCATTCATGCTACCGTAAGTGTTCATGCACACAGCTCCCTGTAGATGTGGCAGCTCCAGAGGCGCACACATGCAAACGCAACAGTACCTTAAACAACCCCGAGCGCTCATCAGTAGACTGCTAATCTACCCGAGTGAGGAACAACCGACTTAATAATTAATGCAACAAGAGATACGTTGCTCGTGTTTAACCACCATTCCATGGATCGGTTCATTGAGGTCACGCACTGTTTCATTCGCCTCGATTCCTAGAATGTTTACAATATTTTCTCCATCGACTTTATTTAATTTTACTTGAAATGACAGGGCATCCTGGGGCTCTGTGTATTGTGAGAGTCAGTGCAAATAACTACTGGGGGCATAATGGCCAAACAGACCACAGTTCAGTTCAGTTTAAGGCTTGTATGAATTACAACTGGGTATTAACAGGAGGGTGCAGTATGATGACGGACACGCAATTAGGCGAGCTAAAAGGTCTGCATTAAGAGGGCTGCATTATAAAGCCCGAGCTGTATCTAAATGGACTACAGGACTGTTTAATTAGGGCTCAGACAGAAGGTAATATTATTCACTTGATGAAGCAGCCTGTAATGTGTGGAAACAGCAGCAGTGCAGCTGCTTTGAGTACACAAAGGCAGCACTCTTATGGCCTTTGCCTTCAAGGCAAGGTGGCAAAATGGTTGGCCAGCATGGTTTGAAACCACATACAGTCGATTTCTGTGCATGCTGTAGATAAGCTACAGTCTTGGGTTTTCCAAAATTGAAAGCTCGGTGCCCCAGAGCCTTGACTTGTTCTGATTAAACAAACCCCTTTGTTGTGAGAGCAATTCGGAGACAGATCCATTCTTTTATTTTGGGCACTGACAAGTAGGTCAGAGGAGACTATGACAGTGCTGTGGTGAGGAGTAAACAGCAGCACATGATGTTGTTTTCCTCTCAGTCCTGGCATCCAACACCAGCAGCAATCCTCTTGCCCTCAGGAAGTCCTCAAATACCCCCTACCCCTTTCCCTTCCCACAGTCTACTCCGCCCCCCAGCCACCTCCCCCACCTCCCCTCTTTGATCTCTAACTTCAGCAACCCACGGCCATTCACCTCTGACATATCAAAATGGTTAGAGACTTTCACTGTAGTCAGCGCTGCCAAATTGCTTCAGAGTAAGGTCCCCTAGAACTAGTATTATTTCCCCTTCAGAGGAGGTGGACAGCAGCGTTGCAGCTGCTTAGGTCTGACAAGTGTTAATCTGCTAAGAGGAAACTCATTGTGGGCTCACTGGTTATGCCACGTGGCAAATTAAAGCCAAGGCTGCGCAATTGGCTCTAAAGCACTGACAGATCTTGTGCTTTTCATAAAAGAATAAAAATCTTTGCATTGTGTTAGAACAATGTCATAGCTACTCAAATAACCCCAAAGTTAACCACTGACACCCCATGTTAGTGTCGGCTGTGTGAGCTGCAATAAGTGTGAGTAAAAATGGTCATGCTTCACCGTACCGTGCTGAGATAACGACAAAATGAGAGAGTAATGCTCCTCTGTACACCGCTCTGGATACTCTGCCAAGCTGAAACCGAGCTCTGGATGTTTACAAGTTGGGGAGATGAGGGTAGAAACTTCTGGGCATCGTTAACACCCCTCCATGTCCACATCCATTAAGTATTCATACTGTGTGTGCCACCTGGAGTTACAGTTACATGCCAGTGCTCCTGAGAGGGTTATCACCTTTCTCTGACAGTGGCAAAAAAGGTGTGGAATCAGACACTGTCAAGCATTTGTACCTTCTGACAACACAGAGCTTTTTTGCACAGGAAGGTTTGAGTCAAACACAAGATATGTTTTTCTCACTTCCAGTTAATGGTGTAAAGAGCCGCTCAGTGCAAGGCATATTTACTCAGGACCTCGTAGGTAGTCCAATGATTTTATGAATGCAACAAAAAAAATAAAAATAAAAAAATGTAAATGCTTTCAATAGCAGGGTTTAGCTGCTAAAGCCAATAACCATGGAATACAGAACTTCAAAGTAAACCAGGGTTCAGATTTAACTGACTGACCATGTTGGTGTTTATCAAAATTTATATTGTTATTATTATTATTATTTTTGTTGTTGTCGTCGTCGTCGCTGTTGTTGTTGTTGTTGTTGTTGTTGTTAGGTGGAGAAACAGGATAATAGTTTTTTTCTCCTTCAAAAGGGGCAGCAAGTAACTTACTTGCATAATTGATAAATGTAATAGGTAATTAAATGTTAAATTGTCTCATAAATTTGAAATATGTCTGCCGTAATATTTTAGAGCCAGATGTGATTCTTTAAATTTCTTGTTCTTTTAATTACTGGACTAAAGACTAAAATAATGTTGTTTTTACAATCAATCTGTAAAAGGTACTAAAAGCAGCAAATATTGACATTAGATAAACCATAAACTTACATTTGCCATGTTTGCTTAAAAAATGATTATCAGGAAAAGTTGCTAGTTATTGTCAGTCAACTATTTGATTTTGACTAACCATGTGAACTTTAGTTTATATATCCAACCAGTATTGGGCTGCAAGTAACATTAAAAATCATTTTATGTTTTTATATCCTGGTATTACCATTTTGTGTAGACTTCTGTCAGAAGGTGTCATGTGCCGGCTCATTGGAGATTTACTTCCTGATTTAGCCTAAAATGAAAAAAAGGCATGCTGGCAGAGAATTTTCTAAGATTGATTTAGTTTTAGGGATTATTCTTAATAGTTTGATGTTATTTGTTTTCTCTTAGCTTGTGTGAAGAGCATTTGATTAGCATTTGTTATGACATTTTTCTTTTAGGTTTATGTGTTGTATTATATTTAATGTACCTTAGGTTGAAGCCTGAGTGTTTTTCATCTCCCCTGGCTACATGACAAACTTTCCCTCAGATTTAAGTTGATGGAGAAAGACGGAGAGTTTTTAGTTCTTTATTAACCATCAATGAGGTTGCTACTGACAACGTAAAACTCTAAAAATGAATTAGCTCTAAAAGTTTGCTAAAACACTCTTGTTAATAGTGATACAAATATTAATTGACTGTTTTAAACAACAGCTACTTTTGAAACTCATTTGTTTACTTTTTCTTGATTTCAGAACTGCTATTTATTCCATAACAAACACAGTCTTGTTTCATATTGAATACTCCACAAGTCCTGCTTTAAAAGTGGCGTATGAGTTAAGTTTGCCTACTTTCTCCTAATAATAAAAAAGTCTAGAAATGTGAGCATTAAAAATTGAATTAGAGATGAAACCAAATTCAGCTGCTTGTACAGGTTGTTCCAACATATAAGAGCCCAGACTGCAAATCACAATTAACCAGTCAGGTTTGTGCATAAAAACCCAAAAGACAAGTTTTGGAAAAATTTGGAGTCATCCTGATGCCAACTGTTAATACCAGCCATTCACTGAATGAAAGATTTCAATACAAACATTTTCTTAATGAAAAACAAAGGTGTTCATCCTGTAGTTAGGTGAGTGTGTGTGTGTGTGTGTGTAAATAATTCCACAGGTGCTCTCAGGCAGGAGGTGAAGATAGTATGTCTGTGAAACTGTAATGTTGGCGCTATAAAGCTCCGGCTGTGGCAAAGTGGCATGCAGTGGGTCCGAATGCCAAGAGATATTAGTGGGTGATATGTGAGAGGGCCTCCCACCTCCCTGTTGATGAATTATGGAGCATCATGACAGGAACAGTTTAACCCAGCCAGCATGACAGGCAAGTTTAGACCCATGATCACAGGTCCTGTAGTTACGGCTTACTTGACAGCTCAAAGCATGCTGCCCAGGTTAAACATCATGTGCGTATGTTTATGTGGAAGCGGTGTTAGTGCATGCACACATGTTTGCAAAGTACCTGTGTGTGTTTGCCTGTGGGCTTCCAGAGCATCCTCTGAGGAGAATGTTGCTCCACACTGATCACACACCAGCGCCTCTGCGGGAGCTGTAGATAAAACCAAATTTATAAGAAGGTATCTTGATCAGACAGTAAACATGTGTGTTTGTAATTGTGGAGTAACTCAGCTAATTTAGCACCGAAAGAGAACAGTGGAGGGGGGGAAAAAAAAACAACAAGAAAGGAACTAAAGCGCCCCATTTCAAAATTCACCAAAGAGCCTTGCTTGTCACACACTTGTGCTTTTCAGGTGTTTAACACAAGGAAGCAAATGCGCAGAGTACAATGGAGCGCAGGAAAGCGCCATAAAAACACAACTCAGGGCAAACAAAAGCACCAGACAGGGAGCCACGGCCCTTCTTCTTGACAAAAAAGAGCCGAGCTGAAGAGTTTTATTTACCGTGCCCTGTTATCAGTCTCTGAACAGTGAGCAGACTGTCTGCCTGAGAGGCCACAGAAGGACTGGGTGTTCTCTCTACAGCAGACGCTTCCCGCCTACGGCACATCCCTTTATCAAAAAAACAGTTCAGAGTCAACACCCCAAATCCCATTGCATCCACTGTAACTACAGTTCCCAGTTCACCTTTGGAATGCCCTTGTCTATTGTGATGAAGACATGAAAGAGACAAGTATGCATACTGCTTGCAGAAATGCTCAATCCTCATTCTGCACTCGCCTCACACCTGCACAGACAGACACATAGGACAGATATGCACGCACACACACACACACACACACACATAAACACACAAACACACACAGGAACACGCATTCTCTCTCAAACACGCACACACAGCTGTTTGGATGTGGGTTGGCTCTCACAGAGATGTAAATCGGTTGCAGATCCATACTGGCCCAGGGCTCATTCACTGATCTATTTTCTGCTCAGCTGGCTTTAAATGAAGTTAAAATGACTCATTAAAACACCCACAAGCTTTGGGAACTCTGAGCACTACAGCCTAAATGTGGTCCTCTTTCAACTCTTACGATGCCTCTATACACAGACACTGTGCCACTGTTCCCATTGCTGCACACAAATAACAAAAAAGCCCCAATCTGTTCATTTCTAAAAACAACAATTTTTGAAAACAAACTGTCACTGTTTCGGAAACTGTGCGTTTTGTTACCCGACGCAAAAATAAAAACTTGGTTGAGAGTAGTTTTATATTGTAGTAGCACTGGAGCAATGTTGTAGATGCTGATGTTGTGTGACGCTGTCCAGTGTGGTGTGTTGTGTTGTGTGAGATTGTGTGATAAGGGAAGAAGAGAACATAGTGCATTGTCTTGTGCAGTCAAAGGCACGGAGTGTGCTCTCATCCATAAACCATCAAACTGTCTCCAGACGCGGCTGCAATCGTCCTCCATCAAAACACTTTGTCTGGCATACCAAAATAAGAGCCAGCATCGAGCTGAATACCAAATCAGCCCATTAGAGCAGTGGAGCACTCGCTCCTTAGCAACCAGCGGGATCTAAGGCTGCTATACCGAAATACACAGTGACAAAGAAATGAGATCCACATCTCTTTTTCTTTTTTGTAGTATTATGGGTTGACACATTGGGATGTGGAGAGTTTATGCAAAAATGCAAATCAGGTTAAAGGTGCTGCTGTTTCGGATGTCACGGTGAAATGAAAATCAAAGAGTATTTTCGAGGTGTGTGAGCAATGCAAGACAATACATGCGTTTAGCGTTGGGTGGAGGGTACAGAGGAGGAAGAAGGGACGGCTCAGGTGAAGTTTAGAGAAACAGATTCTCTCTCGTCTGTCAGCAGTATGTCATCCCCGAACAATCCTCAGAGAGAAGGCGGAGAGGACAGGGACCTCGCCTTGTCTATACACATATACCAACTGAGGCTTCTGTTTTAGTTTCATTTTTAGTGCCTGATGCCGCGGGGGGGGGGGGGGGGGGGGGGGGGGGGGGGGGGGGGGGGGGGGGGGGGGGGGGGGGGGGGGGGGGGGGGG
>JAQNCA010000029.1:17976384-17989469 GCA_029783725.1 Acanthurus tractus | reverse complement strand
GTATCTTCAACATGTATTTTCAACACGCTTTTCAGTAAACTGATTTTATGGCAGGCCTGCTTTACACTTCAATTCCGATGCATTTATTTCATAGATACAGTTAATTGCCTCACAGTTATCACAACCGAATAAATATTTTTTTATACATATATCATAGTGCGCGACAAATAATTGTTGGTGCAGAATAGAGGATATTTTCTGCAAGATTTGAAAATGTTTTTGACATGTTAAGGAATCAGTAATGATAATCTAATACATTGTGGGATGGGGTGCATTCTCTCTGTCTCTCTGCTTAATGACCACTCGTAATGTTGATACTTTTAGTAGGCTACATGTAGCTGATTTAATCTTTGTAGCTTTCTTTTGTTTAACTAATATTCTGAAAACAAAACTTCCAGTTGTTCTGATGTGTTTTTATATTGTCCAAAATCCAAACTGCTTAAGTTAAATGCCAGATTACACTTTAAGTACCTAGAGTGAAAGTACTTATGCAGAAATTAAAAATATTTTTTTATTTTTATATTGCAATTAATAAACTTTATGTCGACATAATAATACATCATCAGTAACTGTAGCTCTCAAATGAAGTGGCGCGGTGGGAAATATTTCCCTCTGAAATGTGGTGCAGAGCAGAAAATGGAAATACGCAACAGAAACACCGATACAATCGACTTGTAAACTTGTACCGAAGTACACAGAATCAGTTACTTTTCATTCTTGGTTGCACTGCTTCCTTTGCTTGAGTGAATGACCTGAATGTTTTCCTCCACAAGAGAAAAATAAACCCTCTGAAATTCCCAGTATAAGTACATTAAAAAATTAGCTCACGTGTCACATTTTGATTCAATCCACATTTCTCCACAAAACCTCTCACTTCTCCCTTTTACAAGGTTTTTTTTCCTTTTTTTTTTTACTTCGAAGGCCACATAACCCAACTTCCGGTCTCATCATGGCTGCCTGCTGCTGCTTTGACTGGCTGCAACTCATCACCGGGACGACGTCACGGCTCTGAATGATCGCCCTCTGCTCCTCGTCTCTCCATCAAGGCTGCAATCAGAGACATCTGAGGGCATCTGAACTCCTGACAGCCTAACAGGTTAGGACCAGTTTGTTGTCCTGACAGAAGGAGGGGAAACTGCTCAATGCAACGGATCTGACGGTCAGATCAGTTAGTGTTTAACAGGTCACACAACAGAAAAATAAAATTAGGTAAGAGGGGCCAATCGGTGAGTGAAACAGGATGCCATGCCAGGTCAGAGCTGGCCGCTGTGCTTGTTGACACTGTGTTGACACAGCACCGGTTTGCGGGCTCATGTCACATTAGAGGTACCGAGGGGAGGGAAACCACAGCTGAAAATATCAAGCCCTTTCTGGTACACAGTATTTTGACATGGTAGCCTGGAAGTAGTAACTTTACTCCCGCACAAACATGGATTATGTAACATGTGTTTATTTGCCACCCCATCTATCAGGACAAGTAGCCCGCGGAATTTCCAGTCCCACCTGTTTGCACTGTAACCTTTCTGTAAATAGTCCTGTGTGTCCATGACATGGCGAAAACAAAAGGGAATGCAAAAAAACGGGTATCCATTGACATCTAGTGGTCGAATGATGTCGTTACAAGCTGCGAGTTGAGGACAGGACACGCTCTTAAAAAAAGAGGAAAAGTCACTGAATCAAAAGACAAAATGGGCCAGGACAAAATTAGATTCGAAAACCATATTTTATTTTGTAAATGGGTTGATACTCAGACTGTACACAACAGATATTTTCTGAGTTTGACCCAATAAAACCCAAGGGAGCAACCAGAGACGAAGGAGCAAGGTGGTCTGCTTTACAGCAGTGGAATACAAGGTGAGCAAAGCTCACATTTTGTTCTTATATACTTCAGTCTTCTCTTGCAATTATTATGTAAAGCTTTTTTAAAATAATTTTTTACAAAAAGTTAAATCTCCTGTTGCAGGTAGACCACCCTGCTTCCTGCCAGTGGTATCCTCAACTTGTCAAGCGGTCGCTCTTGATGAGTGATATTTGTACAAAAAGACAAAAACTAAAAAAATAAATTCAAAGACCACGTTACAGAACACTTGAATAACAACTGGGGGAGGAAAATAAAAACAATGCGTAGTAATGCCAGAACAGGCCCCACAGGTAACACTCATTAGATCAATATGAGAACTATTTTCCTCCAAACAAACATGGGCACGTCTATCTGCCTTGTAGTTATACGTTATGAAGTACTGACTGAATTCATGCCAAGGCTCAAAAGACCTCCCATCACTATAGCTGGCAAATATATAGTGCTGTGACCAGAGACAGACAGTTTTATACACTACACGTGTTATAATGACCACATTAGTCAATTTATCATACTTCTCTTCTAATAATACAGCATATTAAATTAAAAGAATAGGCTAAATCTCTCACGACAAAGCTATGCAGATTATCATAGAAACTGATGACGAGACAATCTATTGACACACAGGCACAGTGCACAAGCTTGCAGGCAGGAAATGGAAAAGAAATCTTTGTAGTTTTTAAATAGTACAAAAATGCTTTTTTATTTTTTATTTTTTTGCTTCAAAAGCACAACTCAAAGTACGAAGCCAGACCCTTGATCTGCTTGAATGTGAGGAAGAAACAATAGCTATCATAGTTGTTGCCCCCCGAAACAAATACGTGGCGTATATTTAGCTCAAGATCACAAGACGCTCCCTTGATTTTGCAGTTCATCAACCCTTGGCTGAGAATCAACGGCTCTGCTCCATTTTTTTTTGTCTCTCTATGTTTGTGTTCAATGAGTTGCCTTCATTAATCAAATGCGTTTTTATTAACAAGTATTTTTAACTAACAGTGTGGTAAGGCAGTGACAGACTGAATACATTTGATCATAAAATGGGCCAAATCTGATCTGATCTGATCTGATCGCGCACACTGTCGATGTGTAATTCCCTGTCAGTCTCCTTTCCCCTGCAGCTGGCTGTGGTATGTTTTAAAAACCATAACAAATATGGTCATCATCCAAACACTGAACTCGGGCCTATGTTGAGTCAATACCAGCGTGTGTGTGAGAGATGACACACCCTTGTGACGGACAAAGTGAAACTGTAGACCTCGTAAACAAAACTTTACAACCACTTGCAGGTCAGACATGCAGAACAAGCTATTTAATGAGACTAGCCCACAAATTAAAGAGTCCAAAAGTAAAAGAATGCAAACAGTTTTACATTTGAACATGAAAATAAGAAAAATAATTTCTATATATAGTCAGGGTTTTTTTTTTAATACATTTCTCATAATTCAATACTTGTGCGCCATTGCAGTTGAAACTATAAGCACAATAAAAAGTAGAGTCTAATTTTATATATTTACCAAGCGATCATTAGACATTGTTTTTCAAATGTCCTGACTGGTTAAATAAAATAACAATAAAAAAATAAAATAAATCTCTTATGACCTAAAGATAAACTCCTTGGGTGTAGCAGTAAACATTTCATGACTGAAACCAGGAATGAAGCACAGTCAAAGTGCACTCTAACCAATCAAAATGCGTGTTGCTTTAAATATGTAGTTAAGGGCACTGGAAATCAAAACTCCTGCAGTGTTTCTCGCTTGATGCTGTTGAAAAATGTTTTGGATTGGGGAAAAACCCCCAGCCCATCATGCTTTGCTCTCGGGGATATTTGTCTGTATGACACTGTTGTGTTCTGCAGTGATCTCCGTCAGGGCGTTTGATAACTCTGCCTCCTCCAGTTTGCCTTTCTCATCAGAGAAAATCTTCCTGCAAATGAAATATATGACAAAGCACAAAATCAGAAATATGTTTATCTAAAGTGAGAAAACAAAAATTCTTAGCAAGCAATTAAAAAAAAAAAAATAATAATTTTTTTTTAACCATTTATTCTCAATGACATTTTCACCCAATATGTAAGAAGACCCTGGAAGTATTCAAAGGTCTTTTTACATATTTCTTCACCACCTTGACAACAGTCAGATAAAGTTTAACATACAGATAATGACATACTCATATATCTTTTATTAGCTAGCCTCTCTGATATAAAACAAACAGTGTTTAGCAAATATTATAAATTAATCATTTTAGCTCTACTTCAAAGGGACTATGACAACACAGTAAATGAGCCCTGGGCTTGTGGTGTGTGATATCCGTGTTCGGTTTAAAGCAGTGAAGCACAGTGTCTACATCCCATCTGCAGCTCCTTTTCTCTCTTCTGCAGTTCAGAGCAGGAAAACAACATCATGTAGCCTCTGTTCTCTGTTGCTGCAGAGTTGGTGAGGATTTAGGCAACATTCAGAGGCGCACACACATACTGCCTGAGACGGAACATTTCCTCATCAAAGTAATGACCCTTTCAGACATGAAACACGTTAACGCTGTGGCCTTTAACTACCTGTTAAAGGGTGTGGTGTTTTTTTTTTTGAATCATCGGACATATTACAACTTTATTCTGACATGACAGGACTGTTGGAGGAAAAGCCACAATGCTTGTGCGATATTGCCATCTGGTGCACATGAGGGAGTAGTGGCACTGCTGTGTTGGAAAGTAATGATATCCACAGGCTTCATGAGTGATGGACTTTAAAATGAATTTCTCAATTGAAGCCTTTATTAATGACCATCATGAGCTACTGGATGCTTAATAAATGTTCTCGATATCATTATTAATTAGAGGTCTTTTCCAAATGTATAATGATATTAATGTGTCAGGTTTTGGACTTGTTTTAATTACTATTTATTCAGCCTCTGTAGGTAATTTGCTAGATACTCCTAATTTTATCCATGCTGCTTGGCATGAATGAGAGACAAGAACAGGAGAGAGACTGCAGGCGGATGATTGTTATTCTGAGGGTTTTGTTAAAGCAATTTCATCTGCACCGCAGGGAGAAACATCCAGTCTCCTCATCAACTTCAAATGTGTTTATTTACAGTGATTTCTAGTTTATCAAAAAAGATTTTAGTTTTTGTTGCACATAACGGATTTGAAGTGATACATTTGCTACATACATTTTATTTCTCTCGGTGGATTTAACTGTGCTGCACACTGAGGCCGGGTTTAATCCAAAAAGAACTATTATGTCTGTTTTGCTGCCCCGCCATGTTAAAGGCAAAGTGTAAATACCAGTGCAGAATAGTTACTCTTACAGAGGGGTTAAAAGCTGTCCAACACACAGAGAGAATGAGACACAATATTTAAATATGGCAATGATGGTGCAGACTTTCAGACAGTCTCTCCTGGACAGGTTTTATTGAGATGCTCAGATTTTTAAACACAAAACGCAAATGTGTTGAATAGAGCTTGAGAGAGAGAAGTTTAAATTCCTCTTGGCCACTTAGTGCACAAAGTAACTATGAATGCAGGACTGTCAATTTGGATGTTTGTCAGAGAGATGTAGGAAAGACAGTTATGACGTTGTTTGACAGTCTCACACAAATGCCTAATGAAACATACTGGCAACTTTAATTCAGATTTAAGCCACGCTGGACATTTTTTGGAGGTATTCATGAATCTAACCTGATTATATTGTTTTGACTTTTACTCTTATTCAGAAATTCTGTCACATTATGTAAAAAGATGCATGTCTGAAAGGGACTCGACCATTCTTGTGGTGAATGTTGCAAAACTGAAGACCCCACAATGAGTACACACAAGCATAAAACACAGAACCACCATATCACTCGACTATATCAATCCACAACATCTTTCTGTTATTTATCCTAATGTCATTACCACAGTTTACCATTTACAATATTACATATTGTGTGGTCAATGGCAAGATGCGGTGGTGAATGAATGGGCATACAAGTTACACACTCGCACACACACACACAAACACAGATAAACCTCTAGAGGGAGCCGTACTCATCGTTGACAGGAGGAGCAGTCTTGGCCAGAGTCTCTGACGCCTCCAGAACTGGGCCTGAGAGGGGAAGGTCTGCTCCGTCTCCATTGGGCATAGAGGGGACTGAGGGCGGGCTCTCTAAGCTAATAAGGTCCGCAGAAGGCAGGGAGGGTCTTTCTGTCCCGTTTGTAAGCTCTAACTGTAACTCTGCATTTTTGGGCCCTTCTGGGGTTAATAAGTCATAAGTATCTGACAGCGATGTGAGGAAATCATTGAAGATCGGTGCCTCAGGGTTGGTAGGAGCAGGAATAGAAGAAATAGGAGTAACAGGTAAAGGAGTGGGGACAACTGCAACTAGAGGAGTGGATTCTTCAGCATCCAGGTCTTTAAGAGCACCATGAATCACTGAAGGAGAGCTAGTTGCAGCGTCTTTGGCAGTGGGTGTGTTATCAACAGTTTGGTTAGCTCGATTGTTGTTTGTTTCAGAGGCAGTAAGGCTATATCCACCGGGATCTGCAGCACTTTGCTTTAAATCGGAGTCTGCTTTTTGAGAGGCATTGGGTGCTCGAGTGGAGGCAGTTTGTGCTGGTGTCTCGATGTCTAAGGCTACGCTGTGTGGCTGTATGGGAACCTTTGTGACTGGTGGGCTTGGGGCAGGTTTCTTGGTGTCAAAGGTGGGTGAGGATGAAGAAGTTGCAGCCAGTGGAGAAACAGGGGGGCTACCTTTAGCATTCAGAGCGGCAAGTTTAGGGGAGTGTCTACGTTTGGGTGGTATGGGTGCCCCACACTTTTGAGATCTAGTCCGTTCAGGGGTACAAGGAGGAGTGTTCATTTTCTCCTGTTCTTCCGCTGTGATGCTTCCTCTTTGTTCTACTAACGGGGCCATTTTAGCTTCGACAGCAGAGGTGGTGATAAGGGGAGTCGGTGGGGCTGTGTTTGACTCTGGAGTCGGGGCTGGGGCCGGGACAGCATTGGGTAAGGGGTCTGGGGGGTCTGAGGGGTCGTTGGCAGGGGTAGACAAGCTGCAAGTGAGGGTAGTGGTCTCGCTAGAGGGGCTGTCCTGACCAGGATCAACTGTTGCAGTGGCTGTGTCAGAGTTGGTGGCTACGGAGGAGAGGGTGTCCAGTGCCAGAGCAGCAGTGTAAGCCGCCAGCCTGAGAGAGCAGGGAGAGAACAGAGACACACAGACTAGACACCAGGGTGACTGTGACAGAGGAAGGGTGGCCCGGAGGAGAGCATGCAGAGGGATTAGTTGGCTTTAGAAATTCACACAAACATAGACAAAGCAACTAAAAAACAGCAACTAGTAAGCCTAGTGAAAAAAGGAAATAAAAGAAAAAGAGGGCATCATGCTGTGAGTGGACATTAAAGGATACATCCCATACACACACCAACATGGAGTACACTGACTAGGAAAAACTCATGTACTAAAACAAGCACCAGTCCTCCTGCAGGAAACTACAGCACCACGCAGGACCACCTATGAGGGTTAAACAGTACCAGCGACAGTCTCATAGTGTGTAATCTAATTTTTCCAGCCTGCTGATATGAGAGATGGGCTTGCCGAGGTTGTCAAATGGCTTCATATGAGTTGACCACACTCAAGGGGACAAAAGCCTTTCTGTGTCTTTAACTGGTATTGCTTCAACCTTGATACAATGAAAAATCTCCAAGGCTGGAGAAGAAACACAAAGTGCAGTAAATCCCTCTCAAAGGGAATAAAAAACAGAAAAGCAACACAGTTCAGTGGACTCCACTCAAGAATGACCTGAACTTTTCAATGATGTCAGGGGTCAAATTTTGTTCTGTCCAATAGGAAAATTATTCTTCAAAGTGGAGTGCAATGTGAACGCCTAAAAAGACTTGAGCGGTAGAAAGGCAGTGTGCTGTATGTTGATTTTTACTCACTCTGGCTCTGTTAGAGGTGTGGTTTCATTGGGTTCTGTTGGTCCTGCTTCGTTATGATTGGCTGTGCATTCGTCCTCTGTTCTGACTTCCACTATTGGCTCTTTGGACTCATCTTTCCTGTAGTGCAGATGTAGACAGATGTCTTGATAACACTGCAACTGATTATACCTCACACCTTCACATCTGCCACAACGAGCAGTGAGAAAAGGTGACACGAGCCACAGACAGCTGTTATGTGAATGAATGAGCTTTTCAACTCAGTCACAGGCTCCATATTTGAGTTAGCTCACTGTGAAGAAGTACATGTGGCTTGCTTTAGTTGAGACTGGTGACATAAATGTGGCACAAATCAATTAACAATGCAACCTCCCACCCAAAGATTCAAACCCGCCTCAATGTGCTCATGAGGATTTTTTTAGAATGATTTAAACTCTGCACCCTTCATATTTTCATTCAGGGAGAAATCCACTGAAAAATTAATCTGATTTATGGACTCAATTTATTGATTTGTGTATTCTTTCCTGTTTCTGTGGATAACGACTGTTGATAATGTACTGCTGTAGCAATACATGTCGACTGAAAAGGCACAACAGTCTGTTTTTCTTAATAGAAAACAGTCCTCAGTTATCTCTTCGTCAGGCTTAACATAAAGCCTTCAGCTCAAGTTGTTCATCATCTTCAGTGTCAGTCCTTAAAAGCCTTCTGGTGAATATAGCAGGTCATTAATCTAAGTGCAGGTACATTAGATGTAGGCAAAATGTAAACAACAAAACCATAAATTCAACAACTTGATTTAAAAAAAAAAAAGACACTTAACATCACTGCCTGATTACTCACAACAGTGCAAAGAGCAAGTTTTTAAAAAAAATTCCACCAAAGGCAACTTAAGCTCTATAACTCTGTCTGTCAGCTGCTGGTTCTGGTCAGGTGATGTTCAGTGTGTTATCAGGTATGACAGAGCGCTGATGACAGCAGTGAGATTGACACAAAACTAAAAAAAAAAACTGAAGCACTGGAAAGCAGCTGGAAAGCAGCTGTACAGAGCCGTAGAGCTGATGGGAGCTGCAGAGTCAGCTGATGATCCTCAGTGTTTGTCAATGCAACCTCACACAGATTCATCTCAGTAATTATTAATATATAGACACATTCATGAGAAATTTTAAAAGCATTTGGTTGTGAAAATAAGATATATATATATATATATATATATATATGGGCATTCCACAAAAAAAGGGTCCTTAATTGCATGTAACTGTTGGTGAAGATACTAACATGAAGGCTGCTTTGCCCTCCTCCAAGTTGTTTCCTTTGGTCCCTGTGCCCGATTTGCCGCAGAGGCACATGATGAGGCCACATTTGTTGACAAAGTAACAGGTGACATCCACAGCCAGCAGCAGGAGTACAAATACCACAACAAGGATCCCTGCCCAGAGCATGATGCCCATGGAGAGCGCCGCCTCATCACCCAAGTCTGTCAGGACAAGAGACAAGAGAGGGAGAGTGCTGAACAACTGTAGCGTGACACAGTTTTATAGAAACAGCCATGAACAAGTAAATAAAGTGCCGCTATGCTGCTGCAACCACAAATAGTTTCATAAAACAGGAACAACTCACCTGCTCAGATATGTTCTTGTTGGCTCAGCGAGAAAATTAGGTGCAGTGTGGTGTGTTTGTGCAGACCACTGTGTGACTTGCTGAACTATGTATGTAAAACTTTATGTTAAATATGAATTGAGGAGTTTATGAGGAGTTTATAAATGTGTGTCCTTGAAAAGACATAAAGAAATAAAAATATGTATTCATCCCATTTATTCAGTATTATGAGTACAGCACACCAAAGCTCACGTTGTGTAGTGAGTTACTAAGAAGTTTTAAAATGAGGCTTTTTCTAAATTCCACAAAAGGCTACGATGCATCCTCAGTTTGTGTAGAGTCAATTTTAATAAGAGCTGAAGACGGCAGAAAAATATCCTGTTCATCCTAGATAAATCTAACTCTTTAGATATCAAAATTAACAGGTAACAGAGATAAGCTAGAGAATAAAATGTAGCTGAGTAAAGCACCCTCCAATATAAATGTATAAAAACAGATAAATTTGAATATTTGACAAACATGCATGAGAAATTTCTGAAAGTTTTATATTAATCAGCACAAAAATACCAGTTTCCTTATGATAAATCTGTATCCTTCTTTTCAAAGTTTTCCAATATTATTATAAACATTTTACAGTTAGGTGTTTGTTTTCAATATGTAAACGTTACTGTTACAAACCTTTACAGTGCATACACATGAATTTGTGAGCAATTAAAGAATATCGTACAGTGTTTATGTAAACAGACAGGCCCAGCACTCGACCTTCATTCTGCTCTAATTGCTATTTTTTTTTTTTTTTTTTTTTTTAAATACAACCTCATTTCAGTTTCACTATTGTTCATTATTGTAAACTGGCAGTCCTCTCTGTTGTCTAGTACTGATGACTAGCTGTGCTAATGCTGAGCTGAGTGAATCTGTAGGAGGCGGAGGATTTCCACTGCCTTCGCTTCAACACGTCTGTCTGTTCTGTTCTGACGCTACACAGCACCCTTTTCTCACCCGTAACAGAGACACGTCTGTCACGGACAAAGTCTGTTGTAAGGAGTGAAAGCCTCCAGAGAGACAGCCAGGCCAGACAAAGGCAAGCTTTCCCTACAGTTACGGTGTGACTCCCTACGAAAACTATGAGAGCAGGAGCACAGTGATGAGGGACAAGATGAGCGATACCAAAGTGCATGTCACAGATGAACAGCCCTGAGTGGCTGTGAGGGGGGGGGCAGCACAACCCCGAACACACCAAAATGCACACAGGTCGGGACGAAAATGTTCACGTGGTCCACAACACCAATGTCCGTACCAGGCAAGAGAGCAGGAACGTTGAGAAGGGATAAAAGAGAGAGAGAGGGAGGAGAGAATAAAAGAAGAGGAGGGGGGGAAATGAAGGGAAACAAAGAGGAAAAATAGAGAAGGGTGGGGAAAACAGAGGAAGAGATAAAGTGAAAATGTGTCAGGTCTGAAAACCAAAAGTGAAAAAAAAAAAGGAAAAAGAAATTGATTTCTTGTATTGAGGGAGGAAAAAACACAGCAACACATCAAAGCAAAAGCACAGCACAGAGGGGGAAACTACACTGTGTTGGCTAGATGGTGACTCAGTGGTGGGTGAGTGGGAAATGCTTTAGATTGGAAAATGAATTAGAAGAGAAGTGAGAGGAAGATAATGGTCTGTTGCAACGTTTCAGCAAAGCACCCAAAGGGAATCTGACAAGCTGTTCGGTTTTTGTACGGTTGGTAAAAAGCCTTCAGCCACAGTTAAGACCTCGAGGAACAAGTTAATCAGTGGTTATCAAGGGTCATTTTAAAGGTTACTCCACACAGGGACAAACTATCTGTTTCAACTGCTACGTAGTTTAAGAGCAAACAAAGCTTTGGAAAAACTAGGGTTATTCAGAGGAAATCATTTCATCCTCTGTGGAAAGATCCCGTCCTAGTTCTGAGAGCGCAAACTCAAGCTCATTTAGCAAGAGCTGTCAAAACTGTAAAGTGAAGAAAATTCAGCCGGAAAATCATTTCTGGCTCACTGCCGTCCAGGAAATCTATTTTTTTTCTGTAGATTTATTTAGTTGTCATTCACCTTTCAGAGCAAGACAGTTAAAAATAAAACATGACAGTCTGGTTTTGAGCTTTGAGTTTGGCTCCCCAGTTTTTTCCTATTTATTTTCAGCTTAGTGGGTGACCTGGGGGAGGGTACCTGGGATAGCCTCTGGCTCTGTGGATGTCCTGAAGGACATGTCTGCCGGCTGAGATTTGCCCTTTTGATTCTCTGCCACCACTCGGACTTTGTACTCTGTGTCCCAGTCCAGCCCACTGAGAAGCACATACTCGCTGTCCTTGGGCATCCTCATTTCTGGTTTCCAGACTGGTGCCTGGAGCTACAGACACGGAGACAGATACAGTACACACATTTAGGGCTGCAACTATCAATTACTTTCTCTATCATTTAATCTATTGTTTTTTTCCCCTGAGCAATCTTACGGTCTATAAAACAGGAGAAAATGATGAAACGTGGTCATGTTTCCTTTGCTCAGAAACTGGCTAAACTAAAAAATCAATTATCAAAGTATTGATAATAAAATTCAATTCCTTTTGATCAAGTACTCAGCTGTGTTCTACGAACATTATCACAAAGGCCTCAGCAAAAAAGTTTTTTCACGTTTTAAATAATGTGTTTGAACATGTCAGAACCAGAAAGACTCCTTAGAATTGTCATTTGGACTCCAGCTGTTATTATTTGCATTGATAGTTAACCTGCCAGTTGTGCTCTAGGTAAACCAGATGATCCTAAATATGTTAAATGTACATAAGACTTCTTTATTAGCCTACCAAAGATCCCAAAGATATTCCATATATATCTTAAAAGACAACAAAAATGATCACATTGTCAATTTCTGAGAGGCTACAATTAAAGAATTTTTTGCTTAAAAAATTATTTGACTATCAAAGTAGCTACCGAAGTTGGCCCTGAACTCTGAGTCAGCTCTTTCATCATACTCACTGCTTTATAGCGGACCAGATAATGTAAAATGGGTGAGCCGCCGTCGTCCTGCTTGATCCAGCTGACTTTGAGTGAGTTGCCTCTGGGTTGAAGTGCCCCTTCCAGTTTAGGAGGATTGGGTTTTCCTACAGGCACACGAGAGAAAACAGTGGCTATTTTAAAAGTTTTTCCAAAAGAAGCAAGGAACTACAGGGTTGTTTTAGTAGGAGATGATTCTGCCAGTCCATCAGAACCTTTTAAAACTGCAAACCTTGATTAGACTTAAAAGTCTTTAGTTTGAAACTGGCCTCTTTGTTGTTGTCCTTTTAAGTCACTCGCCCTTCCTTAATCGCTTGCCTCAAGATGGTATGTCTCAAATCTCTAATTACCAAATGACACACAGCCACATGCTTATCTGATTCAGTCTGAGTTGAGTGACATTCAGTCAGCATGAAACTGCTGACTGACATTCCACTAGTGTCACACGAAGCTTCAAGGAAGAGGTTTATTTCTGACTGACTGAGCTGCCTATGTAGGATTTGCACTTCACAGCACAATTAATGTGTTTGCTTGTAAAGATTGTGCTTAAATGTTTCTAGGGATTCAACTACTTGTAATGCACTAAACTGCAATTTCTCTTTCTTAAATGTATGAGATTGATTTTAATTACCAATGTTAAACACCTAATGTATAATAAACCACAATAATGTAGATGGAAATGTATCTGATGGCAACTTAAAGCCAACTAAACTAT
>JAQNCA010000029.1:17944329-17958616 GCA_029783725.1 Acanthurus tractus | reverse complement strand
TGTTCATAGTATTTATGTCATGATCTTAGGTATATGTGTGTGTTATCGGTTATCGGTATCGGCCTTTAGGAGCTGAAGTTATCGGTTATCGGTATTGGTTTTAAAAAACAGTTATCGTGCATCCCTAATATCCTGCACTTCACATAATTTTAAAGTATGTTGAAAAATTAAGTTATGAATAAGAAGCTGCAATTTTTTTTTAAAATCACCATGTCAACCCCAAACGAATGTTTTTTCACTTGTCACACCCATCCTGGATGAAATACAGCTGTTATGATGAATACAGCTAGCATGACAGATGGACAACAAATGAACAAAACAAGACAGTTAAACAATTAGCAGCCGTTTCCTCACACATTTATTTGAACCCTGCCATGAAAATAATACCCTTTGCTGAAACCAGAACTATAACAGAAAAACTACACCATCTGCCTCTACCCAATGCTAAACTCTACAGTCATCCAATAAGGCTGCTAATCATTTCTTTGAGGACAGCTGTGAAGAGATGTGACAGACCACAAAGCATACTGCAGACTGAGGAGCAAAACACGCTGCCACCACAGCACAGCTGAGCGTCACATGGTGTGTATCATGTGACATGACATGGTGCAGCATGTCAACAGGAAGACATGAGGCAGAAAATGGGTTGGTAATGCATATTGTAGTTGCCCCTTGTTAATAGCAAAGAGCCAGTGTGTGTTATTAATTTCCACAGTGCCCACCTGCAGAGTCATTCCTCACACCCACAGTGTAGTTGGCCAAGCAATGTCTTATATGACTTATTATGGTGAGACTATGGGATGTGGAGTTCTTAGTGAGACTCGAGCTCCTCTGATGAGTCTCCCCTCATCCATTATGACAGCTTCACAACCACAAAAGATAACAATCTGTTACCAACAGTAAGTCGAGGTACAGCAGCTGGGAGGTATGTTCTGCAAGAAAAAGTGCTGCTTCCCAGGGGACAGCTACGCTGGATGATAGGACAGGTGCAGGTGTAAACTGTTACTGGGCGATGTGTCTCAAAAACTGTGAGTGTGTGGGTTTACAAAGAAAGCAATGGGCCTGTCGTGACAAGCGTCACATGGCGGAAGCGTGTTTTGCACTGTAATGCTCCACTCAAAATCTATTTTTGGGTATCAAACACTCAGACTTGTATACTTGACAAGTAGCTGTGAAACATTATACCTCTATTTTCGTAGCACAGTGACTGTAGTATGCTCGAGATTGTCAGTTATAATAAATTTGAACAGTGATCAGTTTTCAGAGTTAGAAAAATGCCCGTTTAGCTTCTTGCAGTGTAATCAGTGTCATCACTGGCCAGCTCTGTCCTCAGTAGGTGTGTCCCAGGTGTTAGACTTACTCTGTTATCAAAATGTATTCACCTCTACAGATCCCTGCAGGCTGTAGTCCCTGTTATGTCAAACACTGCACACTTTTCAGGTGTCTTCTTTGGCATTATTTATTAATTTATGAGTGTTTTGATGATTTATTAACTTAACTGGTGGAGAGGCTGCTGCCAAAAAATTTTAGTGTTTCCATTTGCAGTAATTTGACTACAATTTATTGGAAGAAGCCAAGAGTGTAAAATCAGACACTGAGCACCTTCATAACCCAAATGGTTCCTGTCTTTCATAGTAAAATGTTTTCACCAATAAAATGATTTGACAGTGAAATGGGCAGTTGAATTAGGCTTCTTTGGTTAAATTGTCTAATGCTCAACTATTTGATGTCACCCCAAATGACTAGTGTACCCAAAACACTTAAATTCTCAATTTCTTCTGCAGGGGATGAGTGTTTGATTCTCAAACGATTTTAAGCTCAGCACTTCTGCCCTCAGTTTGAAGTGATACTGACATAAATGTTAGACAATCTACAGAACTATGGAGATGACAGACAGGCTGAGCCGGGCTTGAATCCAGGCAACTTCATGCTAAAATGGAAAGTTTGAAATGATCAGGCATCAGCAACACAGAAATGGTGTTTCCCTTGATTACATTATTAACCAAATTTTCGTCTGATCTTGTAAGATAAACTACACGCTTTCTATCACAAGATCAGCGAAGTTTGCAGGCTATATTTGGAAAGCATGCAACAGTCAAATCAATTTAATGAACTCTGATGAGATCATTCCTTGGGGTTTTCAAGAAACAGCTGGGAACTTTTCAATAAAAAGGGAATCATTTGATTTCAAATGGGGGTTTTTTCAAATCTGTAGGCATAATTTACAACACTACACCAGTGCATTTCTGTGCCACATGGATTTCATACCTGATAGATCCTGTTTAGATGTGCCTGTAGGAAGAAAATGTAGTGCATGTAATGGATCCAAAATTCCTCCATGAACTACAGAATCTCTTTGAAGCGTTTTCCTCCTCATTACCTCTCAGCTGTAGCGAGACACCAAGACCTTACAGAACCAGGCCATGTGGGCAATAGATGTACAAGAATACCAAGCAGGCATTCATTGTTTTTGATGGCTTGCACAAATAATATTGTAGAAGACATTACCAAAAGAACACAGTGTCAAGGATGTAATGATGGGTAAAAGGTTAGCCTCTTAACCAATGCGCTGCCAAAACAAATTTAAATGATGGTAGCAGTATATCATTAAACAAGCATTATAAAATTTAATACACACATATTAAAATTTTTCAATCACTAGCGTGAACTGAATAATGATAACTGTGATTGAAAATGCTAAACAAACACTTGGTTGTTCAAGTGCTCATTCTAGCAAACACCGTACAGTAAGAAGCAGAGAAGCAAAGTTTAATCATTGCCTCAAATTGCATACTTATTTTGGGAGTGTTATAATTGGGTTTCTAATGCAGATATTTCTGACATTTGGGAAAACTCTAGTCAAATCTGAGTGTACTCCACATTACTGGCTGAGTTTCTCTCAGCTAATTACATGAGATCCACTGGGCCACCTAGAAGGAGCTGCTAATTTAGGAGAAATAATCAGCGCAACATTAAACTCATTTAGGGTGTTTTGCAATGAAACTGCAAAAGTCTCTCACCTGCACCTCATCTATATAACTCCTGAACTGAGATTAAGAGTATTTACTTCCTCTCCTTAAGACACTGGTGTCCTGCAGGTTTCTGTTTCTCCTTGGTGGTGGCTAGGCCGTGTGTCCCAATTATACATTGCATACTAAATCATTAAAAAGTGTTCAACAAGAAAGTTATCGCAAAAGATCTGTACCTTTTTCATTTTGTACACACAGGAACTGATGCATGAGATTCATTGATATCCTTCATATAGCAGCTTAAGAAATGTATCCCCAAATTTCAATTTGGAACAATCAAAAAATAAAAAAAATAAAAATTTGCACATTTCATGGTTTCATTTCTTCATCCCTTCTGTGCTGTACCCAGAGACAAGACAGAAGAGACCTCTTTTTTAGCATCTACCAAGAGGTAATAGAATATAACTTTCTATTTATAGTGTGCAACTGGGACAGAGATATATAGAATATCATTCTACTTTGCACCAGGTGTGGTTCATTAACTCTGGAAGAATAAAAGCTTGAGGACACTGGCCCTTTGGTGTATAACTAAGACATTAAGCTCCTACAGTGATCCAGATTGCAGTTTTTTTTAGTCCAAAATTTTTTTTTACCTGCTCTCCTTCAGTGAAGACACGCTCACCATAGCTCCAGGTAATGGTGGGAGTTGGATCTCCTGATGCCTCACAAGTCAGAGTTACCTGCTCCTCCATCTCTGAAGTGCTCTGGTTTACAATGTACGTGATCTTGGGTTTGACTGTAAAGGTAGAAACAAAGTCATCACAAATGCACTAGCATAACAAGACAGCCAGGTGGGTTTTGTAGCACAAGTACAATAAGTAGAAGAGCAACTCTGGATTTGGGATGAGTTCAAAGGGAGTATGGGGCTCAGTAGCTTGACAGGTGAGTGGGATTCTTATTGCAGAAAAAAAACTGTATTTAAGCTTTCCCGTTCCCAGCAGCAGCAAAGTTCTGATAACCATGTGTGAAGCCAAACTTAATTCATGTAATAAATTATTTAGCATATCTCGACAGAGACGTCTTCATTTTTGTTTACATTTGAGAGAACTGTCATGTTACAGTACACCTAAGCTAACCTGAAGGCACAGCAGGATGCCAGAACTGTGACATGAGCAGAGCGAAGCAAATTGAAGTGCTACCTCTGAAGCGTGAGTTTGAGCATATCTCTGTGCTTTCATATTCCTCATTCCACTCCATGCAGAGTGAGTGCACAGATAAAGCAGTGCATTTACTAAATGGAAGCCTACTTTAAATGGTACATAAAATTACAATTTTTAGCACAAAAAACAACAACTGTAACCCTGTATTAAAAAGCTGTTATCTCAACTAATAATTACCAAATAAACAAAGGAACAGCTGTGTTGTCATTTTGTTATTTCGAAATTAAAAGTATTTAGACATGCACTTTTGTATTCTGATTTAGGGCTATCATAAACAAATCTGCAGAATGGGGATCAGAATTTATTATGATTTTTTAAATGGTATGAATTAGTTATGTTAACCCTGATTCATTTACGGTCCTTTCTAATTACTGAAACTCTGAAACAATTTTCTAGGATACAGTAGTATTAGCAATAGCACCAGAGGACACTTACAAATCAGGAGTGTCCAACAGTGTCAATACCAGTAACTACACTAACAATGTGTGTCAGCAAGTGAGAGAATAGGGGATGGGTATGTTGGACTGTTACCAGCTGTTTCCTAATTGGTCAGCTAACTACAATGACAAAGCCACTTGCATCAAAGGGATTATGTCTGGGTTTTCTTATTTATGTGTTTACATCTTGCGCCCTAGAGACATGGCCGATGTGTAAAAAAACTTAACAGCGCAGTTCACTTCACTATATACAACAAAAATGCAGCTGAATGCATTATATATGTGAAATGGTGGTTGCTAAGGGGGCATCACCAGCAACCTCATAAAACACATACAAATAAAATGTATAAATTCAAAGTATTGCAGTGTGTGACTGAGGCAGCTGCTGCAGCTAATTTTACGTCTTCAGTGCAGCCGCCCAGTGCAGATTCTGATGGGATTTACCAAACTAGTGATGCTACTCTCCTGACCTTGTTGAGTCAAGGTAATACTTTTTATTGAAAAATTTGATTAGTTGATTTAGGACACAGTTACCCCTGGTTTTTCGTTTTTCTAATTTATTATTATTAACTATGCCATGGATGTCCATCGGCATCCCCAGCTTTGTCAGAGCAGAATACTAACTGAATAATCACCCAAATCCAATTTATTCTTCACTACTGGATGAAACTAAAAAAAAAAAATTGCGGAATAAGACAGGGCTGACGCCAAGTATATTGTGAAAGATTTACAGTCCCTAACTGCAGTGGAATCCAGCTGGTTTAGGTAGCCAATAGCTAGCACGGCATAAATAGCTCAGTAGTCTCAGTTTGAACTTAATTCAATTATTTAGACATCCAGGTTTCTGCAGAAAAGTATTAATACCACGATTGCAGACACATTACATGTAATCTATATTTTTGACTGAATAATTTAACAAAAATAGTATCTGTAAAGGGACATAAATAATTGTGTCCATGGGAATTAGCAGTATTAACATTGATATCAATAGAATCTCAACAACACCTATCCCTGGAAGTAAGTAGTGCTGCCTTGTGTATTTCGCAGAGGCACAGAGCCTCTAAAAAGTTTTTCCTTCTGTCTTACAACTAAATTGAAATGTCAGACTTTTTTCATGAGGGAGAAAATGAGAAAAGAGAGAGAATTCTTGCCTAAACCTTGTTGTTTGCTGTCACTACAGTTCCACACGGACACTCTTGCACACTTTTCTCCAAAGATATAACACATTTTCTACGTTTAGGTAATTAGTTTTAATCTTTTTTGCTTCACTAATCTCCTTGTAGTCTTATTTGAAAGCTCTTTTCAATATTCAGGGGTCTAATTTCTCAGTTGGATTTTCAGGTCACATGGACACAACATCCTCTCTGGAGTGCTTTTTTTTTAAACACAGATGTCTGTATTTTCTTTTTTGTTTGTCCCTCACTGGTTTGAAAAGCGTGAAATTAACCAATTGCAGAAAAGTGTTTTCACATACTATTGCTGCCAATTAGTGCTGAAACCATTTCCAGGAGAAACTCAAGAACTCCATCACCAAAACTCAGAGATGCAAAGCTGCATTTACTCCATATCCCAACATACAGCACCCTGTTTTGTTTTTGTTTTTGTTTTTTTGGTGGTCTTTTGGTGTCCAAACAACAAGTACAGTGCGGTAATGAGTAAGGGATAATCAACAAGTATTTATGCATTAAACACTAAGCTCACCTTAGCCTGCACATGTACGTGATGATGATGTCAGTTGCTAACAGGAAATTTTAATTGGCTTTGGGCTCTTTTCAAAGGAATTTGAGTGAAAATGTTTTGAAAAAGTTATTCATATACCAAAGCAGCTGATAATATTTGTAGGTTTGAGCAGAATTGAAGCTAACGAGGGGGGGTGGGTGAAGATAGAGTCAAAGTCTACATCAGTCTACGAGTTATTCATAAAGGCAACAGTCCAAAGTTTGATCTAAGCTAATTTAGTGTTCAGATCTACATTGGAAAAATTTTCTAGATACATGATTGTGATACACAGACTTTTATCCCATACAGTTGGTCAAAATATAGTGGTCTATGCATCGATGGACACACTGCAAACATGTACAGCTATATAGGCTTAAAACACAGGGCTTAAAGACAATACCAGTAACTTCAGCAGCTGACATAACAACAACATATCTGATGACCTTTAACAAGGTTAGTGTTTTTCTTTCTTCATATTGATTCCCTAATAGACCCTTTATGTTGCTGTTAGCATTTCCATCCATCAGATGAGCATAAGTCAATTTTCACACTGACTGTTCATAAAAAAAGGAGGGAAAGAATAGAGTAGAAGAAATTGAAATTACCCAACTTCCCCATGAACAGTTAAATGCAGTATGACTGCTGCTTAAGAAAACGTATTTCCGAGCATACCCTTAAATGGTTGCTTGTTAGTAAACTCAATAGTAAGAAACATTTTCAGTAGCCTTAAGGCTACACTGTGCAGCTGCAATATGTCAGAAAATCTAAATATCTAACTAGATTTAGTTGCAAAAGACACTCAATATTCAAGAGAGTCAATCAGGGTCAAGGAAAAGAACATAATCTGCAGAACACATTTAAACAACCTACATATGCAGAAGTGGGAGCTTAAAAGGTTTTTAACGATTGTTCATTTCCCACACTGATGTTAGGAGACCAAAGCCTTGTAAATGCTGGCAAATCTGTGAGACAATGAGGTAAATATTGTTCAATAGATATTCTTTACTAAGCTCCGAAAAACCAGGCATTGGTAACTTCTGTTTTTAGGAAACCAAACTGTACCAGCTGACTCACAGTAAATAAAATTAATAGAAAGTCTACATAATTGGTATTGATTGCTTGTTAAAATAATGTGACAAAATAAAAACAAACACAAACGAAAAGGGAAAAAGTGAAGGAAAATAAAGTTTCAAAGAGTTAAGCTGAGCTCATCCCACTTGGTCAGACCTCTAAATCCTTAAGCTTCAGCCTTACATGAAACAATCACAACCCACACAGAAACAATACCTCATCTTGTATCCCTTAGAAAACAGACACATAGCCATACTATTGTTCTTCCTCCACCTACATATTCTTATACCATATTCCCACTCCCACACACTTGGAAAAATTTACACTGTCATTTTGGTTTATGTACCATATGTATATAAAATGTTCTGGCTTACCAAACACTCTCAGACTGAGTTCCTGCTCACTTTCCCCCGCTTTGTTCTTGGCAATGCAGGTGTACTCTCCTTCATCCAGCTTGGTCACATCGATTATTGTCATTTCAGAACCATCTTCATTAAAGCTGTACTTCTCAGCAGCCTCCAGAACTGCTTCATTCCTGTGGAAAACCTAAATGTTTAGAATTCAATCTCTCTATTCACATCTATTTCAAACAACATTTTTGACAGCAAATTGTTATAAGGTTTTCTTTAAATGTGACCCTTAGGTCTAGAAAATAAGCAGCAGGTTTTCATGATCCAAGTGATGAAATGAAAAGATAAAGTCATGAAGTAGAAGTGTAGTATTAAAAAAAGGAGGTAAAAAACTAAAAATTTTAGAAAGTGCCTTCAAAAATTAGGGTGATGATGTTCTTCATCTGCAGGCCTTTGACATTTGATATTAAGATTCATTTTGAACCAAACTGGCTCATGTGTCTCCATTTTGTCCGAGCAGAGTATAAACAGTTTTTTGCCACTGGCAGAGGAGATGATGTTCTGTGGCCTCTGACTATCTATTAGCACTCACAATACAGCTTTCAACAAGTTGCAGGTGCTGTCTAACCGCACAAGTATATACATAAAAAGAAAAATATATTCCACGGACAGTAAAAGACAAAACACTAAGGCCAACAGAAGCTTCTGTGCTGTTTTCACCCCTCACCCCCCACCAATCTAAGCTGTCTACGAAGCTAACTGCTGTCTTGGAAACCAGTTGAGCAGGAACAGTTTAACAAAGCGGGAGCCTATCGATGTCTGGGTTACGATACACAGAATAATGAGACTATTGAAGACACCCAAGTCTTCAGGTTACACTGTTTACATGCACCTGTGATACCCTGTGATTAAGTATCCTATTGCACTGAATAAACCACTCGGCACAATAACCAAAATGTCTTTGGCCTCCAGTTTAGTGGAGAAAAACTGTTGCTAATGGGCCAATGTCATTCATGAATGTTCACCAAGCACACAAAAAAAGACACAGACAAACAAAGAAAACCCTCAGTCTCTTTTATTGTGATGAGTTCTGAGCAGGATATAAAGATATAAAAAGACCCCTTTTTTCATAAGAAGTGGTATAACCATTACCTCTGACAACTAACTAAGGCAGCAGGTGATCAAACCCAGATTTTTACATCACACTGTGTAATATTTACATAGTAATGTGCTACATATAATAACAGAGATAATGTTATTTAATAACTTAAATAATGCATGGTAAGTTACGGGTTACTGATGGTGAGTCATGCAGTCAACAGGAGCCAACTTATAACAGGCCAGAATGAATTTCTCGCTTTATTCTTTGTACTCATGAAGCAGGGAAGTGATTATGTTTGATGAGACACTATAGAAACTACTGTAAATCTGGCAATAAGGAAATATTCACATGATGGAAAAATAACTTGTACATAAACGGCGACTGCACGTACAAACCACACAGGCTATCATTCCTAATTATCTCCTTCACTAAAGTTTTGCACTGCAACCTTTCTGAATGTGAAGAAGATATAAGACCAAGCAGACGGTGAAGGCACAACACAAGTTTAGCATCTCTCTAGATATCTGCATTTCCCTGCCCTTTTTTGCTCATTGGACAGACCTGTTTTCAGTACAGTTACAAAAAGTTCAATCTCATCTAATATAATCCAATCCAATTACGGTATGTGCTGACAACCATTTGCACTTTTAACTACAAATGTCAAACCATTGTTAAACAATTATTTTAAAGCTAAAGTTAATTCTACAAAATAGATACATTATTTAAATTATTTGGGCAATGTGCTGGCATATTAGAAGAGCTGCTGCAAATGTTGAAAGCATTTGTCTCCCCAGCTGCTGACAGAACTTTTACCTTGTCCAGGTCACCATGGGTTCAGGATAGCCATCAACAGCACAAGTCAACATGGCAGGCTGCCCGACATCTGCTGTGGCATTCACCTCTGACTGCCATACCCTGATGGTCGGGAGCACTGAGACACACAGAGACGAATAAATAATGTAAAAGATAGAGCGATATATTACCTAGACATATACATAGGCAGATAGTCACATGAACAGACAGACAGAGGAAAAACAGAAACAGACACAATAAAATATACACTTCACTTATTTTGAGCACACTTGTGTTCTAAGATCAGAAGTTGCAGGAAACAGACTTCATTAGCATGAAACATCTTTGATACAGGGTTGCTCTGGGCAACTGTTTCCACATTGACGCTGAGCCTAACGCTGTGTCTGGTCGCCTCTAAGGATCCACAGCTTGTTTAAGCATCATGGGACACCTGCCACACAAAAACATGCACACAGGAACAAAAAGGTAAGAGGAAATAGCGTGAGGGAGAGAGGGCTGCTAACCATTTACAACGACCTTGATGACCCGCAGATCAATCTCGCCGCGGGCCATGAGGCGACCCTCACAGGTATATGGGCCCTCATCCGTCTTCTTTATGCCTCGGATTTGAAGGTGATTGTTGTTCAGTACCTTAAACCGAACTGAGAATAAGAAGAAAATAATTGCATTGTCAGGTGCTTTATATATTTAACAAGTTTAAATTAGACATAAATCACTCACTGAAAGTGTCTAATAATAAATAACTGCTGTTGTTATACCAACAGAGCTACATAGTGATGTGTTAAAACTCCATTACAAAGAAAGTTGTTCTATGATTAGCCATTAACAACATCGATTCACTTTGACATATCTGGCTGACAGCTTATCAACACTTGAGCATTGATATCTGATTGAGTCACTAATATCTCTGCAGTGTAATAGAAACTTAATGCTGAATTTATGCATTTTTTTCAAGCTCTGTTAGTCCAAGGCATATGCAATTTATGTCTGTCTTGGGGCTACTGCTGCACAAAAATAACTGATAATACAACAAATTATATAAAATATATATATTTCCACTTTGTCAAACTCATATCAGTGAGCATGCCCAACACTCCTTCCAACTCCATAAAAACAGAAATATGGCCTAAGCCCATAAGAACATCTTAAGTTGAGATGAAATGTGAGCAGAATATATTTAATCATGTCGTAATTCAAAATTTTAATACAAACCACACATGAGCATGTGTTATTATTTTCCTGCTGAGCAATGCTAACAATAGTATACACATTGTGATATTGCTTAGCGCCTGGGGTGAATAACAGAGAATCAATTGTATTTTCAAATTCAAAACCAAATTAATTTTTCCTTTCAAAACACAAAATAAACCCTGAAGGAGAATGACTACAAAAGCAGGTCATCAACAATTTCTAGTCCCTAACGCTGCAACACCTCTGTTCCTGTTGTAGTTTTTTACGCTGCAGTAGTTTATGGCTATTATAAGTGGCCTAAAGTAGTCATACTTTTAATTTTACATTTAATTTGTTGTAAAATATGCATTAGTTTGGCTGTCACAAGAGGTAAATCCTTAAATCTTAACTCTTAGAAACTAAATTACTACTGAGTTAATCATGTTCATGCTGAGGCTGTATTACATTGGTAATGTGGGTAGTTTAAGATTAAATATGACTATCTATCCACATTCATGATCTAAAGAAAGTCAAGAATGCAGTATTTTTTTTTTTTGAAGAAAACAACAAGGAACAAATAATATTAGGAGGCAGTTTTTTTGATTCTTTCTAAATAATATACTTCAAGAGGTGTTTATGCACACAGCCATGCTGGCAAGACCATTCAAGTTAAAGTCAAAGCATATTTAAAACTATTAACATTCGTGAGTTAATGTTTGTCAGAAAGTTGGAATTGATCACAACACTAGAAATTCAGGAATATAAAGAAGGTGCATGTTCAAGAAAACACTTACCGTCTTTTTCCATTTGAATTTTTGCTCCCTTATATTTCCAGAGGATGGTAAGTGGAGGGGAACTGACGACATCACAGACAATGTTAGCAGTGTCTCCCTCGTTGAACTCTTGCGGTGAGGGTGCATTTGTGAAGGTGATTTTTTCTGCAATATAGCATGCAAAACACTTTTTATTTATTTGAACTTTGATATGGGTTTTATTAAAACTCCACCTCCTTTACATAGTTTACCTGATGGGGAGCAAAAATTTGTTAATAATTATATCATAGTTTCACATGCAACAGGATCTCTCAAATTCCACAAGCTGTTTTTTTTCAATTCCCTGAAATTCTCCTGTAAAAAAAGATGATTAAACTGGATGAACTGTTATCACGACACTTTAATACATCCAAACAAATCCAATATTGAATCTCATAAACCTCATTGTAAGTATAAAAAAATAGAGCTATTTTCCCTAAAACTTGCTGTACACCACAGTGCTTAATGTTTCCCAAGCTTTATATCACCCTAAACAAGCTTTCTTGACTATCGTTTAAGTCACCAGACCAGAACTGCAAATAAAGAATTAAAGTTACCCTATAGACTTGTCTATGGGCAAACATACATTGTAATATACGGCATCCTGGCAGTAAAACTACAGTATCCTAACATATAAAGACATTTATGTCTTTTTTGTGTGTGTGCGGCTCATGTCCTAAAACAGTGCTAAAATGTTTTTGACAAAACCTTTAAAAAAACACAAACAATCACTGCAGGTTGTTACTTTCCATTAAATTCACAAACTTCTGCTGTTACATTTTCATTTCCTACTAATGGCAGAAGGTGGGATGTATATTGATGCTAACAATAGCAGGTCCATAATTATGTGAATGTGAGTTTGTGAGTTGACCAGAAGAAAGTTCCATGAGATGCTTCACATCGATAGTTAAATTTTCCTTCTGAAAACACAACTGTCCAATTTTATTAAAGTTTACTGAGTCAGGAAAAATGCTCGTCTTAAATTGCAGTTGGAAAATGAAACCGCAATATTATTTTGTGCCTGACATTGTATATTGATTTTAATACGCAATGTCTACATGGGTGAACACTTCTAATAATAACCTGAAATAGGAACTGAAATAACAGGCAAAGTTGTGTTTGGAAAAGGATTTCATCTCTAATAGACATTTGCTGATGCTTGGCATTCATGGAAAATAAAAGCCATTACTCACAAGAACTGCACAACAGACAGGATCATTAAGCAGCTCTCTAATGGTCTTCCGAACGTTTATTGAACTGATGAAAAATCCATCCTCACTTGAAAAGAAAAAGAGTAATGTGTTGCCCTTGAGCAGTCAATAAAATACGGTGAGTTCAATAAACAGGATTTTTTCCCCCTCTGCGCTCATACCACTCGATAATTTTGAGAGTGAGGAAAATACTTACGGAAGATTTTAACTTTGACAGTTGACTCCCCTCGTTGGTCTCCATTGGTAGCAACACATTTGTATGTTCCTGCATTTTCAGTCCCAGCTTTATACAGTGTGAGGGTGGATGATGACTCATCATTACGGGTTACTGTTATGTCTGGTCTGTTCGGCTCTATCCTGTCTCCGGTTGGTCCAAACCAGTCTATCTGCTTAGCAACACCTACAACTGAGAGAAGAGTAAAGAGAAGTACTTAGAACAAATTATCTACAATGTTCTCATTCAACACCAGTTTAAAGATCACCACTATCAGCAGACTAAATACTGCAGGTTGTTTATACTCCTGATGAATTTAAGCATGTGATTTATTAATTTTAGCTGTTTGTAAAAGTAAAAGTAAAATGACATATCAGCCAATGAGACAGTCAAAAGTTGCTCTTTCTCTAGACTTTACATCATGTTTTACCTTGACAAGGGGCAACAAAAACACAGGACATTAAAGGGGATGCAACAAAGGTCAATCAGTAGAGTAGATGAGTAGATTGACAACCAGAACTTTTCAGTAACATGGATACTTGTAGAGATCCTCAGTTTGAAAAAGTAAAAACTGGAGTCGTGACAGTTTGTTAAACTTACCTTCACACATGAAGAATTTGGACTCTCCAAGACTAATCTCACCCTGATTTGGTGTGATCTGCACTTCCAGTGAAACTGAAAGAAAGAAAAAAAAACATATAATACAAAATTAGAAATGTGATTGTATAATAACTGTTGCTACAAGTATTGTATATAAGACTTTAAACACAATCAAATACAAGAGCTGTTAAAAAGACAATATAATCTTGAGCTGTAACTCTCATGTCCTGCAGGTGGTTTAAATTACTGCAGATACTATTTTCTGTACCCGTAATTGGTGACACCCACATGACCGCACATATATTTACCTTAACTAAAAAGGGAGTAAGTACAGAAAATCTGGGGAAACTAATACATAAGCACATTAAGAAATGTCTTTCGTCTCTAATAGTCTTTTTACTAAAACTGTGGACACTTCCTGTGTCTGCTCTTTTGCCAGCAGTCAGCCTGTCTATTCAAGAGATTAAAGACATCAAACCAATGCTACAGTTAGTCTAACACACCTTGAGAGAAATTATATTTCAGATGCTTTAAAGTCATTTAGAAAACACTGCTGTCCAACTAGCTTGAAAGATGAGTTGCACAGTGCAGCTAATCAA
>JAQNCA010000029.1:17914375-17944229 GCA_029783725.1 Acanthurus tractus | reverse complement strand
CAGATGCTTTAAAGTCATTTAGAAAACACTGCTGTCCAACTAGCTTGAAAGATGAGTTGCACAGTGCAGCTAATCAAAACCAAGATGAATAATACATATTTCTGTTATTTGACAGACAGAAGAAAGGCCTAAAACAGTTTGTACCTAATTAGAACAAAGCTTCATTTGTTTTCTGCAGAATCTCCCGTGGGAGCAGTCGAGGGTTCCTTTGGTTGGCTAAGAAGTGTGACTAAATGGGCTCAAAATTCTGCTCTATATTATGCATGACCAAGACTGTGTGAATGTGTATGTACCACCATCAGTGCACATACAACCAAGCACACGCAAACAGAAGGTAAGAGCAAGAGTGAGCACACAGTATTTTCAAGCGACATCGGCAAAGAAGGTGATGTGTAGTGAAAGTGGACTGAAGTGAGTGGTTTCTGTAATGCTAACTCTTGGAGTGACCACGTAATCAACAAAAGTCTCTTTACCTTGAAGTAATATTCCCTTAAAACTGAAAATGTAAGGATCACTAAAAACCTGAAACATAATAAAGTTAAAGGTAGAAGAACATTTACAGATCTATTTTTTAAAATGCTGTCCTTTCACATTTATTTAATTTTGGATCAATAACACTGGTAAAGTAACCGAGATATAAAATGTATGAAACCATCTAAGTGCTTACAAGTTGTAAGTCTTTTACTTAAAGTAAAATAAGAAGAATTTAAAGAATTGAATTTTTTGCATAAAAATACCTTCCTTTGAATTGCTGATACTGTAAATAAATCTTTCTTAATGTGTTTAAGATGAACAGTTAACTGGCTAAAATATTGGGGACTAAAATTGGTCACTGCTAAGAATAATTAGAAAAAACAGCTTGGCATGACTAGCTCACTTCATGAAAAGTTAATTATTTAACTGCGAATACAAATGGTCCAAACTCTCAAGACAAACAGTTACCCACAGTGGAGGTTTATGAAATCCAGCAAACAGTTGTACTTGAGGAGCTGAAACCAGTGACTGTGATTTAGCTTTGTCTAAGCAAGTGATAGATTATTGCTTATTTTTCTTTTATGATTTAACTATTCATTGCTTCAGGTCTTAATCCGTCATCCCAGTACAATAAATGGACCAGTTGTTAATTACTGATACCACACAGGCCACAATTGGACAAAAGATGCTCTTGATGAATAAGTGTAAAAATGTTACCTCATATATTTTCTATTTCTGTCTTGCTAATGTCACCATTCATCAATGCAGAAAAAATTTATGGAGATGAGGAGAAAATAAAGTTTGTGGAGTGTGATCCTCCTTCCTATCAAAGCTGCAGTGTTAGACAAGACTCACTATGAAAATCACTGTGGTTTGCACAGCCTCTGCTGTCAGATTTTTTTAGTCAGCCTTCAGAAGCTCAAAGCACAGTTAACTAAAACAGATTGCATGCATAACAGTTAATAAGTTGTTTAAAGGTTTTATTTTTAAACGGACAAATTATTTAATTCTGTCAGAGGGATTTAAAGTTCAAAGTAAAGGAACATGAAAACAAGGCATCAAAACCCCGCTAATTTTATTTTCATATGAACTACTAAACTGAAACAATGTTATGCTAATTTATGGATAAGGATTTCGTTTTAATTGGACTGAAGAAGTAACTCCGATTGGTATTCATTTAGTCAAACAAACAAGCTACTCATTTGCAGTGGAGGCATGATGATTAGTCAAGTGCAGTTTATTTGTAAAGCCCATTATCACATCCAATGTCTGAAAGGGCTTTACAGTTCCCAAACAAGCCAAAGCTATCCAAGAACCCAAGGAAAAAAAACTCTGAAACATGCCTGTTCCATAAAAATGGAGCAGAAAGTGGTAACAGCAAGGTAAGACAGACTCACCAACAAGGCTTGTACAATTACCAGAGGCAGATAAAATGCCACATCAGGTTAGTACACATAGCAATTCTCTTGCCTGATTTGGGATAGGGAGAAAAAAATTAAATCCATTGTTTTATCTAAAGATGAAGATGGAAGAAGCTAAGAAGTGTGCCGTCCCACTTTCTTTTCATCTCCGTTGGGAGATGCAGATGTGCATTACTGATCAGGCACTTGAGAAAATGGCAGCAGACAAAGATGTTTAAGAGGCAAAAGCAAATGTTTCAATTTTACGCCTCCAAACTTAACAGGAGTTTAGTTTAGCATCTTTATTGAATGTGGGCGAAACTCTAAATATGTATTACAAAGTCTGTCGCAAATTTGAGAGCAAGGCACAAAAGACAGGGTCATTGTTTCATTTAATGACTACCTCTGCAAGAAGTAAACAAAGTTTTTTTATGAACTTTTAATGCTATTAAAAGACAACGAAGATTTCACCTTAAAAAGTTGTGAAAACTCAGTGATGACTCCCCTGGAGCTAACAGTGCAGCAGAGAGGCTGCTCTCCATGGCTGCAAACTACAACAACACGCTTCCTCTCATTTTGTTATTCACATAGACAGAAGTCTGAAACTAATTTATTGATTAATGCTGTCGAATTTAAAATTAAAAGGCTAAGGAACATTTATCTAAATTGCTACTTATGTTTCATATCATACTCTGGTGGAATTAAAACACTAGTGAATGGTTTGACACAGTGAATTGGAGGAGTAGTAGTGCCCACACATTTTTTCATTCAATCAAGAATTATTTTTAATAAAGAAATTGATTTTGAATTGAATCACAATCTCAAAATAAAATCCAATCAAATAGTATCACACGCCTACCGGGTGGTTGAAGTGGCAATAAGATAGAAAGTGAACTGTCGAGCAGGGGATGAGTCAGGGTGTAGCAGTTCTGTTTAGAATAACTGGGTTCTCTGCATTTCATATGGTATTAGAGCATGAAGACTAAAGCTTATTTCCTAAGGAGATCTACAGACAGTGCAGTTAAAGAGACTGATCAGGATTTACAGCAGCTACAGTAACATGACCAAAGATACAGAGTTTGCAGAATCTGCCAAAAAACATACACAGTCATTTGTACTTATCAAAGCTGTGTGAAAAAAAAAAAAAGTTTGGTAAATAAAATAATATCCTTAGGCCAAGCATATTTTCACCAACAAAATTGTATCTTTAATGAGTACTTAGTTACAAAATGCTGCAGGTAAACAAGAATAAAATCATCACAGAGGTACTTCAGGACCTGTTATACAAGAATATGATGTAGTTTGCTAATAACAATCTGACTGGATTTTTTTCACAGATATTTAATATCTGCCTAAGTAGGCATTAATAGGACGTTATTATGATTCTAAGTTGTAATTATTTAAAATTCTATGGTGGGAGAACAAGATCGGGCATAAAAAGTGTGCACCTATGTATTTCAACAAAAGAAAATAAGGGAAAAGGAGCCCTTTCCCATTTTTTAAAATTTTTGTAATCACTGTGGTATAGTTTGCCGAGCTTAAGAAGTGCACCTCGATAGACCATGACGCTGCTCCTGTCCTCAAAAAAACTCTGACACAGACCAACAGCAGTGGAGAACAGATGCAGCGCACCATACATGATAACAGGATGCAGTTAAGGGAAGAGTTTTTAATATCATGGCTATCTTGGTACAAATACAGCGGATAGCCTTCTGAGATTTAATGCTGCTTGCTAAACGGAAAATCTACTGCTTGACAGATGATCTTTTGGGAGCCTGTGACTCGTACTGTTTTTTAAATTGTATGTCATGAGTTACCAAATGATTGATGCCCTGTCACTGTTCCAGTTCTCATCCTCAAAGCCAAGAGAAAGAGGAAACCTATTTATTTTAGTCCAGTGGAGTATAAAGCCTTTCATAGTTTAATTGTGACCTCACAATATATCTCTAGCAAAAACAAAGTAATGCTGAAAAGATTATGTAAAAAAACATTTAATTATATACTGGGTATATCTAGTTAAAACTAATGTAGTCTAATAAAACAGCACTGCAATCATTTCTTCTTGCCAACTTACTTATATTAATTAAGAGAATCTAATATTACAAACACTTTTCAGTTCTACACAACACAGATTAAACACAAACTATAGCCTCCAAAATGACACAAAATAAGGTCAACACCTCTCCAAAACAGTTTCAGCAAAACATAACATAATCAACTTCATCAGCAGCAGCAGCAGGATTTACGACAGGACTGTTGTATTATACTGCATTAATTTTGCTCATCAATAACTTGCAGCTAAATATCTACTATATTGGCTTGGTACAGGAGGAAAAAATATGATAAATTCATAACAGACTAAAAACATTCATTTAACTGGATCAGTTGTGTGCATTAAATTAACGTCACAAAGTCAGAAAAGCAGCAAGCCAGATTGCAAAACCTGTCAGTTTGCCTCACAGCGCTGCCTTTCCTATATTAAAACCAACAATGCAAAACCATGCTCATATCTTCCAAGCAAGCTGACATTCAGAAGGCTGAATGTCTCACAGGGAATTTCCATCACTTGATCCCCCATCCTGTTCAATGTCTCTCACTATATTTTCTCCTTATTCTGTAGAATATTAGAATATGAAACAACACACCTGCACAATCAAGCTTTTTTCAAAATAAACTATTCTGTAGCTCTGGCACTAATTGGTTCTCTTAGATCAATTGCAGAGCTGTCAGTCTCTTTCACGAATAGTTATACATTAGACAGGGTAATTACTTTCAAGACCGGCAGCTCAGTTTTCATATATTTAAGAGACAAACCGGTAACTGTGGCTAAACCTCCATTAAGGAGCAGAAAGAGGTTTCCAGATAACAACAAGCAAATAAAGTCTGCATGTTAACACCTTCTGACCAGTCCTTTTTGAACTCAAATGAGAATGACACTGCATGGGGATCTCCACATCTTCAAAGTTAAAGAACAAAGACTGTAAATAATAGAAGATTACAATGACTAGAGAAAAACCTCTGAAGTACTTTTATTCTTTATGCATTGGGCATTATTTGACATGTATAATTTTTTATATAGAAATTAGCTTTTGTCTGTGGCACAAATTTCAAATATATTTCATAAAGCCCCTAATTATGGGTCTTACAAAGAAGAATGCTAAGTGATACACAAGTATAAATAAGTCAATACAAAATGGCCTTGCGTTAAGAACAACATATCTGTTTTCAAATTTTGAAACAAATTTTAATTATGCATGCTGCAGGCCCTGTAAATATCAAAAGTGAGACTGTACTTTAAGTCATTTTTTTAAAATCCATTCCTACTTAAGTTTACAACTGAAGCTGCCAGTTTAATGATGTCATCACATAGTTTCACTCTTAAAAGGGATGATTGTTCTTCCAGAAGTAGATCAACTCTCTCGTAGGTGCAGTCATCAGCAGCAGCTGTCAGCTGACTGTCCAATCAATCCCCACAACACTCAAAGCCCTGTGATGTTTTCAGTATCCTACGCAATGCTGATTCAGAATTTGAATGTCAATGCTACAAACTAAACTATTCTGTACAGCCCTAATCAGAAGGTACTATATACCACTATTTGACTAACCACGCTCTAGGCTTAGAAAACTGGCATACCAGCTTGAGTAAGGTTCTCTAAATTTGATCAGATTTCCATAAATTGATCAGGCTCTAAATACTGGGCTGCTGAAAGAAAATTAAACATTTAAAGTACATAACAGGTCTTGGCAAACATGCAATCCTTCCCCAATTTTAAGTGACAGTTTGAATTAAAATAACTCTTTCTTAACAAAAATTATAAAACAAAGCTACGGTAAAAAAGAAAAAAACAAAACGCCACCCACACACACACACACACACACACACACACACACACAGAACCTATAGCAACTTATAATAAAATAATACTTTTTTAAAATCCAGTAAATCTATCAAATGTTTGGTCCATTTTCCTGCATCTACACAAAACAGCATGGGGTGAGTTTGATTGCAACAAAGGAGCTGTGGCTCTGACAGTTCATTTGTGATGTAACATTTACTGTAGCTGTGGGCAAAGTCATACTTAGATGCAGGCTGATAATGACTATAGGAGACAGCTTGCAGTTTCAATAATTCATGTCTCTGAAGGTAATCAACAAAGCCTTAGTGTTTTTAGTCTCAAAGTAGTGATACATATACAGCAACAAAGATATGAAATTCTTTATTATTATTAGTTGCATATATTATCAGTTAAAAGATTTATTTCTCTACTGCTTCTAAATGGAGGTCATGGCATGATGCACCAAAATGCAAAAAAAATGTGCCATTAATGTTGATGTAAACACGGTTTAGGACAGAATATACCTAAAAATAATTTAAATCATTCAGTTCAAACTGATGTAGTCTTTGTGTTCTTTTTAAGGGTCATCTTCATTAGTTCTTCAGTACAGCTCAAAGGCATCGCTCCTCTTAATACCACCACATGCATACACATATGCTGACACGTGGATGGGTGTGTTTGTGTCCCTTTGCATGGTGATAGTGGTAGAAAGTGGCTATTTTTATGAATGGAGATGATGTACATTGATGACCTTGGGCTACAGGAAACAGTGCTTGCAGTTGGAAATCCTGAATTAGCCTTCTGAGCTTGAACCCATCCTCCCTAGCTTGAGCTATATCTTAAATTTAAGTTCTCCAGAGGGAAAACACTGTCTTTTCTACAGTTATGTTGGAAGTAACTGATAAGATATGAAGAGCAAGGCCTCTTTCCATTAGCCTCTGTAGACACTTAAAAAACAACACCTCAGGTGCTGCTGCCTGTGCTACTGGATGTTTTTGAAAGCCTCGACCCAAGCCATGTCTCGCTTCACTTGCCGTGAGGGATTATGCTCATTATCTATTCCGCCAGCATAAAGCATACACACACAGACAGATATATATACTTACACTTTTAAGCTGCCAAATTAACAGTCACGGTTAGAAACCTTTGCTTCACTATCTGTAATCTAAAATAAGCAAACAAATCTGACCGTCCTTCCAATGGAAAACTCTTGACAAAACTGAAAAAAACATTATTTTGATTTTTATTTATGTATGTATTTAATCATGTCTTTCTTTAATTTATTTATTTCTATTTTTAAAATGTCCATGTAACCAATCAGAGATATATGATCTTTAAAAGACCAAAATTTGCTTTACCTTGCAGAAACAAAACCTATAATGTATTTGTTTACACAGTTATAACACTTTCAGTTCGACATGGTTTTACGGACTACTCAGATTAACTGCCTGTCAAAATAAATAAGGACTCATCCTTTTTTTGTCACATGCTACACACAGATGCTGCTTTTTAAATTCTGTTTTTTTACTGTTCACTTGCTGCTGCAACAATGCAAATTTCCCCACTGTGGGACTAATAAAGGAATATCTTCTCTTACATTTCCAGAAATAGATTGACAGGAACCTATATACCACTTTTTTATTGCCAAATAGTTTTTAACAGTTTGGTATGTTGGCTCTGTTTGGTGTTTACAGCAATTTCTTATTATCCAAGATCACAGAATAAAGTTCATTAAAATGCACTTGTAAAACAAATGGTGAAAACAAAGACACTCACAAAAAAGATTCTGTACACATTACTTGAAATTACCAAGAAAGCATTTCTTTATGGACAAACAAAGCACTGAGTTCTCAGTTCTTAAGACTTCAAAAGACAATTCCTACCCAAGGTGGTCGCATTCAGGATTCACTTCTTTTAAAGAAACAAGTGAGTATTTGCTTGCTGCTCATGCCTCTCAACCACAGTTATGCTCAGGTCTACCAGTTGCTATGGAAACGTATTACCAGCTCCCCTTTCCCCATATTTTGACATCACTTCTCTTTTTCTCTCTCTCTTTCTCTGATTGGATGACAACAGTATACTGTCTCAACTGTCACTATTTACATTTGTAGAGGTTGTCAGAACAGTTCACAACTGATCAACAATACTACCTCCAGTCTGTGGACCACTGGTGGCATGATACTCAAGCATATGCACCAGCTATCCTAATATTGTATATACATAAAAGCTACACATTCAGCCCTGTGCAATATTATTTGGTGAAACCTCATAATGTTAATTGAGCACATTTTAACAATTCATTTGATGCTCAGCTGGTGCTTCCCTTATTATAGCTCTAAGCTGAGGCATCAATATCTGCCAGGCTTTAAACACTTGGGGCATTTCATTTGTGCATTGCTTTTCGAACATGATAAAACTGCACAACAGATGGCCGAAAGCTCACAGTAAATCTCTGTGCATTAGGTTTAAAAGAAATGATAATGTGCCAACCACGAAGGAACTAGTACAGAAAAAAAACTCCCTGGCTCTTTATTATATCCATTTCAGACCATTTCAGTGAAAATTACCCCTGTAAAGCCTAAATCTCAATTCCAAATCTTCTTGTTGAGGCATCTACATCATATTAGGAGGCTAACAATGTCATTCATATGTACTTAAATCTTTTTTTAAGTGATAAATAATTAATTATATCCCAAAATTTGCACGTCTGCAATCAGAGTCAGCAGATAACAGGATTAGTTTCATGGTCCTACAGTGTTACATCTCAAAGAATGAGGGCGAAAAATATCACTCAAAATACTGATGTAATGGTCATATGTATAAGTTACATAATAGGGCACTGCACAGTAAAATAAGAGACCAAGGCAGCAGCCACAGTGGAGATGATTCAGACTCTTCTTTGTTGTTGAAGAATAGCTGTATGAAAGGTGTTTTGCTGTGATACTGAACTAGCATAAAACATGTCATATTAATGTCATATTACTTGCATCACTTTGTCATAAACCAAAAGGGCTGCCTTAATATCATTTAGCCTGAAGTACATTACTGCAAGATGGGATTTCGGACAAAAATGGAACTTATTATGGTTTATATAAATACTTGAAGTACAGACTTCAAAACATTAATACTTTACCATTAATTGTGGAAGAATGTTTAACACTGTTTTCTGTCATTTACAGACAAAACAGTTGATCGATTGACTAAATCAATTAATCTATCATGAGAATGGTCACTGGCATTAGTTCAAATAAACATTTCTTTACAGCAGAGTAAAGGGAATGGGTCTAACAATCACTACGCCAGTGTTTGCATTGTACAGTTCTCCAAAGAATCTACAGATACAACTTATTATTAATTAAAAAATGTTTTACCCTTTGTGGGTACTTTGTGAATTATGCATTTTCTTTTGTCTTATTTGTGCAGGTTTAGTGAACACAAAGGCAGTACAGTTCTCTTGTACCATAGCTCCTCAGATTTTTTCCTTTTTTTTCTGGAATAGTTCATATTAATAGTCAGTCAATGTTGGGCACTTTTACCGTGTAAGAATTAAATTTTATAATGTGTTCAAAATGCATCACTTCAGTCTACAGCAACACAAAAAGAGCTGCAACATTCTCCCAGACTTGGCATCCTCTCAACTGCATTTTTAAAGACTTAACAGGAAAAAAAACCAATGCAAAACACCTACAATTTGGCTGTGGTAAATCTACATGGCTGAGTCTCAAGTACATTCTGTATATGAAAATAGAGATAAAATGGAGTTAAAAATTCATATTACAATTATAGTGACCAAAGTTATCACAGTAATTAGTATTATCATGGTTCTGATAAAATGTTCCGAAAATGTTCAAAATGTGCTGATACACACACTGAAATAATTTCACCAAGTTTAATATTGAAAAAGCACAAATTCGGTAGCACTATGCACCAAATTGCCCATTACCTCACTACACTAAGTGCATTTACAGAGTACTGTCACAGCCTTCCATCACGTTTTCATGGGAACAGAACACACCAATGTTGCATGCTGCCTCTGCATCTGTGAGGTTGGTACTGATAGTATTTACTCTCAGATTATATTTTTTATTTACAAGTGTAGTAGTCAAACAAGGTTTTTCCTCATAGTTAACATTTTCTCATAGTTAACATTAAAAACAATAATACTGACTGTAAGAAACGTAACTGGAGTTTAATGCGAAATCAGTAATCATTTCATCCATATATGGGAAATACTATACTAGAGTAATCACATCTAATCACAAGTAACATTGTGAATCGTACTTAAACCTAAACATGAATTAAAGTGAACTAATGGGTATATGCCTCTCTTAGCCACATTCGACCTCTCTTTACTGAAGATAATCTGTAACTCAATGGGCTACAGTGCTCTCCACTTCAGTGGCCAACAGAAATCGCCCTCATTCAGGCAATTTAGCGTGAGTGCCCCTCAGCATCTGCCTCAGCTGTGCACTACACAACAAAAGCCCAGGGAGGCGGAGAGCTGAGCGTCTGTGGCCCATCATGCCATGCTGTGTACTCCTGTAATGAGTCAGTATTTAGAAGGCTGAAAATGCAGACATTGTGCAAGCAGGGACACTTGAAATATACAGAGGAAAAAGCTGCAAAACTGGGGAAAGAGAAGAGTTGTGGCTTATTAAATAATTAGGACTTTTTCGTGAATACAAACTAAAAATACTGCAATCCAGGATAAACATGTTTTGTAATGCACTACAGTAAATTATGTGATGTTGTAAAAATAACAAATACGCCAAATATCCTGGTTTGATTTTGATCCATGTCGGCGCTCCAGTAGAGCAGTACAACCCTTGAAAGGATTGAGAGAGAGCAGTCTGTCACCATGTCAAAAAAAAAAGACATGCATAATCAGTGAAATGGAAAGATTCTTGGAGGCTGAATTCTGGGGACTGTAGAGATTTTTATTTTCAGCACGAATATGTGTAGCAACAACATATATGAATAGGGAGTTTGTGTGGCATGAACAATGACTGAAATGGTAGCATCACTGTGGACACAATGAATCACCATAGACAGCCGCAAAATAACATTCTCTCTTCCAGATTAATCATAACAGTGTTTCTCCAGTGGCTTCCCTGTAAGTGCTAGTCACGACAAACTCCCATGGAAAATCCCACAAAACTGCCTTCTTGTTACTAACAGGAAAGCCATAACGTTATTGTGAAAAAAAATAATATGCTAATGATGGGCAGAATTTTATGCATCTCTAATTATTACTGTAACAAAAAAGAGGCAAAAAAGGGGACAGGGAGGGCAGGAGGGCAGAAGGGAGGGAGCCACAATGACCACTCAGCCACAAGCTGCCTGGGACTACACAGAACCCCGAAGCCTGGCACATGCACACAGCTCTCTCTGTGTGTCCATTCAGAAGGCAGACAAGCTGGGATGGGCCGGATAAGCCTGCCTGTGACTCCTCCAGGAAGAGGATCAATAAGAGGGAATGCACCATTTCAGATACAGCCAGACAGAGCCAGGGGCAGTGCAGAGAGGCAGAGCAGCACTTGAGTACTCATTATGTCGTGTAGGATGACACAGCGTGTGCAGCCACTTCTGGAGTCATCTATGAATGGAGGAAGACGATGCAAACCTATTAGAGTAGGGCAAACTGCACAGTAATTAGGTTAAAGCATTAATGAAAATAAAAACTGACATGAGCGTATCTTTGTCAAGGTTACAGAGCTGACAGAGATAATTGAGTAAACATGCTGAAAGCAGGTAGAGAAACTGGTTGCCAGAAGCCCAAACCTATCCTGTGGCTGATCAAGTGTTGAACAATGTTCACCAAAGCCATCTCTTTTCCTTTTGCTCGCTGGCATGGAAGCAGTTGGCTGCAGCTGAGCATTTGGACATTATCCACCAGTAGTCAATCACATACGGATGTCCCGCCTCCCATGCTAACAGAGTCTAAAATGAACACCTGCCAAGTATCAAATGCCAGTAAAATTTGTCATTGCCAGTAAATAAGCAAGGGTCACCCACCACAGTGTCCAAGATGATGATGCCTCAGCTGGTCTTTTCCTGTCCACAGATTATGTCCCTGCTGACCGCTATACACTCTCTATCATAAGCCAATCGAATCGAGAAAAAAACAGAGACTGCATCCAACAGGCTTTTGATGAGCTTCTTCTTATTCTGGCTCTTCAAGGACCTGTTGGGTAGTTATTTTCAATTTGACTGAGTAGTACCAGCCTAATATTTAGGGTTGTTTTAATACAGATACCAGTACTGAAAAAACCTTTAACACTGCCCATAATGATGGATTGGGCATAGGAAAGTACAAAAGCCTAAGCAAAAATTAGATAAGAAGCGATTTTCTTATTGGAAACTGGACCCTGATACATTCCATGAGCATCCTGTATAACTGGACAAGTAACAAGTAAGCACTCAAACACATCTATACTACAACATCGATACAGGGCTAGTCATATACAACTGATAATAGAGGGAAAGGGAGGAGGTTAGTTTGTGGGGCAAACAACAACACACACAGCCTACTATTTTAAACAATTATTATTCAAAACACAAAATAATCACTCAGTGCTCATTACATGCAAGTGGCAATGCTTCCTGCAAAAATGACCTCCTAATATGAAGGCACAAACTGAGGATTTTGCTGCATTTCAGCTGTAAAAAGGTTCCACCTCTTGGAGAATCTTATGCATAGAATTTCTTGCTATCTAACTAACCAGACAACTGCCGTAATCATATGCCTTCAGCTCAATTCATCTTTCTGATCTGTACGTGCAGTACATATTCCTGCTGCAAAATCGACCTCTTGCCAACCATATCAGAATAAAACCCTTTGATCATAACAGAAGAGCCATATATGCTTCACCAAGGAGCCCATTTGTTTTATCCTATTTAAAATTAGCAATACTTTATAAGTCCCGATGGGAGAATTCATCTACTCATTGTTACCCATTATGACTATAAAGGATTGCGGGCTGCCACACTGTAAAGCCTGAGGAGCAACTGCAGTTCTGAGGCAAGCGCCCTGGTCAGGGGCAATAGCAGGAGTAACCTCATAACTAATGTGCTATACAAATAATGGGAAAACATAAAAACTTTACAATGTTGAATGGAAGGAAGCAGTGCTATCCACACTCATGTTAAAAAACACACTTAAGAGTTTGCAGTTGTCGGTGGCTTTAAATAAGCTAAGTGATCTTAGAAAATTATGACTCAAACTATATTTCAGCTCTAAATATGTCACTTTATTTGTACTCAGAAGTTTTCATCTCATCTCAGGTTCTCAAAAACTTTCAATGAACAATGTCAGATTTCTTCGATAGAGGAAATGTTTCTCTAGTCCTCCAGACAAGGGCATGCTTAGTACTCCGGTAGCATGTTCATGTTTTTCAAGGCCATCCGTGATGTCCCTCATTAATCCATGCCACATCTAATTGTGCTAAGCCATAACAGCAGGCCATTTGCATTCTTAAACAAGAGTGCTGTACTCTTTTGCAATTTTCCAGTTGTTGTTGACTGATTGAAGATGATTCAAGCAATCTAGATGAGGATGGGCAACACAAAAACTAGGGCTAAATCTGCACTACAATGTGGCTTTATTGTATACAATTTGACTGCTCTTAAGAGGATCATCTCATAAAGTGGTCTGCCCGTATAAAGTGACACTTCACTGAGGAACTTTATAAGTGATTACCTATAACAAAGTCTTCTAAATGCATGCCATTATGTTCTCTTCCTCACTCTTTGATATATCCATATTTTCTAAAATGTTATAAATTATTACATTTGTTAAAATGAAAAATGGGGGTATGCTCACCACTCAAAATATAAAAGGAGCCAGTGGTTCAGTTTTGACCATTTGGAATACATCAATGATCATGCTGCCCTATTCAGACTGACGCTTGTGGAACACAATTTTGAATATTTGTATTTGTATTTGTAACTGCCCAGCCCAATCACGTACCTGTGCAGAATTTACAGTTTTCAATTTAGAGTTTTTGGATAGTGGAGAGCGAAACCACAGCATCCAAAGGAAAACCAGACTGAAGGGTTGAAAACATCCCTGTATTTGGGGTGGATAAGGTTTGGGCAGAAGGGCAGTTAAGGTCAGTCAGCCTTATGATGTTTTGGGTTACGCTTTAGTAAGTCAACACACAAATGTGGTGATTCAGTTTAGCACATTTGGTAAGACATCAAATTCATACTCTGACAAGCAATGACTCATGAACAACCTTTTGAAACACCTGCTATGCAAATCTGTTCATGTTTACTGTTTATATTTATCTGGTTTTCCTTTCTCTGTAAAACGAATGCACATTTCAGACATTAGAAATAATGAGCATTAAAATTTAATGCATTTGATTGAACCACATGCAACTGGTAAAATAACTACAAAAGTAGACCTTTTCATTAGCAGACAACTTTGTTTTGGTTTTATAGAACCACTAATTGAAAAGCTGGATACTGCATGTTACCTTCCCCTCTTGTTCTGGATATATCTATCAGTACAAAAAGAGCAAGGAAAGCCCAAGGTGGTGTTTTGCATTTTCTGAGACAGACTGACTAGGCGTGGTCTGTCTTCACAACGGCTCCACTGAGGGCGACAGATGGCACAGAGACACCTTATGACACAACATGAGCTTGCACACACTCACACACACGCACACACCTTGCTGGCCAATCAGAGGCTTGACTGGACTGTAAAAATAGACACTGGGATGGAGCTAGCCTCCAGAGAGTTGGCTACTCACTATTCCTCAGGGCTAAGAATCTCAGGAGATATAATCACAGAGATAACACCATTACCATTAATTTTGGCACTTAAACCTGGTGTTGTGATGAATTAAAGTGAGGTGATGTCTTTCTTTCAATTTTATGGCTGTTCGTGATACATGTAACAGGATGTGCCAGTTTCAGCTAAGTGGCTCAGACCAACTTAATCACCTTTGGACATACATAGATTTAAGGGTCGTATTTACCTCAGTAGTTTTTAAGGTACTACATTTATATTAATGGCAGTTGATTGGTCTCATTTATTTGACCTTCAGATAATAGCAACCAGTCAAGCCAGCTGATTACTACAAATTCCCCTGTCTTAAATTCATTAAATTCAGTCTGAGGTAGATCTAAGGCAGTATACCCTGCACGTCTGACTGCAGCTCGTTTAATTTTCTGCTACAAATCCTGTGAGCTCCACTACTGGAATAAATCTGTCAGGAGCAGACCAAAAAAGAAAAATGAGAAAAAAGAAAAAAAAGAGGCAGAAAATAACAAAAGGAGAATAACAAATCAGAAATTCACGCTATCTAAGAGTTTAGAAAATCTTGAAAAAGTTGTACCATTTTTCTTAAACTGGGAGAATCGTCTCAGTGGGGAAATTAATTTAGTGGACACTTACATTTATGTGCATATGTCATCAACACAAGATATAAAACTCTATCTTTCAAAGAGCCAATACAAAAGCAACAGAGCTCTACCACAATAATATAAAATACATTTTACAGAGAATAAATTTGTGAATGCAATAGGGGATATTAAAACGCATAATTAATACAGACCAAGCCACTTAATTTTAGCTTGTCAACATTTTACTATTCCTTTTTCTGCAACATGACACCTGATATTTTCAAAATCAAAAACAGGAACCTGTATCAATTATAGTTACAGTTCCTATTTAAATATATATTTCTCTGAGTGAAACAAGAACTAAACCAAAAGGAAGAACTTAACAGCAAAAGGAGATTAGAAACAAATGTAAAGTCTGAAAAATTTAGCTTGACCATGACGTGATAAAATGACCATTACATAAATGACAAACTACAAAAATCTATCAACACAATAGCAAGTATACCAAGTGCTTCAAAGCTATTTTTCTCAAATAAAGCATCATTAATTAATAGACCTTCCTTTTGGATACTACACTTTACTTGTTAGCACTACAACTCAGAAAGCCTCTGGCTACACTTTTTTGATGCTTACCACTCTGTATGTGGATGGCATTCTGCAGGTCCACTGACAGCAACAGAAACACACAGCCACAGACTATCAAAGGTGATAATAAATAGATCCACTTGAATAAACCCTGGCCCAATTATTTAGTGTAAGTAAACACAGCATGTATTTCACCTCTATACTCTTGCCACTTGTTTAGAGTAGCGCCTGTCTTCTGGTTATTTGAACAAGATCTCCTTGAGACACTAGCAAACTAACTATAGTTGCCTCAGCCCAAAGTAAACTAGCATTGCGGGGAAACATGTCACCCTGAAAGTGAATAAATAACCAGAACCTAAGGCGATACAGCAGTTCCAAGATTGGGCCCTCCATTTACATGGTCTCATATTGCAACCAAATTTCTACAGTGGCTCTTAGCTATTTTTTTAATTAGGTTTTATGAGAAAATTAACTTCAAAGCAGGGTTGCATATTTTCCAAAATAATTTACTGATGAACAGATATGCAGTCACACCAAATTTTGCTTAATTTGTACAACTGTATTATGGACACCAGCTATATTGAATAAGTGGTCTTGTGTCCTTTTTTGGGAAGACAAAATCAATACTTTTACTCATCTCAGATCTAATGAGGCCCTTCCTTAGAGTACATACCTCAATGTGTTCAACAAGTTGTATCTAAATAGACAGGAACATATAATATATTTACATGAGTCATCATGTTGCTTCATTCAAAAGGCGAAGGGCTAGGCGAAAAAAGAGAAAAAATAAACAAAACCAAGGGAAAAAGCAAAAGCCAAGACATTGCACCGCATGCTGTACAACTAATTAGAAACCCAAAAGCCAGTACTTCGTCTACAGACAGTAACAATTAAAAATGCATAAATGCAAGAATCTCCTCCTCATTGCAGTCCAAAGCTCCTCCTAACAGTTTACTAACAAACAATCCCCTATGCTTTGTACAATCAGACAGCACAACAGAGTTTACCAGTGGCCAGAGCAGTTACAGGTTACTGAAGGAGAGCAGCCAAAGAACATTAAAGGTAAAACATAAAATATCTAGTTTCCGCAAAAATCAAAAACCAAAAGTGATTTTCACTTTAGTTTTTCAGTGATGAAATGGGCAATTTTGGCATGAAGTGACTGACTCAGAGACACCACTCATCCTACTGCAAGTCTGCATGCCATCAAAATGATTTTGAAGTGGTTATTATTATATTAAAATGTTTCATAATGTTATTTAATAGTGGAATATTTGAGAGGATAGGTGTGCATTAAAAAGGCAATACTATATCTCCAGGAATGTTTTGGTTAAATCTTTTAGTAGTATATTCCTCTAACACATCTACAGATCTTACTACATAGAAATTCTATAAACTGTACCAAAATGCAGAGTATTCTCCAAGTACATGTGGAGTCCAGACTACAGTCAACACTATTGCATTGTCTGGGGAATGGGAAATCAAGTCAATCAATTAAAACTTGTTTATATTTATGAAGTCAATATATTTTCTATTTTTATTTGGTGAACCAGCAGAAAGCCTGAAGCAAACTTCAGACTGGTTCAGATTTTCTGCTAGTTCTTGCTTGCTAGCTATTAGCATGTAGGATGCAGCTTAATTGAGTGTGCTAATAAAGAATTTTTAATTAATTGATTTCCATTCATTCTTTTCGTGACTAAACTTATTTAATTAAACTTTAGTTCATTCAAATTAATGATTTTTTTTCAATCATATGAACAGGGTTTTTAATGATGTTTGTTTATTGTATAGTAAAATGTTTGTTTTTATCTGTACATGGCACTTAAAATAGCTGTGCAAATGAAGTCCATTTTATTTTCTTTATTTCCTCATATACTTCTCATAAATTCCTATGAATTCTGGTTTATTCCAATTTAAAGATTCCATTTCAAATATTTTCTGAATTACACAACCCTACTCCCGAGCCTCAATAGGAATCAAAAAACAATTCTGGATAAATAGAGTAATGCATCATTACACAGAAAATCAGTCCCACACAAAAACTGGTGTGTGTGGATGTTTACATTTCTGACTCAACCCCCCAGTATATTTACACACCAGAAATACTAAGGTACATTTTCTAATATGGCACAGTAAGACAGATAAATGATATGAGTACCACAACAGCTGATGTCAAACATCCTTAATGCTCCAGCATGGTGGCATCCATCTACTACTGAAACTGTGCACTGACCCTGTTCAGTCAAAATGTGTTTTAACTGCATGTTACTGTACCCACTCAGGCAGAGAGAGCAGCAATGTGCTGTCACAAGGCAAAGAACAGCCCTTCACAAGCATATCCCCTCTCCCCACTAATGGTGGTTGTTGTGAGGTAATCTCTTGTGGGAGTAGTTTTGCAAGTCACCAGTGTGCCATTGAGAATACAGTGGATGATTACATTTGCTAACAGCATACCTGCAGCACAGTCACTTTATCTTTTTAGATCAAAACATGCTGTGCATTTCCTAAAATGCACTATGATCAGTTATTAAAGTAATGCTTTACAACATGAGTTTTGTCTTTCATAAAACGTAACAATGCTTGAAAATATTTTAGTCTTTAAAAGACTGAATACCCTCCCCCCAAAACAACAACAACAGCAAAAACTGTAAGCGGTATGTAAGTGAGTAAGGTACCATTAAAGCCTTTTATCATTTGGATAAGTAATTAACAGCTTAATACATTTGATTCCTTTATGAGAGGGATACAGGGGCCATAGTAAAGGTTGTAATGACTTCTTTCAGGTCGCAGGACTCCTGCCTTTTTCTCCCTCTCCCAGAAAGCCATTTTTCAAGTAAAAATGTCAAGCACCTGCTAGACCCAGTTTTTAAAATGTAAATATATGCAGCTTATCTTCATTTAGGAAAGTACATGAAGAGTCTTGACTGTTGGTTGTGCACAAAAAGTGATTAGAAAATGTCAGATTTTCTGGGAAATCATGAGGAGTATTTTTTACTTTCTTTTTTTTGCATTACACAGACAAAATGATTAATCATTCAAAATAATTAGCAAATTTATTAAAATAATTCCATTCCACTTCAGAATAATGAAAAAAATGATTAGCATACCACACTGTCAGGCATTTTTACTACAATAATTAACACAAATCAACTTGAACTGCTTTTAAAAAAATGTTAATCTTTGTTTTTCATGGCACCAAGTAATAAAGCAATACTTCCAGGGTTAAAAATTGGGTGGCAACTTTTTTTTCCCAAATGACCACAGCATAGCTTTTGGTGCAGATGGCTACAATGATCAAAAAGTTATGTACAAAACTTAATAAAATTAAGTGCAGTGTAAACTGCTAGACTAACATCTGACAGGTCAGAAACTATGTACTGTATTTTTTGAGCAAAGCATTTAACAGAAGGAGGGGGCCCATCCACTGTTCAAAAATGCTATCACTAGGTATTTAAAAAATGGTCAAAAAAATTCAGTTTTCTCCTTAAATGCTTTGCTCAATATCTCACTGGTGGATCAACCATTTTAAGAATGTATGGACATCATAGGTCCTATAGTACACTGGGTGAAAATGCAGTGCGCCAGTGGCGCAGGTGTCACTGCTTTCGTACACTTGTGGCAAAAATTACATTTGCGCCGGGTGTACGGGTGTAGGCATGGCGGAACCAGTCTTTAAAGGGAAGCAGGTTCTCCTATTGGTTCATGCATTTTTGGCCAGAGAAACACCCGTGAAACACCCATAAATTGATGAGAAGATTTTACACAGCTGATAGGACTACCTGCTTAGCGCCAGTGGCACATTGGGTTGGGCAGAGCAGGATTCCTCTGCTGCTCCCGGAACAAGGTGGAAAAAGGTGGACGTGGAAACTCCCCTCAATAAATTTAAACTTCCCACGTCCAATGCGCCACTGGTGCATGGTGGAAAGTGTACGATAGGGCCCCATGTCTCTGCACTGGCCAAGTCATTATGACTGGTGATGTGAAATAGTTTCATTTGCTTAAGAAAGCCTGTCATCTGCCTTTGCACTCTATGACATCCATGGAAAAGATGCACAATGGGGTTCATGACACATCCGCCTTCTGTCTGCAAAGACAGCAAGATGGCATTCAGGCAGTAAAAGTCAGTGAATCATACTGAGAGAGGGAACGTAATAGTCAGACAAGATGTCAAACATACAGCATAAAAAACAAGTTAGATTCAAAATATTGTTTGTTTTGTTTGGGATACTAATTTTTCAATCTGCTGTTTATTCATTGAAACTATTGATAAGAAAACTGATAAAAGTCTTGCGTGGATGAATGGTATGCTGCACATTATATATTAGCATTAGAATATTGCTTGTCTTCTTTTGTTCATTATCCCATTTTATGCTCTCACTCTCTATTAAGGATGGGTCATAATTTTCATTTCATAAAAAAAGAAAATAACTATTAAAATCAAATGTAATCCTTTTTGAAAAATTGATTTTCCTTTGTTTTTTTACTGGCAAACAGTAATTATGCTACACTGCATCATATGTAAGGTGCACTGCAAACTTTGCCAGGTAAAGCTTTCATACCCGATGTAAGCCACAACTTTAAAATTGTATCACTACTTCATCGACACCAGCAAAAACTAGTTTGATGACAGACATGCTAAGAAATCTTTGGCCCTCTTTTCAGAGATGATCGCTTACTCACTAGCTCCTTCCATCATTAGCGAATACATCATTTTTACCATTAGGCGTATTGAGCAGGTGAGTAATTGCAAGCCCAAGATGGTATTTTACTTCTCTTTAGCAATGGGGGGTCCTCATTCTTAAGCCATTTTTAAGAAACACAGTTTTGGTATCAATTAACTTAGCCATAGCTTTGTATTATTTGTTGACTTAAAACTAAAATTATTCAAACCAAGATTTGAAGATAAGACACAACTTTTTTAAAGTAAAAATGGTATTTCATATATCAGTTATCTCAGAAGTGAAAATGTGTTTCCATTTTGGCTTCTACAGGAAATGACTTTCATTGTATTGAGCCTTTTTGCTATATATATGACATTAAACTGTTGTGACAGACCTAATACTGCAAAAATGTTTAAATGTTGTAATTGTAGTGGCTGTAGTGGAATTTCCATTTATAAGAAGGTCAGTGGATCAAACCAAAGCTCCTGTAGTTTGCATGCTAATGTATCCTCAGACTAGATGCAACTTGTCTCAGTCATCTGCTCCGTTGGCCAAGGGAGGTGTGGGGGGGTTTACATATATGAAGATATCGGAAGAATTCCACTATTTTAATGGCAGGTATATCTGTAAAATTCAATTTTCAATAGCCCCTCTAAATGTTTTAATAAAATCAAGTGTTTTTTAAAATACGTTTTTTTCCCAAATTTGTTTTTCCAGTTCTTTTTTGTTTTTATTTTGTTTTGTTTTGTTTTCCCAGTTCATTTTTTGGAGTTTCCTATTCTCTGGGGAATTGCTTAGCGCTAACACTATCGTTTTCCTATGGTTAGCTTCCAGCAAAGGTTTGGTTTGAATTTTTAGTGCAGTGACAATTACAAAACCCTTTCTGGCTTCCCACCTTTGTAAAGCTGTTGTGTTTGTTGGACTGCACAACGCAAGATTCAAACAGGGGTTCCTATGATCTTTTGCTGGGTCACAGGAATGTTTGCAGAAAGTTTGAGCTTATACTTTAATGTCAGCAATTGTTGAAAAATAGGCAACAAATTTTGAACTGAGGTGTGTTCACACACTGTATGACAGCCTGAGAGGTCTGTCTATCAAAGCTAAGATACCATATCAAGTCAATATATCACACAGAGTAATACAGCCACTCTGCACAGAATCTGTCTCCAGGTTGAAACCTGGCCAGCTGTTTAACACAAAGATTTATCTGAAGTTCAACATTAGGCTGGATTAAAAAAAAAAAAAAACAAACCTTGCAATACACAATATATATGTATATATATATTTATATATAAGAAATGAAGACCAGGTGGTATACCAGTCTAAGCAATCTGCTATCAGGCTAAACATTATCCAGCAATTCAGTAATTCAGAATAAATCCTGTCCACTACCAGTTCTCTAAAACTGAGTGGATAATTAAAGAACTTCAGTGATCTTGAACTCTGAGGTGAACTCTAGTCCCCTCGAATCCTTCAGCTACACCTCCTGTCCAGTGTGTCCGCTAGGTTCAGGAATTCTGTTAAGTGCCTTGTAACTCTTGATCATATTGCTTGTCAATGCTATCACGCTGGCAATTCAGTGCCCTGAATGAAAACATCTTGAAATTGAAGCCTCTGAAATTTCCTTTTACATCCAAGTTTCAATGGTTACATCTAATTGATTGGTTGGGGTGGGTAAAAAGAGATGTGGTCTGTGGTAGATAGTGTAAATTTCTCTGTTTGTTACATCTCCTGGTGAAGCTATTCTGTCATTTGACTGTGAGAAATAAACCAAAGTTTCCCCTGTTTTATGTGTATTAGAGGAAATACATGACTGAATACTTTCCAGTTACATACACATACACTACATACATAAAGGGATTACATGGAAAATGGGAATTTAAAGATGCAAAATATATTGATGTCACAATGCCGTCTGTTGGAAGCCTGTTAATATCAGCAATAATTCTTCACATTCTACACAGGCAAATGTTAGTAAGAGACCATGCGATGCCCTTTCATTTCATTATTAACTGGGATCAATCACCACGAGCCTGCATGTGCTGTAAATATAAAAAATGCCCAAGAAGATTGTTAAGATCTTAAATTGCACTGTGGTGTAATCTTCAGGCATAGTTAATAACTAAAAATAAATAAATGATGAAGAGCTGCTTGTAAGTTTTGTCTATTTTGAGAGCATTATTTTTAAAAAGCAATAGGAAACAATAAATAATCTGAAAAAATAATTTTACAAGGTTTGATAAACAATCTGCAGCAAAAATGATCAACTACAATAAGAAAAGACCTATGAACATACAGGTTTCAAAATATTTAATTCAACAAACCATAGAATTATCTACCAGAGTGACACAGTTTTTGAACAAAGTTAAGAGGTCCGCATAGGTTTCCTTCTATTTTTGGACATTTCTATTACATAATTTTAAATAACTGTGCATGAATGAAAATGGACTGTGGTTAATTCCCATCCAAAGTGTTATCATTTTCAATTTTTTTTCTATTCCTTCTACTCTTTTAAAATCCCAGAACTGAGATTTGTACCCATTAAATATGATTAACTTAAGGACAATTTGACACTTAGGTGATCACTGTTGCTGTAGGCTTGCGAATGTTTAAGGTAATTATTACATATTATCTTTTCATGAGCAGTCAAATTTTCCAAGATTAAAAAGTCTTTGAATTAAATCTGAAAAGAGTTTGCAGTTTGTATTAAAGTGAGAGTCATTAATGCAGAACTACATGTAGTACAATCCTACCCCTAATTCCTGCTTTACACTACATTAGACAAACCTTTTTCACATGTAAAATTTAACTGGATTACAATATACATGAGAGACTATTAAAATTCTTTATCAGGGTGCCCCAGTATAGGGCAGCTTGAGAAATCATCTGTGGGAATCACTGACATCATTTCAAAGTAGATTCTGCACAATGTTGAATGGATCAGAAATGGCTGTAGCTGCTAATGCTTCCCTGGAGATACTGCCTTCTTAGTGTGATCTAATTAGAGATTAAAAATAACAGCTTTTTACTGAATGAGTGTCACTTTACTATTTTCATGATTGAATTTTTTTAGAATAATATTAATGCATGTCATGGCTTTGTGTGAAAAATAGGTATCTCTAAGTTGCCAAGCAGTGACTAAGCCTGCAGAGTAGTATACTGTTAGGAAGAGTGACACACTATGGTGTCTGCATAAAAAGAAAGCCTGCAGCATTGCAATCCAAATTTCCCCTTCTCTGTGCATGGCGATGTATCCTATGGTGTTTCAATAATGAATGCACCATGATGTGCATGGATGCATGAGAACACACACACACTGCTTCCTTTCACGCCACATAAAAGAAGTTGAGAGCTTAATCCTCGCCAACAGAGTATTGCTTTATTATAGTACGATGAGACATAGACTCATTTTCTAAAATCAGACATATTGTAAGCTTGCTTTCAGGAGTTTAAGTTGAGAAGCATCATCTGTATTTTTGTAAATAGGTATAGAGTTCCTTCCAGCTTGGACAGTGACATGACTGTGTGCTCATTTCCTCATTCAAGGGACACATAGGTCACAGTTAAGGCTGTAATTGCTTTTTTCGGGTCAAAGGAGTCCTTTCTTTCTCTGCCCCTCCCAAATAACATACACAAAAAATATAGAAAGGGGGCCCATAGGTGCTCTAAGATCACAACAGCCTAAGCAAAAGAGGAAATTAGTATATATTTGCGAATGAATAGCCTAGAGAGATAAGGTGATACATTTTGTCAGGTTCACTGACCATCGACATGGCTGAAGGTGATTGTGAAAAAATAAGTATCAAAAAGAAACCCATCATGTTGTTTTCATCTTTGGCAAGAGGAGATTGTGGGTTGAACAAGAGACCACATGCCAAAAAGTCAATCTCATCTGTTTTTAAAGATATTTATAAGCATTAGGCTACTTAAGTGCTCAAGATGTACTATCACTTTGTTGATTGGTCTTGCTTTATACATAGCAAATAACTAATAATTTGACAAAATCTGCAACACTCTGTCATAGGCTCTGTCTTTACAACAGAAGAAATGAGTCAAAGAGAAACATAAAATGCCTAAAGGTTTGCCGATCTAGGGTTACATGTCCACAGGGACCCTAACAAAGCTGGCCTCTTTTTTTTTTTTTAATTTGATGAATGACAAGGACACACTGTTCTAATTTCCTGATAGCTCTGAGATCTTAGCATGCTCATACTGTGCTATAAAGTGAGTAGGACTGCAATCTTTAGCCAAAAAGCAATTTATCTGAAGACGTTTTCAATGCTCTTATCCAGATTTGACAAGACACTCGACAAGCTTGTTTCCTAGGCTTCTTTGTTCAGTCCTGTTTCTAAACTGTTTCCCTGCACTCTGAAATTAAACCTCAGCATTATTAGCCTACCCCAAATTTAAAAACTCAAATCTCACAGCAATAACATAAGAATGTTACCACCACAGAGGCTAATCACTAAAAATACTACTTAACTCATAGCCTGTGCTTCTTCTGTGAGTAAACCCTGGGGAAAGGATGTTTATGTTCCTCCCACAGTGCTTAGTTCACGGGATCACGTGCACATGTAATGTCATCTTTTAAGCATCCTGAGGCAATGCATCTCCTTTCAACTCTCTCAGACCTGGATCTGTCTGATCTACTCCAATCACTAAACAGTCAAGTAGTCCTCGCTGAAACAAAATCACAGCTCTCTTCTCCTGCATCTGTTTTATATATGTAGATTAAAACCTCAGCATCCTTGAGATTTGGGGGGGATTTCAGATGATGTACAGGGTAAATAGGAGCCTCAAAAATGCAGGGTATTGTTTATATAGGATGGGTATTCCAGTGAGTGTGTCATGGTTGAGATAGCACACAAGCTTTTTTAAATTACTAGCCTGAATAAATAAAAAAAATCATTACAAAAATCATAGAAAATGGAGATGATACACTTGGCTGTTGCCTGTTTCCTAACAGACTTTTATTTACTCCTACATATTCTAAGTCAAACTCTGCATATGCAACTGACAATACGCAAAACGCTTGGCTTTGGTAAGCAATTACTTTTGGTTTACACACTAGTACAGTTGTTTTCTATGGTGTCTTTAATCTAACGCTATGTTTTACACCAACTTTTTTACTCAGGAATATTTATGCTTCTAAATAAAAAAATGGTAGCAAAAGGAAAAATGCACAGGTGTCACAGAATTTAGTAAACACTGATTTACTTTACCACAATGTGTGTAGGGGTAAAAGCACTAAGGCCTCAATTTTTACCCTAGGGGTGAAGATGAGGGAAAATGCAAATAAACTAAAATTAAATACAAAATTATACTACTACCTATTATAATGATAAAATAATAATAATATTAATACCCACACTACCACAACTCCAACAACTTGTTATTACTATTACTATCACTATTACTATAATTATTATTCCTAATGTTATTTTCGAGCTGTAGTAAGTGGTTTAAAGTTTTAAAGCTTTGTGTTCACAACATCAGCATTTAAATTCAATAACTGCTTTACACAAACTAACAGGTGTTTCACAGGCATTGTGTGCTTTATTGGTCGGATGGGTGGAGAGGAGGGACAGATGCAAGCTGACTATTGCTGCTGATAACTGCTACATGAGGGCAGGAGTAGATCGGAGAAATAAACCTGGAGTCTCACTAATCTGTCCTGAGCTAGAGCTGTCTGCCAGCTCAAAAGGGGGTGCTTTTCTATTGTTTTTTTTTTGGTTTTTTTTACTTTTGGGATTTTAAAGAGGATTTATCTACACTTCAATCTTCAAATGATCCAGTCGTCAAATTTGTCTGGTAAAGAAGGCAGAAATTCACCTTTTTTGTTTGTTGAAGGGACCGAGATATGACATCATATAATATGACTATATCACAATATGGCATTCAAGGCTTTGTTCAAAAACCTCAATTAAAGCTAACCATAATTCATAATAAGACCTACAGGAATTGACTGACAGAGACTAAATGAAAAAACAGTCAAGAATGATAGTTACACTGCCGATAAAGTACACATTACAAGCAGCTCTAATCATATGCATTTCCCCTGCAGCCTCTCTGCAAAGTATGCATATGTTGAACCGACACATTAGTGGTCTAGTGAGGCTAAGAACATACTGTAAAGGTCTCTGCACTTAATCACGCTTTGTAACAGTGTAAACTGATGTAGTCATGCAAGCAACTGTAGTGAAAGTGTCATTTTTCAAGAACTCTTTCTTTTTGGCGTGTGTGGTGGGGGTGGGGATGGGTCTGTTTTGGTTGACCTCAAAAATAAATTCTGAATAAGGAAAACACTTCTGGCAAACACGATGTGGACACACTATTCAGAAATAATCTCTTTATTAAGACGGAACTGTTGGACTGGTATCCATTGCTTTCGGCAATATTGCTTTCAAATCTTGAAGGAGGAAAGTCGGATGTAAAGAAGTCTTTGTAAGTCGGCCTGTAGTTGCACCCACACTTCCATCTAGCTTTTTAAATGGAGCAGCAAGGAGCTACATCATCGCGTCCATGTGATCAAACTGATGATGTAACACAGACTAAGTGATGCAATCCTACTCTAAACAAGAAAGCATCAATTTGCTGTTCAAAAGAGCTATATTGTGAAAGTAGAATTGCTATTAATTTATCATTCTCACAAGTTGAGGATAACTGGAACTAAATTCTTATCCTGCCCATTTTTTTTGGGCAGGATAAGAATTTATCCTCTCACTCTGTTTTCTTGGCACACTGTCAGAATTGTGGCCTTTAAATTCTTCCGCATTCCAATTATCAGTTTGAGGAGGATCAATTGATAATTATGTCAAGAGGCTTAACGGGCCAAAAAAGCACTCAGTCGGAGCCCGAGAGTAAAGGGTAGAGAAAGATGGTTTATCTCTCTTTAATCTCACTTCAGTCATAAATACTGCAACTGTGCTTTGTTAACATCTGTGAAGAGATTACAGTTTTCTTTGGTTTACACTCATCTAAAAAAGTGTCATTTTATAAAATTATTACTTTTGCCATTGGTTCAGAGCATTTTATACAAAAATAAGAGAATACAAAAAGGAAAAACAATTTTACTTTTGCTTCAGAAATGGCACATAAGTTAGTGAGAAAGTGATCAGCTCATTAATGTTGTCTACCTTATGCACGATGAGAATTTGACTGATGCAGACTTAACACAAGAATTACACAATCCTGTCTCTGTTATATTCACATGCAATATAAAAATCATAGCTCATTGTACATTATCCACTTCAGAGTTCCTCATACATTTTTTTTTGTAGTGGACCATCACTGTCAACATCGCCCTAAACATGTTGATTTTAATTTTTCCAATTATGCATTTTGGAGCTCTCACTCTCACTCTATCTCTCAAAAACATGACTTGAAAGAAAGAATATTTTTGAAAAATCGCACACATCTGAAAAATCCACAATGAACATCATACGCGTGCAAAGCACAGTATCTGGGAGTGCAAGGGAGCATTTCTGCTCCACACGAACAAATGCTGCCCAAACAACCTTGAGTTCGACCCTATAATCCAATTGCCATTCTGTGGTAGACACTGCAATTTTTTATTGTACATACTGCAAATTTATGACATTTTCTGTTAGGAATTATGTATGATTTAAATCAGATTTCACTTACTTCTGATTAGGGCTGCAACTAACAATTATTTTTGTTGTCGACTAATCTAGCGATTATTTTTTCGATTAGTCAATTAGTCACGATTATCTTCTTTATTTTTAAGCACCTATTTTGGACTTCTGTTTAACCTGACTTGCTTAAATCATCACACCCGTGAAAGTTACCCTGTTGTACTCTGACAGCTTACGTTTTTAATAGTGGTGGGACTCGATTAATTAAACTAATCTAATTAATTAGAGGCTTTTTAATTACTATTAAATTAATATTTGACATGAGAAGCAACATTTTTTTGTCATTTTGTTGTCTGTGCTAGCTGCAACATGTTCGGCATTGAGGTGGTAGCGGAGGTTGGAAGATTTCAGGATAGGTAAATTCTTTCTTGGACAATTTGTGCACACATCCAGATTTCCAAACTGCAAACTTAACTTAAATAGTTTGTGCGTTCTTCTTCTCCGTTTCCTTGCGGGATGAAAACAGCGAGCGATACTGCCCCCAGCACTTCCTGTAGTGCACTGCAGTTACAGATGAGCATAAAGCGGTCGGTGTGTGATTTTATCATACAGCATTTTACAACAACAATAACACGACGCGTCGACGCTTAATTTTTCGCATCGACAAAGTTTTGTCGTCGACGTAATCGATTATGTCGACTAATCGTTGCAGCCCTACTACTGATAAATAAAAAGAAAATGGTGTACAGTACTGCCAAAAATATGTATGAAGATATTTAGAAACACTGTAAGTGACATGTTTAGGTATGTGTAGATACTAAATCAAAATTACTTGTGTTGCTATGTATGTCTTTGATACAAATTAAATTAAAATATAAAACTTAAGGAATAACACAAAGAATAATCTGAAATGTTTTTCCAAATAAAAAACAAAAAGTATCGCTTCATAAAAAAGTAATCCATCTAAGTAAATTATGAGAGACTAGATATGTGTGGTAGTGTATACAACTACAGAAAACCTGCCCCCTACCTGTATTTTATTACTATTTTCTAGTTCTGCTGTGTGCTGGACATCCATCTTTGGGCAGAAGTGTGAATCCCTCAGCCTAAACAGCACAGGTTGAAAACCCTAATATCTAGCAGCTAAGTTCTACTGCTGTCTCGTCTATCTGCTCTGCTGTTTGTGTCATAAGCTGCAGGTCAATGTGTCTGTTTGACAATGGGCACGCACACACTCAACCACAAACACTCACACACAAACACAAACGGGCGCACACATACATAACAACACAAGTCACATGGTAGAGAGGCAAACAGCGGAGAATGAAGCCTGTGCCTTGGTTGAATTCACATGAAATCCAGCTTTACAGCATCTTCCTGCAATATGGTGTTAATGTGTGGGCGTTTTTATTGGTGTTTTAGAACATAACCACAGTAAAACGGTCAGAAAAATGATACCTAAATAATAAAATAAATTTCTCTGATTTACTGCTTTGTTCTTGGCAATGCAGCATCTTCTCTTTATTATCCCTCTAGTCCGACATTGCCAGCCCGATCTCCACAGTGTTGTGTCCATTATCATTCTGCTACGGGGGAAAAAACACTCTGGTTTGTTTGTATTTCTTACAGCAAACAAAATCATCAAATTGCAGCCACATGGATTTTGAAAACGGTACCATGCAGGTGGTGGAGAGGAAGAGAATGCAGACTGAAATAGTCGCCCTATGATAGGCTTATATCCGTCCACATTGTGTGAATCATATCATCTAGGGGGAGGGGCCAAGTTTGACTATTATACTTGCCACCAGTTACAGTCGATTCCCACATATTATACCTTTAAGGGATCCTGCAAATGTGAAGGTTTTGTATGTCAGAAAAATTAGGAACTGCATATCTATCTATCTATCTATCTATCTATCTATCTATCTATCTATCTATCTATCTATCTATCT
>JAQNCA010000029.1:17900409-17914275 GCA_029783725.1 Acanthurus tractus | reverse complement strand
AAAATTAGGAACTGCATATCTATCTATCTATCTATCTATCTATCTATCTATCTATCTATCTATCTATCTATCTATCTGTACATTTTTATATATATAAACCTTTGTAATTCTCAAATATAGTTATCAGCTATAAAAATCCAGTAACTGGAGCTACTCATGTATTGGTTTATCACTGCAATTTTATCAGGATACTTCATACTATCATTGAAATATTAGGTTTTCTTAATATATTCACATTAGTCAATAATTTATGTGCAGCATGATGACATGGTATGTTTGAGTGTAACTGATGTAGATATGTTAAAAAATAGACAGTAAAAGTGTGTGGAAATAACTGAAGTATGCCTACATTAAATTACAGCAAGAGATGACTGAATCCAATCATAGGGGTCTTGAAAATTTTCATTTTCACCTAAAGTGTACCAATAAATCCAAGTGAAATTGCATTATCATTACAATGCAGTCAGGGCTCCACTCCCTCTGCGTTTTCATCTCCTGCCTGAGGAGCATCCCTTCACATATTGGACTGTACATAAAGGATTAAAAGGCTATCCCATGAAAACCCTGATCCTGAGTGTTGCTGAGAGTACTACTCCAACCATAAGCTTCTCACATGTCAAAATACTGATTTTAATCAAAAAATGTCCGTGCTAAGGCTATTAAAATGTCATTTGAAATAAAATTAGACTTACATAATGACAAATTTTACCAACTTAGGGGATCTCATTTCAAAGCCTTTATCGTGCATCAGATTACATAACAGATGATTCAGAGTAGAAGTTGTGCTTGCTATCCATCAGGGTGCCAGAGAGACCAAATAAGCCAACACAGTCCTGGGAATACCTTTGATGCACTGTATAATCAAAACCAATCCTAAATGCTAAAGCACCTGCACACATTGACTGGTATATTTAAATATGCAATGCGTGTTTTTGTTTTTAGTTTTTTTTTGTTTAGTTTTTTTTTGTTTGTTTAGTTTTTTTTTCTGCACATTGTACCTTGAAAAATCGTGAATCGACCCAGGAACCTCTGAGTGTATGTGAGTATGCGTGTGCGCGTGCACGTGTGGTTGCTGATGTGTGTAAATGTGTGTGTGTACAAATACAGGGAGCCAAGCATTACTCAACAACAAACACGTCCCATCCAAGCTGATACTAACAGCCAACACGACTACAAATGAAGAAAAAATAATGAGTGTGCCGATTTAAATTTCCATTCACTAAGTACCAACATGTACACTGATGTAATCTAAAAAGCATGTCCTATTTGAGCATCATGATTTATTTAATGTACAATAACGCCAAGTCAGCGCGCAGGCTGGTCACGCAAAGAGCTGCATTATGTGCCCTGAGTGTAGTTTCAGAGGAAATGTATTAGCAGCAAGCTGTCTTAACTTAAAATACAGATCACCTAGCTTCCCAGTAAGCTAATTAGCAGCAGTCGCAGTACCGTTACCGTTGCACCTACTAATAAGAGCGCCTGCGGGCGGAGGGAGGGACGACCGGGAGGCGACTGGATGCCTTCGGTCCTGACCACTGTTAAAGGGCAAATACATGATTTTTCGGAGCAATAGAGAAACCTTTCTAGCTTGTGAGCATGTGGGAGTGCTGAAAAAAGAGAGTCTTACCTGTGCAGCCCACAAGAAGCAAGGCTAGAAAAATATCCCTTAACTGGACCATCGCAACTCCCGAATAACGTGAACGTTGAACGGCGTAGCTAACGTTTATTCTCCACTCGGTCCTCACGGTGTTGCCCCCGGGTTTCCTGTCTATTCTAGCAACTGTTCATCCTAATCTATATACTGCTTAGCTGGTCGGTGATAGCTGTCAGCAGCAGTGACGGTGATGACAAGCAGCGGCCAGAGATTAGCGATGCTGAGCGCCAGTGCCCTGTTCAAAGTCTGACTGACAAGCAGAGCCTTCTCACACACGTGAATTAGTCCGCACGGGCGGAATGAACGGGCTCCTGTTAAGTAGTGCCAGGTTCTCAAAGGAAACCAGTGTCACAGGGAAACCCCCGTTTAAATCACGATATTAATATATAAAAACATTTTGAAAAATGTACAACCTGTCTACGTACGTACGTATATCATTTACGAGTCCAAAACAGTATAATTATGTTTTCTTTGTAGTCCTTTAAATTCTAATGTATGGCTCTATGTGTGTGCATGTGCGTGAATGTGTGTGCATGTGAATGTGTGTGTTTTTACATATTTTGATAAAATATGTATGAATATATATGTATTTGAATGGAAATATGTATATATGTATGTATGATTACATGTGTATGTGTATTATATTATTATAATATCATATATAAAATGTATAAAATGCACAAACACAAATGCGCACAATATAATATATCAGTAATTCAAATCAAGGACATAGCCAAAATTTCAAAAATATTGAAGTCTGGAGACCTTTCCAAGGATTCCACCAATCACTCAAACCTTTTTTTCACCAAGAAGAAGTGAAAAAAATGCTAATTTTCACATTTACTTGTTAATCTAACTAATCTGTTGTGTTTTCCTTTCAATTTTGCCTTCCAGTATGACGGTTTGAAGGCAGTTTCAAAGCTTTAACACAGCCAGAAAATAATATTCTCTCTTTCTCCCCCTCCCTTTCTGATTTGAGTTTATTTTAAATCTCTGAGAATTCACCTTCAAAAACCACCAACTAATTAAAACCCCCAGATTCCCAGAATTAATCATAAAAAGCTTTTTGCTAAATTATTTTTATTTTTTTAAATCAATATCATAAATATTTGTTATTTTACATTGTATACTGCTTAATGAGATTTTCAAAATTATGACTTGTGATGAAGTTTAATATGTAAAAGAGCCCAACACCATATTTTAAATACAGCATATCACAAATGCACAAAAAACCTCACAGTCATCACCTCCTCATACTTAAATCACTGCTGTGAGTCAAAAACCTTCCTCTGACCCCCCCTTTCCCTCAACCCCATGAATGACCAAAGAGAATCTTATGCAACACACTTTTATTTAGATGCACAGTGAATGGTACCTGAGAGAAGAGAAATGCAAGAGAGGAGAATGTTGTTTGCCTGCACAGCAGGGAGGAGCCGTAGCATTTGGCACCCTGAGAGGGTGGTTTGCCTTTGATTTGCACTGTTGGCTGACAGAGAGAGGAAGAGAGGCAATGGGCCAACATTTAATAAAGTCAAATCAATCTGTGGGCTGGCTGAAAATGTATTGTGGTCAAATCTTGCACATTTTCTGCAACCTATCCTTTTACAGCAATTCTCTCCAAACATTTTCCCACAGGGAGGGGGGACCTAGAAACTGTTCACAGACAATCGTTGCCTCTATTCCTCTTTTAATCACGCACAAAGTCACTGAGAAGTGAGTGGAGAAAGCAGGGGGAAAAACGAGCAGAGAGGTAAGCAGGGTGGGTTTATGGCACTACAGGGTTGGGGGAGGGAGTAGATTTGACTGGCGATTGTGCCTCAGCATCACAGTCAGGAGAAGTATGACTCAGCTGATGACTCATACATTTAAATGCCCCCCGAAATATACTGTAGTGTTTTATTTAGTGTTCACTGAAGTTGAAAAGCTGATGTGGTTTGTTTTTTTTATATTTGGGTTGTCTTGTTAGTGTTGCCACTCAGCAACATTTGAATTTCCAAGAGATTTTCAAGTGGTTTCTTTTAAAGGATAAAATTGGGGATAAATGCATAAATCCTTCTGCTTAAGTAATTATTTATGGTTATTAAATCTCACAGGTCCCATCAGCCAAATTCCTTGGCGTTAATTAATGAGGGGCTTAACTGGAGACATCATTTTCAATTAGGAAAATAGCTAAATCATATCATCTAAAGAAAATCTGTCCAGCAGTTTAGCAGAGTTGTGTGTTTAACTTTATAGTGCCATCATATTTCTATTACTCTCATCCCCTGTGAGGCTGTATAAATTGAACTGCCTCATGGCCTGACATTCTTAATAAAAACCAACTTTTCAAAGACTGTACAATGTATCTACCACAAGCCATCAGTTCCATTTTTATCTCACTGAATATGCTGTCCATCTTTGGAAAAACCCACATAACATGCTCTTTCATCGACTAAAAACACCCAAAATCTCTTCTAAAACACTGCCAAGTTCTATTTGGCTTTATCTCTCACTTTCAGTCACATACAGCAGTAATAAGTAGAATTGGTAGACTGTACAAGCAGAAATATTTAATCTTCGTTTGTTTCATCCTTCTCAGTTTACAGAGAAGCACAGCAGTACAGTCAGTTTAAAAAACATGTACAACCCTCTGAAACTTCAAACGAGTATTTCATTAGCCACCAGGCTGCCTCAAGTTATTTTGTGTTCTGTTTCTCTGTGTCTCTCTCTACAGTATATCTCCCTCTCTTTCTCCAGCCTCCTCTCATCCTCTTTCACCCATTAGAGCATGACCACAAATGCATACTCTTGAGCTCACGCCTACTCGTACATGTACACGTGTAATACATTTACACTTTACATACATTTGTCTCCTTTTTTCGGTGTTAATCACTAATTGAGTTACTCTTGAGTATTTTGTCCTTTGTTTTATGAATAATTAAGTTATATGTTATCTTTCTATCATTTGATGTTATTAAACTAGCCACACTGTTTTCGCACTGTATGTCCTGGAGAGGATACATGTGAACATCCTCCACTGTAGGAGGTTTTAAAATAGCTTCTCTCACCTCCTCCACTGCTGTAACAGAAAGCAACATACAGTATGAACATTTCAGAGTTTCAGTGTCATGGGAGGGAGGCACAGGTGAGCAGTGCAGAGAGGGGTATGCATACTACAGGTTCAGAGCGTATTTCTGTGACTAATGGGAAAAACAGAGAAGCCACCCACAATGACTGTTCGCTTTGTTTTGAGAAGAGACTCTCCCTCCCCTTGCAGTCTATATCACATAATCAATTTTAAATCAGGCAAAAGAAAATCAACAAAAACACAATGTGGTGTTATTTATGGATCAGCAAGCTGGTAGAAGTGAAGCAGCATCAGGCAAAACAGCAGATTTGAGCCTGGCTCTAATGTTCTATTGCAAAGACTTGTAATTTTAACCTTTAAAGCAACCTACCATAACCCAAAAATCACAGTCGGGCACAAGTGCCAAAGTTGTAGCTGACTGTAAGCCAATGTTCTGCAGTCCAGAGGAAGGACTCTGTGAAAAGCTTCGAGAAAGCTTGGAGCATGACTCTGTCATTCAATTATCACCTTTAGTGCAGAAAGACTGCTTCCTATAATCCCAGGACTTAGGGGTCCGTATCAGTTTGCCTGAGTGGGAGATGGTGTTGTGAGACAGTGGATTCATTGTCCAGAGAGTCTGTCCTGCAAGGCACACAGAGCTCCTTTGTGGACTGCAGATATTAATCTGCGTAGGCAGAGATCTGGGGGAGTCTGACTAAGCTCACATACAACCACACACATCAGTACACACAGAGACACACAGACTCAGCCATATGCATATTCATTATGTAACAGCAGAGAGAGAGGATGCAGTGTCCAGCTGCCTCCCCATCATAAAGATGTAATTCTTTTGACATGATTCACACAATACATTCATACTGCGTGCATGCTTGTCGTCATTGCTGCAGAAATAAGGTGTCACAGCCAGATGTCATTGCAATGGTCATCATTACCAAGTACAAAGAAGGCTTAGTTCCCACTAATTCAATTCAGTGTTTGACTGCCAGACAAGAGACAACATTTCACCTCTGTCTCATCAGCATGACCTGGAACAGAAGAAAAATTTTCTTAACCACACAGTGACAAAGCAAACTAGAATTCACGCAGAGATTATTTAGAGTTATAATTAAAAAGTTATTCCCCATATTAAAGCAGTTTTAACTGTGGGTCTCTGTATTAAGCTGCAAATTTCACCAGACACAATTTTCAAACTGAAATATTATTGTTGGGCGAAAAACTGTGATCCAAATGCTACAACAACCATAAACCGCGGTGGAATCACAAATTGGCTTGAATCTACACCTTCCTTTGACTCATAAATTAATTAAACAATGTGTGTCTGATAAACCCATGTGTTTTTTTGCATTAGATTATAAGTGGTTGTCTTAATTGCTCTGTTTGCTGATCATCTGGATTATTGTCCTAGAAACAGTAATTAATTTCACAAAAGATCTTACTACACTGAGTATTCAAAGCTCCAATTTACTTTAAAATCAAATAAACAGACGCTTGAAGGTTAAGAAAAATATAGCCACAAAGATGTTACCATAAAGATATCCTGGATATCTGCTGCCACCTAGGGATTCAAAAACATCATAGCATTAATGAGATGGCGACATGCATTGAAGCAGCATTTTACATGTAATGTTGTCTTTCTGACATGTGGGGGCAGCATATCTCCATCTTAAATGAGATCCTCTCAACAGATTTTCTACATGCTTTTATAATTCATACATGGACAGCATTCAAATGCAATTAAGAATTGATGAGAACTAATGTTAATTACTCCTCTATTGTAAAAGCGGTGTAATTTGGAAAATAGAGGATAATAGATTTTCATCATGCGGCCATCCGATGGTGTCTCTGGCCTCAACCTGACTGTCGGACTGACCCAACAGTCCAGCTGGATAGTGGGAGGTTCAGAAAACAAGCCAATGCAACAACTGCAGTGATATTTATTGAATCTGCTGTGTTCCCCCCTCCCCTGTTACTTATGTTGTTTCTAGGCAAATGTTTCCCCTTTGGTTAAATTTAAAAATGTCACCCTCGCAGCCAGGGAATTTCCATCTATTTTCTCAATATTTAGCTTGTGATATTTTTACACTTTTTTCACACATCACTCTGCCCCTATGGCTTCTCACTCTGCAGACACATTTACCAACTGACTCTAAGCTGCAGCAGCTATGCATTAAGCTGTTTGTAATCACTTACATACACTTTAGGCTAATAAATAAAAGTTGTTGTCCGACTCCAGTCTCATAGCAATTTGAGACAGACTTTCAGAGCTAAATTTCCATGAGATTTTCCATCATTACTTTTGTCCGTCTCCTACTTTTTTGAGCATTTTTTTAAGCATTTCTCTGAACACAATCCAAACTGGTAAAAACTACAAAACACTAGTGTAGCATTGTAACATTTGACAAGTTTATCAATAAATGAAAACTCACACTTTTTTTTAGCGGTAATGTGATATGGTCCAAAAAAAGCAACCGATGTCATCACCATCACATGCCCAGACCAGGCCTCATTTACACACCACAGTAACATCCAAATCATAATAGACCCCTGAAATAAACCGTAATTACAATTTGCTAATGACTCGAAATGAGTTCAACAGTTTCAGCTAAACAGGTGGCAAAAAGCTGCCTAGTGATATAAATCCATCAAAAACAAGCACACAGCCTCCTCTCCAATAGCACTTGTCATTATTTATAAAGGGCATTAACAATTAGAGTACGGACTCATTTTAAGACTTTCGCTGCAGACTACTCAAACATCCTGTAAGCCGGGCTTAGCATGCACCAGCTTCTGTAATGTGCAGCGACAGTTCGCATCAGATCCTCGGTCTTTCAAGAAGCCTGTCACTTTGGATTTCACTCAAGATGTATGACAAGCCTCTAACATACTCAAACTCCATTTCAAACCCCGGGCTATGCAGAACACTGCTCTCAGTCATCAAACTGCCTTATAGATGCTCTCTGTATTACTGAAACAACCAGGAACGTTCAAGTAAGATGAGAGATTCATGAAATGTGTAACTGATCAAAAGGGTACATTTTTGCATATGCAACAGGAAATCAACAGAATGATAACAGACCATGGAGCATACTGAGTATAGAAATATAGTAGAAGTGTTATTTAATTGGAACCAAAATAGGGCAGTGCTTTGCTTCTGTGTGCATTCTGAGTATAAGTGCTACACCTTAAAAGCAATGTGTAATTTTCACAGTATGTCTTAGCACCTACTTTGAGTATTAGTGGAATTCAGTGCCCAGTAGAGCCAGCAAATAAGAGCTGGGCTCAGTGTGTTTATTCATTCAGTCTTACTTCAACAGGTTTTTTCAATGTGCACTGCTCATGTGAATAATGTTATGGCCTTGAGTCCTGCGGGACTATTATCCTGCAAGCCAACCTGGAAGTTAACTCTGCCACGGTTCGTTGGCTGCAGCTCCCACTTTAACTTCAGTGGGTTGAATGTGTCTACAGATTGATGCTGAAAATAAGGTGTGTGTTAAACACAGGCGGACACAAGTTGATATACAAGTGAGGTTGCATGTGAGTCACCAACACTGAAAGCATGGCAACAGTGCTATGCATACAAATCCTAACCTCATAAAAGCAACATGGAAAAAAAATACAAATTTAGATGTCTGCACCAGAAAATTTAAATTCAATTGAACTGAAAAGACTGAACAATAAAAAAAACCTAATATAAATGACAGCAATTAAACCTATTTATGTAAACCCCATATTGTCTCTTGAATTTTAAAGATGCCTACTGTTAGCAGCTTACATAAGCTTCAAAACTACCATTAATTTGTTTAGGGGTTTAATTTGTTTTGCAAAGCTGAAGGTTGACATGTCCAAAAAGAATTGTTTGACACTTTTTTGCTTTCCTTACTTTGCACATGAAGCTACATCCAGAGGAAAGTTAGCTTGGTTTAGCAAAACAATTTGAAACAGAAGGAAACAAACAGCCCAGCCCAGTCCAACTAAAACAGTGTATTCTGTTACCACAACAAGGTTAGCTGCTTCCCACAGTTTTCAGTCTTTGTGCTAAGCTGACTGTCTCCTGGCTGCTACTTTGTACTTAGCAGGCAGACAGAGGGGTGTTAACCTCCTCATCTAACACTTAACAGGACAGTGAAAAAGCATATTTCCCAAAATGTCAGATGTTTGTTAAAAGATACTTCTTATTTGAAACATTTTAAACAACTTAGGAATCATGGCACAAGATGACCATTTTGTTCAAGTTTTAAGGTTTAAAACTCGACCAACCATTAGTTTGGAAGCTATTTCATGATAAGGCATACTTGATAGAGTAACAAGAGTTTATTACTAGGTTTGGTGATTTCTGTACTCCATTATCACTGGGTTGTGAAAAAAGCCAGCCAGCCACCCTTCCATCAAAGCAGTTATTGATCACAAACACATGGTTTTGTTAATAGCAACATATGTTAATAATATAGATACTAGTGTAACTTACCTTGCTATTGGTCATTTATGTATCCTCAATGACTAAACCCTTTTAAATGGCATATTCAAGGCTACTTGATATATATATGATTTCATTTAATCATATGTAGGTCCTTTACGAAGAATATTTTTGCTCCAAAAGCCCCTGTTCTCTTTACATTTCAAAAGAAAATTTCTTTAAGCACTAATACAATTCTGCATTACTCTTATGTTAGTCAGAGTCTTACATGAACTAAGGGCATAGTGGTACCTCTGGCATTACTCTCATTTTGAAGTACAATAGACTTCAAACAGAATAAGATGGACTTTGAAGAGGAGATGTTCATTTATTTCCCCTTTCACTTCTATTGATTGTATGAAAAAGATCAGAACAAAGACATTTTGTCCGTTGCCCATTTTCCTTTGACCCCATCACAGTCCACAACCTTTCAATCATTTCTTGTCTTTGCGTTTCCTTTAAAATAAGCTAAGAGCCTGAAGAACCACTCGCCCTCACCTTCATCCGAGGTCACAAATGGCATATTTCTTTGTTTAGCATCCAAACACAACACCTTTAAAGTAACTGAATTATTTTAACAATCTTTTCATTAAAAGCACCAAGCAGACAGGTGTCTTCAAAAAACTGCAGACAAAATGGGATTTCTATTGTTTATGCAATAAAGAGTGTGGTGATATAAAGAAAACTTGACTTGAATTAGTTGCCGTAAAGCAATCCCATCAATCTTCAACCAATCTGAGAAACATGTGAAATCATCAATGCATGTGCTATCTTTGAAGTGATTCCATAAATATTAAATATCATTCTTAAGTAAAGCCTCTCTCTCCTGTGGTGAGAGGGGTTTAGATAGAGAAAATCTTTATAATAATATTTCTTTTGCACTTTTAAGTGACGGTTATATTTTACTACATTTCAGTAATGTCAAATGTCATAGCACCATAAGAGAGAAATACAATCATAGCTATCAATTCTGTTAAATTCTAAACTCCATTTAAACTGGTGTCATGTAAGCATGTAAGTGTAATTATGTGTGTAACTGTATTTGATTTTTGTACGGGCCTGGCTTGTATTTATTGTCAGTGAAATAGTTTCACCGTTTTTGAAAAAGCAAACAAAACCACAAGTCAATAGGCATGCTAATTGCTCTGTAAGGCTATACCATACTTAGAGACCATTTTGAGTTGAAGGCTAATGTCTAAAGTACACTCACAGTGTCAGTGCTAATATGCTGCTGGTGTAGTGTAAATATGTTAACCAACTTATGTTTTATAATGCTACATGTTAATTAGCTCTAAAAACACGAGCATCTGGGCAAAAATGAACAGAAATCCACCTAATAGTTGCCAAGACATTTCTCTCAATACAAAAATGTCAACCTCAGGGTGGCGATAGAGAAAAAAGTAAGGGGATCAACACAGTCTTCAGAAGTTCAAACACGGTGTCTATACAAAAATAGTTTTTTAGATGCTTTAATCTTTCAAAGTGGTGCATCATCATATGACGGACCAATATTGCAGCTGATCCATGCTGCTGGCACAGCTAGAAAAACAATAAACATATAGGAAAAAATACATTTGCTAGAATGAGAAGTTAGCTGTGTATGAAGAGCAAATAATCACATGAGAAATATGAAAATACATATCTTTGCATATATATACATCTATGCACTAAGATTAGGACCTTCTGAGTGCACAAATAAGTTTTTCAAGCCAAACAAAGTAGAGAATGAATTTTATTTAAGAATGAAGAGCTGGTGAAGATGGGAACTGTAACTTGACAGGAATCAGGCATCTAGTTAGGAGTTACAAAAGCCATGTTTTCAATAAGTCAAAAATAATGAGATTAATTATGAAAATTTTGTAGAGCACCTCCAACAGCAGATTGTGCAAATTAGATTGATGGCATCTGTATTTGTCAGAATGAAAGTCTTAATATCTCCAACAGTCTGACCTTAGTGAAGTGATAGTGGAGACGAATCTTACATTGTATCAGTTACGCCAAACAGAGAGAAAAAAGCAGTAAAACCTGGCACAAACACTTGACCCAGTCCTCCTCTGCTGTTTCGAGATATATATCATCCTCCTCTGGTGTTTCAATCCGGTGTAGCCAGATAGGTTTTAATGCAGTAAGTGGATGAGACGACAAAACAGAGATCAAGTCCTTCATAGCGGGCAGTGGGGTCAAAATTTGCTGGTAGCTGCTGGTGCATGAGAGAATATTAGAGAAAGTAATTAGTTAAAATTAAAACTTACAAACTTTGATTACCAGATGAGACTCTGTGTTCAAACTTCTGTGGATGTTATTCGAAAAATAAAACTGTTATCTCAACAAACTAAATCCTCCACAGAAAACAAGAAAATGATATTCAAGGAGAAAGTTAGACATTTCTGGAAATATGCTTATTCTCTTATTGACTTATATTTAATATCTGTCACAGCTGTGTGCCAATCATAAAACTGCAGCCAGCAGCTGGCTATATAAGCAGCTAGCTCAGCTTTCTCCAGTGGTAACGAAATCCTCCTGATAGCACCTCAGTTGATCAAATAGTTTTATTTTATGATCTTACTAATTATTAATTCCTTATATTAATTTCTGTTTGTAGTAGTCAACCACAAACTACATTTCAATAGAAACAAACTTGCGTTGTAAAATGATAAAAAATGAATCCATTGTCTAGTTTCTCTAAAGCTCACTAATTAACATGCTGTTGAGCACAAATTGTGTTGAATCACAATCCTTTAACTGCATTTCGAATAAGGCAGGAGCATGGTCTGAGATCATTATATTCTTCTGTGTTTTTGAGTGTTTTTGACATAAGTAATTAGACTTTATCTTGTTATACTTTTGCGTGATGAGTTGAGAATCCATAAAAAGCATCAGTCAAGGAAACGGCATAATGATGGCAACCTCCTTTGCTATTCTCTAATGTTTGTCTCCGTTCACATTTCACACTGCAAAATGTCCTTGTGTCATGGTTTGCTCATTTTTGATAGAGAAGAAACAGGAATGCAAATGCTGTGTGCTAATTAATTTCACTGTCTGATGACTCGGCTGTCCGCATGTATCCACCTGGCCCATTAACTTTCAATTCAGGGAGGGGATATTTCACACCACTTCCACAATTAAAAATGTCGGGACATATACTTCTCAATTCATTGTGCTGACATTTCTTAAAATTGATTGCCCTCATTAAGCTACTAAATTGCCTTTTTTAAAAATCAAAAAAATTAAATGACCCCTGCAAAAGCTAGTCAATACAGAGCTCTTTTCCTAAGCTCATTTGATGATACTGTGGGTTGGAATTAGCAAATCCTCATTTTAATTCTTACCTCTAATTTCTGCCTGAGCTCAGACAGCTTACATATGCATGTTGCTTCTGCCTGATTCAGTTAATCAAAAGAGGAGACGAGAAAATTATCACATTTGGTGCTTTCTAGTTCACAGTAACATTTAAGTCATGGTTAAAAAGCAACAAAACAAGGGTGGCATTAAATGTGTGAAGTGAAAAACAGTCCAGCTGATGGGTCTAAATTTAGCTGCTGCATAGTTTTGTGCTGCCCATCACTCACAAATGTTACTCTTTTTTTGAATGAAAAGGCCAACATGTTTGTGCTACCAATATTTGCAAGGTTACATGAGCTGTCATGTTAAAGGCCACATGACTCCATCTAAAACTTCTCTCCAGCAATGTTACCACAAATCATTAAAAAAATATGATATCATGTCATATGCTCCGCATGTGGTCACACAGACCTCTGTTATAAATAAGACAATAACTCAAACAACTGGCCAGGTTATAGCAACTCCTGACATATGGCTGAGAGTTACAGAGCTAAGCATCTGTTTCTCTCAGAGATAAATTTAAGCCAAAGTTTGAAATATAAAGATGTGTTTTTGACACCTTTTCTTATCACTATTTTGATCACATTTAAAGATTCTTTAAAGCGTCTCTGTCAAGTTGGTAAGATTGCATTCCAGCTGGAAAATAAAAGAAATATAGAGAGGATTCATCCCCCGAGTTGCATCTCTTTTGTTAAGTCAGTGAAAGAGCTTGTAGCCACAGCCCGACTCAGCTTGTCCAGCATGATGTATAACCAAAATTGAAAGCTTTATTTTTCAGGTTAATTTAAAGTTATACCAATCTTTTTTTACATTATTTCTATCTGTGTGCTCCGTGTAAAGCCTGCTCATGTTTGTTTCTGAAATAACAGGGGGATAAACATTATGTGTAGCTGTTTAACTCAGACAGACAACAAGACTCCACTTCTGGATGTCTCTGAATTGTAGCAACTTGTCTCCACTTTGACAGAAACTAACTGGCACGGGCACATCCATAATGCAGTGTTTACTCACTTACTTTGTACCAAGCAAGCAAGGAGATAGAAAACTCACCAGCAGTTCCCATAATGCTTTAGAGTTTAAAACCAGAAGTATGTTCCCATAGAGTCCTATGAGCACCATTAGAAGCACGCCAGGTGGCCGAACACTTGTTACAAAATTGCTTAAGTTCTAATAAAAAAAGTTTAAAAGGTAATTATTCACAGGCAGGTTCTGTAGTTTTAAGTCTTTTCTTTTTTTTGGGGGGGGGGGGGGGGGCATTTTAAATGCAAATTTTTGGAATTTTAAAAACAAAAAACCTCTGAGATTAAATTATTATAGATATTAAAAAATAAGAAAAAATTTTAAAATAAT
>JAQNCA010000029.1:17843116-17869188 GCA_029783725.1 Acanthurus tractus | reverse complement strand
AGTGAACACACTTGTATTAAATTAATCTTATTAGCCTAAATGAGTCATCTGATATGAGATATTTTCAGAAGGATAAGAGTCTGATTTGACCTCTCCTCTAATCTTACTGTCTCCACGTGATTGGAGAGACCTGGATATGGGGTGCTCTCACCTGATCTGTGGCCATCTGTCAGGGGAGCTGGAAACTAGGACTCCACTGGAACGATCAAAGGTTAAGGCCACAGCAACATACTGACACTCTTTATATTTACGTTTTAAACATAGCAGATGATCCACTGCCCATGCACACTTTTTATTAAATCATAATTATAAATTTCGAGGCAACAAGGGAAAATGTAATTCATGATAAATCTTTAATTATTTGTGTGCCTAAAGGAATATAATATTACAGAATATTTTCAAAATGAAGCTTGGTATATTGGTCTGGGGTATATCTGGAGGGTTTTCTAATTAGCAAATGATGACTCATTCTATTGCAAATACAGTTAATACAGGTGTGTATTCACTTGTTTACTTTTATCTGAGGTAGACCATCTGTGGCTAAAATTATTCCAGTCATAGCCACATTAAATAAAAGATGTGGATGGAAAAGACAGTCATCTGCAGGTGTGTTTTCTTTTCTTTTTTAAATTATTTACCCTATACTCAAACCTTTTTTTTTCAGTAAATGCTTCACCTTGGCTTCAGTAAATATTTTGAAGACTACTTTGTTTTTTAATTAAACTTGCATTATGTTGCATTTCCATCTAAAACTGTCTTAAAACAACTATATGTTTGTGATATACTTCTGTCGAGTTGTGTATAAACTGAAATGTTTCCAACAGTGTTCAAACTCAGATAAATCTATAGTTTTAATTGAAGGCTTAGGAGTATTTCGCTTTGTTGTCTAACTTTTAGGGTAACACCAGTCAGTGAAGGGAACAGAAGTGGCAGAAATTAGACATTGTGTGTTTAAGTCCAGTTTGTATGCAAACTGTCCAGCTGCGGCCTCTCTACTCACCTCTGCCCCCCCGTGTCTCCTTGCATCTAAATGATATGAAACAACTGATCGATAAGGTTGCTACCTGTGCTGGGGAGACCGAATAACTAACAGTGAGAAACAGGAGAGAGGAGACAAGGAGCAGAGACAAACAGGAGTCCATTCACATCCTTGGGATTTTGTAAAATTAAAGAATAAAGTTGCACAGAGTCACATATTATCCTCCATAAAGAAGAAACTCACTAATTTCAAAACACTGTTAGCGTGGCTGATTAAATTAAAGTGCATTTACACTTAACTTTTATATATTAATGTATATTAAAATTCACTCAATGCAATTTATTCACCTGATGTGTATGCCAGTTGAAGTTTTAAGGGTTATATAAATATAACACCGTTAATTTGTAAATGGATCCGCAGAGTGGGATGCTATTTGGCTCCATCAATAAGGTGTCCAACTCCATAAAACAACACTATCACAGTTTTTCTTTTATGAATTCTCAAATGTATTGGAAACACCTCAGTGAAATTTATGAACACAACGACACTCTGTGGTCTAAGCTCACCAAATGAAAAGTTTTGCTCTGTTAGCATAAGTCAAACTTAGTTTCTATAGAAAACCCTCTGAGGGAGGCAGGCTAAAAACAGATATCAATAAATGTAAACAGCACAGGCCTTGGGATGTCATTAAAAAGAATAGCATGTCTAGACCTCATAAAACCAAAACATATTGTTATTTCCAAGAAGCAGGAGTTATTGCCTGTGAGCACTAAGATGACATCCATCAATTTAGGGTTTTATTGGAAAATGTAGATAGGCTGCTTGGGAGATGTAAATGATTTACTTAGCATAAAGTTTTGCTTGAACAGGCAGGGAGATAGTGTAGTTAGCGAGGGCAGGGTATGAGAGTGACAAAGGCGGTAGTGAAGCAAAAGCTGATTTCCCAAGCCTGAGAGAATCACACTCTGTGCATGAATAAAGAGGCTGGACCTGCGCAACGTGGATTATTCTGGTTGAAATATCAGTAGACTTAAGGGTTGTCAAATGGCATGCATGTTTAATAGGGTTGTTGTACATGATTTCATCTTGTCACTTGCACCCAGATGTCACATCTTCCAGGGTTTGCGCTGATTGTTTCTCACTGTGTGCACAAATTGCTGTTACATCCTGCCTGCCTTTCTATTTTGTACGTTCAGGCCAATTTAAGTGAACCTCCTCACATTTAAGATCCTTTTCACTAAATCTCTGATGATATGATGGCAAATGAAAACTTTGTCTATAATGAAGACAGTTTCCACAAAAGATCTCAGAGCACAGGCAAATCCCTATAAACTTCATTACCGACTGTCAGTGCAATATGACAAAATACAATATGTGGTGTGACAGCAACCTGAGTGAATGAAATTAACATGGAAAACCATTAAAATATGGTGCATGGAAGTTTGTTAAATTCAACGCCACATTTTTGAGATGCTGCAGCTTGAAAGCACGGAGCATTTGCATGCAGTTGTGTATCATTTTGACATGTTGGCCTCATCTTTCAGTAAATCTCAAATCTACATTTATTCAAATGTGTTCGGTGCGCCGAAGTTTGACACTGCATAATCCATCAAAATGTTCCATTTGAAGAGAGTGGCTCGAATTATTTGAATCATCAGAAAGCAGCCTTGCTTGTGGTGAAGTTGTTGAAAGAGGCTTTGGGAATTTTTACATAGGGAACGAAAACAGTCCAAAAATCTATTGATATATATGGCATGAGATCACTTCCCAGATGAACTGAACTCTCTTCTCACCATCTGACCTTGTCTTTCTCTTTTAATATGTTGCTTGCATCAAAATGCAGTAAATAATGCATTTTTTGTCAGCTGCAGTTGTGAGTCAAAAGGATGTTTTTTGAGGAATAAAGAATATTTTTTTGTAACGATTGGCATGTTTAATAAAAAAGTTGAAGCTGTGATCTGTTTAGTTTTATTAATGAAAGCCCTCATTACTTTGCAGAAAAGGAATCACTTTTACTTTTATTGTTTTCAACAGGTTGTTTCTGCTGAGTACAGGTGTGTTGTAGTTAATGATAACCGCTTGATACAGTCACCTTACTGGTGATTAAATCATTAACACATTTTAAGTGCAAGGCAGAAAGTTCTTGCAGCAGACAGGGTGACATCTCCTTCACAATCACCTTTAAGAGAGCTTAACACCTTAATTTAACCTTGTCCTTTGGTATGTACAAGTTGAGCTGTTTCTAACTTCATTTATGTGAGCTTGCTTTGCACAGTGGTTTTATTTTTAAATTTCTGTAAGTCTGTTTTTTGATGCTTTAACTTACATTTTTGATTTGTATTTTGGTGGTGTCATGATGATAATTACTCTCAGTGAAGGCAGCAACTTTCAAATCTGATATTACTGAGCATAACATGTTGTACACTTGAATTTAAATTAAATGTTAATTGCATCAGATGCATTTTTTTCTTTTGATGTACATTTAAATCATATATACAAGTAAAGAAGGTTACTATTATTATTTGTCTTTTAACTATAGTTGTATAGTATTGTTGTGTTTATGAATGATCTAGGTTTTTGTGTTTGCATGTACTCTGCATGTCTGCGTGGTTCCCTCCGGGTTCTCTGACTTTCTCCCACAGTCCGGAGACATGCAGGTTAGGCTACTAGGTTACTCTAAGTTGCCTGTAGATGTGAATTTAAGCGTGAATGGTTGTTTGTCTCTATGTGTCAGCCCTGTGATGAACTGGAAACCTATCCAGGGTGCATCCAGCTGCTTGACCAATATCAGTCGGTACTGGCTGCAGCATCCACAAAAACTGAAACAAATTAGCAGATACAGATGTTTTTTACATCAGTAAAAAAAAAAAAAAAAACAACGAAAAAAGTGTAAAAATCGGCTTCACTTTTCATTTGTCACACCGGAAAAGTGTGTGGAAGAATAGTGCAGAGAACAAAGAAAATGTTTTTTTCAATCATCTTTTCAGTGACTTCACTCAAGGTTGCAGTTCAGTCCAATGTATTATGTGATGCTTTCATTCAGCACTCAGCTCTTCACCTTGCGTGTGTGTATGTGTGAGGGGGAGCTGGGATACAGCGTTTTCTCCTCTTTCTCCAATCTCAAGGTTGGAATATGTGGTAAGGGACCCGTGTGTAAAAAATGAATTAAGCCACATTTTGCTGTGCTTCAGCTGAGGTCAAAACTGTACCCTTAATCACAGTCATACTTCTGCTGTGGTTTATCAATCAAAATGAAATTTTGTTGATTACATACCACTTTAGTGGCTTTGACACAGAAGCGATTTATAGTCTTTACCAGAATGCCATGAGATTTTCAACAAAGCACAAGGCCGTGTCCTGCTGAAACATCAGGTTGAACCATAGACAGTCTTACATTTATTCCAACTGGATTAAAACAAGCAGACAAACATTTTGTTTAGTTCTTCAACATGAAATATGTAGTTTGTCCTATCAGTTTTACTTTATAGGATAACACTTTTTTGCTTGGTTGAGATAAGAAAAAATGAAGGGTCTGACATTTTAGGAAATGCACCTATTTGTTTCATTGCTCAGAGTTTGACTGAAAGATTGATACCACATCTATATCTGTATAATCAGCATAAACAAGGAGATATGTAGCTTACCTTAGCTTAGCGTAATAAACAGGAAACAGTGTGAGACAGCTAGTTTGGCCATGTTCAAAAGTAAATGATAAAAACCCATCAGCAACCCTAAAGGTCACTAATAAACACATTTTTTGACATTTAATTAGTTGTAAAAGTGTAAACACTGAGGTAAGAGCTAAGCTAACATCTTTATTTTGCATCTAGTCTTTGGACTAAGCTGTTTTTTACTAACTACAAAACTGTAAAGTCAAGACTTGTTGTAACAAAAACAAGATGTTTTATTTAAACTTTAAAGTTGCTGGTAGGCAGATTGCTATCATGACTATATTTTACCAGAGCCAGGCTAGCTGTTACCTCTTGTTTTACTTTAGCTGAAAAAAACATGAAGAGCAAGAGGAGGGATCCTTCTTCCATTAATGAAATTCCAGAAATAACAATATTTTACTGACATCCAGCGTTACCGTAAGAATCATTTCAATCAGATCAACTATCTGCCATTCAACCTGTGCAACCTGTGCTTTTATGTAGTAACTCCTCTTTTTTGTCACCGCTTTGTCAGAAACAGAAAAAGTTAAACAAAAAGTATGAGCAGATTTATTTTGACACATGTATGGTAGTTCTTTATACGTACAGTAAACATCACTCCTGCAGAACAAAGAGACATTTGTTGTCTCTTTGACTTGACAACTTGTTGATTAGCAGCACAGGTAGATAAAAAGAGCGCACAGGGAACTTTCATGGTTCCTCGGATGACACATTGAGCCCATGGCTGACGAACTGTTGAATGACAGCTGGCGGGCCCTCGGGGAAGCACCTGTCTGTCAAAGTATATTGTAAGTGTAAGTGACATTATTAGGAAAATGCTGTCACCTTGTGCTTATGCAGTGTCTAAAGTTTGAGATGATATATTCATAGTAAACAAACTATTAGTGTGATGGGTGACATGTTTTGTCCAGTGATGATGCATAATTATGTTTAATAATTCCCTCGACACACAAGCAGACAAACCAACTGCATGTTTGTTTTTGTCTGCAGCCATCGCTCTTTGTGTCGAGTATAGGTCACCTCCGAATATTCATCACCCTCTTGTGTCATCAACACACACGCAATTTGTGGCAAAACATCTCACTCTTCACTCTACAGTTGTGTATTGCCAACCCGGTCCAGCTTGGCCATCAGGCCTCCACAATGGCATAATTATGGAGTATTAAACCATCACAATGACATATCAGTCAGAGAAGATATGCAAAACGCCAGTAAGACCTACTTGGTTTACCCTTACTCTTGTCAGATGGCCTGAAAAATGGAGGTTTGTTTGCTGCTGGATCATAATTACGATTGGTATTTATGAGACCCATCAAGCCTTCAGTCAAGAGGATGCTGCGTTTGAAGGTGACTCTAGGATGCATCACATCAGACTGCGGACACAGTGAAACAAGGCTTTTAGACAAGCTGTCTCCCCTCACCAAGCCTTTTAAATCATCATCACTCCAGCCAGCTGCATGATCGTTCACATGATATATCACCTGTTAGAGCTGCAGCATACGTGCCACCATCGGCAGACAGTGACGATGAGTCTGGCAGCGAGCCGCCGCTCGTTTGACGCTTCTGTTTCCCGTTATTAAGCTATTGCGTCCATGCTGTTGTGTTAAGTGTCACTTAAACTGCCAGGAAGGTTTAGGGGATGTTTCTTCTGGCCTTTTTTTGTCCTACTTGTTGTTTCAGTGATGTGGCCAGTTGAATTTTTCATGGCTTCAATCAGCTTGAAGCAGCTTGTTAGACGGAGGATTCTGACAGTGCTTTGATTCTGCTGTCTGTCCAAATATCGTCCAGCGTAAGCTCAGCTGTCTACATTTATACAGGCTGAGTAAACTGGCTATGGTCATGTTTAAGTTAAAGGAAAAATCCAACCTGAGCTTTCTTTGATATGCATAGAAAGCAGATAGCAACCATTGCTTTTGTACTGATTGTGACCCTAAAACACTTCCTCACAGACGGACTTTATAACAGAATTCATGCAGAAATTACATCAGCAATCACACATTTTTTTGTATTCCCTTTGGTGTCTGACTGGACTCATATGATCAGTATCTCAGACCAACAAGGACGCTGTGATCAAAAAGGCAAAATCAAGAGAAATAATGAAGGTGCATCAGTCATTCTGAGCATGCATTGTTTAAAATGACAAAAGCAGTCGTTAATTTTTTTTGTCTTTTCCGTATGAAAAGTTTGGTGTCCGATGCACAACAGTGGAACACAGTTACTTTGCATACATTAATCATGTTTACATTTATGTTTGTTTACTTCCAAAAAAGAGCAAGCTAGATGTAATTATGATGTAATAGACATGTCTGATGGCTTATATGATTGTGCCATGAACTCCTTTGTAAAGCTAAAAGTTTCTTTGTGCCCCCAAATGATCACATTATATGTGGTTAATAATTCAAAGTTGAACCTGAAATTTTTGTTTCAAAAATGGGATTTTCTATTTAAGGGCCATACTGGAGATATTCTGTATTTGTCTTCCTGTCATCAAGTCCCAAGAGAAGATGAACACCAACTTTGAATTGATCTTTTTAACAAGCCTCGCTTGATATAGTGTAGCTGATTCCTCTTTGTCATAGAGCTCCACTGTTGTCCAAAAACTATTAAAAACACATCAGTCACACTGCTGTGCTGCTTGACATGTTCTTTCATTGCAACAAAAATGGGCACTGCAGATTATTTTGAGTCAATCCCAAATATATCAAGTTACTGCTGTAAATAGGCTAATAGAGCACCTAATGTGTATTAATCCAATGCTGAAAGTAGTCCCAGAGTGCACTGTTAGTCCTTTGAATAAAGGTTTAAAGGGTGTTGCCAGCAGTTTTGAAATGAAAGCGTACATTTGTAATTCTTCATGTCTTCAGCAGGAAAGGATTGTTTGAGGCTGAGTGCCACAGACAGGGAAGGAAAGTATTTAATGACTTAATAACACCTCTGTGGTTTTTGGTCTTTTCATGAGATTTTTTTGCTTGTGAAATGCACAAGATTATTGCCAGCCGTATTCTTTGAGGTGATATTTATATTAAGCTGTTTAAATGAACCTTTGCCATCCTGATACTGGCTATAACAGTAAGAAGAAACAAATTAACAGTGTAAGAGTTTCTTCTTGAGGTGCTGCCAGTTAAAAGTAAGAAAAAAAAAGCTATTAAAGTTATGGTTGCCAGCCTCTAACACTGGAAACAGAAACATTGCTCTCAGTGGTAACAGTTTGTAACAAGAAAGAACTGAGACATGCCAGATTTTGTTTTTTTACTGTTGAAAACAACACATTGTTTCTCATACTGTAATAGTGTGAATTTAACCAGGTTGCTCTAAGCCAAGTGATGGCTTGACCATGATTAACTAGCAGCAGGACAGCAGGTTTGTTGTTAGTTTTTCACCACGTTCCTTTGTTTCCTCCTTCCCTCCCTTTTTATGTGCCACAGCTACTTATTACAGTGAGAGGGCAGGTGTGTGTCTGGCCTCAGCTGGGCATTATCCCTGGCCCAGATTGTCCTTGGACCCCCATGTCTGTCTGATAACCTTGACTCAACCCCCCCCGAATACCACCAGCTATTCTTAAAGGCTCCCTTGCTATTGATTAATCCTATTTAGTCTGATTCAGATCTGATTAAGGCAAAGCATCAAAGCATTTTATGGATGTAATTACTCACTCATTAGCCATATGTTTGACAAGTATGCCCTCCTGGCATTAGAAGCCTCTCTATTAATCATAAACAGAGATCTGACAAAAGGAGCTGATGAAATGATGAAATATACATCTTGACTGAGAATCAGTGAGATTATATTATTGATGGATCGCAGAGTGAGCTGTCACAAAATAGCACAGTCTATGCTTGATGTATGACTGCCGAGAATATATTTTGGGTCATCTTTGCCGTCGCCATATTTCTTCACAGACCATGTTGCAGTCATCATTATCAGTCTGACCTGCTCGGGGAGTTTTTCCTCCCCATTCAAACACCCAGATGTCAACACAAACAGCTTGTTATAACTGAAACAATCTAAACAAATGATCTCACCGGCCACCTGAGCATGTTTTCCTCCACCTTAAAGATGATAGCCCCACCGCGCTCCCCTCCCCCACAACCCCACAACCCCCACAACCCCACACCCCCCTCCCTCCCCGTCTCCCCTTAAAGCAGCCACCCACTCCCCGTCTCCTGTCTTCCTGGGCGATCTCCCCAGGCTGCGAGGACACGACAGGACAGGAGAGGATAAATTACAGCCACAGAGCCGCGGCTATCTCTCATGCTTTCATTTGCACCAGCAATTAATCAGCCATCACTGGAGAGCTCTTGCATGTCAGGCTGAGGATTTTATTAGGGATGTCCTTTATGGGCCTTAATGAGACTTATGTCTTCCTTGAGTATTTCATTTGCTGCACACAGCCTGGCTGCTTGTAACCTTGAGGTGAAGAGCTTTTTTTTTTTTTTCCACAACAGTAAAGCTTGGCAGGGCTTTGTTACTCACCTCTCAATGATCTTGCCTTGATTCGCTCTTTCATCCGCTGCCTCCCTCACTCTTCCACTTTCTCCTGTCTCTCAGTTACCTAATTTTAGATGCAATTAGGCCTGATTTGTTTTGTTTTCTCTGACATTCCTCCTCTCTCCAGGTTTGAAATGCGGCGCTCAGAGAGTTATTGAATGAGGCAAATCACCTTCGTTTGTAAAATGTGGAAATAGACAGTTTTGCATCTCAATGACTGCTCCATCATGATTAAAATAAAAAGTGTAGGGCATGATCAGTCAAATTGAACACATGGGCTGACAGGCGGTTTGTTATTTTTTACTATCACCATCACATTAACAGAGCTTCGAGGCCCTGAAAAACCTCTTGTCTCTCACACAGCTTTCTCCCTACAAACCATGGGCCTCCACATGAACACACTGTTTCCTGCCAAAGCTGGAACATTTTTAGTTTTTTCAGAGGAGAGATTTTGGTGTTTTGCACTCTGCTATTCCCACGGGTTTGAAGTGGGTGATGTCACGTGTTTCTGTGCCCAAATCAGGATTTAGCAACATTTTGAATAGTTTGTTGGGTTACAGTCAAAACAAATCTTGTGAAATCACACCCACGCTGTCCTGATGAAGCACAGATTATCTCAAGAGTTAAAAACTTAATAAATTTGATATGAGAATATTTATTTTTTTAACAGTAATTCTTGCCCATGTTGTCATGGGTGCTTAATGTTATGACAAGTTTTTAGCATGATGAGCATCTGATTTTCCAAAACACCAAATTATTTATTTATTTTTTTTAAAAAAAGGTAGTTAATAGCTAACTGCTGATCCCCGGGGTTAATTAAGATTCCTTAAAAGCTCCTCTGAAAATATTGTTTTACTAAAAACAGTAATTTCACAATATTAATGTTTTAACTGGCTTCTAAAACTGCAACTGTGATAGATTTCCCAGCTCAGTTTTTTAAAACACGAACCACAATTTAAACTCTCACAATTATCAGTTACATTGGTATTGTTGTTAAGGTTCTTGCTAATATTTTGTATCATGTGTTAACAGCGAGAACATTTGTCTGGCTGAGTAAATTTAGGCACATATTGAGAAACGATTTAAAAATCTTTTTTTCCCCTTTTTTTCCATAATATTTTAACATTTATGTGTATGTGTAGGAATTTTAGAAATACCTTCAGAACAACAGGAAGTGTTTTTAAATAGTCATCTGGATGTTTTGGAGGGTCTCTCTGTGTGTTTTATTCTACACAAAATTGGATGCTGAGCTTTGGGATTTCAGTGTGATGGTGAAACACGAGAGGCACAAACTGGACCGTAGCAGCGATGAAGCCAGAGCAGATTCTCTGTGGAACAAACACATCACAGATAAATCACTCTCTCCCTTTAATTACAAGCCACTGCTAACTTGCAGAGTGGCATGTGTATGTTTTTATAAAGAAAATACAGGGCAACAAATGAAAACTCCTCTTCCCCTCTTGCCTATTTTCCGCTTTTATCACAGTGCAGTGGATTTTTAAGCTGACTGCACTGTTTTGTGTGCCTAAACAGCAGCAGCTACAATCACAGTGTAAATACTCCGGAGTGGGCGTCACCCGGTTAACCCATAACCACAGAGTCGGCCAGTAAGAGGATATGGAGGCCATCTGGTAGCATTTTTACAGTATGGTGTGGCAGTTTGCCCGTGTGTGCTACAGGAAGGGTCGTATGACGGTCGGGAAAGAGAGAGAGACTCTGGAATTCTCCAAGGACGCAGACATGAATATTCTCAGGCCAATTTTCTGGGTCAGATGTAAGCTCGACCAAGGTACACGACCTGATCGCATCTGTCTCTAGGCTGTGCAGCGCCAGTGATCAAACTGCACGACCTCTAAAATCTTAAATGGTATCTCAGAAGTTGTTTAAGCTGCATTTGCAGTACGTGATGACTCCATTTGGTGGGGGGAGGTTCTGAAATTACAGTGACTGTCCTCTTTTTTTTTTTTTTCAAAGGCACCATATGTTAATAAGTAGGACATTTTACTGGGCTGCTACAAAGTTTGGAATTAAAGTGAAACTAGGAGCTGAACGGCATTATTATAGAAATGAAAGAAATAAAAGAGTACATGATCCATAACATGAGGTTTACTTTGAACAGAGCAGCATAAAGACACAGTGCAGCAGCACATTGAGGACAGCACATTAGTACAGTTCTGAAGTTATTGTACTTTTAATGCAACTGTGTACTTCTACTTCACCATATTTCAGAGAGAGATTACAACACTGTAAATTTAGAAAAAAAAAAATATGCAGAGCCAGCCAAACACAGAAAGGAGGGATCGACCAAAATACAAAGTGGTTTTCTTTGAGAAATAAAACAAAACAAGAAAATAGAGACAATACAATTTTTTGAGAAAGTACAAAAACATAACTCCCACACTGGAATCAATATCAATGTTCTTCCACCTCATCCTTTCACTTTTTATGTATTTATAAAGGAAATACACAAGCTCCAAATGAGAAACTGTTTTTCTGTCTGATTGTAGAAACTGGTTCCTTTAAAATGGGCTAATTGTCTAAAGAATAATTTGTCTAGTCATTATAGCCATCTGTGTCCAGTCCTGCAGTGAGCACTTTCATGTTGTTTATTTCACTACATTTATCTGACAGCTGTAGTTTCTAGTAACTTTGCACATCAAGATTTTATTGACAAAATTTACTGCATCATCCGCCTCTTAAATATGATGATTTGTTACAGACTTAACAGCCCAACAGTCTACAAAATCTCCTCCTCTACCAGCTGCAACAGTGAACTGCTTATTACGTTTAAATGCACCAGAGTTAATAATCCAACAATGAATTAAATATGAGAAAAATAAGGTTTTCAAAACCTTTATATACCAGATTTCATTTATTCACAGATAACAGACTGAAAGGCGCCAAGTTCAAAAAAAGTAATGAACAATGTTACTATTTAAATTCCTTTAATTAAGTAATAAAACCTATTGTTACTTTTTGATTATTTTTATGTTTAAACTATGTTTCGAAGTTGAATTTAATGTGACTGATGGTGGGTTGCTTAAACTTCCTGTCGATGTTTCCCCAGGTTTGTCACTGAGCATTTAATTTCTTGACTTAATTATGTTGGTATTGAATTTTACTGCTCACAAACAAACTTTACACTCTCCAGTCATGTTAGATCCATCTTCTGATCTCCCAAGGAAATGTACTGTTAAATTTCCAGCATTGAAAAGTGTTCTTGTCTAGTGACCTGACAACCTGCCTTGACAAGTTGCCTCGAGCAATGTGCATTCATTGAATTGACAAGACAAGAGAGCCAATCAAACACAAGGTAAACAAGCATACAAACAAATGTGAAGGCATGCTTACCATTAAATGGAGCCTGTCTTAACATAAACACAGCTCCTTGAAAGAAATTTTATACTACTCAGATTTTTTCCTAACAGCTTTGTGACCCTCCAAAGAATGCAAAGCAACAACATTAATGTTTCTTTGTCACATTAGCTGTATTACAAAATATATATCCAGATAAATCTCCTTTGTAAACACCAGTATTTTAATTAGTAGCTGTAAATCAATCAAATTTTGCACAGTAACTGTAACTGATTACTTACATTTATTGTAGAATTTTAGTTTCATTGATTTTATAACTTTGCTCCATGTTGCTGGTTATACCTTTTACACAGGGAAAAGAAGTATACTCTCTCTCTCTCTCTCCCCCCCTTTCTCGCACACACACACACACACACGTGCACACCCACACACACACACACACGCAGTCCATTTCTCGCTGACCGCACATCGATGGCCAGCTGTGCTCCCTGTTTGACAGCCAGGTGGTTCAGACTTTGGAGAGCAGCAGCTTCAGTTAATTAAGGTTACCCATTTGGATCTTGTCAATGGCTAATTTGCAGATGAAAAAGAGTCAAAAACTTTTTCTTACTTGAGCAGATTAAGCACTGTTTGTTTGTTGTTTTTTGTCTTCTCTAATGACTTGGACCTGTCAAGTGAAACAGGACTGTAGAGAACGCAGCCTGGTCTTCAGATGCATAGATGGATAAGGTTTACTCTGAGAACTGCTGTAGCCCAAAATCAATATTGAACTTAGACAAGCTATTTACAGTACTTTGATAATGTTTGACAGAGGCCGATCCAGCTTTGACTGTGTGGTTAGTGTGGGGAAACTGACGGCCAAAGCAATTTATTTATACTTGAGTTGCAGTGATTACCTAATTAATCCATAAGTTGATCAACTGAAAATAAATCAGCAGCTAGTTCAAATATGATTTTGTTCTTTTCTTAAAGCCAAACAGCCAAACATGCTCTGGTTTCAGCTTTGCAAATGAGAGAGTTTGAAGCTTGTCTTCGTGACATTTGTCAGTGAACCAAATATATTTTGGCAGGTTAAACAAACAAAATTCAATGGGAATTATAGCAGGTATTTTTTATACTATTTTTGATATTAATCAACGAACTATACACATTGAAGTTAAAATTAGCTGCAGTCCGAGAGACTTGATGATCAAAAAAGCATTTATATTAAAAAAAAGATCAAACTATCTATTCGGCATCAATGACAGTAAAACAACAGCTAATAAATGTTTTATAGGACCTAATAATGTAGCCCTAAATAGATATTGGGTAACTTATATATGTGTTTAGTTTGTCACTTTAATTGCTCCTGTGAAACCTCTGTACTTCATGCAACTGGTGATAGACAATATATTACAAAATACATGATATCACAGAAATGTAATTATATGATTATTTCTTTATAAATTTGTTTAAATCAATCAATAAAAACTAAGAATGGCCCAGTATGTCATTACTCAGTTTATTGAAGTGTTAACATTTTTACAAATTTCATTATTATGACAGATTTTTTAAAAATAATTCTCTTTCTGTCTGTTTTTTTCTTGTACTTATTAAAAGAAAATGTGCCGCTTCAGTGAAAGAGAACAATTGACACGGACAATTCTCTCCATAGGTCTGAACCACAGAATACAATCACATTATTAAATCTTTAATATTAAATCTGGAGCTGAGCTGCAGAGCAGGAGAGTGACATTGTGAACCCATAGAAGAATTTATATTCCCACACTAACCTTATGTTCTGTGATATTTATTGTTATGAACCAGATAAAATATACCCTTACCCCTGGAGATTTCTCTGAGATGCCCTCACACTCAGCCTATATTTCACAACTAATTATCTGTGGAGAAGTGCCACATTTACACTGTCTGGCTTGAGGAGAATACAAATGTAAATACATGCATTAATAGGCCTGGATCTAGTAAAAGCCTGCTGGGGAAACTAAAGCAGTTGCAAATCATATGATGATTTTGATTTACCAGGACTGTGAGCTTTTTGCCTGTGCAAAATCTGGCAGAAAATAAGGTTCAGTCTTTTTTTCCCCACTTTTTTTTTATCCCAATTAATTTGTAGTTTGAGGTGTGACAGCAGTAAGAAGCACAAGTGGCAGAATAATCAAATGACTCCCTCCCTGCGATGTAATAAACCAGAAAGTACTAATTTCACCTTTGATTGCGTGCGGTATTTAAGGCCTAAAGAAGGCATATCTAACTTCTCATCATGTGCCCAGTGTGCCTACTGTTTCCTGCTGCATGTATTGTACTGTGCAGTGCCCTTGGCGGCAGAGAACAAAAGAGAGAGACTGAGGAGGAGAACAAGATGACCCACAGTGTTTAGACACTGATCTTTAATAAATAAAGATGGAAAATCTCTGCAAATATTTCTCTTTTAAATAAAGCAAAGTGCACAGAGTTAAAATGTTTGATAGCTTCGTGATAAATGAAGGCAATGTTGATATTGTAGTCTCAAGATACACCTTTGGATACTCAGTCAGTGAGTGTAGCTTGTACTTAAGGACGTCTATGTTAAAAAATTTAGAACATCAGCTGAAACCGTCACTTCATTTTTCAGCGAATGTAATTATGCATCTCTCTTTTAATAAAAATGGGGTTCAAATGAAGAGCCACAGTCCATATCAGAGAACTAATATAACACTGGACCTGTTTCTGACAATACTTGCAAGACAAAGTGAAACATCTGCAGCGATGAAAGCAGCCATCCACTTTTTTTAACGTGTGAAAATGTGAAAATTTGAGCCATATGTTCATCTGGGATGTTTCTATTTCCAGCATTCGGACTTCAAAGCAAAATGATACAGGTTAAAAATGAGAAAAGAGCCATGAAGTCAGTACAATTACTCAACAATATGTGTTACCCAAGATATTTTTTTAAGTTTGCTTTGTTAACACCAGCATTAGCCTCCTCAAACTGACGATGAATACTCCAGCAGCAAAATCCCCACCTGTATGAAAAAGAGAAAAGGTGTGTAATATTTCCTTATCAGCTCAGCTTCTTATTTCGAGCAGAAAACTGTGTTGTTTCTTTTCTCAAAAGTTGCATTTCACTGCTTTAAACTGTGGCTGCAACAGGCAGTCATACTGACTGATTATTTCTTTGATTTATACTTAAATCATGTGGTTTATAAAGCGTGAAGAAAAAGACATCACAGCTTTTTTCAGATTTCAATATGGCGTCTTCAAATTGCTTGTTTGGTCAGTTTGAGTTCTCAAAGATATTCAAATTACTATGAGACAAAAAAAGGCAGCAAATCGTCACTTTTGAGAAAGTGGAGTCTGCAGATGTTTGGCATTTTTGCCTAAAGAAATGAATGAAATGATTGATCAATTATAGAAATAATTGTCAATTATAGATTAATCCTTTAATTGGCCAATCATACCAGCTGTACTTCAAACTTCCTTCCCATTAAGTCACAGTCAGTAGCCAACAGTCTCACTGCTGCATCGAGCATTAAACACATAGTTAGAGCTGCAGCAAACAAACAAGTCTGCATGGAGAAGTTTACAGGATGAGGATCTCTCCATTCACAGCTCAAAAACTCTGAGCCATCACTCAACTTGTAAAAGGAATTTACATCTTAACTAACAGAAGCATTCATATAAAACTGAACCTCGCAGTTGCCTTACAAGATTCAGGGGGCAAATAAAGGAGGCAGACTGAGTGACTTTTCAGCTCAGCCACCCACCAGCTGCCGGAACATAAATAGTAATGTATCATTATGGCTGCGCTGAGGGAAAACACCCTGTGTTTTAGTTCTTTGCGGAGGTCATGTGGCAATCGGTGGGTGTGTTCATGCAGCTCTCGCTTAGAAAAACAGACTAAATTAGACCTTTATGATGCAGCCACGTAGCCCCTCTGGATCTCACAATGGCAGTTATGGAGATTTTTGTTTTTTACTTCTTTCCTTTTTACTTTAAGGGAACAGTGTTTATTATGCTGACACTGGGAGCTGATGGAACTGACCCTGAAATAAATTAGATTTGTCTACTTCTTATTTATATTCCATAAATTTCACACAGGAGATTTTTCCCTTCAAATGAGGTGATGGTGGTGAGGGAGGAAAAGAAAAGGATCATTCACTCTGTCTGTTTTGCTGCACACACTCGGCTGCAGGTTTGTCTGGAATGAGCTCTGTGGCAGATGACTCGGTGGTGTGCCCCCACATGATGCAATGCACCGCAAGTCCATATTTCTTTGAACTTGGGCTTTTCATGGCAGTCTACCAAACATTTCTTTTTTATTTGTTATTGTTTGTTGCCTTTCTTTTGTTCTCACATTTAACAGTTGCAATAAAAATGCTGTTTGTAGATAAAAGTATTATCGTCAGCGTGTTGCTATTAGTTTTTCTAATTAGGATCTGTGTGATTTCTGATATTAAGATAGGATTAAATCCTAAAAAGTCCAATAAAAGTGCAGAGAATTACAATGCAGCCAGAGAGAACGCAGTATATTCTTATGTTATCTCACTCTAATGCTTTAATCTTGAGATCTGGGCAGCAAACACCAAAAGAGAGGCGAACAGTGATGATAAAAATTGACAGTGCAAAGAGAGGAAGTCATGTTGAAAAAAGGAGATTTCATGTATGGTGGTAAGGGGATTACGCCTTGTTTATTTCTTCTTTGAATATATAACTTTAAGATGTGAAACCAGGAGCTTCACAACATCTGAATGATCATGTAATATGACTGCTTTCTTATCCGAGAATTGTTCTTTTTTGGGGGTTTTCGTGTCTCCACCACAGTTGATCATCAGTGTGTCCTATTTTCTTGCAGCTTTTTCTCTGGCCCGTGTGTTTCTGACATAGAAATATTTGGCTGCCATGTTGCCTGACAGAGTGCTGATGAATTCCTGGAATGAGTTCCATGAAGTGGCCTGTTTTCCCCAAGTGAGAGCAACTGTTAAATATGCATGGCTGAAAAATAAATGAAGCGGGCTTCTGAGGAAATGTTGATGTTCGTGAGGGACTCACGTATGATTTACCAGTCTGTTTTATTTGGTGGTTCCAGATTTGAAGAAGCAGTCATCGAGACGCAGAGCTGTCTCTAGGTGTGCACCTCTCACAAAATGGAAGCTGCTTTGCCAGTGTGTCGAGTTAGTTTTATCTCGGCTAACTTTAGATGTTTAAAGTATAGATTTATCTATTGACGAAACTGTTCTGGGTGATCAGAGGTGATGGGACGCAGGCAGTGTATTTGTTTCCCTGCCACGGCGAGTTATAAGTGATTTCCTCTTTGCTCTTTTACTTTTTCAAAGTTGGATTTATCTGGCTTACATCTGACTGTTGGTGTCCACAACACTTTTGCTGACATGTCTGCTTGATTCTGTGAGGAGCATATCGCTGTATCCATAGTTTGCTTTTCATCACAGATTTGTGTTTAATCCAATGCTGGCCTAAGCATTCAGCAGCTCAAAAGAATCATGCTTTAAAGAGACAACATCGGGAAAACATTAATATATTGGCAACTCATGTATGGTTTGAGAAAGCATGCTGGCGTTGCAGATTAAAAAGTAAAACGGTGTGATTATCAACGATAATATTAGCCGAATGTGGCAATAACATCATTTACCATCCGTGTTACATGGCTATTAATCTCGTTCTCTGCTGGGATGGAAGGAAGCTCTTCAACTTTGTTGTTTCCCAAAGTTGCAGACACTTTCTGTTCCTTTCCTTCTTCTTTGAGTCAGCTTCTATTTGCTGCCAGCTGTTTTTGAATCAGTGGGTCACACACTTAACACTGAGTCAAACTAGTCCACCCCTCCACTGGCGTGTCAGCCTGACTTTTTACGTAAATGTTGATTTAGTGCTTCTACCACCTCACTTGCCAGCTCAAAGCCCCCAACTTAGACCTAAAGACTTTGACACAGAACAGTAAGTGAGGTGGGGGAACGGCACAGTATTTCTGCCTCGAACAGGCTGTGCAAAAAAGGGGCCAGTAATGCAGGAGCTGAAGTCTTCCCTGCAGAGAACCACTTTCAGTTTACGGCGGCTTAGTCGTCTAATCCATGGTATGCAATTGGTTGAGGGTCTTCAAATGGACCTGTTCAGAAATGAGGAACCCAAGGAGCCAAGTCTGTCCTGCGTTAATGAATTTTTACTCTAAAAAAATGGTTCCACACATGGAGTGAAGACAGTCAACCAGGTCTTAAAAAAATCTGACCTGAGAAAGTTACAGGCAAACAGAGCCCAAGAGAAACACAACATCAACACATAGACACATTTCTGTAGCATTGATCCTGTTTGCTTCAGCACTGTGGTCCTGAATGAAAAGGATCCAAAGCTACTGAATGAATGTTCCATGTAGGTCCAGACATTCATGGTCCCTCGAGAATGAAGTTAATGTTTTATTGATATCCACCAGAACTTTAAAAAGATAACCCCCTGACACTCCAGAGTCCAACAGCACACACAGCACAGCAGCCCGATGATGTTGATGAGAAAAGTAGCAAAAAGTTTGATACAAAGCTTTTCATTCACACTTGAAGCTGCAGTTCACAGCTGCCAGAAATATAGACATAGTTCAAACAGCCATAGTTTCTGACACTTTCTTAAGTCTTTCTTTAGCAGTGAATCAATTCACACTCACCTCACACTTCACCCATCACATTGAGCGTCTCCTATTATTTGAAACAATTTCACTTAAAGGCTTTCACAGGTTTTATATAAATTCTTTATAAGCATGGGCTTTATTTTCTTTTTGCTGAGGTTTTTTCAAATTGCTGCTTCTCTTTTTTTCTTCACTGATATCCAGAGTGGAGAATTCCAGTTAACAAAGTTGTTTTTCAGAAAAATGATCTAAAAATTGGAGAATGTTCAGGTTGTAATTTATGTAATGTAGCGACCAGATATGTCATCATAACCATCATCTGTCCTCGTCTGCTTTCAGTAAGAACATAAATGCTGTCACAAAAGGTGTGAGTTTATGTAGAGAAGCATGTTTGACATGGCTGAGGGAACAACACCTCAGATGTTACAGTCAAATGAAGCTTCGGTAGCATTTAAAATCACTTTTAAGGACTCTGACCCAGCATGGTCTTTTAACTCACTGAGAGCCGACAATGTTTTCAGTATTTTTAAAGCATCTTTGTATTTCTGAAGCACAAGCTATTTTGTTGTCTGTAAAGGCACTGTATAAATTTTGCATCAGGGTATTGAGTATATGCCTACACCATCAGCACACGGCCACAATGTTCAATGAACTTCCTGCACTTTTTGATAAATTCTTTAAAGAAATCAAACATTTAACCTTGTGCTTGTGGCATTTTGTTTCTAATCATAAATGAATCTTTTCATCAACTTGTATTTTTAAAAATCTGATTATTATTTTGATTATCAATAAGCGAGGAAATTGGGTAAATGCTCATTTGATTCACTAAGACGCTGAGGTGATGTCTTCAGTTGTCTTGTAAAAATGTTGTCTAAAACCCAAAGGTTTTTAGCTCACAGACTGCAAACCAGCAAATATTTACTTCCGAGAAACTGCCAGACCAGATTTTTTAATACATACAAGTTCAGCTGAGGTTTTAAACTGTTTTTAGGGAATAAGCACATTTGACAGACTATTAAAAGTATCATAATCAAGAAATATTAACCATTACTGAGTCTAAATGACTTCCTGTTTACTACATGGTGAACTTCATTCACTAGCCCACATTTTGTTTACGTGCCTACTTAATTAGTGTGAACTTTGCTCTATACTCGGTGCCTAAAGAAACACTCCGTAACAGCCCCACAAAACACAATGTTTGACATTTGAGAGTTCCAAACTTCTCTCACCCCTGAGAACCAGCTGAATAGTTTGATTCCCAAAACTGACATGTATGACGTGTTTCTAACCTCATGACCTTTGGATGGTACCAGCTACTGGCGTACTTGACCTTTACCACACTGATCTTTGTTGTCACATGGTCAATATTGTGAATATAATTGTTTTTGGTTGTACAGGATTATTATTATAAACTATGTTGGCCATGTAATGATATCTTCGTGGCTTTTATTATGGTTTAGGTTTAAAAAAAAAGTACTGTTCGGTTTATGAAAGTTATGTGGTTAAATTAATCCTGACTTAAACTGAGTCCAAGGTGTTTCCAGAATATTCAAACTCAAATAAATTTTTACTTGCAACTTCTGCTTCATGACGTCATCAAAGTATGTCTTTTATTTTCCTTGTTTGATAGAGAGACCTCTAGTGGCATAAATTGCATATTGTAAAAAGTAACCTTTTTTAACCGTTTAACTGTTAAACTGTACAGATGGATTTCAGCCAGGGGTTAATGGGCCTTTTTACGAAGGCCATTTTAATGTGACACTGTAGAAAAAAATCCCAGGTGTAAATGATATCAACAGTGATGGCTGTATCCCATTTAGCAGCTTCAGTTTCAGGGTCCTGTTGTTGTGCATGCTGCCTTGCTGTCACACAGTCACGGCTGACTGCAACACTTGAACACAACAGAGCAGACGTTAATGTTATTACTAACTGAGATTTTCCTTCTTCGTCTGCGGTGAAAAAAAGGTCTTACTGCTTAACGTCTCTGCCAGAGATCAACATGAGACCGCGGCTACCATTTCATTGAAGTCACTGCAGTCTCTTTTTTGGTACAAAAGCCTTCATATCTTTTATTTTCTAAGCATATATGAGAATAAATTTTTTTTCATGTTTCTGTATTTTGCATTTGGTTTGAAAATATATCCTACAAGTAGAACATAACAGAAAACTTATATTTGCATAATCTTTGAGCTGCAGGGTGCTCATGAATCATCCTGGATGGGTATGTTTGAAATATGTACAATATGTTAGTAAGTGTTTGGGATCTCACGCTGTGACAGATTTCAGCGAAATGTGTTATCATTCATTTACACATGAATTACAGTATCTCCATATGAGCATTTCGTCATGTTATGTAGTAATACAGAGAGATGATAGAGATGAGTGATATTGAAATATTGCCCAGTCCTACATTCAAACGTACCTTCTATCACACGGCTCTCGTTTCATCTTATTGATTGTAGGACACTGTTTTCTGTTTATTTCCGGCTGTACGCTGCGCTAGTTGATGTTGACGAGAACAGACTCTCCTTTGGCTTCAGAACGCCTCACCCTGAATCATCTCATCTGATATTCTCCCTGTTCCTTTTCCCCTGGATTATGAATAAAATAATCATTGTTTGCTCAATGAAATTTCTACCCCACTTCCCTCTGCTGATGATTATCTTGTTTAAAGTATATCAGCTGGAAAATATACTCTGTAATTTGAATGCCAATGATTCCAGCAAATATGTTTGGGTAGAAACATAATATTGTGAGCTCTTATTGCTTTTTTATCTTTAGAAATGCCTTTGCGGTTTCCATTCAGAGGCTCAAGATTGTATGAAATGTGCAATTAGACAAAGCTTGCACCTGTGAATATGACCTTTATAGTGTGAGAATAGACTTTGACGGTTTGCTTGTCTGATCATTGTTTTCTGATAAACAAAAGTGTGTGTGTGAGATAGTGTAAATTAATGCGTATTTTTGTGTGTTTGGGTGTGTGTGTGTGTGTGGAGAGCTGTATATCACATGTGTGGGAGACTGCTGGTTAGCCTCGCTCCACTTCAGCATTGGCCTATAGCTCTCTTTGCTCTCACAGAGGCTTTAATGAAGATGGCCAAGTGAAGGTTAGTCGCCCCTCTCTTCAGAGCTCACAAAAGCTTTTGCCGGCCATTATGTTCCTCGAGGGCTCTGTTTTGTAAACACATATTGCTGTGTGCGTGTGCGTGTATGTGTGTGTGTGGGTAGGGCTTTTGGTTTAGGTGGGCGGCCAGGGTCAGTGGATGTGTGAATTAAATGACTGTCAGGTTTCAGACTCCAGACTTTCCAGCTAATGTTCAGCCATTTGGCCGTGATGCAGGAGTGAGGTACTGAAGTCTTTTCACCATGTTTTCCAGACTTGTTTCAAGACAGGAAAGAAGGAAGGAGAGAGAGAGGGGAGAAAAACACACACTATCATCCGTGAATGCTCTCTAACTGTAAGTGCTCCTTTTTGCCTGCTCGGAGCTCCTCGCCCATTAAAGGCGAGTCGTTAAAAACGCTCAGCAAAAACGCTCCAGCAAGTCTCCAATCAGCAATGTTTGGACTGATATCTCCCCCGAAGGATAATTAAGTGATATTAATATTCAATTGTGATCACTTTCAGGCCATCTAGTTTTAACTACAGTGCTGCAGAGATAGGCCGTATAACTACAGTGCTGTGTCTACTGTAGGAGTTGAAATGAATAATCTCTCCCTGCTTCTGCTGGCTTGAATTTCTGGAGTGAGTTAGACAGATGGTTATAGCTTGGATTTCAAAGTGATGGAGTAAAACTAACGTTGCCTGCCTTTGCCAACTCTACTTCTTTCATCCCAGTGAGCTGCACTTAACGAAAGCAGTCCCTTGTTGCCCAAATGAAAGTGCATAACAAAGCGAATCTGCTGACTGTCACTACTCAGCACATCAGCCTGCTTGGGTGCCATAACGTACTGAGGCCGAGCAAAGTGAAGCAGCTTTCTGCACTCGACTGCTTCTTCCTTCAGGCTGGTGGAGCCCAGAGCCCTGAGAGGTAAATGGATGAATGGAGGCTTTATGGAGATGAGGAAGTGTAATGGTACTCTCTTCTCAATCCCGGCGGCTGGAACAGTAGCTCTCTGTGTCTTTTATCAGAGACATGAAAGGAGGACAATAAGCCTCTCTGCTATCAACAATATGGTGTCATTTGAAGCAGATTATCCCTCTGTTGAAGTAGAGGGAAATAAAAGACTAGGAGACAATGGGTAGAGTTGGGAGCCAAGGTTTCTCCTCCCATGAGGAAATCCACCGCTCTGCTTTGTCTTATTTCAGATATCTAATCTGCCAAAGTGCCCACTCATTGTCATGTGAGGAAACATTTCACACTTATTGTCCTCTTAGAAATGCCAAATTTAAAGTTTTTGAGGGGAATGAAAGAACTTAAGGCCCTCTCATTTTTCCTCAATCTGAATGAGCAGTAAAAGGCTTTCTCACATCCAATTAATGTTATCCCTGTGTCCACTGATGCTCCTGTCGTTTTGCTCGTACATCATTTTGTTGCTGAGCTGTTGACAGCAGGAGAGCGGTAATGCAGGGTAGATAATGACTTAACTGTAGACTAAAGAAGCAGCAGATGTCTGAAGTGGTCAAACTTATCCTGCAGTTTGTCTCGAAAGTGACCCGATTCAACCTCACAAAGTAAAAAATAAATATAAAAGAAACTACTGCGTTAAATCAGTTCATAATAAGAGACTGACAAGACAGCAGCTGCTTGTTTCAGTTTTTTAGGCTCTTTATTAAATATTTAAGCACTTCATAATGAGGAGAGAGCTGCAGCATTGCTTCTTTTATGAAAAAAGCACTAAAAACCAGAAGTACCTTCTCATATAAATGTAGAAATTGAGAGTAAGAATAGATGGAGAGTTAATTTTGACTGCCATTTTTTGGTTAAGGGTGCTTCAGATGAATTTTGATGCATTTGTCTGTTTTGTTCATGTGAAATGTTAGTGTGGACTTGACAACGGGAGTTTAACTACCTTGAAACAAGGAGCTCAAGCATTCACTTAGATGATCAACTGCTATTAATCATCTGATTGCTATTAAGAAACACATTTTGTTTTATCTAGTATGTGCATACAGCCACATACTTCTGGCCATATCAAAAATGTCCATTGTATATAAAAATTAAAGCACAGCCTAAACCAGCCAATTCATTTTGAAAACTAACTAAACCAAAACCCAAAACGAAAAATAAAAGTTTAAGCAGAAGTAAATACAAACTAATTGAAAAGTTATTATAACAAAGCTATCTCACTATAACATTATATCATAATGCATATGTTTCCTGTCTCCCCTGTATGTTACTATATAGTTACAGTCTACAGCCAGTTACAGTCTGGACTCGCCGTGATCCCTCAGAGCTGCCTGAAAAGATACATGAACACACTGAGGTCGAGTCAAGTGCTGCCTGACCTGCTGTCAGGACTTAATGGACTCACATGGAGGAAATGTGAGTCCATGAAGTGCTGATGATGCAGGATGACAGAAGTCAGTCAATGTGAATTTTTGCAACTCTGGATTTAATTTGTCAATAAACAGTCAGTGCGAACACAAACAGTGTATCTTTTGTGTCCGTGGTCCAGACCAAATTACCTGAACTGCAGGTGTGTCAGCAGAGTTAGTCATGGGGCTACAGTAAATATTTCTTTGGGTCCATTTAAGTCATCACACTTACATAAGGTACAAGTGGTTTCCATCTTGTCTAGACTATAAGAGACAATTAAGCAGGGTTTGTTTGAGGGAGCAGTTAACTTGTGTTTTCTTTGGTGTTCGTCAAATCCAATCCGGAGAAAGGTGCAGCAATGAGTATTCTCACCAACTCAACCCTATCATCCAAAAAAAACCTGGCTAAAAAACCACCAAGATGGCAATGACCATAAAGCCAAACCACGGTCCATAAATACCAGTGGGTTTATTCTTGCCTTTGACTAGTTTTAAGGGTCATAAAAACCTGTTCCGCAGGAGAGGACATCACTTTATTTTAACATCACTTAACTCCCTCACTTAATCAGTATCTTAAACTGACCAAAACATTAAATGAAAGTCAGCTCCAAAGTGTGAACCATCATGTTGATAATTTAGCTCTGATCTTATAAGTTTCAGGACAAATTGCCTGGACACAGTTTACAGTGTGTTCTGTTTTCCTTTAAGTCAAACAAAGTGTTCATCCATCAATCATCCCCCTCTTATTTCTCCCTAAAATCAGCTGTAGAGAGGCTGTTACCACCTCTTCCATCAATGCTTTGAAACAAGCCTGAGGCTTTAAAAGGTACTGCTCCTTCACTGTCCAAATTGAGACTGAATACCGTAGAGTGGCACAGTTTAGCACTTTACTAAATTAGTTATCCTGCTGAACCCTCTTCTAGCTTGAAATACTGGTACCTGTGAAGTACATGATAGGAACAGCACAAAGGAAGGGAAGTTTTAGCATGTTTTATGTCTTTGCTCCGCTAAATTTGGCTGATGTTCCCTTGTTGAATGGTTTTGTTTAATGGCAGAACGTAAACAGTGACAGCCCCAACATCTGCTGAATATAGACAGCTGTCCAGTTTGTCCATTTCTGAAATTTATGAGGCTTTTTTCATGCTTGAAAACAGCAAAACAGTGTTTGTTGACTTTTATGTTTTTACCATCATTTATCAGAGGTCACTGAGACTTGACTTTGACTCAGTTTCTATGCCTTCACACTTGACCTAAACTTGAGAGTGATGACACCAAAGGACTTGACATTTTTAAATTAACATTTGCATGTTTGCAGCAGTCAAGTTTTGTTTTGAAGACGTGATTGAGTGATTTTTTAGTGGAATGCACACACAGCAGCAGACCTACAGAGGTCAGTAAACAAGGTTGCAATCCTATAGGGGGCCCTGTGCAAAAAAAAAAAAAAAAAAAATGTGATTGAAGGATTTTGTTGTCAGTGACGGTTGTAAGATGACAATAGTGGTATGTAGGCTCTGCAGCTCAAAAATCAGTGACACAGCC